>CM067858.1:40453611-41109722 GCA_034642435.1 Megalocaria dilatata | reverse complement strand
TATCCTCGGGATTCGAACCGGGATCAATCGATTTCCAAATCGACATCTTGCGGGTGCAAAGAGTTAAAGTTTGAACTTTCATTTGTTATGCCAGAAGTATCTTTCTTCAAGAGAAATTATAATGAAGAGAATAAGAAAAAAAAGGGTTAAACTTTGTATATACATTTTTCTGTTCTTTCTCATCTGTATTTATGTATGTTCTTTGAGATTTGAAAGAATAAATTCAAAAATTTCCGGATTCCATGGATGAATTTTGCTCATAAATCCGAAGTCTTCTTATTATATTTTCGAATGTTATCGAACACACAAAAGGCGAAAAAATAATAAAATAAAAGGCTTGAACACAGAAAAAATTGATCCCGAAGTTCGAGTCTAGGTTTTTCGATACCCCACATAGGTGCATGCATAACCATTCCACTGAAAAATTAATATGTTTTCAGAGAAATTAGGATATGATGAATATAATTTGCAAACAACTACAATGAATCTTTTTATCTACTCACCATTATTCATTGAAATAATATTGGTTGTTTGGGATTTCGAAATTATGAAATTTATATTGGGCTCTTTGAAAGAGAATTTAAAGTTTCTTAACTTGTTCTTTTCGGAAGTTATCTAAAGCTTTCGAACAGCAGGTCGGACGGCAAAACAAAATTGAATATGCACGAATTATTCATCTGTAGATCTAGTGTAATCATTCATGACCAGTTTCGGCTAAAAATTCGTAAAATACAGATATTTCAAGTTCGAATAGCAAGAAAAAGAAAGCTTTTCTTCGGTAAAGCAGCTTAATGATAAATGGAGGTACTGAGAGTGTATTCTACGAAGGTAGCACTTAACAACCCTAAAAATTGAACGTTTGGAACGGTATTTCAGGAATTCATATGGCTGGACCATTCTTCATTAATGGAAATTTTATGCTGATAATTAAGGTTTCTTCAGAATGATTTTGATCCGTTGATTACCGATATCCTTGGAAGAGATAATAAGGTGAACAAAAAAATTTTAAAATCATTAACTTATAAGAAAAATAAACCAAAATTCATAGTAGTTTTCTGACTAACCTTCAATACGTCAAGAGCACATTTTTGCACGCTTGTTCTAAGGAACAGCGTGCTATCGTTTTGCACAAATGTCTGTTACTTTTGAATTTTAAGCCGTAATAGTCTCAAACGACTAGGTTGGACTCACTGATGGAGAATGCGCGGATGGCCGATCCAGCCGGCAGTCCGTAAACACGCCAACTTTCAAACGGAAAGAGCTAGGGACTTGAAGGTAGGTTTGAGGACTAAATATCTCGGTTGAGTTCGTTAATGGGCGAATCGGTTTAACAGTTATTCACATTTGAGATTTCTATTATTTTCCTCAATATTTTCTAATATTGTAACTACGAAACTACTGAAGGGTTTGTGGTAAACATTACTATTTTGTTTTTGTCTTTATTGAGTATCAGTCTGTCGCTCCTGAACTATTTATTTGCGCTGTAGAGATTCAGCCATTGACACCTGACTGGAAAAATCTTCTGCGCCTATAAACATGTTTGTCTCATTTAAAAAAAATCGTCATTTGGCGGTTTTCTGTACAAATTTCGTCAAGGTTGTTTAAGTAAGCAATTAAGATTACTGGTCCCGCCACGCGACCCTGTGGGACTCCAATTGAAGTTGACTTAATTTCCTGTTCAGTTACAATTCCTTCTTTTTTAATGGAAACTATTTGTTTTTTGTTAGATAAATATGTTTTCAGAGCATTTTCTCGTATGACGTATGAATCAAAATTTTACAGCAGAGTTCCGTGATCCAAACAGTCAAACCCTGTTGACAAATCCTAAAGCTAGTTTATTATACTCGAGTTGTTCTGGGATGTTTTGAATGAACTGAAAATCGCTGATTATATAGACCAGTCCAGATAACCATGTTGACATTTGCTGCTAAAATTACAATACTAAAATAAGCACACAAAACCTCCTGACTTCACGTTTGTGCTTTTAGCATTTTTTATCCATTTTGAATAAGTTCTAGCCATTAGTCATTGTCTGAAACGTCCAATATTGAACTACATACAGAGACAGAATGAATAACTTCTAATTTAAAATTGTCAGCTGATACTACGTTTATGTTGCATAGTTAACGACGTTCAAACATATTCAATAATCAGTTTAGTTATCTCCCTATTTGCAAATTATTCATATCACACGTATCTTTCCTTGAAATGGATAGCAGATCTTGGCGACTTTGCGGGGAAATTGAGATTTAAAGTTTTCCAAAAGAAAGAACAAATGGATAAGACAAGGACAAGGATCACCTACTGATAATTGAGTTTTTTCCATTTGTCGTTTCTTCCGTTCGAGATAAGGACAATCTAATGGTCAATATATCCACTTCCTGTAGACCTTGCTATAATCATAATGAGAACATTCGTATTTTTCTTTAGAAAGGTTATACATTTTCTTGTATAGGAATCGCACGCTGAGTTTCATCCAAGTTTTCCAGTAAATATAATATTAAGGATGTGAGTAACTAATTTTCATTCATGTGGAACACAACGTTGGGAATTTGACGTAAGTACCTACACTGCTCAAAAATTAATGTGAATAATTTGCGTACATATAATAATATATAAATGGAAATAAATAAGTTATTTAATATATGTACTGATGTATAAACTTGGGTTTCTATATACGGTTAACCTGCCTGAAATGACAACAGTAAGCAAGACTACTTTAGAGCGATAGCAAAAAAGAGGAATAAAAAAATCAAATTCGACCTGATCATTATTTAGTGAACAACACAATTTAGACATTGACCCCCACGGTAATTTGTCGTGACCTTAGAAATAGGAGCAGATAGACGAATACTGTCCCGTAGGCAATTGAACAATAGACATATGTTGCTCAAGGCCACATGGTCACATAGAATGCGGGACTCGGTTCTTTTTCACTTCTAATTTTCATTGAGGTTATGTCAAGTCATGGTTTATGCTGTTAAACCAGAAACAATAGACGCTTTGGAAGCCAACATAACTCGTGTTATTGGTGAAATAAGACCTGAATTACTCGAAAAAGTGGTCCAAAATTGGTCTGGTCGAATGCGTTTCCTCAGTGCTAGTCGTGGTGGACATATGCCGGAAATTATTTTCAAAACATAAATGTCATAAAATTATCTTTCGAATAAAAAAAAATTGCTTCAATCTTAATTTAAATGTGTTTTATTTCAATTTAAAGTTCTATCATTCTAAAAAAAACCCCGATACATAGGCAGCATTATCATACTTATTATGAAGAATACAACTAAAGAAAATTTCGCTTTTCCTCAGAAATGGTTAATTTCATGAAAAAAAGTGTAGGGACAATTTTTGTAATATAATAATGTAATGTAATGTAATAATTTGTAGATAATTACATGATCTACAATTTTGTATCTGATATTTTTATCATAAAACTTTTGGAAAAATCCAAAAACCTATTGTTGCGAACTTTGACTTCGTATAAAATTATTTACACACATGGGATCGATGAAAACTTTTCGAAATTTCATTATAATAGTGTCTTTAACGTTCATGCAAGTTTTCAGTTTGTTGGGAATTTATGGAAAGGTATCCCTATCTTTTCGGCTGAATAGACCGAACTGAGACATCGTTTGAAATAAATTAAGAATATGTGAACTTCTTCAAGTTTTTATTATGTGAATATTTTAATGAATGGCCATCTAATTTTGAATCCAAAATATAATGTAACTAAGACTTCGAATATATCCTTCAGTAGCTGGCAGAATATCTCTCATTAAGCCGATTCAATTTCAAAGAACTCCTTAAAATCGTATCGTTGCCTACTACGTTCCAGGCATTTTGGCAATTCGGATCTTGCCTTCGTAGAGTAAATATTTGTCGAACCTATATACAGAATCTCATCTCGTAGCTTTGCAAACGTAAACAAGATTGAATCAGAATAATTTTGGTTATTAATAAACTTCGGATAACCTCAACCGATGTAAAATTCATGATTTTCGGGACGTTCTAGGGTAAGCCGGCAGCCGTTCCTCGAGATGAATCGATGTTTCCGAAGGGGGGCACGAAGAACGATTTATCAGATTCAATTCCGAAGTATTATATCATGTGATATTGTATCGGAATAAAATGTTCGAGAAGTGATTAATGACTCGAAGGCGTGATTGAACGTTGGATACGAGGGTCCATCAAAAATAACGAGATCAGAAAGAATTTATTGAGCGTTAAGAAAAACGAATTCTAGTATCGTCTATAAAATTGGACGTTGGGTATCATCCATATTCTTTTGTTAACAATAGCTGTCATTATTCATTACCCGCATTTATAAAAATCCTGTTATTTCTGACAGAACGCAAATGCGCACACATCTGTTGGAACTTTGGCTTGTTAAGATTGAACCTAGCTTATAGGATTATTATATATTTTCTTCGTTTCTTCACTACACTGCTCAAAAATTGAAGTGAATGATTTGCGTACATATAATGAAGGGAAATAAAGAGGCGATTTTGTATATGTACTGATGTATTATGTTTGGTGTCTTCATACCATTAAACGAAATGGCAACAGTAAGTAAGACTGCTTTAGAGCGACAACATTTATAGAAATCAACAGAATAAAGATTCTGACCTGGTGGAGTCTGCGGGCTAAAAATAGATTCCTTCCATATATCGAAAATTTACTATGAAGAAATATTTGAATATTAATTCAAATTTAAATCCAAATAAATCTTATGAAAACATTTAGAACCAAATATTTAAAAAACATGTATTAGATAACACTGTATAACTTTATAGACATACATATTATCGTCACATGTGGTGGAAATTAACTTATAAAGAATCAAAAGAAATATAAATTAATGACCAAATTATTCATACATCACATACATACATGTTTCGATTGGATATTAAAGAATCACAAGTTCCATTACCAAGAAATGTTCATCATTTAATTCAAAAAGGTCTTTTTTTATTTTCCTCTTTAAAGCATATATGGCACATTCCCCAGAGAAAGAACCTGATAAATTCGGATCCAAATCTCTTCAGTAAGGATTTATTTGAATAAACGAAATAATCATTAAAAAATCTATTAAAATACATTTTTTCGCCAGACATTTCTGCAACAACTAACCAATTTTTGAATGAGCATGGCCTATACGAAAATTAGGTTATATCACAGAAATATACAAGGAAAGAGGTTACGACTTACGACTCAGCATTAGATAATTGCCACGTGCATGTGTAATAATACAAATAAATTTTTCAATTATTAATACATATATTGAAAATTTACAATGAAGAAATATTTGAATTAATGTTGAATATTTTTTGGTGATGGAACTTGTGATTCTTGAACATCCAATCGAAAAGTGTATGTATGAATAAGGTGATGTCTAAATAATTTGGTCCTTATTTTATATTTCTTTTGATTCTTTATTAGTTAATTCCCACCACACGGGATGATAATCTATAAAGTGATACAGTGTTATGTAGGACATGTTTTTCAAAAATTGAATTCTTAATATTTTCATGAGATTTATTAAGTCCAGCATAGGGAGAATGATTTTAATTTTGAAGAGAAAACAATAGAATCTTTAGAAACTTATTGAGTGAAATGAAAATTCTATTATTTTCTGATATCCTATATCAGTGGAAATTGGGGCATGATTCATTTCTTTCAACTGAAGCCGCATTACGCTTAAGATATATAGTTCAGTATAAAATGATAAAACTACATTCGGTATTCGCAATGCATAAATTATAACCGCTGAGTTCAGTATTAACCTCATTTCGTTGTTTTATATAATGTTATAATCATAAAGTACATACCTACTTGGATTAAAATCGCGCTTATGCAAAGAATAAACTCTGACAATAACTAATGATATTCTATTAAGAGCTGGGCTTGCAAAACGCAGGATATTTCGCATTTCCTGGAGGGTGATTGCTAATGTTTGGTACATAAATAACCATCGACTAGATAAATCTGTAATTCTTAGAATTGTTACGTCGTGTGATTTTGAAATTAAAGAGAAGAAAATTCTAAAATTATGCATCTAGCCAATTCACTTTTGCTTGGGAATCGTTCATGCTGAAATTTCCCTTCTTTCTCCATGTTGTATTATTATCGGGGAGAAATATTCTAAATTGCTTATGTATAAATAAATTGAGATAGAATGAATTAGTATACCTTATAATCATTAGCCGTTTTCTTCTTTACTTAAATTATGAAAACATAGAAATTTAACAGCAGCCATAGTTAATAACAAACATAATTTTTCCATTCTTCATAAACCCTCTCATACACATAAAACAATTCCCAAAAACTCGTTTTATCGAATTCAACATAATTTATCAGCATATCATAGTAGATTATAGATAATTAAGAGAATTGTATGTTCGAAATATTTCATTCATTAAATTTAATGAGACAAATAGCACCTAATAACGATTATTCGCTATCAATAATAAACAGTAGGATTGCCATTTTTATACTGTTATTTCTACAAAATATACTTTAAAAAAGTTTCAATTCGCTCAGCTACTATGAGCTCTACAAATGAAGAAGTTCTTCAATAACATCCTTCCGAACCAGGAATTTTTTTGAAAAATTCTAAAAAACTGTAAACCTAAAATAAATGAATCAAACTTTATTAAGTGTTAACTAATTATCGTATGGTACCTACCTAAAAACTTATATGGGACAAACCGGAAGGTCCTTTAATATTAGAATAAATGAACTTTCCTCAAAAATAAGTTAGATTGTACGTATGCAGAACATCTAATAACAGAGAAGCATGATTGTGGCGAGCGTTTTAAGATTTTTCATAAAAAAGATAAAGTTTTGAAAGCGTCGAAATAAACTGATTATCAAAATCAACATCAATAAAGTGTACAATGGATTGCTATCAAGTATAGGTCATTACGGTTCGAAACCTGAATATTGTGTGGGAGACTGCTTCAAATATACGCATAGATTTTTTTTTACTCTTTTCACATTAGATATAAGGTGTTTGTCCTTTTTTGTTATTTGTATTAAGTGGAAATATAATTCATTTTTTATTTTATTAAACTAAGGGTTTTCGTTTATTTTATTTAATTTGTTGCTATAACATAAATATTATCATGTTTTTGTTATTTGATTGTAACTGGAGAAGTGCTGGTCAGCCAGGCAATGTTGCATTGATCGGAAGAGATGGTAATCAGAAGGAGCAATGTATGGGCTGTACGGCGAGTGGGGTATGACAATGCAACATGTATCATGCTGCAAAATAACTTCATCGTGTCTGTCGGCGTATTGCAGCCTCAAAGCGTTTCTTAAATGTTGTTTTGGTTTAATAACACGAAATTGGCCAACTGATCATCAGAAATCACAAAACTCTTGATGAACTCTCATTAATAATGCAAATATTACAGAAGTTCAAAGGAAATACGAAAGAAAATGACATTTAAAACCATGATGCATACAATTAGTTCGAATTAGTATTCAACTTATTATAGAGGATTACAATTTCATTTAAAAAATTTCATCATTAACATAATATAAAAAAATACTTTTATATAATTTTTGAATGCTATTTCGTTACAAAAGTAGTTGAGGCAAAAGATCCAGTAGTAACGGATTATTCAAATTCATTTTATTATTATACACTTGAAGTGTTCAAATGAAGCACCCGGTATAATTAGATGATTATATTTGTCATTAAGAAACATCCCAAACAAGTAAAACTATTTGTTTTATATTGCAATATGGGCACATACCATCAATTTATTATTGTTTATTTACACAAGTTTAAATCCCATTATCCGCCCAAGTTGTTTCGGATATTTATAGAGAATTTGTGTGGTTAACAAACGATTTCAATGTTCGGGGTTGGATGGTAACGGGAGATTTATTGGAGTTGAAAGATTTATAATATCCGATGTCGTATATCCTGGAAATCAACAGTTCGAAATTTCCTCTGGTTACCAGACCGCCAAATTGGAAATTTCCATTACCAATATTGGATTGAGTTACTTGATGAAAACTCATTTTAAACGATATGTTAAATGGTATAATTCAAATTTTCCGTAGGTTCATTCAGTTACAGCATTTGTTATGCTGCATGGTGGCTTCTTCGAATATTACATTCTTAGAAACTTATATTTCGATGACCATGTTGCAACTTTAAATTATTATATTTATATATATTTTTGATGAATCCTTTACCCAATACAATTTTCACCATCTGAGGAAAAACAACTTTTCGCTGTTGGCGATTGATAAGGGGAAAATTGGTTCAACTTGAATTTATGAGCTCAAAGTAATTTGGCTTAAGATTATGACTCACAAGATGATAAAGCATTTTCAAGTTCCTATTCTTTTTATATCGGGTGTTTTTTTTTTTTGAGTGATAGAACTTTAAGTTTAAATAAAACACATTTAAATTAAGATTGAAGCCAATTTTTTTTATTTGAAAGATAATTTTATGACATTCATGTTTTAATAATAATTTCCGGCATATGTCCACCACGAATAGTTTAGGAACGGCAACATTAGCTGCAGCATCGTTTTTAAAGAAATATGGACCGATGATGTCTCCAGCGTGTAAAGCACACCATACAGTGGATTTTTCAGGATGCAATGGAACCTGTAGAACTTCTTGAGAATTGTTTTCACTTCATATACGGCAATTTTGCTTGTTTACATAGCCGTTCAACCAAAAATGAGCTTCATCACTAAACACAATTATACGATAAGAAAGTGGATCAACTTCAAGCTGTTTTAGAGCCCAATCAGCAAACAAACGACGCTTATTATGGTCAAGTGGCTTCAGTTCTTGAACCAGTTGGATCTTGTATGGGTGTAGACCAAGATCTTTACGCAAAATTTTCCATGTGGTGAAAGCACAGAGTCCGACTTGTTGTGAACGTCGACGAATTGACAAATCTGGATCATCATTAACACTATGACTTACTTACACCAGCGACATTTTCTTCTGTACGTACAGTTGTTTGTCTTGTTGTTGTTTCATCGAGTAGAGAAAATGTTGTCCGAAATCTATGGATAGTTCGACGAATAAGCTGCTCTGATGGACGATTATGTAAACCATAAATTTCACGAAGTGCTTTATAAGTTTGGCGAATAGAACACTGATTTTAAAAATTAATTGCAACAATTTGTGAACGTTGTTGCGGCGTGAGTCTTTCCATGATAATTTGTCAATGCTTACTGAACAGAAATGTCAAAACAACATGGCTTCTATCTTCTGTCAAATCACAGTTTTCCCTATCGAAAGTTCTATCACTCTTAAAAAAACACCCAATGCATACATAAATTTCTTATGGAATATTCTAGGACTAGTCTTAGCCTACTATAGTAGCAAACAAAATCTGAAAGTTAAAATTGGACTAAATTTTGAATGAGACAACTTGAAAAAGGTTTACAATCAAATTAGAATTAAAAAAACAGATAATTCCGTATATCCTCACATTTAAAACTGAAGTACTGGTCCGAGAGAAATTAAATTTGGTGTTTAGGTGAATAATAATGTCACAAAAATTTCGAACTCTTCTCTCGAAATCCTCAAAAAAATCTTAATTGTCATACAAATCCAGTTAATTATTAGTTTTTATGGTTATTCTCCCGATCTGTAGCCACGATTCATTAAGGTTCGATAAACTCGTATAATCATCACAAAAATGTATTTCTACCAGAAACTTAAAAGTCAAAAATTAATCATAACAAAAAAAACTAAATGACAACAAAGTATCAAGTATTATATGATTTCTCAGTTTGTCTATGGTGTTAACTGGCGTAAAGTAGACTAGATATTTCAAACGGCTCCATAAAAAGAAATCTAAACTATTCAAGTCTGGGTATCTGGCGAGCCATGACTGATTTCCCATCCACCTGTTTTCATAATTTCATTCAAATACTCCCTAGCCAAAACTGATAAATGAGGAGGGGCACCGTCATGCTTGAACCACATTTCACGTCAGCATAAGAGGTAAATCATTCAATGACAAGGGCAAATCGTTTTCTATAAAATGTCTATGATTTAACAGTAAGTCGACCTGGTAAGAACAATGGACAAATCAAATAATCGCCATTATTAACCACCCCACACATTTAATTGAAAAGTTTATATGAAACTCACCCTATTTTTGATCAGGAATCGACCCCTAAATTTCTTCGCAACTATTCAATTACACCACGTATATGCCAAATTTCAATTGAATATCATGTAAAATGAAGAAACTATGAGAAAAAAACTTGAAAAAAATTCAAGCTTTAACACCCTGTATCTCGAAAACAAAACGTTTGCTGTCCCTTGTATATGGAAATTTTTTTCTTAAAATAATGCAAGGAACCTCCCCTCTTCGTTTTTTCCTTCAATTCAGGAACACCCGGTATTGTGTTTGGTTTTCATCATTCGATATGGATTTAAGTCAAATACAAGCAACTACCATTTAAATTTCAGGCACGAAATTTGAAAGTTTCTGAGAAAAAATTTCAAAGGAAAGGCCGAACCTTTAGGTGCAGTTTTAGTTTGACTCCTTTTTCAGAAGTAACGGAAAATAAAATATGCCTAAATATGCCGCTCTTGAAAACGTCTGCGAAACGAAAAGAGGGACCATAACAAGACTGTGCGGTACGGTTAAATTGGGTTCTGACAACACCATAAATAACACTTTAGCTTTCGATAGAAGTTGAAATATTCAACCATAAATATACCAATGTTTCACAAACGTACATATTCATAAAGGAATTTAAAATTGTTCCAGTCGTAGGTATATATTTAAGATTTGCGAATAAACAAAACTGGTGTAGGCGTGATTATCTATGTCGTTATCAAATGGAACCGGTAATGTTGATCTTATTATTCATTCAACCTGAAATGCTGATGGAAAATGTACTATCAACTGCACATTAGGAGTTTTAAAATTTGGACTCGTTAGTCATAGGTGTATTGTGAAATTGCTCAGTTTATGTAATTATTAGTTAGTTGGCTCTGTTGAAATATTCAACTTGGTTTCTGAAATGATTCATTTGTCGGCATTCCTTCTCTTGTCAAGTTTAAACAGGTACCAACTTGTGCACACCAATTCAGAAGACGTTTTCGATCCAAAGTCAGGTAAATTTCTATTATACAAGTTCTTTGGTTTAAGGACGTGAACTTTGGAAAAGTTTTCTCATTAAAAATAATATACAGTCCCTCCTATTTACTTTGCTAGACTCATCTTAAAAATTTTTCAAATGTTGCATGAAAACATTGATTATTTGAATTAACGTAAACATGCAGAACGCAATCAGTGATACAAATTTGTATAATGGGTTGCTGTTTGACTTTATAACATCTGTAATGAATATTGATCATGCAATAAGTAGAAAACAACGGTTAAAAGTGTTTAATGCTATATTTAGAGAAGTGACGGACTGTTTTTCTTTGAACTTAATCATTTCTGTTTTATACATCTTAATTCAGGAGGTGAGTATTCAATAGCAATTAGCAATGAAGTTTTCATAATTATTTCCTGAAAATTATCATAATTCAAAAATAAGATTCAACAATCTGCAATGCAACAAATAAAAGAATCAAATTTCTCCCCTTTTTTGTAGAATGGGTGAAAAAAGGATCTCAGTGAGCGAAAAATTGTGGAAATTCAAACCATGCCCAAACATTCTGAATATAGCCAAAGAATAATCGCCAATATTTGCAATGTTTCACAATAATCTGTGAAGCGGATTAATCAAAAATTGCTAACCGGTGACAACAGCCCTAAGGAAAGGTCACTAGTAGAAAAAATCTAGTAACTCCAGGAAGTCAGCTAGTGCTCAAGAATATTGTGATGGAAAATAGTCTTTCCCTTCTATAAAAAAAATGTGAAGAGGCAGGATATTTCTAGTTCGCAGAAATTTGTTTGAGATGGGCTTCACAGAAAGAAGACCCCCCAAAATGGTAGAAGATAGATTTAACTGGGCCAAATCATATGGATTTCACAGAGAAAGATTGGAATACCGAAGGCTACTTTTACCAGTCATTTAATTTTTCTTTTTTCAGAAAATTTATCTTTGTTTTAAGGGTTTGCTGCAACCATGAATCATTGATCCAAATTCTTGTTGACAAGCCACAATTTGTGAAAAGAAGAGTTAGTGAGAAGTGTGTGAATTCTACCATTGTAGTGTATTGGCATATGAGCGTAGCTTTTTCACCAAGTGACTAGTTAACAGTCTTCACAAACTGCCCCAGTAGGCAGAAAGTGTGGTAAGGGTTACGTCTTATCATCGCACATGGCGAAAACCACTCCGAAGAGCTGAACCCACAAGCTTCCAGTTTGGGCTTCAGTTCGAGAACCTACAACCGTATAACTGGTAGCAGCGTAGCACTATCCAATCTCTACTGGCTCTGCCGTGTCAGTACCCGAGTTTTTGGGACACAACTCACACGCCGAAGGGGCTTCTTATCCATCCATCTGAATGCAGTCCCATGAACTAAGATAGTCTCAAGATTGATGCCCCAATTGATCCTGGTACGAGCACCGTCAATCCGACCTTTACGTCAAGACCCACGAACCCTTGTGAAGTCTTTCAACTGATTCTGGCTTCAAGCACTAACGGACTAACCGTATCGTCGAGATCCACAAACCCCAGAAACGTCTCGCAATAGATCCGGGTTCAGGACGAGGCCGGTCGAACCGTCAAGTCCCGCCGAACCCTTAAGCATTTCTCGAGATATCTTGAACATGAATGTCTGCGAACAGAAGAACAGAAGGAATACCCTCCTAGTCCAGCATGCGGACTTCAACCACTGCCCCCTCGAGTCCAACACCAATGGCCAGGTGGTACGAATACTTCCTGAGAACCTCCATCCTCCCGAGGTAACGCAGTATGCTACATAAGGCACTCGGCCACTGGACAGAAAAACTCAGAGATTTACTGCAATAGCGTTAGTTTTAAGGGAGAGGCCCTGTACTGCGACGGACTCCCTTGTCATTGAGTTGATCAACGCGGCTCAGCCGCCCATTCCACCTTTACGGTGAAACTAGGGCCCCATTCGGTCGAGCTACCACCACACGGGTCCAGTCACTGGCGCAAATGGCATTACTTTAGGCATCGGAACTTAACCCTCCATTTCACCGGGATGAAACTAGGGTCCTAGTTAAGACGAGCCCCCCAGCGCATCAAGCGATAATGCCATGGGTGAGAAGTATCATCCAGACTATACTATAAAACAGTAAAAGACCCCACCTCAGTAAAGATATGGTCAGTTATTGGTGCTAGAAGAATGGGTCGCCTTTATATTACGGAAAGAACCATGCGTCAAGACCAATACATAAAGGTATTGGAGAGCAGGTTGTTGCCTCAAGTGACAGATTGGTTCTCAAATGATAATACAATATTTAAGCTGGATTCTGCACCATGCCATAAGGCTAAGACAGTGATAAAATTTCTTGAGGACAAGAAAATTGCACTGCTCCGATGACCTGGAAATTCACCCGACGTGAATACTATCGAAAATGTTTGGGAATGCTTGAAAATGGAATTGGGAAAGGAAAAAATCATAACAAGGCTTCAACTGATAGGAAGAATCATTAACCATTGGAACCACATAGATAATTTTAAAAAAATAGCGGAAAACCGCATTGAAAGCATGCAACGTAGGATCCTGTCCAAAGCTGCTAAGAAAGGGGCAACAAAATATTGATTTTTTTTATCATGAAAATGTTTCAATTTTTCTCCACAAGCCCGTGTTCTGTTCAACTCATACTAAAAACAATTAAATATTCGAAGTGATTACGTTTCTAATTTACGAAAATGAAGGAATAACTAAAAAAATCGCAATAAGCCTTATAAAGTAAGTGGACAGTGTACAAAAAACGATAATAATCGGAGTCAATAGACTAGGAAGCTCAAATATAGTAATAGAACTCTAAATTGAAATAAAACACATTTAAATTGAGATTGAAGCCAAATTTTATAAAATTAATTTCCAGCTTATGTATACCACGACTAGCTCTGAGGAACCGTATTCGACCAGACCAATTTTGTACCACTTTTTCGAGTAATTCAGGCCTTATTTCACCAATAACACGAATCATGTTAGCTTCCAAAGCGTCTCCTTCTTCTGGTTTATCAGCATAAACCAATGACTTGACATAACATAACATAATAATCCATTGAAGTTATGTCGCATGATCTTGGAGGCCAATTAATTATACCATTTCTCGAAATAATGTTATCGCCAAATCTTTCTTTCAATAAATCAATTGTTATGGTAGCAGCATGAGGTGTAGCAACATCTTGTTGGAACCGAAACACTTCTGGGTCGATACCATTCAAATTTTGAAACAAATAATCATTGATCATCGATCTGTTACGAGCACCATTCACTTTAACATTAGCTCCAGCATCGTTTTTAAAGAAATATGGACCCATGATACCTCCAGCGTGTAAAGCACACCATACAGTGCATTTTTCAGGATGCAATGGAACGTGCAGAACTTCTTGAGGATTGTTTTCACTCCATATACGGCAATTTTGCTTGTTTACATAGCCGTTCAACCAGAAATGAGATTCATCACTAAACACAATTTTACGATAAAAAAGTTGATCAACTTCAAGCTGTTCTTGGTCCCAATCAGCAAACAAACGACGCTCATTATGGTCAAGTGGCTTTAGTTATTGAACCAGTTGGATCTTGTATGGGTGTAGACCAAAATCTTTACGCAAAATTTTCCATGTGGTGGAGTCCAACTCATTGTGAACGTCGACGAATAGACAAATCTGGATCATCATTATTACTATGACTTACAGCAGCGATATTTTCTTCTTTACGTACAGTTCTTTGTCTTGTTGTAGTTGCATCGAGTAAAGAAAATGATGGACGATTATGTAAACCATAAATTTCACGAAGTGCTCTATAAGTTTGGTGAAGGGAACACTGATTTTGAAAATAAATTTCAACAATTTATAAACGTTGTTGCGGCGTGAGTCTTTCCACGATAATTTTTCAATGCTTACTGAACAGAAATGTCAAAACAACATGGCTTCTACCTTCTGTCAAATCACAGTTGTCGCTATAGAAAGTTCTATTACTCTAAAAAAACACTCGATATATCAAGCCTTAAGCTTCCTTATTTCCAACGTCCGTAAACAGACGTTTGACTATCTATTTTTTATCTGCATATCCAGTATATCATTAAGAGCCCATTTTCAGTAATAATTCCTAGAATAAATCGGATAATATAGTGCCCGGATGATTTGTTTCAAGTAGAAAATTTTCTAATCTATTCACTATTCCAACTATAGATTAAATAAATCAATGAACTTTTAAAACTATAAATTTAACAACTATTTATATTTTTGTAAGACCAAGTGTGAATTATTTTAAAACAGAACTGGAATGTCTTTGCCAGTATAAATAATCGTGAAATAAACACATTGTAAAATCGAGGCCTGTGTACACAAAGAGGTTTGTCGTCTCTCCAGAAATTAAAAACCGGGAATGATAGCCTGGGAGGCCTGGGTTGAAACATGAACAAGATAAATAAAACAGACCTTCCTGACATTTGTCTAACCCGCATAATTACCAGATGTGTGTAAACCGAGTGTTAGACAAGTGGCTGGTAGATTCTTGAACAACGGACGGCTTCATAGTCTGAAGAGATTCTGACGGGGAATATAAGCTTTCAAGAATTTCATACATCGGTTAGAGGTCTGTTCAGCCAGTGGCGCATCATTGAATTGATATTAATTCATTAAGTGGATTCACATATCAGTTAAATAATACTTCTGGTATCAAGAAGATTGGAAACGGCAAGGTATAGTTGATGATATAATATACATCTAAAACATCCTGTATATTGCTTGTTGAATTTCTTCTTTCAAACAAAAACATCTTAACAGATTAATCCTGTTATACCTCGAAGCATATTTTACAAAATTTCTCAAAAACTTTTTGAAATAAAATGAAATAAATGTGTCTTACAGATGTAAGGCATTCAAGAGGAAATTCTCAGGAGGGGCTATTTTCACTCTTGCGTTCAGCAGACACGAAAAATGAAACTTTTATTTGAATGATGAACATTATGAATAACGGATGTCATAAATAGTTGAAACGGGGGCCAAGAAAGAAAATTTTCATAAATGGAATCACTACACCTTCAAAATGATCTATCACACGACCCTTATGGCCGTTTAGGATTCTTGGGAATATTTGGCTACACTGCTCTATGTGAGCCACCCTGTATGTTGATTGCTATAGTAAAACTTTTCAGTATAAAAAGTTTTAGTTGTGTGTATTTCTTAGCCAATAAATAATTTCATATACAATGTATTAATTTATATATTTTGTTTCAGGTGAGCTTCATATGAATCATATATTGGTAAGAATAAATTATAATCTTGAATGGAGTTAGTGAAATTTAAGTTGGACAAAGACAGAACTATATATTCTAACTTTTACAATATATATTGAAACTATATACAAAAACTATCAAAAGATATCCTTATATATTATCAATATAAAATCATCAAAATACAGGATCAAATAAAAATAATTGAACGAGGATTCCAGCATTTGATAGCTATTTCGGCCTCTAGACCTCTTCAGAAATGTATTGAATTCAGATTCAAATATTTCACAAGATCAACATTTAACTCACTAAATAATATATTTGGTGAGTTAAATTAAGATCTTCTTGATACTTTATTTTGAGAATTTTATATAATTTTGGAATCGTGAATTTTCTTGTATTTGTATGTTAAATACAAAATACATATATAGTTCTTGTTAATACATTTGTATTAATGCGTTTCATATTGGGATGTAAAAAGGTTTTTTTCGAGACATTAAAAAATATTTTATATTGATTATACATAAGGATATCATTTTGATAGTTTTTGTATAATTTCACTATATATTGTAAAAGTTAGAATATATAATTCTGAATTCAAAGTCATTTAAATTTAACTTCTATCAAGTATTGACTCACATTCAAATTTATTTTTGAACAAAGTCTATATTAAAAGCATGACTAACCTGCTTTTCTTAAATCTAAACTCAAAATTTGAATATCAAAACAGACTTAATCTGTCAGTCTTCGACAATTTTAATTTCAAAAAATTTTTATTCAAAATCTTTTAGAATTAAATTAATGTCTACATAAGCACCGCTCATATTCAATAGACGTATATAATCAAAACTCAATATGCAATGTCAAATGGAATGGATAAACCAACAAATATAGTCATTTAAAATTAATAAATAAATATTTGAAGGAGTCAAAATTTTGTTTCTGATCTTACCATTATGAACACCAATTCCTTTTCAAAAACATGAAACACAACTTAAGGACTTCTCAAAAAATATAATTTATTTGAAATATTTAATATATTTAAATATTCAAATAAGTTAATTCAAAAATCTCTCAAAACATGCACTATATCTTCAAAAAACAATTAGAATTCCGATAATCTCTTCATTGGCCCTAAATAATATTTAAAAAATCAACTAACAATCAGTATATCTTACCTCAAAGTGGTAACCGGATAATTGCTTAAACAGACTAACTTTAAAAATCAAGATAGTCTACGTTCATCACAAAATCACAGAAAACTGTGAGGTATTATAAGGTTTTCATTAAACCATTGACCTTTCATAATGAGATTTAATCAAGCCTAAATATAATTATATATTATGTATAAAATAAAATAGAAAAAGGCTTTTTATTAAAATTTTGTTATATTTCTTCTATCGAGTAAAAAGCCTTTTTCTATTTTATTCAATCTAAACTCAATTTCAAAAACTCAAAAGTTTTTATTATTTATTGCACTTCTTATTTTCGACCGCGAAATATCTAAATTTTACTAGTAATTGAGGAAATAAATATTTTAAAAGACAGATCTCCATCGTAATTAAGTACACTGCAAATGTTGGGGTGTTTTCTGTGATGCGTAAATTTTTTCAAAATAAAATATCTTATAATTATTGGTTCTTTTTATAGACATATAAAATTATAAACACATATAGACGGCAGTTAACCAATAAAGAAATAAAAGAAAATATCATTTGTTGCGAAATGATCGCGGTTAATATTTTTAATTTTGTTTTGATTCTTTATCGTTCAACTACCGAACATATGTGTTGATAATTGTATAAGTGTTTCTTAGACATTTTATTTTATTTAATTTTGAAAAGTTTTCAAGAGATTTTTAGATTAAATTTGTAAAACTTTCGGAGAATTGTTCTAGTTTATGCATGAAATATTTGAAAAAACCCTTCCAAGTTAATTTCAATTTATAAATGATAAATCTTCACAAACTTGGCGCTCTCTTAATCTTCATTCTTTCCGTTGCAATCAAATGAGAATTTATCAATAATTAATTCCTCCGAATGACATATTTCCTTCTTGGCTATACCTATCCTGAATAATGACATCCGCAATATTGAAGCCCCAGGACCATAAAGATCCCTTCTAATGTCAACTTCCTCGGAAAGGTGAAGAGATTGGGATGCTTTACTCGGATTTATTGGCTATTCGCGATGCTCTCCACATTAAACGAAAGAAAAATCAATATCGTTCAACCTGGAACGTGATAAAACGTTCAGAATTTATAGAATTAATATCTGTCGCTTTAAAAACTTCCAGTACAAAGATCAGACGGCAAGACAAATGCTTATGGACATATAAATAATATACTTGTAGAGATCTGCCTTAATTGATCTTGATGCTGATGAACCGATTGTTTCAATTTAAAAGCCATCTGTATGTGACCAACGCTATCGACAGATTTATTCCGCCAAATGAATTCATTTATAAATGAAAAATTCCATACAGTTTTGAAAAATTATTGAAAGAAACTTAAGGGAAAATATTGGAAAATTATTAATATGTTATTGCTTAAAAATGCAAACAGCCATCGATTTAATAGCGTTCCTTCAAAATATTAATAATTGTCGTAATTCATAACAAAGTTAAAAAGTTCCTGAACACAACTATAGTTTCATTGAATTTCAAACATTTCTTGACTACCATTTTCAGATTATTTTCTTCGAAATATTTTGGCAATTGAAAAGGAATTATATTTATATTATTTCTTATCAGCAAACGTAAAGAAAAAAATGTTCTAATCTACTATGCCTCATGGTTTCCACATAAACCTTATTTTCCCTTATAATAAATTGGTTACATAGCCGATTCTATTATTTTTACAGGGTGTACATGAATAGTTGCGAAAAAATATAGGGGTGATTCCTTGCTAAAAAAAAGGGTGGGTCTTTCATATAAACTTTATTTTTTTGAGCCTCCCCTGTTTAGTTGCAGCCGCCTAAAGATGGCGCCCAAAAAACAGTTTTTAATTTTTTTCTTAAAAACCAAAAAACTTCAAAGAATAAAATTAAGCAGAAATTTTATTTGGGCGGAAAGGAACTAAAATAAATTTTTGGTGGTGTTCCTCTATGATTGCAAGGGGTAGAAAAAGGCACCCCTAAACCTTCTTTCGCAAGAAACTTTTTTTCATATTCCTATTTTACAATAAAAAAATTTATTTTGGATAGCTCGATCCATTCTGAATAAATAAGGTTTCTTGTAATTACTTGCTCAAGGTTTTTGAGAAAAAAAAATAATTTATCAACATGATAGCGTGATTCGTAGGGGCTGGAGTCATTTCCGAATTAGAATTTATCTAGTAAGCGGATGTCATTTTGTTATAACAACTGACTAGTTTTGATTAACTTTGATTCAGTTACAATTATTGTCAATTTTTTGGTTTTAAGAAAAAAGTTAAAACTGTTTTTCGGACGCCATCTTTAGGAGGCTGTAACTAAGCAGGAGGGGCTCAAAAAAATAAAGTTTATATGAAAGTTCCACCCTATTTTTTGACAAGGAATCGCCCCCTAAATTTTTCCGCAACTATTTATATACACCCTGTATTATTTGTTATGTCATATGTTAATTTTTAGCTAAAGGTAATATTGTTCTCATCAGTCAATCTGGAGAAATATACATTTCAGAGTAATTATAGTTCAAACACAAATATTTTCGATTCACAGATATCAGTTCGGTCATTCATTATTTTCATAATATTTGAAAATTCCAGTGGACTTCAAATAGTTATATTTTTGAACCTTTGATTTTGTTTGTGAAATTTTACGATTTTCTGTATGGGGGTTTTATGTGTATTTTTAGTTATATCTTTTTGAATATGTTAAAAATATTTTTTTAAATATCGGCCCATTTTTTAGCTCAAGAGACGCTAGAATTAACAAATTAATCAAAATATTGTTTCTCACTGCTTGCTACTTTTTCCTACCTCTTTGGCAATTTCCGAATATCTCCTCGAAAAAAATTCTCGTCTTTTAAGGCTAAACAGCCAGTAGTCAGAAGAAACACTGTGTGGAGAATACGGCGGATGCGGTAAGATATCCTATTTGATCATTTCTAAATATTTTTTAACAACTTTTGCGTCGTAAGATTGTCATGCAAAACCATAACTTTATCATGTCGGTCCTTATATTCCGGCCGTTTTTCTCGTAATGCACGGTTCGAACGAAGTAAATTGCAGTCTCTACCGATCACCCGTAATGAAATCACCAGGTTTTAACAGCTCCTAGTACACAATGCCCCATTGGTCCCACCAGATACACAGCATGTCCAATGTATCGAAAACCCCAACAATCGGCTTTAATAATTTAAAAATTAAATATATTTAGAGCCAACTTTTGGAAATCGAATTAATCGGACCGAATTAATTTGTACTCTCAATAAATGGAAACCAGTATCAAGTTTTTAGTTGGTTAAAGATTAACTCGAAACTGCAGTAGCAAAAATTGTGAATTCCCAATTCACATAAAAATGGAAACTTCCTAGCTACGGTAGTGATATTAGGAATATATTTTATATACAGAATGTATATAAATACTTGCCAAAAATTTAGGCGGTGATTCCTTGTCAAAAAATAGGGTGGGTCTTTCATATAAACTTTATTTTTTTGGGGCCCCTATGCTTTGCTACAGCCCCCTAAGGAAGGCGCCCGAAAAACAGTTTTAATTTTTTTTTCTGGAAAATCAAAAAACTGACAAGAATAAAATTGAGCAGGTATTTTATGAGGGCGAGAAGGCACTCAAAAAAAATTGGTAGTGTTCCTCTATGATTGCAAGAGGTAGAAAAAGCCACCCCTAAACCTTCTTTCGCGGGAAACTTTTTCCATGTTCCTATTTTACAATCAAAAAATTTATTTTAGATAGCTTGATCCATTCTTAACAAATGAAGTCTCTTCTAATTTCTTGCTAAAATTCAAGGTTTTTGAGAAGAAAAATTATTTATCAACATAATAGCGTGAGTCGTAGAGGCTAGAATTATTTCTGAACTAGAATTCATCTAGTAAGCGAATGTAATTTTGTTATGACAACTGAGTGATTTTGATTAACTTTATCATTTTGAGTTTTTGTCACATACTCATTAAGGGGGCTGTAACTAAGCAGGGAGGGATCAAAAAAATAAAGTTTATATAAAAGGCCCACCCTATTTTTTGATAAGGAATCACTCCCTAAATTTTTTCGCAACTATTCATATACACCCTGTATATACTCTCATATTTCTTTTATATATTGCAATAGCACTAACAGTATTACAAACTATTGGGTTGTTAGGAAAGTAATTTCGTTTTTATTTTGGGAAAATGAAAGACAATTTTCGTATAATGAATAAATATTTGATTAAATTATATATTGGCCATTTTAGCCCAACCCCTTTTGCCATCTTCCTGGTAGTAGCACGCTCATAAAATTTTTGGCCTTTGCTGGTAAAAAAATGATCCAGGTTATTTTTGACCACTTCATTTTAAGTAAAGGTTTTACCGTCAAAAAAATTTTACAATGACCGGAACAAATTTTTGAGCCAGTTCATCTGTTTTGCTCCATGATTTCTTGCGTTTGACATTGTTATATACATGTTTCGTCCCCAGTCATGATGCGTTTCAAAAATGGATCATTTTCCTGTCGTTTGAGAAGCGAATCACAGACGTCAAAGCTACGATACAAATTTCTCTCCATGCGAACATGGAGAACCCATATATCGAGCTTCGAGGTTAAACCAGGCCTTTCAAGTGGCCATAAACAGTTAGATTCGATAAATTTAACCTCTGACCGATCTCACGTGTTGTTATTCGCCGATTTGCATCAACTTATGCTTTTATCGTGTCTTTATCAGCTTCAACCGGCCTTCTTCTACATCAAAATTGCCGGATTGAAAATTTTCAAACCAGTTGTGGCACTAGCGTACTGCCAACACATCTTCTCCATACACATCGGTTACTTTCTTTCTGGCTTGAATAGCATTTTTAGCTTTTCTATAGTAAAAAAGTGAAATAAGAGGAAAATGCTACTTATTGCTCTCCATATTTAAAAGGGCTCCCCAAAAACTACTGCGTAGAATTAGTTGAACTTTTTCACACACAAGCTCTGCTTTATTGGCTCTCAAAAAAAATAATGACCATGCGGCTTAAGTATGAAGTTGGGTTCGAAAAAATACAATTAAATCCTCTGTCGGAAAAAAACGAAATTACTTTACGAACAACCTTATAGTAATTTTCGAAAACTGTCCAATTGAATCATGAAACTTAAATTATAGCTTAGGATATTACTTTGAGTATTAAAATCGGAGAGCGTTATTTTCGGAGTCCCATGAAATTTTCCTTCCATCTTCATTTTCTGAAGGAGATCAAAGTCGGCTTCGCTCAGAACATTCAACTCACGGGGATAAGTGAATTCTTCCTCACCATGATTGAACGGGAGACTTTTACTTAAATCGATACTGCTTCCCCTCAGGCCTGTTCAGTTTACCACCTCACTGACGGCAGCGACGTGCTGCTGATTTATTATTTATTTCGAACACTGACTGGCTCAATGATGGAAAAGTTGCCGCATTGAAAATCTAATCGGGTAGTCTGAAATAAGCTCAAAAAATTTTTAAAATTTTGCGACTCCGTCTTATACAGGTAGTCTACTTTTAAAAGGGCCAAACTTCAAGGGGAGATCATACAAGTTATTTGCAACAAAAATATCATATAACACATGGTCAAAATGTTGATGGCTATTCTTCAGTTTAACATTTCTTGATTTCACGAAATATTTTAAGTTTTCCCATAAAATCAATTATAATTGAGTTATCCTTGTAGCCTCATAAAATTTGACCACATATCTGGAAATGGTTTTAAATTTACTATAATTTACTATAACATATGAATTTTGAGTCATAGCTGCTAAAGATTTTTTCTTCAGTTGAAAATTAAACTCAGAAAATTCAAACTGTCTAAATATTTAATTAATATTAAAATTGATTCTTGTCTCGGAAAAATATAGGGGTATACATTAATCTACCGAACTTCTACAATATACTACTCTGTCAAGAAAGTACCGGGAATTTTCAATTAAAACAACATTTTTACATTTAATCGTCAAAATTTATTGGGTCGCCTTCAAAATAGGCTCCATTTGCTCCAATACATCTATGCCAACGGCACTTCCAATTATCGAAACATTTTTTATAGGCGCTTTCCGGGATGGACTTTAGCTCTCGCGCCGAATTTTGTTTTATGGCTTCAATCGATTCAAAACGGGTGCCACGAAGGGGCAATTTTAGTTTTGGGAAGAGGAAAAAGTCGCAGGGAGCCAAATCCGGCGAATACGGTGGTTGCTGAAGCACGTTTGTTGAGTTTTTGGCGAGAAAGTCAGTCACAATCGTAGCTCGGTGAGAAGGCGCGTTATCGTCATGCAAAATCCATGAGTTGTTCGCCCACAAATTTGGCCGCTTCTTACGGATACGCTCACGCAAACGTTTCATAACGCCTAGATAATACTCCTTGTTTACCGTCTGACCCTCTGGAACGAATTCGTAGTGCACCACGCCACGGATATCGAAGAAAACAATGAGCATCACCTTCATTTTCGAGCGGCTTTGGCGTGGTTTTTTCGGTTTCGGCTCATTTTTTGCCACCCATTCCGATGATTGCTGGCTTGTTTGCATATCGTACTCGTAGACCCAGGTCTCATCAGTTATAATGCGTTCCATGAATGTAGAATCGGAATTACAGCGATCCAGCATGTCTGAAGCAACCTGTTCGCGATGACGTTTTTGAAGAAAATTCAGGTCTTTCGGTACGAGTCGTGCGGCCACCTTTCTCATGCCCAAAATATCAATCAAAATCGTACGTGCGGACTCGTGGGATATCTTAAGATCATGTGCTATCTCTCTCAAGCTGGTACGACGGTTTTCCAGCACCCTTTCCTTAATTTTATCGACGTTATCTTCATCGAAGCCGTCGATGGGCGACCACTTCACGACCGTCCTTGAAGGCTCTGTACCACTGATATGCACGAGTTTTCGATAGAGCATTATCACCAAAGGCCTTTTGCAACATTTTCAATGCATCGGCACACGAAAATTCATTTGCAACACAAAACTTTAAACAAATTCTTTGCTCAACGTAATCACCCATAGTAAAAATCGGCACGCACTCTGACATCGACTGACTTAATCAGCTGTTGCAAACACACTAGTTGACAGATCCCGCTCAAGCTTGGCATAATAATTAAGGACAGTGGTACCAACCTAGGAAAAAAAAATTTTACCTGCCTCATTGCCCCGCCAGATTTAAATCGATAATTCCCGGTACTTTCTTGACAGAATGTATATCAAAAATCATATATTAAGATATTTTTGTATCATAATATATATAAATAATATAAAATATTCTATGTCTAGAAAAAAACTTTATGACTCCATACAAATGTATAAATAAAACATATATATATGTGTCTACCTAAGCATACATATACAGAAAGATAGGATAAAAAAAATAGTTGAATGAGAACTTTAACATATGACCATTGTTTCGACGTTTAAAACCGTAACGTTAATATACGAGGGGTGTTCAATGTATTCTTGGTATACGCATGAAAGAAAGTCAGAAAAATTTGGAAAATTTTTATTGTTCAATGTAGAACTTCAATACATTTGTTAGATCGAGAAATAAGCTTCTCTTAACCTTGTAAAAAATATTCTTCCGTCTTCTCCTCAAAATAGAAGAATAGAATTGCTACCTTCAGTTCTTCATCGTCGGAAAATCACTTTACACGAAGATATTTTTTCACATTTGGGAATAGGTAATAGACACTGGGGGCCAAGTCTGGACTTTACTGATGATGAGTCATTTCTTCAAAGCAACATTCCCCCACAGCAGCCTTCGCCACGCGGGCCTTTTAAACTGGCGCGTTGTCGTTAAGCAGCAACACCCTCGCTGTGAGTTTTCCTCGCCTTTTTCCTTTAATTGCTTCTCTTAAATTACGCAAAGTGGTTGCGTATGATGCCGTTGTGATGCTTTCACCCTTTTTAGTGTATTCTATCAATAAAATTCCTTTAGAATCTCGAAAGACCGTAGTCATTATTTTTCCAGCGGATGGATGACTTTAAACTTGTTTGGGGCTGTGCACTCTTTTCAATCCACTGCATGGACTCTTGTTCACTGTCAGGATCATAGCGATGAACCAACGTCTCATTCCCAGTAACCAGCCGGTTGAAAATAGTCGATAGATCTTCTCCACAGAGCTCTGAAAACTCCTTACAGCACTCGACTCGCACTTGCTTCTGAGGTACCGTAAACAATCTCGGTACCCATCTTGCACTGACCCTTAAGAGGTTAAGATGGTTTGAAGGATAGTATGTATGGATAGGTTTGTCATCTCTGCTAACATTTTGTTTTAATTCTGGCATCTTCAAGTACCAGCTTTTCCACTTTTTTCACATTTTCTTCAGTGGTGTCGCTAACGGGCTCGGCCCAGCGAGGATCGTCTTCATTGCTTTCTCTACCTCTTTTGAATTCACTTGACCACTCTTGAACGGTGGATAACGACGGGGCACAGTCTTGGTAAACAGCAACTATCTCTTCATGAATGATTTTTTGACTTTTTCCGCGTTTAGTGAGGAACTCTATAACGGCGCAATGCTCGATTTTCCGTCATCATTGTGGCGTCAGTCATTCGGGTCATCGTTCACTGAGGATACCAATAAAACTAATGATAGTAAATTAGTAAAATTTCATATATATATATATATATATATATATATATATATATATATATATATATATATATATATATATATATATATATATATATATATATATATATCACTCAAATAGTGTCATTAGTAAATGAGATGAATAGATTACTCACATTATCAGGAAATCACCCCGATACCGAGAATACATTGAACACCCCTCGTACATACGTTCAAATTCTGCTTCAACTTTTTTTTCTATGCATTGTTTTAAGATTTTGTAAATAATTTTGAAATATTAAATTTTTCTTTATACATTCTGTCAAGAAAGTACCGGGAATTATCGATTTAAATCTGGCGGGGCCATGAGGCAGGTAAAATTTTTTTTTCCTAGGTTGGTACCACTGTCCTTAATTACTATGCCAAGCTTGAGCGGGATCTGTCAATTAGTGTGTTTGCAACAGCTGATTAAGTCAGTCGATGTCAGAGTGCGTGCCGATTTTTACTATGGGTGATTACTATGGGACGATAACGCGCCTTCTCACCGAGCTACGATTGTGACTGACTTTCTCGCCAAAAACTCAACAAACGTGCTTCAGCAACCACCGTATTTGCCGGATTTGGCTCCCTGCGACTTTTTCCTCTTCCCAAAACTAAAATTGCCCCTTCGTGGCACCCGTTTTGAGTCGATTGAAGCCATAAAACAAAATTCGGCGCGAGAGCTAAAGTCCATCCCGGAAAGCGCCTATAAAAAATGTTTCGATAATTGGAAGTGCCGTTGTATTGGAGCAAATGAAGCCTATTTTGAAGGCGACCCGATAAATTTTGACGATTAAATGTAAAAATGTTGTTTTAATTGAAAATTTCCGGTACTTTCTTGACAGAGTAGTACGTAGGCTTATGTACACACATATATACATTTATGTAAATATACGTTTTATGTCATAAAGAAAAAAAGGTTTTTCCTAGACATTATAAAATATTTCATATCAATTATATTTATTTTTAATATATATCATCAACATGTGGGTAGAAAAATGTTGTATAATAGTCATAGTTAAGATTGGATATTTCTGACGAGCTTCATATAAAACGAAATATGGACATATAAAATATTGTATTTGGATTATGTTTGTTATGTTGAATTACTTCGCTGATTTTTTATTTTGTTATTTATATGTCTGTTGATAAAATTTAAAATTTGTCATTTATGGAACAGTGCTTCTGAGACAATGATGTGTATTGGAAAATATAAAAATATCGTAAGATATTTACTGAAGATATTGAATAGTATAAAATAAAATAATAAGATGCGGTTTTTAACTTGATAGAAGGATAATAACAAACTTTGAATATCAAAACAGATTTAATCTGTTAGTCTTCTACAATTTTAATTAAAAAAAAATTTTTTAAAAAAACTTTTAGAATCAAATTAATGTCTAATAATAAGCACTGCTTATATTTAATAGACGTATTAAAAATCAAAATTCACAATACAATATCAAATGGAATAAAAAACCCAAAAAATAAATTATGAATTAAAATTAAAAATGATTAATATCGAATGTTTAGCATAGAACATAGATTACCTTGGATATTAGATGTACCTACCTAGTTTAATTGCATTCATAGATTTTGCAGAAATTGTTTGGTAAGATTACAAGTTTATTTATTTTTAATTGAATTTATATTATAAATGTAAAGTATAACTGACCTTATCTGAATTTTTAATGGTTTTTGAGGATGTGCTATATGTTTTTGAAGTAACTTATTTAAATATTTAAAAATATTAAATATTTCAAATAAATTAGTTTTGGAGAAGTTCTTAAAATTATGTTGTGTATTATTGAAAAAGATTTAGTTTTCGTAAATATGAGACCAGAAACTGAACATGTTTTCAAATGTTTGTCAAAGGCAAAACATAGGTACCACGTGCCTTTCTGACAAGTTCAGGTGCGTATGTTTGGAACGAAACATTCGATATTATAATAGTTATTTTTAATTTTAATTAATAATTCATTTTTTTGGGTTTTTTTATTCCATTTGATATTGTATAGTGAAATTTTATACGCCTATTAAATATAAGCAGTGCTTATTATTAGACATTAATTTAATTTTAAGATTTTTTTAATTTTTTTTTTAATTAAAATTTTAGAAGACTAACAGATTAAATCTGTTTTGATATTCAAAGTTTATTAAATGGTAATTCATTTTATTTCAATGTTACAAAAATCTTCATAAGTAAGACTCATTTCACTTTAATACAGGAGGATTACCTGAAATATGTATTTTGTGCATTTTATGATGACGATATACCATTTTTATCGTTCATTCTCACTCCAGTCAGTATGAGTGGGTGTTTAAGACAGCCGTTTTTCTGTATTTCTTTCCCAGACTAGCTTTCCCCCACAGAATTCCAGTATCTTTCCATCTCGACGTTCCTTCGTAGAGGTGAGAAAAAATCGATTAATCTGTGAAAGACGCCGTTTCGTAAGCCTCATCCCGGCAGATTTATCTCTGCCATTCTTTTATCAGAACTGTAGAATTCGTAGGAAAATGGCTTATTGTTGGGCCTGGGTGGGTGGTTGACCCGTCTAGACAGAGACCGTCTAGCCACAAAACAACATCAACGATTCCAGACCAATGGAACGACCTCGGCGATTATGAAAATGCGCTTGTATTTTCAATCCGAACCATTGAGATATTCGGTTCGATCGAAGATTATTTTATCTCGTGGATGACGGAAATCGAACGAGGTCTCAGGTGTGGGAGTATCTTGGCATCCTCACGCCATCATATGTGAACGATTGAATTTCCCATCGAAATCCTTTTATCTCACAAAGAACGGACGAATTCCCTTTATCCCGAAGAAACCAATTTCATGTTTATCTTTAGGCGTTTAAGAGTCAATAGATGTTGCCTGCGTTTTCCTTCGTTTCGAATTTGCAATTTGGTTTACCTGTTCAGATAATAAATAACCCAATGTCTTAAATATCCCACAGGTTAAGTCTGCTAACCTTATTACAAATTTTAATTTCATAAAAAAAATTTTTCATATTAAATATGCAGCACATCTTCAAGAAGGCCATTTGGAATTACCACGTCGATCTTTTCAGCCCAACTTGGCATCTAAAAAATGAAAATAATTAATAAAAATATATCTTACCCTACTAACCACTCACTACAAATTTTAATTTTATAGAAATTTTTTCTCAAAAGATTTTTCAAATTAAATTAAATCAATGTCTTAGAAAACACAGTCTCCATTTAGTAGACATATAGAATTGACACTCATTATATAGCACCAGAAGGATTAAAAGAATCCAAAGAAAATTTAGAATAGTAATTGAAAATATTAAATGAATACTTGAAGGATAAAAACGTGTTTCGTATCGATATATTATGAAAATCAAATTCCTCTCCAAAAATGCACAACATAACATCAAGAATTTCTTCGAAAATAACTCTCTTTAAAAAAAAAGGTTCCTGCAAAAGCAAAAATATGCAGCACATCTTCAAAAAGGACATTTGAAATCACCATGTCGATATCTTTTCAGTCTTACTTGGTATCTCCAAAAAATAAAAATAATTAATGAAAATATATCTTACCTCACAAACCACGTGTTATTCTGTAAACAGAATAGAACTGTAGTGATTTTTCTAAATATTAAACCCTACGTATTCTATATTCGTCCATAGAAATTACAGAAAGTTTGTAAAGTATTATTATATTATATAATACTTTGCATACTTCATGTAATTTCTATGGACGAATATGGAATACGTAGGGTTTAATATTTAGAAAGAATCACTATAGTTCTTCATTTGTTTCTGAATAACACGTGGTTAGTAGGGTAATATATATTTTTGTTAATTATTTTTATCTTTTGGATACGGAGTTGTACTGAGGATATATTCTTAAGTATAGGATATATTAGTGTTACTGCTTGTTTCTATTTTTTTCGTCCTTTAATTTTTTCATTCCTCCATTTTTTGTGAATAAAGTTCAATATTTAAGAGCAATGTCATGGTATAACCAAACTATTGTTATGCAAACATTAAAAATTAGCGAAAGTTAAAATTGTTTTCATTTTATAAATTACACTGAAGAGTGTATATGTATATCGATATTATTGTCTAAGCATTTTGCAAAAATCTCACTTAATTAGCTGTAAAATATTCCCGTTTCCATGAGATTAGTTATGGGTTGAAGTGACCGGATATAGTACACCAAAATTCGTATTGGATAATCACTAACTCGCTGATTAAATAGATCATTATAACTTGTGGAGATCCCCTAATAGAACTGTTTAGCTTTGAAATTGGATGTGGAAGAAACAATTGCTTTCGGAATTCAACATCTGATGCCATTCAGATTTTGATTCAATATTTTTTTTTAGCAGATATTTGTGGAACACTGGCATTCAATCTTCTCAATATCCATAATAAGAAATCTTCCGAGTAAGTGGAAATTTTTGTAATGTTATATTAATTGAGAATCAATTTTTCGGTCCAATTTATACCAAATTTATTACTGTCTGAACAAAAAGCAATAATTAACGGCAAAAAATAAACAGATTATTTTTCGGAAACGAAACATAATATTATTAGTAAACTGGTTCATTTACAATGAATGGATTGTTTATAAGTCCGCGGTTGTTATTAGTTATTCGGTTTCTACGAAGTGTTCATTTGAAAATTTAAAGCAAAATTTGTCAAAACTTTCTGGGATATAAGAAAATGTTTCAAAATTATATTAAAGTTTTCTATGAATTTTACGAAATTTTTCATGAACTTTTAAATTCAGAATAATATATTTTAACTTCTACAATATATATTGAAACGACTATATACAAAAACTATCAAAATGATATTCTTAAATATAATCAATATAAAATATTTTTCTATGTCTCGGAAAAAAATCTTTTGATATCCCGACATGAAACGTATTAATACAAATGTTTTAACAAAATCTATATAAGTCTGTATATTAACATACAAATCCATAATTCCAAAATTATCTAAAATTCTCAAAATAAAGGATCAAATAAAAATAATTGAACGAGAACTACAACATTTTATAGCTGCTTTTTCGGTGTCTAGATCTCTTCAGAAATGTATTAAATTCAGATTCAAATATATCACAAGATCAAAATTTAACTCAACGAATAAGATAACATCTGGAACGAATAAACTCGATGTAAGTTTTAAAGTATCCAAAATAAAACAGTAATGATCAACGTTTTATTAACCAATAACCATTTGTACTCGGAACACAGAAAAGCGTAACAAAAATTATTCACCCCAAATAAGGTCCCATGATAAGGAAAATAACCCGAATTTCAAAAATAACCGGAACTCCAAAAATAATAAATAACTAAGGAATATATACTGAATTGTTTCAGCCGTTACTATTTGGTAGTTGATCATAATTAAAATAAATTGTAGAGATTAGTATAGTAGTAATTTCTACAATTTGTTTTAATTAAGGAATATATTGTGGATATTTAGATTCTATATGAATTTAATTCATAATTTAATAATCAATTTGAATGTGAGTCAATACTTCATAGAAGTAATTTTAATTGACTTTCTATTCAGAATAATATATTCTTACTTCTACAATATATATTGAAACTATATACAAAAACTATCAAAATGATATCCTTATGTATAATCAATATAAAATATTTTTCAATGTCTCGAAAAAACCTTTTTACAATATACAAAAACTATCAAAATGATATCCTTATATATAATCAATATAAAATATTTTTCCCGACATGGAACGTATTAATACAAATGTATTAATTTTTTGTATTTATATGTTATACATACTTATAAAGTTTTTGTTAAAAAATTTGTATTAATACGTTTCATGTCAGGATGTAACAAGGTTTTTTCCGAGACATTGAAAAATATTTTATGTTGACTGTATATAAGGATATCATTTTGATAGCTTTTGTTTATAGTTTCAATATATATTGTAGAAGTTAGGATATATTATTCAGAATTTGTGTATTTTAAAGTCATTTAAAATAACTTCTATTAAGTTTTGATTCACGTTCAAATTTTTTAAAGACCATTTTGGCTAAAAACTCTCAAAATATGGTTTCAAACTAAGCCTTACTTAAAGGAAAAATACTTTCTGGTCGGTCACTATAAATATAGTCAAAAATAAATAGTGGTACACCGAAAGTGTGGTATATATAATACTTAAAATCAGACACTTAAACGAATAAGTTTTCGAACGTGTTATTTAAGGACTAGGGAACTTTTCGATGGAAAATTGTTTGGGATCAACGGTGAAATTCTTTCTGTGACGATTTCTTCCAGACCTTCGAAATCCCTTATTAAACTTCGGGAAGATAATAGTCTCAGAGGACCAGATCCGAACGAACTCTTAAGTTTCGAATCGAAACACTCACCTTGGGAAGAGGGAAGTTCTGAGAAAACACAACCATTATATTTTCTGTTTTATTTCACAGATTGCGCAATCTCCTGAGGGCAGAAAATTTTTGATGTCCTCTCTATCCGTAATTATTGGTATAGAATTAACTTCTCAATCTTGATGATTAAATAGATTTTGATTTTCAATTCTTCGTTCATAATTCGAGGTCTAATTTGGTGGACAGTTAAAGCTTTCATTTTTGGGCAAGAGAAAAAATTATGTGGTCATATGATGTTTTTCTCGTCTCGAATGGTTCCGAACAATTTATCAGCTGTCCTACTCAAGAGTGCTAGAATGCAACTTACTGCCTGGATCATCTGGCAATACGCTGTCGGGGCTTTATTCAAACTGTGATCAACACATCTAGTACCGATCACTACACAGTTGTTTTACTGAACGATTTACCACCTGGTAAGAAGTTCAATAACTTTGGAGATGGAAGAGATTGGATTGTAAAAAATTTGATGGACTGTTCTCAAGAATTTACTGAGTTGTTCTTTATGGTGTAAAGGATGTAAACAATGCTGCCACCATGCTCGTTGACACTTCGATTGAAACTTCGATATCCACAGTTGCTTGCCTTCAGTGTAGAATAAAAAAATTACCCCAAGAATAACTTCTAGATCATTGATTGTGATCAAGAAAAAGAACAATCTCAAGACTTGGAGAAATCTAATAATCACGCTCACTGAAAGGTTAAAAGGCATTACTATGTGAAACAATTGAAAAATAAAAAATACGAAAAATAAGCCTTGGAGGCTAGGGAATGTTATACAGTCAATCGCATCAAAAAACGCTAGAGAAGTAGCTTTGCAACGTGCATTGAAAGCTTGAACGAATATTTTTGTGCCGTGGGAAAAAACTTGCATCTCAATCCAGGAGGCAACATATTCGCATATCGGATCGTTTTGAAATTCCACTCATGACGGAAAGTGACCTATTGTCTACAGTACAAGGTATGCGCGGAAATTGTGCCCCAGGAATTGATGATCTTTCGGCGAAACTCTTCAAGATGGTTATTTCAAAATATGTTCCCCTCTTCTTTACGTTTGCAATGTGAGCCTACGTGAGCCGATATGCTGAAGATTATTGATGTTATTCCTCTGCACAAGGAAGGGGTGAAGCATGTGTTTTCTTACTTTCGTCCAATATCAGTGTTATCCATCTGCTCCAAGATTTTGGAGAGCAGGGTAAACGAAAAGTTTTCTTTATTTCTGGATAGGAATGGACTTCTTTCAAAGCACCAGTTTGGCTTCAGATCAGCAAGGAGAACTGATGATGCTTTGCATCATCTAACATCAGGTACCTGAAGAATGAGGGAACAGGGAAAAATTCCATCGTAACATTCTTGGACATTTCAAAAGTGTTCGATGCGATCTATTTCGTGATCTTAGAGAAGTCGGGATAGTAAACATTGCATTGAAGTGGTTCGCTAGCTTCCATATTGCCCAGTATCTGAAACCTGAAATTTTAAGAAAAATCAACAGAAAATCGAGCAAAATTCAGCTCTAGATCTTATGGTAAAACATAAGTGTTTTCTTCGCTAGGAGTTGTTTGAGGGTGAATAGCTTGGTGATGCTGAAAAGTCCACAGTTGGCAAACGATGTAATTTTGTAAATGTCCTCTGCAAGACAAGAGCTTTTTGATATGAGCGTCCAAAGCTCCATCCCACACAAGAATACCGTATTGCAGAATTGACTATACCAGAGCATAATACAAAGTTTCGACTGTAAACGTAAATTGAGCATCTGGTTTATTGTAACCAAAAAGAGAAGCGGTCCGAGTGTGGAATCCTGAATAACACCATAATTGATTGTCTGCATGTACTCACATAAACCTTCAGCGCGACCTACTTTCTTCTATCCGTAAAATAGTAAATCTGAAACCCAGTTTAACCCTCACCACAAGACGTACACTTTATGTGCTCTGCTCAAAACTGTGACCCAGGAAATTAGAGATCCCAGAAGCCATTCAAAAAACACTTGTGAAAAGTTTTGTCTTGGATCATCTGGGGGGCATTAAGACTGGTGACTTTGACTCATGGTTTCGAGCATTCATATTATGAACTATGTATTATTTGTTTTTTTTGTATTAATATGTAAGTGTTGGGAAGTGAGGTACTTTCATGATAGTTAAGAATCGAATTTCTCGAAATAATATTATCGCCAAATCTTTCTTTCAATAAATCAATTGTTACGGTAGCAGCATGAGGTGTAGCATCATCTTGTTAGAACCAAAATACTTCTTGTTCGATACCATTCAAATTTTGAAATAAATAATCATTGATCATCGATCTGTAACGAGCACCATTCACTGTAACATTAGCTTCAGCATCGTTTTTAAAAAAATATGGACCGATGATGCCTCCAGCGTTAAAGCACACCATACAGTGCATTTTTCAGGATGCAATGGAACCTGCAGAACTTCTTGAAGATTGTTTTCACTCCATATACGGCAATTTTGCTTGTTCACATAGTCGTTCAACCAGAAATGAGCTTCATTACTAAACACAATTTTACAAAAAAAAAGTGGATCAATTTCAAACTGTTCTAGGGCCCAATCAGCAAACAAACGACGCTTATTACGGTCAAGTGGCTTTAGTTTTTGCACCAGTTGGATCTTGTATGGGTGTAGACCCAGATCTTTACGCAAAATTTTCCATGTGGTGGATGCACAGAGTCCAACTTGTGAACGTCGACGAATAGACAAATCTGGATCATCATTAACACTATGACTTACAGCAACGATATTTTCTTCTGTACGTACAGTTCTTCATCTTGTTGTTGTTGTTGCGTCGAGTAGAGCAAATATTGTCCGAAATCTATCGATAGTTTAACGAATAAGCTACTCTGATGGACGATTATGTAAATTTCACGAAGTAAGTTTGGCGAATAGAACATTGATTTTGAAAATAAATTTCAACAAGTTGTAAAAGTTGTTGCGGCGTGAGTCTTTCCATGATAATTTGTCAATGCTTACTTAACAGAAATGTCAAAAAACCATGGCTTCTTCCTTCTGTCAAATCACAGTTATCCCTATAGAAAGTTCTATCACTCTAAAAAAACACCCGATAGTATTATTTTAAGCAGGATGTGACTTGACATATTGGAAAGTTGAAGAATTTTTGGAAAACATATTTTGAAATTTTGTTTCATTTCAGTCTGAAAATATTGTGATATTTTGTTCTTATTTTCGAAATAATTTAGATAATTTTTTAATTTTATTTTGAGATTGAAATTATTGATAGAATCATATATTATTATGCCGATTTTGGCCACAAAATTTGAGTTATTTTTAATATATCTTAGAAATTGGAGCATGCTAAATATTCTTTCAATATTTATTAATTCGATATAATATATCATTTTGCGAAACACCAGCGTCGTGTGTTTGGGAATGACCAATTATGGCGTCTAACGCTTACAAGGAATAGCACTTTATCGAATCCATATTTCATGGAACTGGTTTCAACCTCCATATAATAATATGATTTCAACAGTATCTAACAGTTTATTAACGTTATTTCAAAAATGATGCAAAGATCGGTTCCTGGTATCATAAAATCCAGATATTCCTGTCTAATAGACTTGCAATAACAACAGGTATTTATAGAAGGTTTCGTATATGAAAATCATTGATCAGTTATTTTGTAGAGCCATCATCAGAACTGAACTGTATACATAAGACTGAACGTTTGATAAATTTTTATTGTAAATAATACCGTGTAACTCGGCAAATAAAAACATTTTAGTTTTCTCTGAACATATCTGAGAGGTTTATCCTTTTGATCTATTGGGTTGTTCGGAAAGTAATTTCGTTTTGTTTTGGGAAAATGAGAGACAATTTTGGTATAATGAATAAATATTTGATTGAATTATATATTGGCCATTCCGATCCAGCACCTTTTGCCATCTTTCTAGTAAAAGCATGATTCCATGCTCATAAAATTTTTGGACTTTGCTAGCCAAAAACTGATCCAGGTGTTTTTTGACCTCTTCATTTGAAGTAAAGGTTTTACCGTCCAAAAAATTTTGCATTGACCGCAACAAATAATAATCCGGAGTTGCCAGATTTGGAATATATGGTGAGTGTGGCAGTGTATTCCATGTTAATCTAGAACTTTTGCTTTCAACTTGGATAATTTCATAATTATTATTGAAATTATGCCTGAATTCCTTAGGATGATTAGCATATGTCGAATGTACGGAATCATATTTATAATTCCTTTTGTGTGTGTTCTTGGATTCTTTTCTTGAATGATCTACCTGTCTGGCCAATGTATATTAAAGGGAAATCGTTGCAAGTCAACTTGTAGGCTCCAGAATTATTTTCTTTATTTGTTTGATCCTTATTGTTTTTTATGTAGGTACTAAGGTTAAATGGTTTTAAAAGATGCTTTGTAATTGAAAATATTTTCGAAATATTTAGCAACATTTTCAGATAATCCATTCACATAAGACAACGAAAAATATTCTATGATTGGGTACACGAGATTTAATGCCATTTTCTTTTGTTTATTGGATGCCATTTTGTCTATAAGAAAGGGGTAGTAACCGTTGTTTGACGCTGTTTGTTTAGTAATATTTAATTCTATTAAAAAGTTATCTGAATTCAAAGGGACATTCAATAGCTTATGAATAAAACTATTATATGATGACATCTTTTGGTTGGTGGGGTGATTTGAAGTTTTATGTATTGTGATGTCTGGATGTGTGGGTTTGTGAAAAATACTAAAATCCTTTAAATTATCTAGTCTTGTTATTGTGAGGTCAAGAAAATTAATACTTTGGTTCATTTCTTCTTCGAATCTGACTTTGATATTTAGGTGGAGTTTATTAACGAACCTCGTAAAGATATGTATGTAGTTATCGGTCGGTGCCTTTGAAACAAAAAAAATGTCATCTACATATCTATACCAATAGAGGAAATATTTACTATCGGATTTAGGTGTATTTTTTATTCCAGATTATCCATAAAAATTTCTGCTAAAATTGAACGGAGTGGATTTCCCATTAGTAAACCATTGTTAAAAATATAGATTGTTCCTTTAAATTAAAAGTAGTTTTGAGTAGTAGACATATTTCGAGGCAATTAAGAATATTAAGATTCATTTTGGTGGGGTTGGTAATATTTGTAATGAATAGTTTTTTTTACAATTTGTATTGTTTCAATTGGAGGTATACTAGGGAATAAATTTTGTACATGAAAAGAATTAATCTACAATTTTTCGGTAATTGGACGGATTGAATATTGTATATAAGTTGGATGCTATTTTTGATAGTATATTCAGCTAAAATGTGGGTTTCAGTTTGAATAACAGAAATTAAAACTCTGGATAATTTTATGCTTGGTGCTGTGCATTTTTTTAGCGGCAAACTCCAATAAACACCTTGAGTTTTTATGACTTGTTCTTCCATTATTTTGTCACGTACCTAATAATGTATTACTCGGTTACACTGAACACCATCAGCCAGTAGAATGTAGATACCTGAAGAAGCTACATCGTGGTGCAACACTTGTTGTATTACAAACATTTTTTGTGGAAATAAAAAAATAAAAAATACTGTCTCCTATATATTTTTTAATTAAAATAAGTTTCATGTAGTCTCTATGCTGCTTCTCAGATTATGATATATCGAATGACCAGTTTTCTTTCGATAGAAATACATCCTCTTTTGTCAGTGCGGTTTAGAACTAAATATGTGGTTTATTCCGTATTGAAAATGGAACGTCCACACTCGAAAGGAAGTGAGATAAAAGATGCGGAAATCTTTTAATGATACGAATGGTTGGCACCAAAATAGAACTTATCGTTCTATAGTCTGTGTAGTTTCTTCTTGGATTTTTGGAAGTTATTAGATTAGAAATATACTAACTGACAAAGAAACTGAAACACCCAGCAGGAGCTGTTTAAATTTTGAACATTTTTTGGTAAAACATAGATAGTATATTATATTATATATATGGTAAATTTCCAAGCCTTCTACCCATGATGTCCCAAACATGCATCTATGGGAGAAAGATCGGGGGATCTGGGCGGCCATGGCAAAAGATTCACATGGGTCACAAGTTTAAACCAACTCTGGCAACATGATGACTGTAATCGTTGCGGGCGATGCTCAACCGTCAGAGGTAACACAAGATGGGGTCGATAATGTTGCAGTCCAAAAGACCTTATCCGGCGGTAAATCGTTCGGACAGTTACAGGATGGCCTTGTTCTCCTAACCACTCATCAGCCAAAGATCGAGTTGTCGCAAATCGGTCTCTAATAGCCATAAGTCTTAGTCGTCGATCTTGAACTTCATTTGTGCCCCTTCGACGTCAACTTAATAACTTTAACTTCGTACCAATAGTTCCATATAATTCTGCAAGATCCCAGCAAAAATGGGATTATCAAAATGATATATACCAGATTTCCGATATTACGCTCATTTCTTATTTGACAACTTAAATTTTAATTCTTTGAGCAAATTAATCAAATGTGAACCGCGCGAAATCATTCCAGATTAATATTCAATATTTCTATGAAATTGAATGAGTTTCCCTCTTCAATATTTTAAAGGTGGTTATTGTATTTATAGCAGACTGCAAAATTTTCTTATTCGATTTTATTGAACTATTAATATTTCAAAGGCTTCAAAGTTTTTTGTTTTCACACGATTCAAACGTTTATCATTTGAAATTAATAAACTACTAGATATAATTCCTACACTGTAATGGGAATATAACAATAATAAACCTTACTGTAATATCTTATGGTGTTTTTTTCTACGATCAAAGGCAATACTATCGCTTATTATAAGATTGAACTAGACCTTGCCGACTAATAATAAGCGAATATAGGGTTAGTTATCGAGGGAGACGCTACCACTCTTATGTACCAGAAGCGGGATACAGCTTGGGGAAGATTAGGGTGGGATTGCCTCGACATCGGCTTAGAAGAGAGTCTGGATGGAAACACAGTGCAAGTTTTATTGGAAAGTTTTTATTTTCATTTCAAAATGTATCTATTATCCCTGTATTATTACTATATCCATCCAAGTTTTATTAACCGTCTCCTTAAGACGACAATTATAGACCTCAAATTATGTTCTCGATTACGTTGAAGCAATTTCAGCATAACAAATTTAATTTACTGTACCAGTAAATCTGATATCACCATCATCAAGATAAGTCAATACAAAATACATCAAGCTCATCTTGATCTGTTCCGTATTGTGAATTCTCATCACTTATCAAATAGAATAATTACTTTTATATATACATAAAATTAAATTAAGAATTATTTCTGAAAGCTTCTATTGGGTTGTTCGGAAAGTAATTTCGTTTTTTTTTTTGGTATAATGTAAGACAGTTTTCGTATAATGAATAAATATTTTATTAAATTATATATTGGCCATTCTGGTCCAACACCTTTTGCCATCTTTCTGGTAGTAGCATGATCCACGCTCATAAAATTTTTGGTCTTTGCTGGCAAAAAACTGATCCAGGTTATGTTTGACCTGTTTATTTGAGGTGAAGGTTTTACCGTCCACAAAATTTTGCAATGACCGAAACAAATAATAATCCGAAGGCACCAGATCTGGAGAATATGGTGGGTTTGGCAGTGTATCCCATTCAAGGTTTAAAAGTTTTTGGCGAGTGACCAAACTTGTATAAAGTCTCACATTATCTTGGTACAACACTACACCTTTTCTGTTGTGTAATTCTGGCCTTTTATGTTGAAGTGCATCATCCAATTTGTCCACTTGGACTCGTAAGTAGACTTCCGAGGTAATTGTCGTGTTATCCGGTAAAAGCTCAAAAAAACGTTTCCTTTAAAATCCCACTAAACAAACAACATCCTCTTTTTTGACGGATATTAGCTTTCGAAATGCTTTGTGCCGGTTCATCTTTTTTAATCCATGATCTCTTGCGTTTGACATTGTTATATTCAACCTATTTTTCGTCCCCAGTGCTGATGCGCTTCAAAAATGGATCATTTTTGTGACATTTGACAAGTGAATCACAGACGTCAACGCGACGACACACATTTTACTCCGTGAGAATATGGGGAACCCATATATCGAGCTTCGAGGTTAAACCCAGGCTTTTAAAGTGGTCATAAACAGTTGAATTGGGTCAATTTAACCTCTCACCGATCTAACGTGTTGTTATTCGCCGATTTGCATCAACTAATGCCTTTATCGTGTCTTTATCAGCTTAAACGGGTCTTCCGGAACGTGGTGAATCTTCGACATCAAAATTACCGGATCGAAATTTTGCAAACCAGTCCTGGCTCTGGCGTACTGTCAACACATCTTCTCCATACACATGGGTTAATTTCTTGAACAGCATTTTCACCCTTTCTATAGTAAAAAAGTAAAATATAATGAAAATGCTGTTTATTGCTCTCCATATTTGAAAGGGCACCAACCAGAAACTACTGCGTAGAATTAATTGAACTTTTTCACACGCAACCTTTTCTATATCAGATCTTAAAACATATAATGATTAAGCGGCTAAAGTGTGAAGTTGGGTTCGAAAAAATACAATGAAATCCTCTATCGGGAAAAACGAAATTTCTTTCCGAACAACCTCACAACCTTATACAATAATCAGTAAAAATCATATATGATAATTGTATCATAAAATATATACCCTAATTATTATGAAATATTTTTGAGGTGTAGGATAAAACATTTTTCACATACTCGTATATGCTCATAAACATATTACATAAAAAGAAAAATCTACTATTCTAAAATTAAATAAAAATCTTGAAATAAAGAATGGAATAAAAAATAGTTGAACCAAAACTTCAACTTAAAGTTAAAAACGTTAGTAAAGTTATTCAAGATTGTACTATTATGTAACATTTCACAACTTTTTAATATCAAATTTGAAGGGTTTTCCAATGAGAAGTTTCATTTTGATATTAAAAAAAAAACGAGTATATTTTAAGAGAAATCAACGAATGTTCATTTCATGGTAATGAGGAAGGTATGCCATTAACAATGGGAAACGATATCAGCCAAATGGCCGCCACGGCTACATTTGCAGCACCGAATCCTTTCTATGAAATTTTCTACGACTAATTTGCGCATTTGCAGCTGTATGTCCTCGATAACTTCACGGATTCCATCTTTAAGGTTTTGAATCGATTGTGGAGCATTGGCATAAAACCTTATTTTTCACGTGGCCTGAAAGAAAAAAGTCTATAGGTGTTCAATCACAAGATCTCAATTATGTTCACGTCTTCGAGAAATAACACGGCCAGGAAACTTTTCTTGCCAAATTGGGATTGTTTCGTTGTTTGTGTGGCTTGTTGAAAATGAACGTCGTCCACATCATCTTCCAATTCCGGCCGTCAAAAATCATTAATCATAGCTCGGTAGTGCAATCATTCTTTATGCAAAATACGGCGTAATGTCGTTTGTGGAATGCCTAATTTCAAAGATCGAAGAGGAATCGACAAACCTGGGTTGTCGTCAACACCACGGGCTACCCCAGCAAAATTCTCAGTTATTCTTGAGCGACGCACACGGTTTCGATTCTTCACATTACTAACTTGTCCTAACAGCTCAAATTTTTCTAACAGTTTCACTATTGCCGGCCGAGAAGGTGCTTCACGACGACCCAAAAGTGCTTTGGTTTTGCGAACTCTGACTGCAAAATTTTCATCAATTTTTGTAGTGAATTTTAACAATATGCATTGTTGAAGCATATATCGTTTCATATTTAATAAAAGCATAGTTTTTACTTGTCAAATATCAAAATATGACAGTTTCAAAATTGACAGTTGCCCTGATAGCGGGCTATTCAAAATAAAACCTCTTATTGGAAAACCCGTTTCCGTTCGAAAGTTACAGTGTTACAGTTTATCCAGATAAACTCAATAAATTATTTATATTTGAAGAATTATCCTTAATTTTTGTAGTTTTCTGAAAACGAAACGGCCTTTCTGTTTCGTACGGAAATGTATGAGGACCAATATGGCGAACGTTAAGAATATTATCATCTGTTATCCGTTGAACTTGGCATAATTTACAGATGCTTTTTCGATAAGGTCGGTATTTCTGTTCGACCTTTGGAAGTATGTTAGGTGGTGTGTTCTAAAATGAAGTCAATTTCCCTGAAATATGCTTTTTCATGAACACATGGCTTCTCAATTTAGGCAGCCGCTTTATATCCGCCCTGTTCCACAGCTGGGCCTTTCGAAAGGCGATCGTTTTCTGTTATTAATAGCTCCGAAAAGAGCTTTCTTTGTTCCTACTGCTAACTAGGGCTGTTGATATTTTTTAAATGTATCAACATCGGAGTTTGATATATCGAAAAAAATATCGATACTTTTTTATCGACTTTGTTTTGAAAAACAATCATAATTCGGCTCAAAAATGATTTACATAGTTTGAATTTCAGTATATTGAACAAGTTGAATAATAAATGTATGAAAATGTTAGGTTCGTAGTAATTATTGTTTAATTTCAATAAAACAATTATGCGTATCAATATTTCTCTGTAAGAGTTTTTGAAAATACTCGTTGTTTTATATGTTCAGCTGTTTGACTACTACGATTATTGGCACTAAAAGATTGATTGTAGAAGCAATTCGTTCAGATGCTACAGATGTAGCAGAAGAAATCAAATATTTAACAGCCATTTCTGATAGCACAGGAGTAAAATGTCTACTATCGATCCAAAATTTCAGTGCATTTGATGACCTTGAAATATTTGGCTGAGCTAATACTGCTTTAATTCAGCAGGCATTGTACCAAAATTTTTACCCATTTTTACTTGGCATTGGACAAATTTTTTTCAATAGCATATCTTCATGTCGGTCCCTTAATGAAGTTGTTTCTTTTTCTCCACGTGGAGAAGCACCTTCCGTAGGTGAACGATTTCCTCTTGTTCTGCAGTTGTTTCTTTTGATAGATCTGATATTACAATAGCAGCAACCAATGCTGACATGAAATGTAACTGTTTGAAGCGGGTCTAATATCTTTGACCAAAAACAGGTTTTCTTGTGAAGGCACTAATCTATCTTCAATGTCTTTCAATAAATCATTTTGTACTTGCACTCCAAAAACTGTTCATGCTTTAGTTTGTTGTTTTAATAAATTTGTTAATGGTATTACTAAACTAGCTGCGAAATATTTCTCGGCACTCAATTCCTCTGTTACTATTTTAAATGGACCAAGGAGCGTAACTAAATCGCGCAAAATAGTTAACTGCGAAGTAGCTACCATATCAGGTACATTATTCCTAGTTCTTGATGCTAATACCTTTGCAACAATTGGAGATAATTTCAGGAATCTTTCCATCATGTCCAAACAAGGGTTCCAAAGAGTACTAACTGCTTGAATGAGTATCAATATTTGGCTTTCTTTTCTTGTGTAATTGCTCAGATCGTAATCGATCAGAAGCACTGTGTGTTTAAAACAGGCCACGATACATTTTATTATATCAGCTAAGTTTGAAATATTTGTATTGTTTTTTAAAACTAACTGTCTTAATATTTGTCCCTTTCATGGATGGTTGGGCATATCTATGATTGTGTTTACTTTTTAAGTGGCTTGCTAAATTAGTTGTACTTCAGCTGCTTTTGTAATTTTTCCCGCATAAGTTTCTTTGTATCTAATTTCTTAAAATACGTCCACACAATAGAAAAAGTATTCGATGGCGACATATTTTGGCCATTCGCAAGTTCTATGTAACTAGATTTCAAATAGATCAATCTGAATAAACACGCGCTTCTCCGTTATGATATATGATGTTATGAAATTCACTACCTCTCTTTTTAAGTTCGCTCGTTGTTAATCAGACCATAGATTATACGCAGACTAAGTAGAGGAAAAGATGCTTAAGCTATTAACAGTGAAAAGTGATAAAACCCATTTTAAAAAAATATCTACCGTCGATATCTATATTCCAATACCCATATATCGTCCAAAAAAGTATTAGTAATAAATATCGATATTTCTAAATAATAATATCGATATTTCGATATATGGATATTTTATCAACAACTTTAGGACGGTACACTTGAAGAGATTTTAGTGATCCTGAATGATCTAATTGGTTCTAATTGCTGATCAAACATCACCCTTGTTACTTTCTGGCAGGGAACATAATTCGGATCGCCTACAAAATTGTTCAAGCGAGGAAGCCTTTTCGAGTGTCGATTATTCTGAACATAATTGGCTGCGAACGGGTTGTAATCGCATTTTAATTAATTATTGTCAATTAAACATGATTGTTCAGGTTGCTCTTAATAAAACTGTCGGAAAATAAATGAAGTTCTGCCACTAGTAATAATATTTGATGGACAGTGTCTCCAAAGGCACCAAGATAAAACTTGACAACTATATTGGAATTGCAAAATAGCGAACATCTTCGTTCTTAATGTTTATTGTGGATCTGAACAAACTGTTCATATATGGATTACATTGGTAGAACGAATTAACAATTTGTAGCTCAAAAAATGCATTTATTTCAAAAGATTATGAATTAATAAATTAGTCAAAATATTGTGCTACTGTGTAGTCCACAACGCCCCCTTGGTCCTACCAGATACACAGTATAACTTTGGAACCATCAATGTTCGGCTTTGGTATTTATGTTGAGTTCAATGGCAACGATTGGCCGGGCAAAGCGTAGAATTTTGGTGGGTTGTAGAAGATCCACTTTCTACCCCTTTCTTTTTTTCCTTTGAAGAAGCTGCTCACAAGAAAATGGTAACCTTTTCAGATCTCTTGGTTTCCATTTATAAAGAACCCAATTGCCTTGCTTTTGAATCAGGCCCATAGATTTCAAACGTACTGGCATGTGAGCAGTTTTGGCTTCAGTTCGAAAATCTACACCATGACTGGTAGTATTTAACCGCTACAGGTGAGTAACCGAGTTATTCAGGATGAAACTCGCACGCCGAAGAGGCTTGATTTCAACGAGCCAGCCACAAATTCAAGAAACAAAAAAAAATCCCAAGAATAGATGCTTCAATCGATCCTGGTTGGAGCACTAACAACAGATCATACCGACAAGACCGACGAACCTTTCTGAAATATTTCAATCGATCCTGGTTCGAGCACTAACGGTCTTTGACCGTATCGTTAAGAACCAAAAATCCCAGAAATGTTTCGCAAACAATCCTGGTTCGTGACGAGATCGGTTGTATCTTTAAGACCCGCTAAACCCTTGAAGCACTTCTCGAGCAATGCTGAGACGAGAATTACGCGCGATCAGATGAATGAAATACCTTTCTAGGCTAGCATGTAGACTTTCAACCACTGGCTCTTCGAGTCCAGCACCAATTGGGTAGACAAAAGTACGAATACTCCCGTAGGACAGTATATATATTGAATTTGTGTCTATTTTCGAAAGAGACCTTCCCAATTCTGCAGAAGAGTACATAACGAGGTTCCATGATCCTTGCTTCGCAGTATAGGACGTCACTGAATTACATTCTTGCATCTTTGAAAAATCTTCGGAATTAGCTTTCGAACAATCTTACATTCTTCTGGATGATTACTAGTCACACCATCTCAGCCAAAGATAAGAAGACGAAACGCTAACCGCCAAAGGTATAATGTATCATTTTCAGATTCAAGTACTACTCTTTGAAAGATATTTGAAGTTACGTAAATTTATTATATAAAATTTATATTTATATAAATCATTATTTCATCTTATTGTTGGGTAGAAAATAAACAGTGTTGTGCCTAAGGTAGGGACACAACAAACCTAACCACGAGGGGACTTTGGTGGTATGGTTAGAGAACCTGAGCTCGGTGCAGAGGTTGTGGTTAGGTGTGCTTGGCTAATAATAAAAATTGTCTAACGTATATGAGTGAATGAGTTATGTACCAGTTGACAAGTCCAAACGTAAGTTGAGTTGAGTATGGAAGAATGATAGATGATTTATTAGAATGAAAGCCTAATCAGAACACAATTGCTCTCTTAACTTGCATAAGCTACACTAAGATTCTGGAGTGTCAGGAAAAAATGTCAAGTATCAAAATCATAGATCTTATGGTTTTAATGTCTTTGGCTACATGACTATTCTAGCGCCGATGACTGTCAACCATGGCCTCAAACAAATTTATATTAGTCGCATTGATTGTTTTGGTGGTTGGATATCAATCAGCAACTTGTGACTGAATCGAGCAAGTATATTTCTCAAGTCTGGTTCCTCTTCCATCACTCTCGGAAATTTTGTGTTTAAAAGTTTGAGGTATCATCAGCGAACACTTTAACCAGCAGAATGTTTTGTGAACAAACTAGTGATGTGCATTATAAACAGATTGTGTCCCAGACTAGTACCTTATGACACCCCACATGTAAACAATCTTTATTTACTCTGCTAATCTCTTATTCAATAATGAATAATCGTTTTCTGGCGAGTGCTGTTTAGCATAGACTGAGAATTCAGTAACTTATATTCCAATGTTTTGGAGCAATTATGTAATATATTTTGGAGGATGACATAAAGTTAGGTGGAATATGAAAAGTTGGAGATTGTAGTGCTCATGGCTTAGCTTAATGGTCGGATAATTCCAAGCAGGAGTGAAACTATTGTAGGTATGAAGTGACGTCTACGGCGTCGTCGAAAGGGACGCTCTCTTCTGCCGCAGACGAGGCGCGTCTAGCCGGGCCAGGCACCTTGTTGCAGCAATAATTCAACTGGAGGTTGCAGCCCTCAGTACGTAGCCATGGCAACGGCATAAGTCCCCTCGGTTGGCACATCGATCGTCATCCCCTCCCCCCCACCAGACTCGTTAAAACATTTCTCCCCCACAGTTTGACAGCCCCAGCAGAATGCACCCGCGCAAACGACGCCGATGATTCAGAGAACGACGCTGCAACGGTGTATTCAACAAATAATGCCCTTAGATGGCTCCTATGACCGTCTGGTCCTGTGTTATTGTAATACTTGAACCCGCCACCGTGTGTTGTTAAATACACGCATCCGTTGATAGACCACCGAGTGTTCTAGTGTGTTCGGTTGCGTGTTACGATCTGACGAAAATCAAAAATTCGACTACATTCGCGATCATGTTGACGACGTGTTGATACTTTTCATCTTCAGTGAGACTTTTTATACATTTTCGCATCGTCCAAAACTTATTAGCAATATATACAACCACTTCTCAGACAAGGCATCTTTCGTTTTGTTATTGTCTCGTTAATGCGTGTATTTCGAACTTTTTAACGAATGTGCTATTCCTAACACCAATCTATCTTACTTGTTGAAGAAAGTTATTTTTTTTACTAATATTATCAGTCCTTAGGTACAAATACAAAATATACTTTCTCAAACACCAAAGACTCTGAAAACTCAATCAAAAAATAAAGCTTCAATTATTTCTTGCGGTCCAAATAATTCTTGTGATGTTGATGTAGAATAGATATTTTTATAAATTTGATATTATTGATTCATTAATTTCGTTTCGCATATCGTGTTTCGACAGTGATTATATCTACGGGTCGTTGTTGAACTGTTTGCGATGTGTCAACGATCTTGAATCCTTTGTTGTGATATGGACTATGGTGAAATCATAGGTGTGTATGCAAATACCTTTACAATTCACTTTTTTGTTGCGACAAGATTTCTGAGTATGGTGGGTTTTATGCAAAACAAATAGCTGTTGAAAACCCGAAAATTGACCTTTATTAGTTGCATAAAGAATTTTGTTATCGATTATGCCAGAGGTACTCGAATACCCTTTTCTTTGTTTCTTCTATTATTTATAGAATTCTCAACATTAATGCAATAGTTTTTTTTAAATACATTTAAATAACTTTTTTGTGAATTTGAGTTATTATATTATGTCATTTGGTCCTATACATTAATAATTAATTTAATAAGTTTCAAGTTCTGATCTATTTTGTGACTAGAAGAAAAATTGTAGAAATTGTTGTTATTTTTGAGAAGTCCAATGAAATATCATTGTTTAAAGTAGAAACTCTTATTTCTACTATTTTTGAAATTGTTTCACCTCAAGTAAACCTATATACTTTACAATCAAATATATTATAATAGTAAACCTAATTCATAGTAATGAGAAAATCGCTGATATTATTTCAGTTTATATGAAAAATTTTATTTTGAAACACATATACATATGGCTGATATTTTGTATAATTTATTTCCTCCACAATTTATAGGTACAAATAAATTTCCAGATAAATCTATTGAGTTGCTATTGATAGATCAAAATTTTATTCAAATGAGTTCTTCTATGCTTCTAGTAGTATGATTCAAATGAAATTTCGTACAAGTATTGTTATCACCTACCTGATTTGACTGACCTTTGTTAAATCTGTCTTTTCTGACTCATTAAGAAAATAAAATTTAAAATATGCCAAATTGGTGTATTTTGACCATTCATGAAGATGATCTTTTGACCATTTGGATTTAAGCATTGATATACTGTAATATTTAACTCCATGTCGTTCTGTGCTTATAAAAGGTAGGACGGGCGGACATAATTGAATTTGCCCACGAGTTTTTATCGGAAGGAGATATTTAGATGAAGTATCATCAAGTTCAAAGTCTGAAAAATTGGCTACAGAATTACAGAACTGATTCTTATTCAAGTGCTTAATTTTCAGTTATTTCATTAAATAGATTTGAACAAGGAACTTAAAGAATGAATGTTTTGCAAGTATATATTTTCATAGTACGTGTAGTATATGACAAATTTTTATATGACTATTAGAGTCTTCAAAATATAAAGTTTACAGTTTTTGAGATATTTTTCTTTTGTGGAAATTATTTTATTTATTTAAAATTCAGTCGAATTTAAGAGAGTTCGTCTTGGGGAGTAACAAAGGAATAATGACGTTTGTTTTGACGTAATTCGGTTGAAACTGAAACTCTCGCCACAACATGAGCCAAAGCTGCGTATTCATTAAATGGGAAATAGTTGCTTATTGTATCGATCGTAAGATTGCAGATATGACGAATTTATCACCGGAAACCATATTAGTTGGCTATAAAGCCAAGTTATGAACTCTTTCCGAAGCGCAGTCATGAACTGCACTGGGTAAATGACTTCTGGGAACTAACCATGACCTCTCAAGAACTCTTGCTTTAACCGTTGCGTCTGATATGAACTAAAACGATTTCAGTAGCAATTAGCTGCCACATTAAAATAAGAGAAGCCAAAATATTTAATCATTCATTTGTACTTATTTCATTGATTTCCCTTTTCGAAATTGAGCAACTTAAATATTTTTTCTATCTAGTAGGTATCCTTCAAAACTACTCTTATCTATCGTATTAGTATCAAATTAATGCATTCGTACATTATCGTTAAAAATTTCACTGCTCTGTAACATCTAACACTCATTAGGAGCATCTATATTGTACGAGTTGTCCCTTCAAAACAGTTGTTTTGGGAAATACCAAAAGAAAACTAGCAATTCCTTTGTCTTTCAGTCCCTCAGAAGGAATTTTCAGTTAGATAGGAAAATACAAATTTAAAAAAATATATTATATTTTTTCATAATAAATTACAATTTTGTCTTTCGACAAATGTATAGATTATGATGCTGAATTTTTTTCTGACTGCAGCATTCTAGTTGTTTTTTATTACTTTACCTACTATACTAGCTATAAACTGTCGACAAAAAGAATTTCACAATAAAATTTTTGATTATATTATTGATACTTTAGATCAATATGATCAGTTATTTTAGAACAGCTGAAAATCTGTTGAAATAAATATTTCTTTGTTTCTAATAAGATAATACTAACGAAATTTTTCAGGAACATTTAAAGCTCTATTTTATAATTGAAAATACAAAAGTCTTTATGCTTATCAAGTAATTCGTTTGACGTTTGTACGAAATAATAGCGTCCTGGTGTGCAAGCCCGTAAAAGAATTATGTAGAGCAATTAAAGAATGATTTTTTTAATAACCTAGAAAATATATAGCGTATAATTCCCATGGAATAGAATGCTCCTATGCGTTGCAGCATTCAACTCCAGCTTATCCTGTTAAATAAATATAATCGTGGGAAATTATTAGATATTTCATTCCGTGTTCATTAAACCGTATCCTGTTTCCAACTCACCTGAATTTACCCCAAGGTTTAATTTCCCTCCTACATTTAAGTAAATTTCTCAATCTCGATCTACTAGTAATATTCGAAGTTCAACTAGAATGTCATTTAGCTTCTGTTATTTGATAAAGAGCTCACCTCTCTTCATATTTGATCTATTTAACTCAAGAAAATTAAACATAAAGGATCTTTCAACAAGACTATTCATTTTAAATAGATAAAACACAGTATTTTCATGAAAGACAGAGGAATTTTGATTTCAATCCAAAGAACAAATTCTGAGGTTAATAACGGAACAGGATATCTACCACATGTCCGCCTCGGTTATTCTTACGGACAGTTTTCTCTTTGATGGACCTTCTCATCGCGTTTTCGCGAATAACAACTCGTACCTCTTGAATCGTTGTCGGAGTATTGGCATAGATCTTATCTTTGACACGGCCCCAAAGAAAAAATCTAACGGTGTTAAACCTTACGATTTCAGCGGCCATTTGTTGTTCGATTACTTATCTTGAGTTTTCGGAATCCCAAATCCAAGACTTCTGCTTATCAACTACTAACAAGTGGAAATATCTTCATCCAGAATGATTTTCATCGAAATATCATGATATCTTCTTCATGAATTCTGTTATCAGCTAATGTACGGCGTTTCCGTGTTCTTGTAGCTGTAATTCCTGCGTCAGCTAGATTTTGTACTCCTTTAAGCCATTATGCAAAATATGGATTTTGATAAGGCCAATTCCTGTGAATGCCCTGAAATAGACAAACCGGAGTTTTCAGCAGACCTGATCGGACCAGCACGAGTTAGAGTCTTCATATCACTAACTTGTCCGAGACTTCCAAATTTATTCATTTATATCGCAGTTGTAGAACGGAAAACGAAAAGCTACTTCATGGCCAGAAGCTTACGAGCCTATACGAACTTTAATAATTGTGTTCATGAAATTTTCACCCGATAGATTTCTGTTTATTTGAAAACGTCATAATTCCAGTCAGCGAAAGAGATTTGATATATTTTCATTTTAACTTCAATGTTTCTTTATGAGCTCTTCATCAATTTCAAAGTAGCAAATTTGTAGCGGTAAAGAATATTGAAATTTCCCAACAAATATCTTAAGTTGAGGTATATTATTAGTCAGTGTTATTACTCAATATCTACGAATGATTCATTTTTTGATGAACACCAATAAGGGCATCGTGTTTTCTTGAAACTGTCTATTATTGATGATCACTTATAATCATCTTGTGAGTATTATTACTCATTTTATTAATTGATAATTTATGGCAAATAGTTGTATATTAGAAAAGTGCAAATCGGTTATGACATCATTAGAAAAAGATAACGAATACACGAAACCAATTGCTGTATAAAACTGTAAAGGAGCCTGTGCTTATAGGCAAAAGCTTGTATTTGCTCTGGAGAACTGAGGGGAAAGTGAATTAAAGCTCAAGCACTTTTCACAGAGTGTTTAATTTTACATCTCTTAGCAATAACATCCGGTTGAGTATTTGCAGATGAGCTAATGTCTTCGGAACTGTCAATTTTGGAGTAGAAGCAGTTATGATTAAGACAACAAGAGTTACAAACTCGGTTACTATTGATCACAACAATTGTTTAAAAGCAGACATATACAATACTGAAATCTTCGAATCACAGGTTGTTTCTTAAACTCCGATTATTAGTTTTTCTGTGAAGAAAATTAGGCGATTGAAATCTGACAAAAACCTACGTTTCGCTGATGATGTATTGGGTTGTTGGGAAATGAAAGACAATTTTATTATAATTAATAAATATTTTATCAAGTTATATATTGGTCATTCTGGTCCAACACCTTTTGCAATCTTTCTGGTAGTAGAATGAATCGACGCTCATAAAAGTTTTGTCTTTGCTGGCAAAAAAAACTGATTCTGGTGGTTGTTGAACTCTTCATTTGCAGTAAAGGTTTTACCGTCCAAAAAATTTTGCAATATCCGCAACAAATAATAATCCGGAGGCGCCAGATCTGGAGAGTATTGTGGGTGTGGCGGTATATCCCATTGAAGCTGTAAAAGCTTTTGGCGAGTGACCAAACTTGTATGAGGTCTCGCATTATCTTGCTGGAACACTACACCTTTTCTGTTGATTAATTCTGGCCTTTTCTGTTGATTAATTCTGGTCTTTTCTGTTGAAGTGCATCATTCAGTTTGTCCAGCTGATGACAGTAGACTTCCAAATTAATTGTTGTGTTGTCTGGTAAAAGATCAAGAAAAAAAGGTTCCCTTAAAATCTCACCAAACAGGAAGCATCCCTTTTTTATGGATATTGGCTTTCGAAATGCTTTGAGTCGGTTCATCTTTTTTGCTCTATGATATCTTGCTTTTGACATTGTTATAAACGACCCATTTTTCGTCCCCAGTAATGAACCGCTTCAAAAATGGATCATTTTCGTGACGTTTGAGAAGTTAATCACAGACGTCAACGCGACGACACAAATTTCTCGCCGTGAGAGCATGGAGAACCCATCCATAATCGAGCTTCGAGGTTAAAACCCAGGCCTTTCGAGTGATCATAAACAGTTGAATTCAATAAATTAAACCTCTCACCCAACCCACGTCTTGTTATTCATAGATTTGTATCAACTAATGCCTTTATCAACTTCAACCGGCCTACCGGAACATGGTGCAATTTCTTACTGGCTTGAAGAGCATTTAAAAAAAAAGTAAAAACGTAAAATATGACGAAAATCCTGCTTATTGCTCTTCATATTTAAAACGTCTTCAACCAAAACTACTGGGTAGAATTAATGCGGCTTAAGTGTGCAGTTGGATTCGAAAAAATTCAATTAAATCCTCTGTCGGGAAAAAACGAAATTACTTTCCGAACAACCTCATAGTTTTTCTTAATCTTGTAAATATAATGATTGTACTTCAAGTACATGGAATCAAATTTGAGGGGTTCAACATAAAATTAGACGAACATGATTCAAAGTAAGAAGATACGATACGAACAGCAGGGGAGGAATTTGGTTTCAGCATCTTTTGGAAGACATAATTAAAAGGTGATCTTCTTCCAGTAGTGATGATGATTTATTTGCATTAATATATAAGCGCAACTCCAGCATTTACAAATAATATCAAGATAACACTTGGCAAGAGGATTTACAGATCTGTACAGTACTCCTTGTGTTTTTCCGAGACTAGTAGAAATAAGTTTATGCATCAAGCAGGCAGGCGTCACTGATTCGTTTGAACACATTCCGAAACTCAAAAGGAGTTGGGCAGGATATATAGCTTGAATGTGGGATGGACGACTCAGCGTCTGCCTGACCGAATACCCAGAGCCGATAAACGTAACAGGGAGAGGTCACCACCTACGCTCGATTGACGATATCAAGGGAATAATGGTTGGATGTCCAATTCAGGAGGCTCAAGACAAAACAACTAGACAGTAATGGGGAACGTCCAGGCTAAGCCATGCACGTAAATTAATGAATGACTCCAAGATATGTATATGTTTATTGTATTAAAATACATCAAACCGTTTGAAGCTAATACATCAGAAAATTTGAAGCTAATGTCCTGATATCGATAGTATATTTGAACAATAAGTTAGATCGCTTGCTTATAAGATCGATTCACAGATTCATTTTTTTTCATTTTCGACTATTCCCACAAGTAAAATAATTCCGGGAAACGTAAGGCGATTGTCAGGAAAACATACCATAGATAGAAGAAGAAATTTTCTAGTTGGATGGGTTTCGGCCACTATTTCACTGTCGAGTCGAAAATTAACAGTGCTGTGACCTGAAGTGGCGTAAGATCGCAATAACAAAGCCTACCCGGAACACAACTGAACTCCTAACTCGCACAAGCTCCTGAAAAAGCTTCTGAAGGATCTTCACAGAAGATCTAGGAGTATCAAGATAATAAAAATAAATAATAATATATTAATTAACGCAAGCACGAAATTTCCTTATTCTAAATTAGTAATTTTATAATTTTTTATATTTAACAGCTAAAATTGTAAAAAAAGTTGATCGATATCCTTTCTAATTATTTCAATTTTTCGAACTACACGATGTCGTACATTTTCGTACGAATTGAAACGTTTTCATCGAGAGCGTGTTCCAGTGATGATAAACGAACGGAGGCAAGTCTGGAAAATAAGCCGCATGCGCTAGTATTTCCATACTGAATGCCTCGATCGTTTCCCTAATTTTACTCTGTTTGATTACCATTATCATGGAGCAAAATGACTCTGTGTCTTTCCCATATTCCGGTCGTTTTTTGAGTAATGAATTTAAATTCATTAATATGAATTTAAATTCATTAATATGAATTTAAATTCGATTTAAATTTAAATCTATCATTTGCTTCGCGATTTCACCACTTCTTAGCAATAGATTACAACCTTCTGATTACACCAAACACAGATCATTGTCTTTTTTCCAAAGCTATTTGATCTTGCAATCATCTGCCAATGGTTCTCCCCTATTCTCAAAATATATCCATTATTCGTCACCTGTCACGATTCGCTGGAGAACTTACTTTCTTTTGTATCCGTTGAGCAAAATTTCCCAAGTGGTTTTTCGATTTTCTACAGGTCTTTCAGTCAGTTCATAAGGAATGTATTTTCCCACTTTCTGAATCTTTCCCTTAGCTTTCATACGAATGAAGACGGCTTTCTGTAGCATATTTAACTAATCCGCGAGATCTTGCTGAGTTCGAGTATCATTTTCATCCAATAATGCTTTGTCTCCGAACTTTTTCGGTGGATTCCCACGCTCTACGTTTCTCACGTCAAAATCGCCATTTTTGAATTTTGTGAACCACTCGAAATATTGTGTTTTACTAAGAGTAAGTTTACCGTAAGGTTCGACAAGCATTCGATGCGATTCTGTAATTTTTTCTGCAAACCAATGCAGTCCGCAAATCGTAGTTTTTAGGCAAAAATTCGACACGTTTAGGGTTATAGAAAAATGTACCGCTTGGGTTGTTGTGTTGAAAATCTTTCTCGGCTGTTAGAAGGAGATGATGGCACTGCAGAAGCCATCTTAAACTGATGGCTGGCCCCATATATAGGGAAATTTCGGTTTCATACTTCTTTCTACGGCTGGTTGTTCTATGGTTGTAATACTGTAGATGTATCTTATCTTAAATCAAATTCAGCCATAGGAATATGCACTGACTAGAAAGGAATGTTGGTTATTTCATATTTAAAATCAACATCCCGTTTCTAGTATTCTACAGAGCGTTATCAAATAGACTTTGTTTCTGCTTGCTTATCTTTGCACAGATACGATGAGGATATGTTTGTTTATTGCGCATCGTAGAAGAGCAGCGTCATTTCGTAGGAAGCTCCGTATTTGGATAAATGTAAATGTTGAAAACCAGTATAATTTATATAAATTTCAATGTTAAATCGCGCTAGAACAGCCCTTGAAAGCCAGCGAAATATATCTGATCAAAATTTGTTTCCTCAGTATTTCACAAAATAAAAATTCATTCAATCTTTTCTTATAACTATGTTAACATCGAGTTGTTAGATGTAAAACAGCAATTTTATTATTCATGCAGAGAGAACATAGAGAAATTCATTTCAATGAATTAATAATATTAAATGAAATAATAAAGAATATTTTCACAATTTATTAATTCACAAAATAGTTTAGCTAACATTGTGGCTTCTCTAGGTTTACATTACTCATAAACAAATTTTATAACTTGAAAACAGAAAAAGGGGAGAGGTAGTCCCTTTTTTTATATTTTAATAGCTATATAAGAAATGAAGGTGGAATTTTTAGAATTCAAAACGTAAACGTAAATTTTATTTAACAAAGCCTAGGATGGCGGATGGTTTTGTTAGTTAACAAAATAAAATTGTCATGGAATGAACAAATTCTCCCTTGAAAATTTCACAGTTTACATTTCGTTGTATTTAGATTTCAAAAATCCATCCATCCGTCATTCTGACCTGTCAGTATTGTCCAACAATTTTCAACCAAGTCTATTCTATCTAAGTGTTGAAAATTAAGGCTGCAATTTTTAAAAACTAACACTCAAAATTTTAATCTAATGTTTTATAGTGACCGATGTGTAAAATTCCTAGTTTTTCATTTGATTTTTGAAATTTATGCTTCCCAAAATGTAAATTAAAATTAGCAGAATTGGTTATTTTTGTTATCTTTGGGTCGCTCTTAAAGCTTATATTTTGAGATTTGAAATAATAAAAAAAATTTTACTCATTACTTTGAATTCAATTCAATACATTATGTTGATTCCTGAAAGGAACCATAAATATTGTCATTATTAAAACAAATTGTAGAAAATACTATGTTTTACTACCAAAAAAGATATATTACACATTTGCGGAAAGTTTGATAATTGGATTAAAGATGTTCTGTAATGTTATATAGATTTATGGTATGAATGTTGGATTCAAATTTTTGGGCTATTTAAAGTAAATGAAGTTTATTTCATTATTAATATACGAGAGCTCTAAGGCTTCTGAAGCCAAGTAAATAGATGCTTTTATAATATTTTTTACATTTTCACCGCTAAAAAATATCGAAATATTCCTTACCTATTAAATTAACTCTATCAGATATTGATTTCCATATGGGAAATCACATGTATATTTCTTAACACCAGCGATGTTAATTTTTTTTTATTTCACGTATTAACGTCAAAAATACTCTCGTCATTGACAGAAATATACTTACTATACTATTTTACAATACAGTTGGGTGAGATCACTATCATGTTTTTCAAACTCTAATGGTAGATGTGAGTCAAAGTGCATTAGTTCTGAGGATAGAAATAAATTAGAATAAGGGTTTATTGTCGATCTTTCAAAGGTTGGTTCGGTCGGAGGCAAGTAGAGTCCCCTATTATTTCAAGTCACGCCAGAAGGAAGGGGGAATAGTGCGCAAGTCACTTTTAAATGGAGGGTAGTTCGTTTCATCAGTTGGTTCGGAATTGCTGAGGGTACCAACAGTTCGAATTTTGTTAACTGTGTATTATGTTAATTTTTTGAAACTGTGATGTAACCAGTGTGATGTTAAAAGAAGAAACGGTTTCTCAGTGAAGTGAAATTTTTTTGTTTTTAAATATTTTCTGTGAGTCCAATATTTGATTATACTTTGGTTCTTCTTCTTTGTTAACTTGTTGCCACCTCATTCTTTGTCTACAACATGCTTTGTTCTTGCGCTCGTTTATATTTTTGTCCATTGTATTTGAGCATAAAAAATTCTTCGCAACATTTAAACAGTTTATATTACTTCCACAGTCGGGCTTAGAATTAACTTTTGTACAGAAATATTGCCTTATAATTAATTTCAATGAAAAAATTGTTTTCGGTTGGTACTAAAATTGGAAATTTTTTCGTAAGTATATATCAACAATTACTTTATGATTACAAAAAAAAATATATTTTTTCATTTTTATTTAGTAGAAATATATATACAGTGTACACACTTGCTAGTATGACCCTTTGTTCTTTAAGCCAAAATGCTCATATGAACAAAGATTCTGTCGGCTTTGTTTTCAAACTTCAAACTCTGATTTGATTTCGACAGTATTTTCTGTTCAATTAATTTTTGAGGAAAAAATAAACCTTCGTAATCGATTCAGAAGATGTAGTATCACCTTCTGAAATATTCACAGTTCATGTTTTGAAAAAGCTCTTCAAATGTTGAATATAGTTTATTATTTTAAAATAAAAACAAACAGAAAAAAAGACTTTAATAAACCAAGACTTGAACCTTTGTACCTTTCGTGCTGCCCTAGGTTTATAAAATAATTTTAGTTAGGTTTATAGACAAGTTTAAATTTTTATCATTTACGAATTGCTACTTGTACGAAATGTGAGGTAATTTTTTCTGTGGGATGGAGATTAACAAAATCGATATATATATATATATATATATATATATATATTCCGAATTTCAACGCTTTTATTAGTTTTCGAAATTGTTTCTAAGATTATTCAGTCCAGCTAAAAAACTTTTAGGATCAACAATGAATGGCTTCTGATTTTCATACCAAGGTAAATAAATATCTCTCCAGAGAAAAACTTGGAACGAACGGATTTTTTATTCGATTTTTGAAATCCATGAAAAGGTATACTGAAAATTTCAAGAGGGGGGCATTACATTTTTTTTGCTCGATTACGTATTTATATTATTTAAGAAGATAATAAAGCAGAAATACCATCCTTCCAAAATTATTGGAGAAAAATTTTAAAAACTTGGTTTAAAAAGCAGGTACTGTACATTAATGATCCTTCAACTTTTAGGGCCAGATGAATTCACTCGTTTAAAAATTCAAGCTTGCTATAAAAAAATTAAATTTCAAAAAACTAAATATTAGAATTCTTCATTACTCTAAAAACAATCTAATAATATTATTAAAAGCTATTCGGAAATATTTCGGAAAAAATAATAAATCTTCATACTAAATTTACAATTTTTTTTCATTTTCAATAGGGTGAAACCTTATATAATTAAGAATTGCACGATTTATGGGGGAATCTTTTTCTTCCTGGATTTTTTCAGGAAAGAATGGTGTTGCTTAAACTCTTCATGATCTAAATACAATTAATAAAAATTGAAAAGTCGTTTTAAACTACTCGATTTGTTCTGATGTCTCTTTGAATTACCCGAAGAAAAAATTCAATGGATTACATTGATCATTCGACTACGCCAGTATTATTATTTGGAACAGTATGTAATAAATTTGACTCTTGTACTACAAGAAAGAATAACTTTATGAGCATGTTTCATAAGCTGGACAGAAAAGTCAAAAAAAAAATTACTGAAAATGTTTATTCTTCGCATAGTACGAAAATTTTCTGTCAGCTGAACATGATTGTGATCAAAGTTATTTCTCTTAGTTTCATGTATTATGTATTCGTGGGTGACAAAAATAGGTTTTGTTTTTTTTATGTCTCCGTTGATGATTTGGGAGCGACATAAAAAAATTATTTTGAAAGAATGATTATTTTAGGTATTATAATTCTTGAATTGTTTTCTAAATTATGAATTTTTTTTTTTTGGTCGTTGGTTCTTCTCAAACTTTTTGACAGTTTTTTTTATTAAATTACGCAATTTCGCAGCATTTTGCAACAAATCTAAAGAAAATCACAAAGCCAACAACGTTTTTTTGCAATATGCTTTCACAATTTCAACACGTTCGGCAATTGTTAGACGATCTCTATTATAAAATATCAAACCTCAAATAAACAGTCTCGGATGACAAGTTTAAGTGGAAACAGTGATGTCAAATGCATGCCACGAATTGAATGACTACTTGAAATCTAGTTTTTTATTGTAATTGAAGTTTTTTCAACTCAAGATATGTCCTTTTCAAAAAACTCGTTCAGAGTGCACCTTCGGTAGTTGAGCTGAGTCAGGTGTAATCCGATCTTTGTTTTGATTTTGACAAAAAAAGAAACAAATATTGCATCGAATAGTCCGTGACTTTGTGATAGTTCATTTTAATAATAAAATAAATAGAATGTTACTTTATTTTCTATCACTTATATCGCAAGGGGTAGATTTATTTAATTTTGAAGAACAAGCCGATTTCCAATTCTAGTTGAAGTGAAACAAATTCAGAGATTGTTAGATCCTTTCCTCAATTCTCATTGGAAACATTTCTGGATCCGAAAACTATTAGTTAAATCACCACCTTTCATCACGATCTTCGTAAAACTTGCACGGACAATTAACCAGACTCGTAAAATCGAGGTAACCTCAGTGACTCCAAAAAATAATCTAGTAGTTAGCATCAGTACCTCGTTTTAAACGAATTCATTCAACGGAACACGTAGCCTACTCGAATCTACACAGATAGAATCACCTAACTTAGGACCCTCAACGGACAACGAATTTTACCTGTTTTTTTGTTGTCCCGCCATATTCGAATAGAAAGCTAGACCGGACTTGAAGAATTTTAAAATGTTTGAATAGATACAGCTCTTTAGCGAGGTACGTCTAGTGCCTTCAAAAATTATTTTTCAATAGGTAGCTAAGGATAGTTTCTTTCGCCTCGTGGGATTTATTATTATATGAGATGTTACACTGACTAGATTATTTTTCCTATAGGAAGAGAATTTTTTCTTATTTTAAGTCAAATTATTATGAGAATATCCCAGGAACCTATATTAAATGAATAGAACACGTTAGAAACATTTAAAATCTGAAAATTAAATGACAACTTTTTCTAAATAACAAAACAGATTTATTCTTTTAGCTTCCTATAAATTTTAATTTAAAAAAATTAATTTATTCAAAAACTTTTAGAATTAAATTCATATATTGGATGGAGTAGTCCGTTACTTTGTGATAGTCCATTTTAATGGAATGAAATAAGGAATTACTTTGTTTTCTATCACTTTTTTGTATAAAAAGTGATAGAAAACAAAGTAATTCCTTATTTCAATCAATTAAATTCATGTCAAGCACTGCTTATATTTAATAGACGTATAAAATCGAAACTCATCATCAAATGGAATAAAAAAAACCCAACAAATATAAATTGTCACTTAAAATTAATAAATAAATATTTGAAGGAGACAAAATTTTGTTTCCGATCTTGTATTTATGAAAACTAAATCTTCTTCATTTAATATATTTCAATAAGTTACTTCAAAAATCACTCAAAACATGTAGCACATCCTCAAAAAACAATTAGAAATCAAATAAGGTCTTCGTTAGTCCAGCATCACAATTAAAAAATAAAATCAATTACAATAAATAACTTACCCGTAAGACCTCGTGGTATCCTTGTTGAACAATTAATTTTAGTGTTCGTTCAACAACATGTACTACATGTTTTGAGAGATTTTTGAAGTAATTTATTTAAATATATTAAATATTTCAAATAAATTAGTTTTGGGGAAGTTCTTTATGTTTTTCATTTTTGAAAAAGATTTAGTTTTCATAGATATAAGATCAGAAACAAAATTTTTTCTCCTTCAAATATTCATTTATTAATTTTGATTGAAAATTTATATTTGTTGGGTTTTTTATTCCATTTGATTTTATATAATGAGTTTTGATTTTATATGTCTATTAAATATAAGCAGTGCTCATAAGACATCAATTTAATTCTAAAAGTTTTTAAATAAAATTTTTTGAAATTAAATTTATAGGAGGCTAACAGAATAAATCTGTTTTGATATTTAAATTTCGTAATAATCCTTATATCAATTAAAGAACCTCTTCTTATTACAACTTTTTCGCTCTCAGAAATTTTTTCACGAATAATAAAGAAAGTCTTAGTGGAAATGGAAGAAAAATCAGTGGAATCGATAGAGGAAAAAACCATTTCATGAAAAATATATTTTTTCAGCTCAAATGTACCCGGTTTTTCACTATAATTTACGAAATCAACTGAATTTTTTCAAAATGATTTCACAAAATGGGATAATAATAATATAATATATTGAGTCCAACCTCATTTTTTCAAATGGATCGCCCTGTATATTTATAGTTTTATAGTTTTTTTCCTATGATTACGAAGTATATACATGTGCCGGTCTATCTCTCTTATTTTGAGAACTACAAATTCGAAGAACCCCTGGCAGACACAGTAGTCGGTTGTCAAGTGCTAGGCTGTGATAAATCAACAAATGACATTGGTAACAATATGATACACGTTGATATTCATTAAACTTGCATTACACAGAAAGCGGAAAAGTTTCAAATATTTTCACTTTATGTGAAGAACAATAAAAGCAAGAAAGCTGCAAGGAGAGAATATATGGCATTACATCCAGGTGATCCAATTACAAGTCAAAATACATTTCTTAATACTTACAACCGTGTAAGAGATTCTAAAAGTTTTAAGAGAAAGAGACAGCGCCTTAAATTTGTTTTGGAAAATCTAGAAAATGGATTAAAGGAAGCATTATGTGAACTTGGAATAAACTTTTCGAAAATTCATAGTGTTAAAAAAAGTATATGCCATATAAGTTACTACCAGCACAACTCCTCACAGAATACCAAATGCGGAAACGCTAGAATACTGTCAACATATGCTACAAAGATTAGAGGAAGATCCTAATTTATTTAATTTTATAATGTGGACGGGTGAATAATCGTTTTCCACAGCAGACGTATTCAACAGAAAAAAATAGACATTCATGGGAAAACAAAAATTGAAGATAACGCAAAGCACTTCAAATGAGAAAATCAGGAGGAAAGTCTACTAAACTGAATTAGGAATATATAGATATTAGATAAATAAATTAAGTTTTCTAGAAAGTCATTCAAATAGGTTGAGTGTTCATTCAGTTAATGTTTTCTCTGAATATATTAATGAATTTCATTCGTAGTATTTCAAACTATGAAATTTAATTAATTATTAATGTACGAGTTTGCCAAACGTTCTGACTCTAATATCGGTGCATATTAAATAGTTTTTTCATATTATTCCTCAGAAACACTACAAACTGAGAATAAAAAATTCAGAATCCTCATGAGTTATGTTTGCTCACAATTCTAATGACAGTAATTTCGATAATTCCATGCATGAGAACATGCAGAATTAAAATAATCTTGAAATGAATTCTGTTCGTTACAAAATATTGAAACTGATAGTTCAGAAAAAATTACATTCCATGAATTATTGAACTTTGTTAGAAAAACATTCATGGATTTAACATTCATTGGAGATATTGGAAAATAACATTTAAAACGATCATTTCTGTATTTAATGAGTGGATTTTATTTCACTCATTAATCTTCCTACCTAGTTTTCAAGGGATTTATTTCTGAGGTTATTGTATTTCCAGATTTGCACAAAATTGGCGAATTCGCAAAATACCATTGGTATAAAATGACGGCCGTTTTGATACGAGCTAGCTCTCCTTCAAATGATCCAGTATACCTAACGTAGGTCACTAAGGTTCTTCGGCGGGGGAAAGGATGAAATATGACTATCTTAATTTTTCATTCTGTTATTTTACAGCGGAAAAATTATTTCTTGAAAACATATTGAATTATATTTGGAAGATGAATTCTTCACACTGGTTCCAAATTATGTTGTCATACAATATTATTGTGTATGGTGGTTGAATATTTTTAAATTTATTGAACTATTATTATTATTTATCCTGATACTCCTAGATCTTCTGTGAAGATCCCTCAGAAGCTTTTTCAGCTTGTACGAGTTAGGAGTTCAGTTGTGTTCTGTGTAGGCTTTGTTACTGCGATCTTGCGCCACTTTAGGTCACAGCACTGTTAATTTTTGACCCAACAGTGAAATGGTGGCAGATACCCGTCCAACTAGAAAATTTCTTTTCTACCTGAATAGGATTCGAACCCCGGACCTCCCGGTCACGAGTCCGATGCTCTCCCGCTGAGCAATACATTACTACATTCCCATTTTTTTCCTGATAGTCATTCCATTTAACAGTTTTATCTCCAATTGATATTGACTTATTTACTCCATCATTATTAGAATCTCTTATTCATTCTATGGCATTGGCATATGCCTTAAGGAAATATTTAAACCTACTAATTTCACAGTAATTAACATATTATTTTGCAGTAATATCAATATCGTAATTGTATCTTTTTCGTCTTTGTTTGAGAGAAGACATTCGAATTGTCATTTTATTCTCCACACATCTCAAAAAACTACCATTCATATATATCATGTAATTAATTGAATATATTTTTGCAGGGATGACGGGTAACTGAAGATGGCTTCACCTACCCCTTCAATAGATTCATTGCATAGAGCAAATTCCATTGGATCTTTTGGCGAACACGGAGAATACCTCTCCTTCCCACCTTCAGCTGACTCACCTTTATCGATCACAGGATCTTCACCTCCAGTTAGTGAATCCATCGACCGAGACAACGACTCGAACGAACTTCACTGTCAGCAGTGCAGAGATCCAGTAGGAGAACCAAAAATAATCTCCTGCGGCCACGTTTTCTGTTCAAATTGTTTGGAAAAAAACCAGTTGATCTGTCCTTGTTGTAACACTGAAACAATTGAAGGTATTTTAAACAATTTGTTATTTAGTCCAGAAAACACAACAGAAGCTTTCCATTCTCCCGTAAGGTGTACTGGTTGCAAAACAAAAAAGTTAGACGCTGTTGCACGTTGCGTTGATTGTGCCAATTATCTTTGTTCGAATTGCGTCATGGCCCATCAATTCATGCATTGTTTTGAGGGGCATAGGGTTGTCAATCTCACCGATATCAGAGAAGAACAGAAAAATCTTAATATCTCCAATACCCCCACGATTAATGGTGAAAAATCAATGATGTGCCCAAGACATAAAGGTGAAACTCTAAAATATTACTGTAGAACTTGCACAGTACCCATTTGCAAGGAGTGCCTAAATATAGAACACCCTGTTGGTATCCACGATTATGAGCATATTGGAGATGCTGCCAACAAACAGTTAGAAGTCATTCAGCATGTTATGCAGGAAGCAAAAGCCAAAGCTGCGGATGTTAAAAATGTAGTGAAAAACATTGAACATGTTACTGCTAGACTACAAGTCCAGTTCCAGAAAGCACAAAATGAAGTCAATGATACCTTCATGTTTTACAAATCAATGTTGGAGGAACGCAAGCAAGAGATATTGAAAGAATTGGAGAGTGTTTATTCCACCAAAACCCTTGCTTTGGATGTAGCTGCACAAAAAGGAACTGAAACGGTGGATCAAATATTCAAAACATGCGATTTCGTCGATAGATTGAACAAATGTGCAACTATAGTTGAGATTTTAATGTTCAAGAAACTACTAGATAGCAAGTTACAAATTTTGATGAATTTCAACATAGATCAGAACGTTATGCTAGCTGCAGAGCTTGAATTCGTATCTAACTATCAGGCGATACAAGTGGGTGTCAGAAATACATTTGGTTATGTTAGGTCAAATTCTGAAGTTCCTGGTCCAACTAGACAACCACCTATTGCAAGACCAACTGGAGGATCTAGCTCAAGTGGAAGTAGTGTTAATGGTAGTTCTGGAAGTCTCAATGGTGCAATTCATTCTCAATTCTCTCTCGGCGGATCTAGCCAGTCAACATCTCCATTTGATTCCAATATTATTAGCAAAAGATTTAGCAGTGCCAACAGCCTTGGACCCTTTTCTACTACTATAGGGGATCTGGGAATCAATCCTTATGAAAAATGGTCTAATGGAGGAGGAGAAAGCATTTTCCAAACAAACAATTCTGATCCATATGCTCTGTCTAGCTCCACCCATCCTGATTCAATGCTCGAATTGACTTCTAAGCTCATGTCTACTGCTATATTCCCACCAAAATCACAAATAAAAAGGCAGAAGATGATTTACCATTGCAAATTTGGTGAATTTGGAGTTATGGAAGGACAGTTTACTGAACCAAGTGGTGTAGCGGTGAATGCTCAAAATGACATCATAGTCGCTGATACAAACAATCATAGAATTCAAATATTTGACAAGGAAGGTCGATTTAAATTTCAGTTTGGCGAATGCGGTAAACGTGATGGCCAACTTCTGTATCCGAATAGAGTTGCTGTAGTTCGTACTTCTGGCGATATCATCGTTACTGAACGATCTCCAACACATCAGATACAGATCTACAATCAGTATGGTCAATTTGTACGTAAGTTTGGTGCCAACATTCTTCAACATCCAAGAGGCGTTACAGTTGATAATAAAGGACGCATAGTTGTTGTAGAATGCAAAGTAATGCGCGTTATTATTTTCGATCAAACCGGCGCAGTCTTGCAAAAATTCGGTTGTTCTAAACATTTGGAATTCCCCAACGGTGTGGTCGTAAATGACAAGCAAGAAATCTTCATAAGCGACAACAGAGCCCACTGTGTGAAAGTGTTTAGCTATGAAGGAGTTTACTTGAGACAAATAGGCGGCGAAGGAATCACCAATTACCCGATAGGTGTTGGCATCAACTCGAATGGAGAGATATTGATTGCTGATAACCACAACAATTTCAACCTTACCATCTTCAGTCAAGACGGCCAGTTGGTATCTGCGTTAGAGAGCAAGGTGAAACATGCACAATGCTTCGACGTTGCTCTCATGGACGACGGTTCCGTAGTATTAGCCAGTAAAGATTATCGTTTGTACATCTACAGATACGTTCAAGTTCCGCCTATTGGTCTCTAAAGGCGCTCTTTTTGGTGAGTTCGCAGACAGGGTCTCCAGCCGCCATTCCCTACACTTTTTGTTGATGCATTATTGAATGGAGTGGTCTGATGCTGGTCTGTTGTCATATTGTATTATTGCTATTTATATATGTCCAAAATTGTAAACAATATTTATTCACTATCGCCATAATTTTGTATCGTAGCGTATAATCAATTCACATACTGATATTTTTAATATTTGATGTACGATATGATTATTATAATGACGATGCTGACGCGTTTTAGATGACTGGTTATATCCAATCGAAAATTCAAATTACTGACCTGATGATGCTTCTTCAACGAAACAGGGATATTATTGAATTGAATTCAAATATTAACCAGACATCCCAATACATGGGCCATTGTTGAAAATTGAGCATCTGATATTCATAAGATAATTCTATTTTAATATGTGTACGATGCTGTGTAATGTCATTTTTAATTGATTAAATGTTGTTGTTTGCGGGATGCCGCCGCGTTGTTAGCGACCCTAGTCATCCACGAACTATACTTTTATAGACGTTTTATTCAGTTTTTCATATCAAATTTATTAAAGCCTGTGCTCAAATTGCACAATGCATTTTTGTAGAAACCAAGTGCCGTGCCCAACCAGCAATTATGACCGCCAGTTTCTTTTTGACATTGTTTAATTTTTATTACTGCTGAGTATTTCAATTTATTTTTATTTTAACGTTAGTGAATGCTGCAAGTGTGTGCCTGCAATATATTACCAATCTCTATTAATTTAGTTCGTAGTTAGTAGTTTTATCGATAGCCCTTTTTGTTTGTTCTTTTCCGGGAATTTCCATCTAGTTCGTTCCCCTCCAATTCCATGACAGTATTATTTTTCATTTTCCAACTTGTCGTATCGATAAGTGTTCATCGTTGAATAAATCTGTTCATTTATAATACTCAAATCCCCAATTCAGATCATATTGTGACGTATTCATATTAATACTGGAGGGAAACAAACTAATCTTTTTCCTCGCGAGTAGTCTTTTTTTTCCCGATTGCATATTATAAATGAGTGGTCAATCTACATGGGATATCGTGATTGATTTTTTGTTCTGACCGCTCAGACGCAAGAAAAATTGTAACAGAATTCCAATATGTACCTTGAATTTATTGATCCAGTATTCTATTATGTATTGTTTTTTCTCTCTAGAATTGAAAGTTGTTGTATTTATTGTGCTTAAGTTTTATATTTGTTTTGTTTGAAATACTTAAAATCCGTGATTTACATCCATTGTTTCTTGTTGGCAAATACTAAGGGACCATACTGACAGACGTAGTAAAGAGTTGACAGATCTGACAAAAAATCAATCATGCACTGAAGTTGTTAAATGCTGCCTAGTTTAAGATATTTGCCACATGTCGCATGTTGACATATCTGCCGAAACTATGTTTTTGGTATTTCATAAGACTATTAGTAGATGTAGTTTTTCCACTTTATTTTGATTTTATTATTTAATTTGAGTACATGTAGACGTGATCCCATATCGCCTCTCTTTTTTTATGAAATTCGGTGGGATTCACGTCTCTAGTGCTCCTTATTTCAATCCATCGTTATCATAACTCTATGTATTATTTATATTATTATATACATTATTGTTGTTTTTGAACCGCAGGCGACGATTATTGAAAAGAACAGGACTGCATGATCTCATGTCTTAGCAGTATCTGTTTGCACTTTTCCACATCACTGGCGTGATTCATCTGGGTGTGCTTCCGACTAGTGTTATGTTGTTTCATATCTTTTAATAGTAATCTATATTTTTCTATTGTTCCTCGACCATCCTTGGAAGCACACCCAGTATTTGATTATCAAACTGAAGCCTTTCGGTCTTTACTTCACTCTTTAACTTGTTGTTATTATTATTATTATCACTTTAAATGATAAACTTGTTCTTAAATTAAATGTAAATTGTTTTGTTTTTCTTTGATTTTTTGTTGTAAATGCTTTTTTTTGATTAATAATACCAGTTCTGGCAGTTTTCAGTTTGTTTTTTTTTTCATTTTTCCTTGAAGTAGAATTAGTTACCTTTATTCCCTTATCCTTTCTTTATTAAGCACGGCACGAGATTTTAGAACATTATTTTCCACCATTCCTAACTTGTGGTGAATGGTGCTTTTGTTTTATTTTTTCTTTGAGTGTAGAGTACTGATAGAATAGGCTGTTGTGCGAACAGAACTGAAGATCTTCAAAGAGTTAACTCAATTGTTGATTGAGTCATTTAGAGACTACATTAAGACCCATTTTTCAGAATATATTTCCCTAATAATATGGCAAAATTGCTTATACAGATAGAAGTTTCCTTTGTAGGGCTCAATATGATGTTTATCAAAGTGAGACTTTGTGTAAATGCATTGTCCTATGAAATCATCTGGAGTTTATGCATCTATGGAGAAGCTTCTGGTCATTTAGAAGTGATTCTCCTAGCAGCGAAATAAATTGAGAAAATAAAAATACATTGATATTTGAATTGGGCTAACAATAATCAACTAAACGTTATTTCAAAATCGGTTCTTTTCTGAGCATTGATTTGATGAGGCTCAGACAAGACTTGATTCTCTTACATCTTCTTATTAAATACTGTTTAAAAACAATCTTCCTGGGCCCAACTAAGCAAATCCTATAATTATATAGGGGTGTGTGATTTTTTTCGTATCATAGTCATTAGATTAGTAGTATGTAGCTTCATTAAATTGTAGTAGACTGTCTCTGAATGGAGATGGGCGCCCATATTGAATAAGTATTTTTCGGTAAGACTGATCAACAACACATTTCTTCTGATAACCGACCTAGTGATAAGAATGCTGTAAAATGATCAAGTAAAGGGTATGCGAGCCGATTCTTCATGACTACGCACAACGGCCGTATACCCTGTTTTTATCACTCAGAGATGTTGCGTTCACCTTAATGTCAATTACTCTAGGGAACATTATTATGTTTTTTACATGTGAAGTGTGTACGAGTTGTGTATTATATGTTGCCATGTTCCATTAGCTGTACAGATACTTCTTCACGATGGGTACAGCTAACTTACGAAGTGTTTGTCAATGTAACTTACTCTAATAGTAGTGATACATACTTCGTTCTTTCATATCAAATTTGTATCCTAAAATGAAACTTGCATAATGCATCAAATGAAAAATTTAATTTCCTATTTGTATGAACCCATCGATTATAAAATGAAAAATATTCATCTGAATATAAAGTTTGAGTATTTTTTGATGGTTCCTGTTGGAGAACTGTCAATACAAAATTTAGAGCACCAAAACATCAGTTTTATTCAACTGTCCCTTTGTATCTATATACTCGATATATACAATATGCTTTTATAGATTCTTATGGTGTGTCCCTCCCAATTCCATTGTTTTAAAATATGAAATGGGCTACCTAGGTCTATTTTTTTAGTTCCTACTTTCACTTACTATCAACTATCATTTCTTAATCCATTAAAGTATCAAAGTTGTTCCATTTTATATCAATTTTTTATACATTAAAATTTCAGATACACTAAAAACTTTGAAGATTAAAAGTAGAGTAAAATCACACTGTATAACTCTGAGATTAAATATTAAAGTTTCTTTTTCTGTAGATAATTCAAAATTGTTTTTCAAATGCACTCCAATGTTATTGAAATTCTAAGGAAAAAGATTTAAACATGTTTTTTCAACAAATTGTTAGTGACAATTTATGTTTTAATTATATTCCACTTTTTAACATCTAAAAAATATTTTACATTTAGCTGTTTATTTTTGTCTATGAAATTTCTACTATGTGAGACTTTTCTATTTGATGGTTTGCGTTTGAATATGTTTTTGATGCAATATGCCAAGTTGGATACAGTTTCTCACGTCTGCTACCTAACAAGCTTCCTATAAACGCAATTTTAAAATTCTGTAAACTTACACTTCAGCTAAAGCAAATTCCTTTGGTCCGAAAAAAAGTAATCTTCAACAGACTGTGATCATTGGAAATGCCTTTCCAAAATCCTTCGATGATACAAAGCTTTTTGAAAGCGAGGAGGTGGTTACCCAAAAATAATATTTGTCCAATGTATCAAATCTAAATAGACGAAGCGTCAAACCTGAAAGAACTTTATGAAAAATTATAATTTGAAAGAATCTTCGTGTATCCAGTCAAAATCGTCTTTATTAATATAGAGTTTTCTTGTCATTATTTCTTACAAAAGGTTTCCATTGATTCGGCCTGCACCGAAAATTTCCTTCCAAGGTTAAGTTAAAATTAACATATGTTTTTATTTCTAAATATAGTTTTCGTAATTCAATACGAAAATGTATTAATTTTCAATTTAACTTTTTAATATATACTTCAGTATTGAAATAAAATGAATTACTATGCAATACCTTTAATAAATATCTTACGATATTTTTACATTTTTCGATACACATTATTCTCTCAGAAGCACTCTTCTTAAAAGACAAATTTTATATTTAATCAACTGACAACTTGAATTACTTCGCTGATTTTTGGTTTTGATTATTACATGTCAGCTGATAAAGTTTAAAATTTGTCATTATGGAACAGTGCTTCTGAGATATGTGTATCGAGAGATAGAAAAATATCATAAGATATTTATTAAAGATATTGCATATCAATTCATTATATTTCAATGTTTAAAAAAGCCTTTAGTAGTAAGACTCATTTCACTTTAATATTAATAATATATTTCATAAATAATAAATAGTGCTATTTATCACTGGAAAAATTAGTTTTTTCATAATCCAGTATAATACATATTAATATTAAGAGTTTATTTTTGCTCAAAAATTCACACCTTTTAATTTTCACATAACTTATCTATGCAAAAAGCTTGTTGTTTTAAGGAGTCCTTTTTGAATATTAATTTATTTTCACTTACCTACCATTAATGAAAATTTTGGAAGGTTAAATCAATTGAACTTCTTCATTCAAGCTGATAACTGAAGTTTTCAATAGCATTTAAATTATTTTTAAGCTAAGAAAATTTCCGTCTTTTTGACTGGATTTGTTGATAAGATAAAATTTTCGCTTCGTGACCGTTAAGGGAGATTAGCTCATTTGTAGCTACACAGTGGCATTCGATTGATGGACCTTGAAAAATGCATCCAAACTGACAAGAGCATAGTGAGTACTTTGTTGAATTTAGCGTACTCTTTTGAATGCATTTGTTCCTGTAATTGAATCATAATCCCATAACATAAGGATATCTCATCACAGAAAATTCTGTTCGGTGATGACTTTGAAAAAAGATTTATGTATCGCTGTCTTTTCCAACAGCTATAAAATGTCAAAAACTGGCGGTTACTTGTAAGAGGAATAGAATAATAGCTTCCCTAGGTATTCAAAAACCGAGCACTTGTTGAGCAAGCAATATTAAACCCGCTGAGAGAACCTACCTTCGTCTAGCTCAACAGGTAAAAGTGCAAGCGTTCTCTAGACAATTTCTCAACAAGCTGTTGTTGTTACAACTATGAAATATTGTTATTGCAGATATGCCAATGGTGTTAAAAATGAAAACAATATATATTTTTTATACTGAAAGCACTTCGGTGTCGGCACACTTCGCCTATTTTAGCTTTCTGATTAAAACAAATATCTTGGGCTGAGAATATGAATTTGTTAAATGAAAAATTAAAACTTGTATAAAAATTGAGATTAATCATGTGTGTTACAGTAAGTTCCATATTAAGTGTCGAGAATGATAGGAAAGACTGACAACATTAATTTCGTTGAAAAAATAAAAGAGTATATAAAAAATATAAGTTCGCGGAGTTCATTGTATTATTGATTTATTACAGGACACATTTGTGTGTTGATCATATTCTTTTGAATGAAATTTTTTATCAATTGATATTTTTAGGATATATTTTTTATAAGCTTAATTTTTGTCAATGCAAATATGTATTATCCTTTGTTCATGTCTTTTTTAGTATATTTATAAATAATTTATCTAGTCATCTGCCAAATATTTATATTCATGTTGTATGTGTATATTATCATGGGTACTGAGTTTTTTTAAAGTTTTTCGACTCGCACTTTTGTTAGCACATTCCTAAATTACTCAGTTCACTGAATGGTGACAAAATATTGCTGTTCGTATTTTGGAATTTCTAGAGATTATCAAAAAATTATCGGCTGATCTATGTTAATAACAATCAAAAGAAGGAATTCAGGGGACCTCATTGCATTTCTATGAAACTTTCGATTAATTGAGCTTCTCTTTGCCATTCACTATGTTTCTCCAAATAGAATAAGTCTAGGAGTTAGTACAGCCATAGTTTTTGAACGTTGTCAATATCATTATATTGTAGGTATATTTAGTATTTTTCTAGTTGTAGGGGCAGTCGGGTGCCCTTATTGTTGTCCCCTGTGGTATGGGCTTCTACAAATAGATTTGCACGTCCAAGTTGAATTTATAGCACGTCATCGGAAAAACAATATCCTCGATTTGTAGATGTTCCTATGATCATCTCAACCGCTCAGAACTCTGTAAGCCCAGACCCTTCGTCTGACAGATCTAGTTGGTCACCTGAGTGACTCCCGAAGACCTCTGGCTGTCAGTTGTCAAAAACCCGCTTTGTCCATCTAATTCGTTCCTGCCAAAAATAATAAGAAAACTGCTAATTTAGTATTTCATAGCAATATAGTGAATGTTTGTTTGTACTAATTAGTGCTTTATGAACTACATGTATTCGGCCAAGTATTCTCCTGATAATGTGCTTCTTGGCATAACAGATACGTCGCATTACGTCCCGACGAAATGAAATTTAAAAAAAAACGAATTATCTTTAGTTATAACCAATTTTCTCCTGTCCTCATACCAGTGCTAATTTATGATATGATTTCCATCATTTTACATCAGATATTTAATTCCAAACTCTGCATTAATTTTTCAACTAAATAAAGGATAGCAACGAACAATCTTTATTTGTTTTATCTGCCAATTATATTCATCTTGACATTAGTTGGAAACTTTTTCAGAATAAAATAATTCCAACATATATAAAATACTAGCTTTTTACCCGCGGCTTCGCCCGCAGTGGAGTCATTAAATAAGTATGAAAGATAAAGGGTAAGGGTATAATAATAGTAAAACTTCATTACTGAAGTAGCTAAATTTGACGATTTTTTGACAAACAATTGTTTTATCTTTCGTAAAAAAATTTTTTTTTTTTAAATATAAAGTACCCTATGTTACTTCTAATACCTTCAAGAGTATATGTACAAAGTTTCATGATGATCGGTTCAGTAGTTTTTGCGTGAAAGCGTAACAAACAAACTTACATTCGCATTTATAATATTAGTAGGGATTTTTTTTTAAATATAAAGTACCCTATGTTACTTCTAATACCTTCAAGAGTATATGTACAAAGTTTCATGATGATCGGTTCAGTAGTTTTTGCGTGAAAGCGTAACAAACAAACTTACATTCGCATTTATAATATTAGTAGGGATTGTGCATTTAGTATCAGAACAATTAATAAAAGCACATGTCATCTGAGTAGTATAGTTTGTCAATTATTTTCACTGTATAGGCAGTTATTTAGAAAAATCCAAAACTAATAAAATTGTTTTTAACAAGAACTCTCTGACGTAGTATAAAATGTTCCAAATGAGAAATCATGGGAAAGTGTATTTATGTATCGGTATAATCAAAAAACAAAAATTTCATATGATTAAGAATAGAACTGATAATATGTATTGCTTTGATACATGTGTTCTTATTTCAGTAATTCTGATATCTCAAGTAAATCTTTTCAATTTGTTATATCATTAAATTTTATTCATACACAAATTTGTTTAAAAGCAAAAACACAAAAAAAAATTAAATTTTTTTCAAGATTTTATCAGCTGAGTTTTTTATCTTTACCTTTATGCCCTTGAGCACTTGTTTTAAAATTCTGTAATTCAATATGAGGGATAAAAAATACCATTACACTCATATCAATATTTGACCGCTCTGCTTTTTTTCACTATCATTTAAATTATCCAATGAAAGAAAAAGTTAAATTGGAAGAACATTATATGATTTTGTTTGCGAAATTCTTTCACTCTCTTTAACTTCTGTATTTCGGTTTTATAAATACCCCATCTCGTATACTACTTACATTTTTTTTCAAATATAAATATAAATACTGATGTTAAAACTTCAATGTGTATGTTATTACGTCTCCCATTTAAATTCTGTATTCCATTTTGAACATTTCATCAGCAGTTACATTTTAAAGTGAATAATCTATGTTTAATTTTAGAGAGTGTATCCATCACTGGAAAACTTAAGTCATAATGATTAATTGTCTTCTTTCAAGATGTCTCTATCTTCTATCTGTTTTTTCTGCTGAAAAAATGCCTAAAAAAAACTAAATTGTTTGCACTATATCAATGTTTGAATGTTCTACATCTGGAAGAAATGTAATATGCAAATTTCATCACAAAATTCATTATTCACCACTAAGCTATCGGCATTGAACAATTTTGTCCCCTTGAATATTTCTGGTGAAATGGTTTATTTTGATGAATTCAACCTCCTGTTCAAAAAAAATCTCAGATTTAAAAACACTTTCATCTCATAATGTGCGATAAATTTTTGAAAATTTTCCATCTCCTCAGCATTTTGGGAATGAAGGAGGGAAAAATAATTTCTAAATTTCAATTTGGTGGATACGATAATTTAATTGTTTTCAATAATATAATTTGGCGAAAGCTGCCTGTGCCAAAGCCTGTTACATTTGAGAATAAATTGTGACATTTTAGTAAATTCCCAATTTTATTAATTGACCACTGATGTCCATCAAATATCGGATGTACCAAACAGACAGGATTTAATCATTTATATTGAACTCTTCACTATCTCTTTCATCAATATTACTTGTGTTCGTTATTCAATTCTATAAATTGCATCAAGAATTACAGTTTTTAATTTTATAATAAGTGATTGATTGGCGGATGAAATAAGGAAATTGCAAATTTGTCAATTTTCCAGCACAAAAAAATGAATATTAATAAAAACGTTTTTTTCTTCTGATTGGCTAAATGTATTAGATTAGAAATTAAAGATATGTTCGTTGTTATCTCTGCATGAATTAATATCCAATTAAATTTATTTACTGAATGGAAACTAGGTGAGGATTGTCGAGACTTATCTCAATTTATTTATTACCAATTTCTCTATGTACAAGGTATGATAATAAGACCTCGAATTTTAATTTTTTTCGAAAAAATCTATTCAGTGATATTTATAGTATTCTACTTAAAATACTTCAAAGCACAATTGAGTATTATTTTGGGTGTATTTCATTGTCCGTTTTTGAAACATATCCTTTACATTTCTTCAGGTGAGACATAATGAAAAAAATTTTAGAAACTGCATTTTTGTCTCTATAAAATCCTGAAGTATTGAGCAGTTATACTTATTCAGCCAATAAATTTTAAAGTTGTAAGCAGTTTCATCATACCTCGTATACTGGCTATTTTCATGTATCCTGCAGAGTTACTGGTTCATCTTTCAGCTTTACTTTGCTTCCTTATTATTTTCAAGTGATGTCTAAGCTGCGCACCCATAACAAATCATTTCTCACGCAAATTAAAGCGTTGGGTGAATGTTTTCTTCTTCTAAAGCTTATCTCTCAAATGTAAGACTGATACGTTCATTTATGCGTAAAGTATTGATATTCTAATTTATATTCGCTAAATTGAATCATGGCAATATGATAATTATGAGTAATAGGTATATATTTTGGAGCTATATTGTTGAAATTTAGATGTTAGGCTAATTGAGTGTCTAGTTTTTCCTGTAAAGACTATATCCCCCTATTGTAACACCAGTGTTGCCAGTTAAATATGCTCAAGTTTTTAAAATGATTATATTGCATTCTTGAGTTAATTAGCTTGAAGAAAAATCTTTCTTATTGCTTCTAACCAACACAAAAGTAGTTCTACTTTTGCAAATACAAATATAATATTGATTATACAAGAATGCGTTTTTAAGTCAACAGAATAGAAATCAGTCAGGGATAAAAAAAATTACTTAAGAATCATCATATGACCTGAATAATAAGCCATTATATCTATACTGGTGAATTGTTTCACTTGAGAATATTTCAGCAGTTTTTACGACTATAGTTCGTTTGTGAGAAAACATTTTTATCAACGTAACTTTTAATCAGATAAAACTACCTGTCAAATTCTGCATAGCATGAATTATTTAGTCAAGACAAAATCCTTAGAAAACTGAAGACCAATGCTGATTCTTCCAAAACTCGATGACTCAATTAGGCTAACATTCCTGTACCAACTAAAATGCTTTTTTTATTTTAGCTACTCCGTTTTCTTAAAAACGCATTCTCATTATTTCCACGAAAATAAGGAAAGTAGTAGGTACTACTGTTTCCAAAGGGACCACAGTTTTTTGTAGAAAAAACACTATTTATTTATTTCTTCTGTAAGCCAGTATTTAATTCTTGTTCTCATGTCAAATGATTCAGTTTCTGTGATTGGTATAATATTGACAGCTTTTTCATGACATAAACATAAAATAAAGATAATCATGAAAAACTTATGTGATCTCGTAGTAGATGCGAATTTTTATAACTTCATAATTGAAGGAAAACACTTAAATCGAAAAGTTTTGTGAACAAAGATGTTGATTAATTTGGATTTTTTATTGTGTGTGATGTTTCAACCAAATTGAGGACCAATTTTATGTAAGAAATTTTCTCTGAAACTTGCTCATAGGTTTTTACTTCTTGCTGATATTTATTTGGGCATTCTGGTAGCACTGGCTTTCCTTCGAGACTGGATAAAATATGTTCACTAAGGCCTAGTGAGTTCTTCTAATCTGTGTTTTAACTGGATCTATTATTTTCGATATCTGTAAAGAAATAAGAAGTAGTGTCTTCAATTGATTATTATTGCTATGCACAGAGTGATCCAAATGAAATTGAGCCGCCCATCTTTTCTTATTCAGATTTTGTGAGTATTTGACATTTTCTGAATGTTAATATATGAAAATCTCAATATGATATAGAAAATAATCCAGAAAATGTTTTGGAGAAAGTAACAACTGTTTGGATTAATTTGGATTTGGTCAATACATTTGGATAAGTCTGTTTCCGATCGTGAAGATATTTTGAAAGTTGTTGATCAAAATGTTACAAAGTGAGGTGTTTCGCGTTTGACGTTTTCTTTGGAACTCAACATATTATTATTCCGAATGAGATGGTTTATTTTATATAAAACATATATTATATGATGTTACATTAGTGTGAATGTCACTTGATTATGGAGCACATTATCCGGCTAAAATCATTCCATGTATACACACTGTTGGTCCTGTTACAATAAAAATATCTTAGATTTAGTATGTTGTAATGATAAAGTATTTTTAAAATTGATGAAACCGTTGTGGAATCGGCTTTTTCAGTCGAATATTTGGTTAATTATCTGTTTACGTTTATTGTGGGAAGTTTCTATTTTTCATATAGAACAGTTTCTTGTTAAAATATAAACTATGTGTGCCTAGTCATAGATTTCAGGTCAATTTTAAAATGTAATTTGAGCGTTGTACAGTATAATATTTTGTGTACCAGAATAGAGTTGTTTTCAAATTATTGTATGTGATCCAACGAGAACTCTAGACTCTCTGAAATTGTTATGACTGTTTCTCAATTGCCATTTATTGCATATTACCAATCAAGTTGAAATTTAGACGAAATACTATAATACTTATATTTTTTCAGACACTGCTTGAATATATCCTCTTAACAATATTCGTAAGCCATAATAATGGTTTCGGAAGAATACTGCACACAATCCAAAAAAGTGTCGCAACATATAAACATAAAATGAGCTTGAATCGAATAAACTGTCAAACTTTTGATTTTTGTACTAATACATGTCTGCAATGTAAAAACCAAAATTAGTAGGTATGAAACAACGATTTTAACAATTTGCTACAGTTGCATTATAGCAAAGTCAACTTCATCAGTAAATATCTGAGCTAACATGTCATCTCGATTTCCGATCACTGATAATCTCTTCTAAAGAGCTTTCCATTTTTTAAACAACCTCCACACGAATGTTGTTGGATCTCTCCTGATATTTCTACTTGTGAACCCTTGACATTCTTATTGATATATTGACGCTACCCTTTTTATGAAATCCTTTATTTCATGTACTGAACTATCTCATTAAGTACAATTTTTGATGATTGAATCATATCAGTTTGTTACATGCATGTATTTAATGCAATGGTGTATAATAAAGCATTTAATTTGCTTCAAATAGGTTATTATTTAAACCTTTTCTTTGTCCTATAATCTAGCCTAGCCCATTGAATTAAAGAACTGTTTTACTTTTTTGAAAACTAAAGGGATAATTATTTAAAAAGGAAGAAAAGAACAGGCCAACGTGTTTTCATTCCAACATTTAACAAGCAGATAACAATTTGCCTATAATGTGAGTTGTATTGCTCCCACTAACAAAAGAAAATTGCTGAGGAAGATGATTAAACAATCATATACACATATATCGTAGATATTTTTCTGTCAGTGGTGTAAAAGAAAATGAAGATTTCTGGTTAACACAGGTATCTGTCTTTAAAAAGCAGAAATATTATCATAGTGAAGGAAATATTACTCACACAAGGTAGGTGTAACCAGTAATTGATGTTACAAATCAATTCATAAAACCCTTAATGGACAATAAACCTAAAATTCTGATATGACGGTAAATGAAAGAAATATAAAATCTAGGAAAGGTAGAATATTGAAACAGAGAAAGAGCTTAAAAAGCAGAACTGCGAGCGATTTTCTATCTGCTAAGTGATGGTTGATATCTTATTTATTCGAAGAAAACATACTCATTTTACAGCTTTCAAAAAAGGATCAATTGAATATTTACAGGGTAGTAATTTTTTCATAATTAGGTAATTGTTTTTGGAAACAAGTTGTTTATTACTATGGTTTCGGAAGCGCTCAATGCTGCTCTGCTCACAAAAAATTTTTTTATCCTCTAATTATACGTTCCTCACAAAATTTTGCATGAACATGCTCATCATTACTCTACCTCTAAATAACAAATTTCAGATGATCTATGATTGTTTCGGTCTTTACTTGACGGAAATTCATCTTGAAAATATGAATAAAAACAATATTCTCATTTCCGCTAATATTAGCGGAAATGAGAATATTGTTTTTATTCATATTTTCAAATTTCAGATGGATCATATCTGTAGTTTCAAAAATACTGGGAACAATAAGATAAAATTTCAAATGTGTATAACTGAAAGACCAGTACACCGATTTTGCCTATTAATTAACTTTGCTGAGATATTCAGGCCCCCAAACCTACCCAGAAAATTTCAAGTCTCTAGTTCTTTCCCTTTGAAAGTTAGAGTGTTTACGAATGGACCAGAGAGAATTACTTTTGACCTTGGATTCTTTATCAATGAGTCCAATCTATTCATTTGGAACCATTTTCGAAAATTTCTCACATTCGGGCAAACTGTAAATAATTTTCTGGACAAATAAGACATTCAAATTGCTATCCATCATCTATAAACAACTAGTAGGAATAATCGTAGATTACAGAGCAATTTGCAATAGCAAAGACAGAGCTTCTTAAAATTAGATAAAGTATGAAAGGAAGTCAAAAAGATATTGCTCAGTTTCACAATGTTCCATGAAAGCAAATGAAAATGTCTCCTCCCATTATTATTCAAAAAATTATTCAAAATTTGAATATCAAAACAAATTGAAATATGTTTATCTTCTACAATTTTAATTTCCAAAAGAATTTTTTATTCAAGAAACTTTTAGAATTAAATTAATGTCTAAAACAAGCACCGCTCACATTTAATAGACGTTTATAAACAAAACTCAATATACAATGTCAAATGAAATAAATAACCCAATAGATATACGAAAGTAATTAAAATTAATAAATAAATATTCAAAGGAGACAAAATTTTGTTTCTGGTCTTAACTTTAAAAAATACTACTTGCCTTATAAAAACATGAACACACTTAAAGGACTTCCCAAAGAATATAATTTATTTGAAATATTTAATATATTTAAATATTCGAACAAATTATTTCAAAAATCTCTAAAAAATGTGCACTATATCTTCAAAAAACAAATATAGTTCTAGATAATCCCGTCATCAGCCCTTTGTTTTCAATATTACAAATATCAAAATCAAAAACATAACCTACATCACTCACGTGTTAAAAGACTTCAGCTTCGAACTACAGATCAGCTATATATTCAAGATTGATCTATGTTCTAACAAAATCAAAGAACAAAGTGAGTTATTTTAAGTTTACTTAAAATCATTGACATTCTATAATGAGATTTATTGAAGCCAAAATATAGTTATATATTATATATAAAATAAAATAGAAAGGCTTTTTACTTGATAGAAGAAATATAACAAAATTTGAATATCAAAACAAATTGAAATATGTTTATCTTCTACAATTTTAATTTCCAAAAGAATTTTTTATTCAAGAAACTTTTAGAATTAAATTAATGTCTAAAACAAGCACCGCTCACATTTAATAGACGTTTATAAACAAAACTCAATATACAATGTCAAATGAAATAAATAACCCAATAGATATACGAAAGTAATTAAAATTAATAAATAAATATTCAAAGGAGACAAAATTTTGTTTCTGGTCTTAACTTTAAAAAATACTACTTGCCTTATAAAAACATGAACACACTTAAAGGTTGTGTTCATGTTTTTATAAGGCAAGTAGTATTTTTTAAAGTTAAGACCAGAAACAAAATTTTGTCTCCTTTGAATATTTATTTATTAATTTTAATTACTTTCGTATATCTATTGGGTTATTTATTTCATTTGACATTGTATATTGAGTTTTGTTTATAAACGTCTATTAAATGTGAGCGGTGCTTGTTTTAGACATTAATTTAATTCTAAAAGTTTCTTGAATAAAAAATTCTTTTGGAAATTAAAATTGTAGAAGATAAACATATTTCAATTTGTTTTGATATTCAAATTTTGTTATATTTCTTCTATCAAGTAAAAAGCCTTTCTATTTTATTTTAAAAAATTATTCGTTAGCTGTGGAATAAAACCACTTCATATAGTCTCCAGATATAAGAAGTGTGAATTTTAAAAGGACAGATTTATTTCTAGTAAGTTAGTTAATCTATATATATAAAAATCAATTGCTGTTCGTTAGTCTCGCTAAAACTCGAGAACGGCTAAACGGATTTTTCTTATCTTGGTCTTGAAATGATCGTGGAGGTCTAGGGAAGGTTTAAAAGGTGAGAAAAATTATACCCCACTTAAGATATGAGCATAATCCCGAATATTGGAATTCCCAGTATTATTTTATTGGGCATTAGTATAATAATGGGAATTTCAACATTCGGGATTTTGCTCATATCTTAAGTGGAGTATAATGGTATCTTAATTACTTTAGTTGGTAATTGATGAGATAAGAAACATCTTATAATAAGTTATCAATTACATTTAAATGATAAAGTAATAAATAGTTTTGTAATTTCAAAAATTCAGTACGAAGTCTGCCGGGTCAGCTATTATTATATTATACAAAAGTTTAGGTCTTTTATTTATCGATTGATGCAGTACCATGTCTGCCGGGTCAGCTATTATTATTATATTATACAATTATTATATTATACAAAAATTTAGGTCTTTTATTTACCGATTGATGCAGTACAAAGTCTGCATGGTCAGCTGTCGAAAATAATAATAAAACTTCATGCTTCATTCAAAAAATGCTTTTTTATTAAATACGGATTCGTTTGTTTGTTCTAAGATTATATGATAAAAACATTTAGGTCTTTTATTTATCGATTGATGCAGTACAAAGTCTGCCAGGTCAGCTATTATTATTATTATTATATTATACAAAAGTTTAGGTCTTTTATTTATCGATTGATGCAATACGAAATCTGCCGGGTCAACAAAGGTTTAGGTTTTTTATTTATCTATTGATGCAGTAAGAAGTCTGCCGGGTCAGCTATTATTATTATATTATACAATTATTAAATTTTACAAAAGTTTAGGTCTTTCATTTATCGATTGATGCAGTACAAAGTCTGCCGGGTCAACTAGTAAGATATAAAAAAAGTAGTGTATTAAATAAGTCTTCTGATTTGAAGCTCAACTGCAAATAGAAACAACAGTTATTCATGTGTCTCCATATGTTTGTTTTATAGATCTAAAAAGAGATATTTAATATTTATCTAGTCTATGAGTTCACTGATAAGATATTGACAGAAAATCAAAAGGAAGCTATAAAAAAGAGATTTAAACAAGCAGAAAAAGGGGCTGTTGAAAATCCCATATTAGACTTTTAAGAGGAGAGATAATTTTATGTTTTGTGATATAACATGAAAATATTTTAAGTTAATAAAAGGATTTGAAAAACAATCAACCTGTCTAAATAATTCACTTACAAAAAATTTATATAATTAAGAATTTATTTTATAAAATTAAGATAAGGTGTACTTACAATAACTGAGATCATTTCTCCAACAAAATAATCATCGAAAGGGATTTCTGTTACCACAAAAGTATCATTGTATGATTCATAACTAATGAAATGACAGTTCCAGATCAAACACCAGCAATTGCAATTGCACCTGACCATAATAGAAATATTGTTTTTATGAGGAAACTCCATCGCTTGACTGATATATTCTTCAATATATTAGTATATGTCCCATTTTTGCCAACCATAAGAAATTTCACTTCTAGATACCATTTAGTTAGCTACACCATATAAACTAGCTCCTAGCCACCGAACATTCTGTTTTAAATCTGTGCTGCTTAGATCCTCCAACTAGTTGATAGGATATCTACAAAAATATTTTGTAATTGTTAAGAAACCCACATCAAGCACTAATAATGAAAATTAAATTTAATATATACTGATTTTGGCATGTAGATTATGAAGCAGAAGTAAAAAAGTGTCGATCACTTCTCGGTTTTTCAAAAAAAAATAGATCTAACTAACCTCATTCACATCGCCTTTAGAATTCGTTAAACCTTTATAATTTATGCTATCTTAAATATATTATTCCTTATATTCCAAATATTTTTCATGATTAAAATTGATCTTTTTTGTAAAAATAGAATATTCCTTCATTGTTCTCATTCGATCATGATGATTTGAATGGCACAATGCACAGATTACTGAAGGCTTCAAGTATCTGTAATCTATGGTACAATTTGATTTTAGGATGTTACCGATGCACTACAAATAAATTCCTGAAACAATATGTGTTCGCAATTGAATTCAAATTAACAATCAGTATACAAATAGAATTTCTAATTTTTGGATTCTTGAACCTCTCAAGTTTAGTAGGTATATTTTTTCTTGGAGTTTAGGTTCTGTGATGGATCAGATTGAGATCTAATCTTCCTACAAAAAGTGTGACAATTTTTCGCTAGAAGTTCTCCAAGCTTCTTCAGCTTGATATTGAATAATATTTTTACCGCATAAAATCCCTCATTAAACTATACAATTATTTTTTAAAATCTCTAAGACGACAACCATATGTCAGCTTAAGGATTTCAGAAATTAATTGTATAGTTAAATAAGGGATTTTATGCTGTAAAAATATTATTAACATCAACGATAATCTGAAGAAGCTTGGCGACCTTCGAGCTAAATGTTGTCACACTTTTGTAGAAGGATTAAATTTTGATCACAATCAGGTCCAACACTCGATCTAAACCGCAAGAATAATTATACCTAAAAATAGGATTTCATTATTTTCGCGCTTTTCGAAAAATATTAGAATTTGTTAAGATCTGGTGATGCTGACAATTGTTTTGCTGTACTACCATTTTGATAATTTCTTATCTTAGCTCAGATTGAATTCATTCATTCAGTGGATCAGGCATTTTTTTTATAAAAGATTTATAAAAAGCGAAGTTCACCTAAATGGCTAGTTCAGACTGTAACTGTACCTTATGTGATTTTTTATGGTTATCGCAGATAAACAGAGCATAATAGAGAGCATGAGATTCTGGATTGATCACAAGTAATGACGTACCCAAATTACAACAACCATGTAGTTGTTATAATCAGTATAGATTTGAATCATCATGAAGCCGACACCTTCTTCTCTCCGCTGGAGTAGTACAGCATCATCTCCTTATCAATGTTGGGAAGCTGGAATACTATCATTCCAGATCCAGGTTGGTGCAGTGCAGATAGTGCAGCGAAAGAAATCTTGCATTTCATAAGTTCCATGGCGATAATCTCCTTTTGACCAACATGATGTCCCGTTCGATTAGGCAATTTGTTTTAGTTTTCGGCCAGTAGTCCACTTCTCACCAGCATCCTGGATTCCCATCGCTGTCGTGTCGACTGTTCCGAGCGCGGTAGCATGAGGATGAATTCTTCCGTTGCAATTTCATGTGGTTTCATTTCATGTCTGGTGCTCAGAGCATGTTGCATCCACCTAGAAGAAAGCAATCATCGTCCCGATTCTAAAGAAAGGCGACAGCCGGGAATGTGAATTCTACCACCATAGTTGTTTTGGCATCTTTCACCAAGTGACTACTCAGCAGTCTCCACAGTCTTCCCCCAGAGGCAGAAAGTGTGATAAGGATTACGCCATATCATCGCGCGAAGAGAAAACCCCTCCGAAGAGATGAACCCACCAGCTTTCAGTTTGGGCTTCAGCTCGAAAGTCAACAACCGTCTGACTGGTAGCAGCAAAGCATCATCTAACCTCTACCAGGTCTGCAGGTCAGTACCCGAGTTGTTTGGGATGCAACTCAGTTGCTGGAAGGGCTTCTTATCCGAGCACCTGAACGCAGTCCCATTAACTAAGATAAACCCAAGATTGATGACTCAATTGATCCTGGTATGAGCACCATCAACAAGGCCTGTACATCATGACCCACGAACCCATGTGAAGTCTTTTGATTGATCCTGGCGTCAAGCACTAACAGGCTAGTCATTTCATCGCGATCCACCTACCCTAAAATGTTACGCAATGGAATATTGAGAATAAGAAAAAATTTCAAAATGAATAACTGCAGAACCATTTTGCTCCAAACATACCCTAAAAGTTTCAAGTCTCTAGCTCTTTTTGTTTAGAAAATCATGGTTTTTACGGCCGGCAGGCCTGATAGAATTACTTCGGATTTTTCATTCAAGTCCAATCAAGTCGCTCAAGACTATTTTCGGCTCAAAATTCGAAAATTACAGACATTTCAGTAAAATGATAAGACGCTGTTCCCTGCAACAAGTGCGAAAAATGTTTGGAATATAACGAAAAATGCATTTTAGATAAGAAATCACTTCAAAAAATAACTAAATTAAAGGCGTAATAACAAATTCCATTGATGAGGATAAGGTAGTTTCAACATCTTTCGATTTTTTTTTAAGAAAACTAGAAACAGACGCCATATTTTGACTTCTAATTCATGATCTACACCCCAAAATCATTATGAACTGAATTTAATTTTCAATATTGCTTGATGCGAGACCTTAACATTAATGAAAAATGTTTGTAGTACTCTGTTTATATCATATGGTCGTTGATCGATATTAGAAAATATCATCATATTATCCTTAATATATACAGGAAAATACTTATTGCATATTTGCATTTATCAGAATATTTAAATATAATTTTCTTTTTGGAATTTGTCCTAAAAACATCAATTTAATTTCAATAGTGTTGTGGTCTTTTTAATGGCTTGTTTGTGAACATAATGCTTCAAATACTGAATTGTTTCAGCCGTTACTGTTTGGTAGTTGATCATAATTAAAACAAATTGTAGAAATTACTATGTTTTACTACCAATAAAAAGATATATTACACATTTTCTAATCATCACACAACAGTTGTCTGATGGTGGGATAATTCATTTCCCGAAACTTGAGTCACAAGAAAATGTGTAATATATCTTTTTATTGGTAGTAAAACGTAGTAATTTCTACAATTTGTTTTAAATATAATGCTTCAAGTTATGAATGTTTTTGTTTCATACACTATTACACATATTAATATTTGATTTGTATCTATTATCGCCCGTCCTATTAAAGAACGTTAAGAAGTACCGATTTAGTTATTAGACTTAGAATATATCAACAACCGTTAACCTAACCATATTTTGTATCCGACATTTTATAGAGTTATATATCTATGATTAGACGTCTAAAACCGACACGACGGTGTTTGCGCATACATATCACCATTGCTTACACTTGTATATGTAATAAATATATGTGCTTATTATCAGAGTTTATACGTTAGTTACTCTAACTTCTTGTTGGACAATGGCTATAGACATAATATTCTCTTCAAATCTATGAAGTTTTGAAAATATTCAAAATTATATGAAATGATTGAAACCCTGGATGCTTCTGCTACTTTAAATTTTCATAGCCTTGAACATACACCCATAAATTTGCTATTATTTTCATTATTAAAATTAAAGAATGCTATTATTTCATATAAGTGAAGTAGGGATAACTAACATCCAATTTTAGAGGAAAAAAACTTAGTTTATTATTTCAGTGATTGTTCTGCCATTTCTAACGAATTGCACTCTGTGAACCACAACATCAATTCTTTTCTCTTGTGAGGTAAGTGCACGTGGAATACTTAGTTTTGATAAAAATTATTAAGTTTCTGATTGTTTCAGTTAAATAAGCCAATATGGTGCAGAAAAAATTGAAAAAGAAGGTAGGAAAAAAGGTAGCAGCTGCTCCTTTGGCAGAAAAAAAAGTTGTAGCAAGGAAAGAAGTTAACCCCTTGTTTGAGAAGAGAGTAAGGAACTTTGGCATAGGCCAAGACATTCAACCCAAGCGAGATCTCTCGAGATTCGTGAAATGGCCGAAATACATAAGAATACAAAGGCAGATGGCTGTCTTGCAGAAAAGACTGAAAGTTCCACCATCCATTAACCAATTCACCCAAACTGTAGATAAGCAAACTTCAACTCAGTTGTTCAAATTGTTGGAAAAATACAGACCTGAGACTGAACTGCAGAGGAAGAATAGGCTGAAGGCGCGTGCTGAAGCCAAGGTTAGTTTGACAATTTTCTTTTACCGTAATTTTAAAACACTGCAATAAGATGATAACCATAAATATTTTGTAATCCCTGTTTACAAGTTTTGCCTGTTGAAATTCCAAAAAGCTTTGAAAACTAACATTGTTATGTTTAAAATTGAATAACTCTAAACAAACCCGAAGGTTACAAATTTTCAAAAGAATTTCCATGTTTAGTTAAGTTACTAAAGAGATTTATTCTTCACACAATTATTGAAATTCCGTAGCTCTAAGCATATTGAAGATTGGAATGTTTAGGATGAATTTTGATGGTATAATAATTTCAGTAAATGTAGAATATCTCAAAAACATCTTAATGATTGAGAGATTTTGCTAGAAACTTTCATATATATATATATGAATATGATTTCCAATAAAAACAAGTTTTAGATATAATTTATGTTTTACTATTAAAAACTGAGATGTTCAGACGTTTTTGTATTACAGTTTCAAAGTATTATTCAAACTTCAGTTATATTATATTTCGAGTTGTAAGAGTAAACTGATGTAAACAACAAAGTTTAGAGCTGACTGATTTGTGGCATATACTAGACGAATATCCAGTCATTGCATGGGGAAGTCCATGTTTCTGAATAAGTTCACTGTATTCTGAAATTTTTGTATACATTTTTTCAGTTTTTCCTGGTTAAAAATATTTCGCTATGTATATCCAAATCAATACAATGAGATTGAGTTTTCTTTCAACATAATATTTTTTTTGTGCTAACATTATATATTTATTTTATAGGTTAGTAAAGGAATCAAGAAGGAAACTTCAATTCCTGCAAAACCCAATACTATTAAAAGCGGAGCCAATAAAGTCACTAAACTGGTAGAACAGAAGAAAGCTCAATTAGTGGTGATTGCCCATGATGTGGACCCAATCGAAGTTGTGCTGCACCTTCCAGCACTGTGCCGTAAGATGGGCGTGCCTTACTGTATCGTTAAGGGAAAAGCAAGATTGGGTTTGTTAGTTAGACGTAAAACCTGCACTTCTCTTGCTTTGACACAGGTTGACTCTGGGGATCGAACGAACCTTGCCAAACTGCTAGAGGTTATAAAAACTAACTTTAATGATAGAGGTGATGAAATCAGGAAGCAATGGGGTGGAGGATTGCTTGGAAACAAATCTGCTGCGCGTATTGCGAAAATTGAGAGAGCAAGAGCGAAGGAGTTAGCCCAGAAACAAGGCTAATTTTATTTTATTTTGTAAACATCCCAATAAATATTTTAAACTTTAGTCCTATTATATCTCTTTTGATTTACTCAGTTTTGAAACTAAATATCACTAGAAGCATTTATTGCGTGAAATTTTATTTCATTCTGTCTAGAAAAAATGCTTTGAAAAAACTTTGAAGCAAAAAAGGGAAAGTGAAGCAATTATTGTAAAACAAGAATTATAAATTCTCTCATAAATAAAAAGAAAACATGTTATTTCAGAACAAGTTACCTCACTTCCAAAACAGTACAATAACGAAAAATTTGTTACATATTATGGACAAATTTCAACGACTAACATTAAAATAACCTTCTATAAAAAAAAGTTTAATGCTAAAGACAAACAACGGGTTTAATAATTTATGAATTATGTGAATGAATTTCTTGAAAAAAATTAAAGATTGCTCATTTTAAGTATCTGAAAGGTAACTCTAATTTTGAAGTACAACAAGAGTCAAGACGTCATGAAATCCATACAGATACTTAAAGGTTATAACCCAGCAGTAAAACCAGAAGGGGGACATGTGAAATACCTAATTTTTGGAAGTTTCAACGAAATTAAGGCATTCCTTAAATATATTAAAACCTTGGAAACTTCATTTCAAAAGTGCACTATGAAAACAAATGGTAGTTATGTATTTGGTGAAATTTCTTTTTTGTTATTTGAAGATTGGCAGAAATGAAAAATCGTTTATTCTAAAGAAATTCTAATAGCATTATGACCTGCAAAAATTAAGATATGGCCGACCAATTGGACTATGGTAATTCTAACTATCACAACTCCATTTTTTTTTTTGTTATATTATCTTGATACTCCTAGATCTTCTGTGAAGATCTCTGAAGCTTTTTCAGCTTGTGCGAGTTAGGAGTTCAATTGTGTTCTGGGTAGATTTTGTTACTGCAATCTTACGCCAGTTTAGGTCACATCACTGTTAATTTTCGTCCCAACAGTGAAATGGTGGAACTATTTTTTACTTAATTTGCAAACTAACTATTTTAAAGGATGGATAACATCTCGATATGAACACACATCAATTTAATTCATGAACAATTTTAATTTTATGTATAGTTTCAAATCAAGTTGCAATAATTAATTTTTGCTCTATCATTTCATAAAATCTTCTGCATATTACATAATACTTTGAAAATTTCAATTCTACCTGGCTGGAAATACCAGGTGCAGAAGCACGAAACCGGAATTTCCGTACAGGTAGTGTTAACCGTTAGTTTATGGACCGTAAGACCCCTTCTGCAGCGCCATTATCTCTCTCTAACAACTGACGAAGATTTTAAACACAACCCAAGTTCCATACGCCGGTATATTTTTCTACAACCTCAAATATGTCGAGTTATGTGCGTAAGAACAAAGATTTGGGAACATTATTGGTTTACTGTTATTATTTGAAGAAAACTGTTGGAAAATCGCATCGCTTGTTGAAGCTTGCAGCTCGAGTATGCTTTTGATAAAACAGTGTAGAGAAAATTCTAAAGTGGTAAATTTGACGTGGGAAACGGTGAAAATGTTTGTAGACAACGAATTGCAAGACTTACTGTATGAAGGTAATACTTAAACTCTACAGAAATTCTTGGATCAATTCGATGTGACGCAGGAAGCCTCTATTGATTTGAAAGCTTTGTAAAAGATTAAGAAATTGAGAAAATGGGTTCGCATAAACTGAATGAAAGGCGGCAAGAAAATCGAATAACCAAACTGAATGAAAGACGGCAAGCAAATCGAAAAATCACTTATGAAACACTGCTCGATACACAAGAGAAAGTAATTTCTCCATTAAATTGTGATAGATGATGTAAAATGGTATGTATATGAGTATCCTAAGCGTCATAAATCATAGATGAATCATCCAGGCGATCCATCGACATCCACTGCAAGACCAAATCGCATTGGAAAAAAGACAATGGCTCTGTGTTTAGTGGAATCAGATGCGTGTAATCTATTATATACATATATAATAGATTTTTTAATCGGATCCTAAGACTATTGAACTCGAGAAATGAAAAGTTACAATATTCTATATGACTTATAAAGACATCTGTCATTTCATGTACTCCATTCGTCTTTATTGTGACAGTGAAAGATCATATCTAAATAAAATTCCAGAGAAAAACTAAGTTTCCAAGTGCTTCATCGCATATTTGTTCAATATTTTTTTAATTAGAAATTGCTTTGAATTATCATACAATTTGGTACGAGTTTGAAAAATAAATACCAACAAATTGATGGCGACTCTGGCAAAGTACCAGATTTTGTTTTGTTAATCTGAATAGTATATTAACTAAAAGTGCAATTGGAAATTCGAACATTTCGGTTGCTCAAATCTTTTTTGTACTTTGCCATCTTTAGAAGTTGTTTATGATTGAATTTCAACGCAACAACCTTGAGAGAGAAGTTGGAAAAAATAATTTATCTTTGTTTGGAAGGAGAGAAACGCATAACAAAATCTAAAATTCATTTAAGAGAGAAAGTTTGTAGGTGAGTGAATATTTATTAAGTGTTAAGTGCTATTATTTTCATGATTGTTTTATTTTCTTCGAGTAAATATAAATTTGGTTCTTCAAGCCAAACTTATTTCTGTGTGTTTATAAATACTTGGAGATTTCAATTATTTTTAGTGATACTGTTCAAGTTTGTTGAGAATGTAATGATGACATTGTTATAATTTCTTCCTTAAATGTAATATAATGCCAGCACTGGGATTTTATATTTATTTATAATAGTTTTGAGATATGAACATATTTCTAAATTACACCTTGAAAAGTTATATCAAGTATGTAATTTACCTATAGGAGAACCATGCTTGAACGTCGAAGCACAAACATGACTTGTAGTTATTTCTAAGGAAAAAAAAATCTGGAACTGCTAGCTCTTTTCTTTTTGTTCTCAATGAACAAAAAAGTCATCTACTCCAAACTAATTTATAACAATTTTAAACAGTTTTCAAACAAATTCTCCATATTTTTTGAAAGCTTTAAATTATTGTATAACACAACCATGTTTTTCTATAAGCTAGCAATGTACCAATATTCACAAAGAAATATTCAAATTTAATTTTTTGATGATAATATATTGAATTAATATTTTAAATGTTTTCACGAAGGTTGTCTATATTTAAATTTGATCTAGTACAATGAGTAGTAGAATTTATGTTTTTATTAGTATTTGAAGTATGCTTTGGATACTCTGATTTAATCAGGGATTTTAGAGAGATGGACTTCACATTAACTAATACCATGTGAAGAAATGATTAGGTGCTATCACTTTAATCCAATACCACCTTGAGATCTAGGTGTTTTTGATTAACCTCACAAAACTGATCACTTTCTTGAAAGAGGCAAATCAACTTTTTTCTTTTATATGAAGGACCATAGATACACCTCAGTGTTTTTGGCATGAAATCTTCATATCCTATCCACAAACCTAGAATTCCAAATTTGTTGAATTTATTTGAAAGTTTGCTGCATTGTAAATGTTTCTACCCATTTACAAATTTATAAATTTTTATAACTAAGCAAGTGAGAAAAATATCTTGTATAAACCTGTTACTTTCACAAATTAGATATGAAATCTATGATATAGTATTATTGAAATATACACACATCGTCAAAAGTCTTCGCTCCCCCTATCAATTCCTAACTTGTTGAATGTAACATGCCAATTTTTTGTGTGTGGAATCTTCACTATCTTATCACTGAAATGAAAACAATAAACCAGTCAAAAAATGTTTCTTGTTGGGGAGAATACAGGTGTATTCGAAGTTGGACAGGTTTCAGCGAATAACGAGAGTTGTAATATTGAGAATTTTCCCTAAAAAGATCAGGACATCCAATTTCTCAGTTTGACCGGGCAAGAATAGTAGCCCTACATCAAGAAGCTTTCTCGAACCTCCAGATTGCGCAAAGTTTGAATATTCCACGGACTTCAGTAAGGCACATAGTGGCCCTTTTCCTGGAAACCGGCATCGTAGCCCGGAGACTGGTGCCTGGTCAACCCAGAGTAACATCTGCAAGGGAAGACCATTATATCGCAAATTTTACTCGAAGGAATCGAACAGTATCTGTAACAGCCCTTCGAAGTCATTTTTTGAGGACTTGTAGACAGGTAGTGTCAATCAGTACCATAAGGAGACTGTTGCATTCCTCAAATTTAAGGGCAAGAAGATCTTTAAGAGTATCTCGGCTATCACCTGGACATAGAGCTACCTGTCGGCAATGGGCAGAATATTATCAAACCACCAAGACTGGCTTTTACCACAATGGCTCAACGTACTTTTTTCGGACGAGTCATGATTCGGTTTACAAACTGATAGTAGACGAGAAAGGGTTTGGAGAGGTCCAGGAAGACTAGAGCTACTCAATTTTCAGTTGATTGAAAGTAGAGGTGGTATTGAATTTCGATTCAGTTGTGGAATAACTATAATTAGTCAAAAATAAATAATCTATAAATTTAGATTTTTTCTCATTTTTCCTATTTTGTCTCATCATGCATAAAGCAAAGAGTAACAAACAAAGATTTTCTATCAAATATATTGCAGTTGAAATAGGGGAAAATATTCATCTCATTTCCACAACATAGATTGTTTATTTCTTGAGAAACCTAGGGGGGGGCCAAGACTTTTGACGATGTATGTATATCAAAGATATTAATTTTGTCTCGTTCACACTTTACTTAGATATGACTTGACAGCATCATAGACATGGAGCTTGTAATCATAATTTTAGACGGAGACGCCTAACAGCAGAAATATCGTTTCATTTCTCTCACACTTTTCTTCCTTATCTCTCTATGCCTATGCCTTCAACTTAGACCACTTATATGGAAATTTGCTTATTTTTCATGAAATTCATTTTATGTTCATTGTATTTAATTTTGAATGTCTAACCTATCTATTTGCTATTGAATATCGGCTATTTCGCCCAAATGTCTGTAATTTTCGAATTTTGAGCAGTTTGTAAGCACAATAGCTTCCGAATGGAATGAGCTAGAGACTTGAATCTTTCAGGGTAGGTGTGGAGTTTGAATAATCTTGGCAAAATCAGGTCAATATTTTGGCAGTCTTTCAGATTTGCTGACCAGTTTTGTTGTAATCGTTGATTGATTTGAGAATCAATTAATGCTTAGAGCGGGATATTCGGATGGCTCTCCAGTTTTCTGTGATTGTTATTTCTATCTTTAATAACTTCTTCCACATAAAGAATCTTTAAATCATTATGTAGTGTTTCGTTGCTTACATTCCAGGCCGTTTTTTTAATCATCTTTAGTATTTTAGATTGGCTTTTCTGAACTATTGAGATGTTACAGTTACATTACACCCCTTAGCTAAATATCATAAGTCCAGCTGGGTTTGATGATTGCTTCTTTTTCAAAGATCATTTGGATTTTCCATCGATTAACAAATAAAATTTGATTTTGGTTGCAGAATTTGCAATGTAAAAATTACATGCCTGTTTTTTTGAAATAAGCTCCATTGCTATTTATACATTTTTTCCACCTCTCCGTCAGTTTATCAATGCTACGCCAAAAACAGTTCTTCATTTGAAGAGAACCGATTAACAAACCATTTTCCTCCAATTTCATACAAATTGAAGCTTTGTTCAGCGAGAACGTATCCCAGTGATGTGAATAGATGATAATCGAATGGAGCTAATACTGGAGAATAAGCCGGATGCGCTAGTATTTCCCAACTGAACGCTTCAATCGTTTGCCTGACCTGTTTTGCCCTGTATGGAGGGGTACTAGCATGGATCAAAATGACTTTGTGTTACCTTTTTCCCTATTGTAGTAGTTTTTCACGTGATGCTCCAATTAAATGGACGATTTACTGTTGGTGGCAATAAGTGTTGATAGTTTTACCAGGTTTTAGCAGCTCATTAGAGCATTATCTCCTTTCCAAAGTGATTTGGTATTTTAATTGACGTCGATGGTTCGCCAGGATTCACCCATGATTTCAATGCTTAGGATTCTCAAAATATATCCATTTTTCATCACCTGTCACGATTCAATGGAGAAATGACTTTCTTTTGTGTCTGTTGAGCAGACAAGCACAAGTGTAACCCATCTCCCACTTTCTGAATCTCTCCTATAGCTTTCAAACTAATGGAGACTGTTTTCTGTGTCACATTCAATTGATCAACGAAGTTCTCTTTGAGTTTCAGTATCATTCTCATCCAATAAGCTCACAATTTGTTGTCTGCGAACTTTTTTGGTGTTTTACTGTACCAAGAGCATGGTCACTGTAAGCTTCGATAAGCATTTGATGCAATTTTGCTTCAAAAAACAACAGAAAACCTGTGGTGTCAGCAAATCGTAATTTGTAGGTATAAAACTCGACATGTTTATGGTTATAGAAAAACATACTGGTGTGTGGAACTTGGGTTGTTTGCTCAAAGTCTTCCTCAGATGTTAGAGGTAGATGATAGTGTTGCAGATGATGGTCTGGTATCTGGATATTATTTATTTGTATCACTGTTTATTCTAGAGCGTAAAATTGACTTGAAATGATTTGGTCTTATTGATTTTTATTCTCCATTTATCAAAATATTTTTTAAACGAATTTTCAGGAATCGATTGCAGTACTCACCACAAATTCTCTTTTATTTCTTCTATCACCTGAGAATAAGTTCCTCAAAGTGAATTTGAGTTTTAGAAAGTCCAAAAAGTGGGCAGGAGCCATATCAAGGGAATATGGTAATTGTTCAATAAGATTTGTTGAGTTTTTGACCAGAATATCAAGGGAATATGGTAATTGTTCAATAAGATTTGTTGAGTTTTTGACCAGAAATTTGTTGACAGTGGTAGCATTGTGAGAAGGTACAAAATAAACGTCAACATCACATCTACATTGATGTGTTTTTTCAGATTGGCCTTAGTTTGAAGAAGCTATTCTGAGGCTTGTTGATTGATTTCCATGTTTAAAAGTTATAATGTTTATGATTGTAATATCTGAATTGACTCATTCTAGCATGTCTGTGTATGTTGAATGTACTTGTTGATGAAGTTGTATAAATGTTAAACTCACATAATTATTGACATATCAAAGAGCTAATAAAGCCTATTGCCAAGTTAGCTCTTTTAAAATTTTTATGGTTATCTTATGATGTACTGATCGTAAAATGTACAATAAATAGCACACTTGCAAACTTACCACTGTTATATTTTGCAGGAGATTCAGAATATGGAAACATCCAATGATTCTAATGTAACATCGGAGCAAACAAATCTGGAATCCTCCAAGGACCCTGGTATGGAATTCAATATAACAACAGAATGGAAATTAAAATTTGAGAGGGGAGAATTGAAATCAGCTGACTTTGAAGATCACTGGAAAATTTGGGTGCCACATATTTATTCTCCTGGATTAGATGAGGACTGTCTCAGCTGGAACTTCAATGAAGAATTAGCGAATAAGCTATTATTCAACACTTTGATGCAATTCATGTGTAACGGAGATCCAGCTGTAGTTCTAGCAGATCTTGCCGCTAAAGAAAATTTGTCACACGTTTGCACCAAAGTGTTCAAAATGGGGGAACCAACATATAGTTGTAGAGAATGTGGAATGGACAACACTTGTGTATTATGCGTTGACTGTTTTAAATATTCAGTTCATAGAAACCACAAATATAGAATGGGAACATCCGCAGGAGGCGGGTGTTGTGATTGTGGGGATGAAGAAGCTTGGAAAACGAGTCCATTTTGCGATTTTCACCAAAAAAATCAAGACCAACCGAAACAGAACTTCATCCCTGAATCATTCAAAGAGAGGACTCGTATTGTTTTTGATGCGGTTCTTGGCTATTCACATAGACTTTTAACTACAGAGCAAGTATCCGACATACGTTTTAGTTCTTCATCAGCAGATGATTACCTTTTCGATATTGATATGTACTGTACTATACTTTACAACGACGAGGTACATACCTTCGAACAAGTTATTAGTACATTATCAAGAGTTCTTAAATGCAATCAGAGAAACGCAATAGCCTTTGTAACAAGTATAGATAGAGAAGGTAGAGCAGTTGTGAAATGTTCAGATTTTCAAAGTTGTAACGAATTAAGATCTGAAATTGAAAAGTATACATCTAGACATGGAAATAAACCTCTTAAAGTGATTGTTAGTCATGCACATATCATAGCCCATCAAATATATGCCATGAGGTTATTGGCCTGGTTACAGGGTCTCATGGCCAACACTGCTGTGCTTCGAAACATATTTGCAGAAGTGGCTCTCAAAGAAACGTACCTTCAACCTTGCATAATCAAAAGTATGTTATTGAGGGATTCTTCTCTTTGGAAGAGTGCTAGGACCCATTGGCATCGTCTGTTCATTTCCGGCATGTTACCTGAGTACGAAAACAAGAAGGCTTTAGCGAAAATTTTTACAAACAATTACGGTCATGTGATGAAAGATTACATCAGAGATGATCACGATCACACTTATTCAATTGCTTCACTGTCTGTTCAGCTATTTACAACGCCTTCAATATCACATTATCTAATTGAAAATGAGGACATATTTTTTATGTTGCTTAACACTTTTGTTTCTGAATGTGCCCCAAAGTGTAATAAGAACGGCAAACTTGAATTCGAAAGGAATCCCGTGTCCATTGGTTTTAAGAGAGCTCAGCATATTTTGTATGATTTGAAATATTTGCTGGTTTCCGTTCCAGAAACCTGGACTGATGGTTTGAGGAGGAATTTTCTTCATGGACTAAATTGTCTGTATAATTTACTTTCCATGATGCAAGGTAATTATTGATTTTATTTTTATATACTATTAATTTTTGAATACATTTATATTTGGAAATAACAAATTTGCAAGTATATTTTCATAAGTAATGGTAATAATTTATCTATTTAAATTAGTATTGTGAATGTTGAAATTGTTTTCTAAGGTATGGCAACTTTTTTGTGATAAAATGTAGTCATTCAATAGGGATTTTCAGAATATATTATAAAGTAAAGTAAAGTTTGCAATTGGCTGTGGGTGAAACAATTTTCTTCATTTACAAAGGATTTTTTTAATCAAATGAAAATAAATCATCTGTATTTATTAATCATTTTTTCAATCGATTAAATCTCTAAATAATACATCAATTTATCATTCTGAACATTACATAGTAAAATAATATCTTTAACATTGAAAATATTATTATTTTCTATAGAATGCTTTAGAAAACCAGTAGATTTTTGGCATTTCAAGATAGACATCCTCAGTTCTTTGATTCTATCTAAACATCGCCTGAATGCCCTGAATAGGTTGCATTACAATAATTGCATTTTAAATGAGATATTCCCCATGTGGAATTAATTCTTTAGCTGTAAATACTTCCAAATCAGACATATATCAAATATTGAACTATTTTGACTGTTACTATTTGATAGTTTATCATAATTAATTTTTTTTTCAAATTGGTATGTTTTAATACATCTTTCTTAATTTTTTTCATAATAAATTAAAAATTTTTTGAATTTTTCGTAATTCAACTAATGACAAAAAATGTAAGCAGGTATTTTTTATTTAAACTAAATGCATTTAATTTTGTTAGTAAATATGGAACATATTTTTTGAGAAGATATAGGATGAAGTTTTCAAGATATTTTATTTTTCGTTTGAAAATTACCAAATCTGTAATATGATTACTATGCAGTTTCAATTAGTAGTTTTGATATTGCATTTCTCTTCAAGATTTTCATGTTGAAATAGAAATTAAAACATTTGAAAAATAAATATATGAAATGATTTTTTTCAAAATTATGGCTTAATTGCTTAATTATTTCTCATGAAATGGTGAGAGATACAAAAAGTTTTTGTTCAAAATTGAGTTGTTCATCTGAAGAAATCATGAAATAGAATTTTATGCAGGTGTGGAATAATTTTTCCGCAAATTTCTTCAATCTGAAAATTTTAGGGCATTGAAAATATTTATTTGATCAATATAGTTTAATAATTGTGAACAATAAAGTAATAATAGTATGAATCAACTTCAATTTAATGTCATTCGACAGTTGACAGTAATGACTGTTTTTATACTTGAGTGATGAATTTATCCAACAAGCTTGGAATATCAGAATTCGGTTATTTTTATATTGGAATTGTTACCTGAATTATTTGTATTTTATATATATTGCCGAGCATAAAATAAGGCTCATCGCATTTATTTTAGAAATCTTTTGTTTTTTCGAATTTTTTCGGTTGTAACAGACTTAATCAATTTTATGTGATGTTATTGTCGTGATTGCTTGAATAAAAAAAGTTTCTTTTGTTTTGTTCAAAGTTTATTGAAAATAATGAAATGATTCATGGGAAAACAATACGCGACTATTCCTTTATCGTCCAAATGAAGTGTTCTCGTTACCAATCTGGTCTATGATTATTTTTCGGTCTTTACTTGACGGAAATTTATCTTGAAAATATGAATGAAAACAATATTCTAATTTCCGCTAATATTAGCGGAAATTAGAATATTGTTTTTATTCATAACTTGAAATCTGGTATTCACATCAAAGCAGCGGTCTAATTTTTTACGAATTCAGGTAGTGTCAAGTTCTTATGGAAACAACAATTTTTTTATTCAAGAAATCGCAATAAAATAATCACATACAGCTGTAGTAAACCATGTTATGATCAAATAAAGCAGATTGCTAAAAAAATGCAAATTACTGGATGACTCTAATTTTATGCTCTGCAGTGTATTATTGCCATTTCAACACTTACCATGACAACACAGATCAATCAAACAATTTGCAATAGACAGATAAAACCACTGATACAAAACATACTCTGATAATGGTTCTGTTTTACGAAATATGTTTATTTCAGACTGCTCTGCTTTCCATTATATTATTTCAATTGTTCTTTGCAGGAATGGATGCGGTTACCAGGCAAGTTGGTCAACATATGGAATATGAACCTGAATGGGAGTCTGCATTTAATCTTCATATAAAACTGTCTTATTGCATTAGTCTCATTCTAGTATGGTGTGGATCGGACAAAGTGGTTCTTGTAAAAGCATATAGGGCAATTCTTAGGTGTTTACATGAGAATCCCTGCTTTGATCCAAACGAACCCTTAGAAGTGAGAGAATTGGCAGACCACAGTACTTCTTGTTTGCATTATGATATTTCAACAAAGAAAGTATCGATTCATCAACCTCTAACAAGATTTTTTGCAGGGCTCCATTTATATCTCGAAAAGTATGATTTGGCGTTTGATAGTTCTCAGTTTCAGGGTTTAAATAAACCTACACCAGTAGAATTGATAGAACCGGTTTTAAGAACACAAGTGTTGGTAGCTCAGGTACATGCAGGAATGTGGAGAAGAAATGGTTATGGCTTGCTTAACCAGCTATTTTTCTATCAAAATGTTAAATTTCGTACAGAGATGTACGATAGAGACATAAATGCTCTGCAAGTAGGAGCATCTCTCATAGAAAGCAATGAATTTCTTATTCATCTTTTAAATAAATTCAGCCTGATTAATTGGGCTTCTAATGATTTTGACAAGGATAACATAAAATCCCCAGCAGAAGATGGTGGCATGATGGAGACCATAAATTTAGTAGAGGAATTCCTTCATCTTCTCATAGTTATTGTTGGGGAAAGACACTTTGCAGAAATGAGTTTTGTGACTTCAGCGGACAGGATTAAGATAGAAATACTACAACATCTTTGCATTAAACCTTTACTTCATTCAGAATTAACTAAAAATATACCAGACGAAATCAACGATTCCACTATCATCGATGACATCATAAATGAGTTAGCTAATTTTAAACGGGGACAAGGCTCCTCAAAGGGTGTTTATGAACTGAAGAGTCAATATTATGATCAATACAATGTTTTCTATTATCATTATAGTAAAGAGGAACTTTCTAAGTCAGAGGTCAGTCAGAGAAAAAGGAGAGCAGATGCAGGACTTCTTGAATGTTGTCCCCCACCTCAGCTGCCAAAACTCAGAGATGCATTCACTATGATTGTCAACCTATTGCAGTGTGATGTTATGCTTCATATTTTTCAGACTGTTCTAACACGTTGTGTGGATTTGAGAGCCAGAAGTTTTTCTGAAACTCAGTTACATAAAGTGTTACATCTTATAGGTTATGGTTTACAAGAAGAGCAAACCAATAACTATCCATTCTTCAAATTTGTTGAAAATTCTAATAAATTCAAAATTTTCCAACTTTTGGAAGAATTGATGAATTGTCCAAGAGTTGATGCGCATAAGGACTTGTTAAAGTGGACTATTAACAAATATAAAGAGGTTGCTAATCAACTGGACAAAAATTCAGTACCTCCTTCTAGTGAGTGTTCTAACATTGATGATACAGAAAAAGGAAGAAGAGCAAAATTGGCAGCGGAAAGAAGAGCTAAAATAATGGCACAGATGGCCACACTGCAGAAAAATTTCATGCAACAAAATGCCCAGCTTTTCGAGGAACAAACTCCTGAAACTTCCAATGCCATAAAATCTCAACATTCTGGATCTGCAATGGATATAACTGAAGTAGTTGCACCCCAAATAACCCTAGGGAATGATCAGTCGAAAGAAGATAATAATGAAAAGAGCTACACATGTATTCTTTGTCAAGAAGAGGAAGTAGTTAGGCCTCATGGGCCTGTAATGGTATTAGCTGCTTTTGTTCAAGAATCAAAAGTTCTCTGTCAAGACCGAACTGTAGAAAACGAAACGAAGCAAGAGATTTATCTTCAAGCAAATTTAGGTCCAACTCCTCATACCAACACTTGCGGACATGCAATGCACAGCAAATGTTGGGAACAATATTACGAACATGTTACGAGTAGGGAACATAGGAGACCATACAGATTGAGACATCCAGCAAGTTTCGATGTAGACAAACAAGAATACCTATGTCCACTCTGTGAATGTCTGAGTAATACTGCTTTACCCATAGTCCCAGCATTGAGTATTTTGCAACGGGAAAAAATCAAATCGGACTTACTTTTTGGAGATTACATAAATTGTTTAAAGTCCCTCCTTATGAAAAAGACTGCTTATTGTCACGGCGTCTTCAACTGTGATAAAAAATGCCCAAACGAGCATTGTGAAGTATGCATAAGATTTTCTAGGACGACTGTGCAGTTAGCATTGGAAGGTTGTGAGGCTAAGTGGATGGGAAAGTCTCATAAAGTATTTTATTCTATCGATCTCAAACAGGCTCTCAATAATGACTGCGAAAAATTTACCTGTCTGTTTTCCAACAAAGATGTCAAAATGGATGTGAATCTACTCAATGTCGTTGAAGCATTCGCTCAATTACCATTTTCGAAAGGTTCCCATCTGCATCCAGAACCTTCTAAAAGAATTATTGTAGATGGCTTAATTAATCCGTTCAATTGGAAATCTTTAGCTTACACAATTCATTCTATAGAAATGGTGTTGAGAGATACGTCTAAACCATTGCTGGGACAACTATCTAGCCGTCAAAGAGATGGCATTGAAAATTTCATCAAAGTATGCGCAATACTTAGTTGTTGCCCAAAAAGTACTGCAAATAAATGTTATGCTTTAGAGTTGTTACAAATGTTACTTGATGGTAACGAAGAAGGACCATCTATATTGGAGTGGGATTCCTTTGGAATTTTAGTTGCTTTCACATTTTCTCTGCCCAGTTTATCATTATCAAACACTGATTCACAGACTGAATATCTTTCTGTTTATCTTCCTACAGGTGGTACCCTAGAATGTCATACTTTACGATTAGTATATACAGCACACATAGTAAAACTTTTCTTCCTTTTGGACACTGAAGAAGAGTCTACTGATAAAATGGAAGTGGACTGTGTGGAAGATGGTGGAGTGATAGGGAATTTATTGCGATTAAGAGATGGACAACAATCTTCACAGGTTTGGAACCGTATCCAAGATGCAGCTGTACCTTTCTTGAGGTGTTGCGTTCTATTTTATCATTACTTAACAGAAGTACCTGCAGCTTCCACTCTAGAAGAAATTAGCGGAGACACATTCAATAATATGTGTGCTTATTTAAATCTACCTGATAATCCGGAACAGATACTTGTTCCGGAAATTATGGAAGTTGTGGAAAAATGGTGCAAGCATCCAGAAATCCACAGGTTTTTCACAAGTTCATCGAGGCATCTTGTAAAACAGCCCCACGCGGTAGCTCATTTGATAAATCTTCCACAAGATTATAGTGAATTGATTAATAGCGTATCTTCATTCACTTGTCCAAAAAGTGATCATGAGGATGCACGTAATCCAACTATGTGTCTTGTATGTGGAGAAGTTCTCTGTTCACAAAGTTACTGTTGTCAAACCGATCTGAACAAGATTATGGTTGGAGCCTGTAATTACCATGCACACATTTGTGGTGCTGATGTTGGTATCTTCTTGAGGGTTCGAGATTGTGAAATTCTTCTTTTAGCTTCGCCTCACAGGGGTTGTTTTATGCCGGCGCCATATTTAGACAGTTATGGTGAAACTGATCAAGGATTGAAAAGAGGAAACCCCTTGCAACTGTCTGTTGAACGCTATAAAAAGCTTCAATTATTATGGTTAAATCATGGTATACTTGAGGAAATAGCAAGAAGTTTGGAAGGCAGTAGTTCTCACGTTGGGGCTACACAATGGCATCATTTATAGATGAATTAATTATTTGATTTCATGTTTCAAGTTGCATTTCACACCTGTTGTAGTATAAGTCTTAAGCCAATTTGAAAGGCTGTAGCACGTTTTAATTTATTTTGGTAATAAAAATTGTGATGTTTTAACATTTTCTTAACCTGGAGGAAAGCTTCTTGAAGAATATGGTGTTAAATCCCCGAATTGAATTTTTATTCAAACATGATCATTATTAACAACTATTATTTTCACCGAGCTTCACAAGTATAAGTTATAATTAATCCTGCATATTATTTTAGAATAGATTTTGAATGAATCTTCCCTTGTAAAGCAAGAATTTTATTTCATCAAAGTTATAAACTACAAATTGAGAGAATTTCAGCACAATTAATTTTAATTTCAAGTAATGTAAAAATGATCAACTGATTTTTTTGTTACATTATATACTCCTTTATTGTACTTAACAAACATTATAAATATATTAAGTTTATCCAGATAAATTATCAGTTGTATAAAGGTGCAAAATTTAAGTTGTACATTTTATTGGTAAATATAGTTTAAAGACCTGTTCCTAAATATTTCATTTTTGCACTTCAATGAGACAGCAAAGCTTATTTGAGTTACAAAAACTTCCAAAGAAAGTTTGGGTGATAAAAACAATTTTATTTTTATATTTTATTGTAAAGAATAGATTAACATATTTTAGCCTTCGACATGTCAGATAACAGAGTGATAATATATACAAAACCTTTTCAAAAACACGCTTTCATTTGAGCCTTGCATTAAAACGGATAAAATAAGTTTATATAATGGGATGCTGAATGCTAGATATACCTACTTTAGTGTGAACTGATTAAAAAAAATTTGCATTTTCTTTTAAGAATACTTTTCTTCTTTTCATAACTGATAATTCAATTCCTTTTTTCAAAAAGCCTCTAGCAACAATTATTTTTAAAACTATGCAGGGAAATCCTTTTTTCCAGTGTTCTTTTAAAAGTCTGTATTTTGTTTACAATCAAAGATAAAATGTTCGGTTTGAGCAACATAAGTAATAAGTATGTTTATTACTACAGTCTACTAACATGAAATGTGTATCTATGTAGGTATGTCCACTGCATATTGCATCTATCATTGCACTTTCTTGATGAATGAATAAATTAACTGATTTTAATCATAGTTCAAATAAAGGCTTATTTTCCAAAAAGCTACCCATTATTTTATTGTAATATTTCCTTGTATTTTTTAGATTGATCCAACTCAAGAGTAGATTTGCGTTTAACATAGATCAGAAAATTAAGATTGACAAGTCTCAGTGTATTTTTACATAAAAACAGCTGATATATGGTTGAAATATCTTTTTCAAAAATATAAACAAATACCTACATTCAACATATAGAACAAGTTCGAATACTTTTTTCATGACAAAACTCAAACCCTATAAGTAAGTATAGAAACATCAAAAATTGTACTTCCATAAAAATCAAAATAGAGCAAAAAAACATGTGACATATCTTGACACAAAAAACTCAACCATATATGTGTTTAAAAAAAAATGCATATCAATAAATTGTCATTTCCATAAAAAACAAGAGAACATAAATGTCTCATATATATATATATATAGAAACTTTTTTCATTTGGAAGTGTAAGGTTTTAATTGAAATTTGGTTTAGGCTCTTGTTTATTAAACGTTTCGAAGAAACTCATTCAGTAAAATATTGACAGTGTGATTGTTTACAATGGATAAAATTTTAAAACTGGATCTTCAATTTCTTGTTATTGTGTCTTGTGAAATTGAAGATCCAGTTTTAAAATTTTATTCATTGTAAACAATCACACTGTCAATATTTTACTGAAGAAGAAGAGTTTCTCCGAAACGTTTAATAAACAGGAACCTTCCAAATGAAAAAACTTTCTATCAATTATAAAGAAGCAGGTAATAAATATCAACAAAGTATATATATAGGAGACATTTCTGCCTTTCACCTAAAAAAACTGCAAATTCTTTTAACAATTTCAATTGTTTATTGCAAATTGTTTAATTTAGATGTGTTGAAATGGCTATAAATACTGTTGTTGCGACTATGGAAAATGGCCGCGGTCAGCGCGAAACTTTGGTGTAAGTCCAGGGGATATTGCAAAGTTATGAAGAGGCAAATCTTTTCACTAGAAGAGGTGGTACAGAACGAGGAAGAAGTACAACAGGTAAAGACGACTGTTTCCTTGTTTCTAGTGCTTTGAAAAACGGAACTGTCACGGCAGTTTCCATTTGATATAATCAACAAGAAGTGAGAAAGGTAAACGTGAGTGGACAGCCAGGAGGAGACTTGATGCTACTGGATTATGTTCTCAAACTCGGATTACTGGACTGCCGTTTTCATGTGAATACCAGTTGCAAAGTTGAATTGTGGAACAGAATACATTGGATAATAGAGAATTGAAGTCCCTTATTGTTTTCCAATGAATTACAATTTTGTTTTATGGGCTCAGACAGACATGTAAGAGTGTGGCAATGACAAGGTGAAAATATGCTCGAGCGTGTATTGCTGAGCGACTTCCATTTGGTGGAGGCTCAGTTATCACATGGAGAGGTCTTTGAAGCTCGCACGGAATTAACCTTTATCCACAAATGGGACTTCAAGTGCTCATAGGTACCTAAAAAACTAGAAAACTCATTACTGTAAACTATTATCAGTTATCACATTCACTTTTCAAACGATATAAGAATTTCATAATTTTATCAATATTCTGAAGTTAATAGTTACATAAGAAAAATTATATTCTAAATGAAATTATTTATCTTTTAAGTTATAATATGAACTTTCCTCTTTTAATGATGGTACAACTTCTTCATGGCAAAAAACACAAAAAGCAAATAGAATCCATTTAATAGGAAATCTTACCTTCAAAAGTATTTCAATACAGTAGAAACTCGATTAACCGGACTAATTGTTGTCAATAGGCATTCGGATAATCGAATGTATGAAGAATAATGTTGTGTTTATTAAAAATAACAAATACATAGTATCAACGAAACTCAATGTTTATTAAGAAATTAACACTTACTTATGTATGTACATACATATTATATTTTCTTAGATTACATACATAATACTAAACTGCAGCATTAATCATGGAATAAAATATTTAGGAACGTATGTACGAATAATTTGTTTACAATATGTATTTGGTAATCATGAAATAAGTAGGTAATAAGTTTAATTTGTTTCAAAATATTTGGTAATTGTCATTTGACGTAAGCAACTTCTTCTCTTCATTGCTGCTATATCACGAATTCGTTTCAGTTGTAGTAAACTCACAGTATCACTCTCTGTTTTTTTTTTAAACTACTTGAGAGCTGTTTCCAGGGCATGAAATGCTACATCATGAGATGGTTCTGTATCATTTTCCACGTCTATATTTTCTTCTGTTTCATCTTCTTGCATTTCCTGCTGTTCATTTATCTGCAAAATGTTTTGTACGATTCAGACATAATCTGAAAGCCTTGATCATTACTGTCACAAGTGACCCACTCTTTAAAATCATCATTACAATCCTGACATAGTTTTAGCTTTGACATTACCTCATTCATATCCTCCAAAATAGAATCATCCGTATTGGTTATTGAATTATCATTCATTGCAAGTTCCGACATGTTCATGCTTGCATAAATTCGACTTGTAGGTACATATAAATTGGTCGCGGTTGATAGTCCGGATAATCGCGAATCCGTATAACTGAGGGCCGGATAAACAAGTTTCTAAACATCATTTCATTCATTAATTGGAGCACTGGGTAAAATATTTACTGATGTTACAAAAGTAATCTTCTGAACATAAAAGTATTATTTATTTGTTATAATAAATATATAGTAAATAAACATTCATATACAAAACATTAAAATTTCAGAATTCAATTATAAGATGTTTTCTTCATTAGCAGCAACTTGATGTATTTGAAGATTGTTCACTTGTCTCCACCTTTTCAGTTTTTGGTACGAAAAATGGTTTTCGATTTCTCAATTTATGAGCTAATGTAAGAAAAATCGATTCAACATTGTCATACTCTGAATCCAAGCGTGCTGATGTCTCAAACAACTGAAAAAATTTCAATTGATCTTCAGTAACGTGAGGCTAAAGAAATATAAAATGACATAGTTGGTCATGGAGCCCAGGTGAGAGAGGTTAAAGGCAAAATCTTAACATATATACTGCTGAGCATAAAATTAGGGTCATTCCATAATTTGCATTTATATTAGAAATTTTTTTTTCAGTTTTAACACAGTTCACTATATGTATACGATAATTTTATTATGTTTTCTTGAATGAAAAAAGTTGTTTCGATAAGTGTTTGGCCAAAAAGAGGGTCTTCCACCTAAATTTCAAAAAATCATCATACTTTTGTTTCAATTTATTATTATTATTCTGATACTCCTAAATCTTCTGTGAAGATCCCTCAGAAGCTTTTTCAGCTTGTGCGGGTTCAGTTGTGTTCTGGGTAGGCTTTGTTACTGTGATCTTGCGCCACTTTAGGTCACATCACTGTTAATTTTCGACCCAAAAGTGAAGTGGTGGCTGACATCCATACATACAACTAGAAAATTTCTTTTCCACCTGAACAGGATTGGAACCTGGACCTTCCAATCACAATTCCTATGCTCTATCACTGAGCTGTCCACACTCATTAATGGTTTCATCTATCCATTGAAAATTGTTTTATGCAGTTGTGTTACCATTGTAAGTGTTGAAATGGCTATAAATTAAAACGGCTATAGAAGATGTCAGCGCGAAACTGCAGAAATTTAAGTGTAAATCTCAATGTGCAAAAAGTATTTCAACATTATGAAGAGACTACAATAGCTAGAGACGACCACTTTCTTCTTTCTAGTACTTTGAGAAACATAATGGTCATGGCAGTTTCCTCTCAAAATCGCCTACAAGAAGTAAGAAATCGTGAATAGACAATTAGGAGGCGACTTCATTATGCTGGATTATCTTCTCAAACTAGGGCTATTAGATCGTAGACGGAACACCGGATTGCAAGATTTAATTTCGCACAAAAACATTTGGCTCGGTCAATGATATTGGAGTCGCGTATTGTTTTCTGCTGAACCGCGATTTTTTTCTTATGGACTCACCTCGAGTTAATCTTTATCCATAATGGGACTTTGACTCCTCATAGATGCCTGATGGAGGTTCCTAGAAGACTATGTTATATCATTCACACTTATTTTTGGAAAAGACGCAACCTTTATGCATGATAATACATGACCACTCCACACAGTGCTCAAATAGTTACTGCTTATCATGACAACGTTCAAACCACGAGATTTGTTTGGTCTGCTGGAAGTTCATATTTAAATCCTATAGAAAATTTTTGGGATGAGATGGAGAGAGGATTACAGAAACACATGCTGGCTCCCAGAAATTCTAGAGAGCTTTAAATTCTGATTGAAAGCATACCTCCTAGTTTGCAAGTTGTTAAGGAGGAAATATTTGCTATTGAAGTTCTTAAATATTTTTTGCTTAACCTAAAAGCATGTGAAATAAATTTTTAATTTTCAGTGAACTTTGAACAAAACAACAATAACTTTTTTTAAATTCAATCAATACAAAATCAAGGCAAAAAGTTAGTGAACTATGTTACAACCAAAAAACAAAAGATTTCTCGAATAAATGCAAATTGCAGGATGTACCCTAATTTTATGCTTGGCAGAATATAAGAATTTCTTAAGACTTAAATGGTTCAGGACCTTTACATCTTGCTACCTAACGTTCTTGATATTTGTTCAATGTATTGTAAATAAAGCAATTAAGATCTTAGTGACAACTAGTGGCTAGTCACAAGTATTAATGACTAATACCAACTGATGTGATCTGGAAGTACCATCCTGGACTTGAAAGTTTTCAACAATAGTGGCCAGAAAATTTGGTTTCACATTGGTAATGTACTGTAAATATAATGGTTGGTGCCCCAATTAAAACATACCCAGCATAACGGAACCATCAGGTTAATGTATTTTCTTTACCTAAGAGGAGCTTCAAGATATTATTGGCAGTGCCCATACTAGACACCTCCTGATCTGATTGATAATCTAGCATATCTCAATTCATACAGGAAAACTAGAAAATGTTCTTACTTCAATTAAGATGTGGTTGCTTAAGTTTAGGAATTAATTCATATGGAAATGTGCACCTATTTGGCAGCATCCTACAGATAGAGGATCGTTGCTATAGTGATTCTTATGCTTGGGTGTTTCCCTTGAGCTCTTTACTCTTCCACTATGGAATCAATTTCACTGTTAGATAAAACTTTACGATACTCTAAAGCTTTCCATTATAGAAACCTGAGGAAGATCACATCTAACAACCTAATGGTCAATTTGCTTATCAGCAAGTAATTTACGTGGTCATTATATCATCCATATAAAAGCTTTTGGTTTGAAAACAAAACTCAAATTGATTGAAGTTAAATACATATGTTACAATATACAAAACAATGCATTATAAAAAATGGATGCTGATCACATATTAGCTTTTTTTATAAGCTTTTAATATAGGATAAGCCTATTTTTATCACAACTGCATAAATTTGAAGTAATTTGAAATGATATCCAGCATTTGTATGGAGATGTTAGTATAAAATCTAGAGCCATAAAAGTTTCCTTACAGGCATATTATAGTGATCAGCAAAACTTTGGGCATCATTTGTGATTATTGTACTGGCATAATCACATTTATTGCCTACAAGTATTCTAGGTATATCTGAAGAACAATGCATATCAACTTCCATAATCCATTTTTTCAATGAGTCAAAGGAAGTAGAATTAGTAACATCATAAACAAATATGACAGCATTTGCATTTCTGTAATAATGTCGAACCATAGTTTTTCGAAATCTTTCTTGTCCTGCAGTGTCCCATAACTGAAGCTGAAAATGTATTCAATATCATCAATAATAAGTAATATATATAGAAGGTTAATAGATTTCAATTCTTAGTTTTTTTCTGCTACTGATTTTAATTGGGTCCACTAAAAATAATTCATTGTATTTATATGCTTTCTGTTATTAATATTGAAAGTTATCTTTATGTGAATCTTAATGCCTTAGGGAGATTGATCTCTCAAAACTGCGAAAAATAATTTATACTATGTGAAATCATAACATAAGTTCCGAAAAACATTTACATATTCTATACAACGCATGGGTACAATCGCAACTTTCGTACAGAATAATAGGGTGGGGGGGCGTTCTCGACGTTCACAAAAGAAGACTGGATACTCTACAAAAATGCATACTCAAAGTGATGTATGGAAGAAAGATGTCTTTTTCGAGCAGTGAGATATACCAAATTTCCAAGGTACACGATATAAGACAAATATATGCCCATAAAATAATCCTGAATGTTTACCAAAATAAAATATTGATCAAGAAAATAGAACACACCCATGATACTAGGGCAAAGAAAAACAACTACAAAAGAACAAGAGCTATAAAAAAAATTGGTCAACGATGTTGCACATACTTAGCATCGAGAATACTCCCGATTGTACCAAGGGAAGTCAAGGACATAAAAAACGTGAATAAATTCAAGAAAGAAGTCAAAAGATGGCTCTTATACGAGGACCGTACAAAGATCCATAGGATCATAAATTCTATATGAGAAAAAATATATGAAAGTTGATATACTAATAGATAAAATATAAAAGGAACATCCTCCGGAAAATTATCATTGTACAATTAACACCGATGTAGACATATATAACCCGATGATGACATGTGTAACCCGATGGGGGCGTATGTAACTCGATGGGGACCTAATATTACATAACCCGATGAAGACTTGGTATTACATAACCCGATGAAGACATATATAACCCAATGAACAGGCGAAGAAGAGGACACAAAAGTGAGATATTCCATGGGGTGGTTTTAGGAGTGGAAGAGTTCATGTTATTTTCAGTTCATTAAAAAAAAAAATATTTTAAGTTGAAAAGACTGTAAACAGTTATCTTTTTATAACTCACAGTCTTCTATCCAGACTTTATTTGTAGTTTTCGAACCAATAAAGCTCTATTATTATTATTATTATTATAACACAAACCGTTATTTTCTCGTCATTAATCCATAACGTTTTACTTCTAAAATCGACACCTATTGTTGCTTCAGGAGAATCCAAGAATGTACCTTCACAGAACCTGTATGTTAACGAAGTTTTTCCTACATTTGAATCTCCTACAACAATCACTTTGAAAATTCTCTCTTGATTATAATTTTCTTTTGTGATTTCATTCTTGTTCTGGGAAATTATAACGTTTTCCATCTTGAGAGGTTAATTTTCTTGTATTTAATATAGGAATTTAGATTTCATGCTCATTATTAGTATAAAATATTTGTCGTTCTCCTCCAGGATAAGGTATATTCCTTAATAAATTATTTCAATTAATGGGGTTGAAGATGTCTGGTAATCGATGTTTCTATGAAATATATAAAGGTTTGTTTTGATTACGAAATTCAGAACTGAATGAATTAATCTATTCACCGAGTCTACTCTTAGAAGCACAGATTACGGATAGTAAGTCATTAGTAATCTATGTATTTCTATACATAGCTCTCACTTCTGTGAGTGCTGAGATTCGTTTGGAATTGAATCTTTGGGAACTAGTAGAAAGGTGGATATTTTATTGCTGTGAAGATGGTCTTTATATCTTATGAGCTATTCCGTACTCTAAAAAACGCTAAACTTTTTATCAGTGGCGGGAGAATAGGACGTTACGTTGTGTAGACAACCCAAATTACACCTAACGAGAGCAAGGAAGCAGTGACGGGAGGTTCAAATATTCAAAACACAGTAACGTCAGAATGATATATTTATATTAGTAATATTGAAAGACAACAACCCTCAATCAATGGAAACAAACATTTATCAGCCTGCTGCTGAATCTACTCTACTCAGTGGTTCGTAAAACTACACAGTGAAGCCAAGAGCGCCCTGAGTCTAAATGACTTATTTCTACATATGGCTAGGTCGGTAACTTGCTCGAATCGGATATCATTCTTATACAGCGGAAAAGGTTAGAGAGGACAGGATACAGCCAGCATGCACCTTCAACTTCACTTCCGGTAACCAGTGCAGAACCTAACAGTTACAAGGCGAAAGTTTGAATGGAAAGTAAGGTAAAGGTAACATGGTATGCCCAGGAGATCTCCTTGAAGAGGGAATCTAACATAATTCGAGTCGACCGGAAAAGTTATTATCAAATGGACTGAATCTGGTCTCCTCGTGGTGGCCAAGGCTCAGGAAGGCTCAGATATTATTATTATTTATGGCGAGCGGGCGTCTGTCTACCCTACTACTGCGTCCGCACGGACTATTGTGGTTCACCCCTAATTTATATCTCCCCGACGAGATCCAGTTTTTGGATAAAACCGATAATCTTATTCAGGGGTAATTTTTTCAGTTCGCTGTGGGCTATAAAAGCCTGGCCAAAGACCTTGAATCTGATGCGACTCACCGATGGGCACTCTGAGACGATGTGCATGGCTGTTTCAGTGTCCTCAAGACAGAGCCTGCATTCATTGTCTTCAGCCAGACCGATTTTGTGCAAATGCGCTTTCAGTCTGCAGTGACCTGTCATAATTCCGACAAGTGTTCTTAGTTTGGCCCCCTCAGATATTACTGAGAACGAACCGATCACTACCTGAAGGGTTACAAAACTGATCATGGGGATATCACAAGACCTCGAAACAATGATCTAGCAATCATTCACACATTCTCACATTAGCGTAGGATATCCAGAGATATTAACTGTCTCTATACGATACGTCGTCGTCTGCCAGTACCTACTCAGTGATTCACCCTAAAGAACGCCACTGGTTCACAAAAAATACAATCTCTCAAAGTAAGCAGGCGCATGTATATGGCAAATATGTAACACAAATTGACTAGGACATTATAAAATAGATACAATATCCCATCACCTAGGCGTGTTAATGAACGTTACAATAAAAGCAAACGAAGAAATAGGTAACCGGGAGATCACACAAGAGTACATGCAAATCAGTTAGATATCAGGCTCGGCGAATACCATGAACAGTACAAATAAAGAACCACTATTAACAAATGCAACAAACAGCAACCAGGCACCGAGAGAAAGTATACCATACAAATAGATAACTTATAAGGGTCCTGTCGCTTTAGTTATATACCAAGCAAATGCATTTTAGTAAAACATTCCAGTCGGATTAAACAACACTGAAGCAATTTTACTGGAAGTACTGGAAGTACAAATAAACGAGCGTGCAATCATTGAGAATCTCACATTAAAACTAAAGTGGTATTCAAAAATGTAAAGCATTCAATTAATCAGAAGCATTTAAAAGAAGTTTACTTACTAAGAGTTTCCAAGAGGGACTATTTTAAGTGAAGCTCTCAAGTGAATGCGGGTGTTACGAGGGAGCTTCTACCTCTTAATTAGGATGGCGGCGTTCCGTTCTGAGCCTCCACACCTGAACTTTTCAGACAGGCCTGGTGCGATCTCTGTCTGTGACGCGAGAGTGACCCCGTTACTCATTGGAACGTGAGTCATCGAACGCTTGTACTCGGCTCTACTTAACTCCAGTGAGGACGGTTTGCTACCTGCCCCCTCATATGCTACATCGGAAGCTGTAGCAGAGTAGAATTCTTCGAGAGGAGCGGGCACGCCACATAAGTACTATTATCTCGAATATGTTTTTAAGTCGCTCAGGAGCTTTATTTCCAAGAACCTTCCTCTCTGCCGCTTCAGAATACAATGGGCACGCCATAAGGACGTTCTTCTCTTTGTTATTGTCACTCATCGCATACTTGTCAAGTTACAGTGCCACGTAATATTTGACACATAAGTAACGCGAGTAAATAACGTGATGTAATTTATATAATCTATGAGGGATTCTGTCTCTCGCATGATCCTTAGAGAATACGGCTCTCTTCACTTGTTTCCGCAAGATGCGAATTATTTTATCAGTAGCACCTCGGATGAGAGCAAGAAAGGCCATGTGAGGGTTATTCTTTGGGGGTTCTTGAGAATCTTGCGAATGTATCTGATTACGGTAGAAGGATATCTGAATTTGATATCTGCTATATCCATTTTGAAGTAGAGCAGATTTGAGTTAATTGAATTCTTGTTTGATATGTCACTGTCGGTGAGCTAGAAAGATCGATAGGTGGACGAGGGAGTTCAGAATGGAATTGATGTGCCGGATAGTTATGAGAGTCGGCATGTAGATATCTATTCGTATGGGTGGGTTTTCTATAGACAGTGTGGGAAAAATGAGTGCCTGATTTCGTAATAAGTACGTCTAGAAAAGGAGTCGAATTGTTAGACTCAAGTTCCAACGTGAAATTGATGTTCGGATGGCAATTATTGAGATGGTCAAGATATTGGTGCAAACTTTCGATGCCAGGTGGCCATATGACGAACACATCATCTACGTATCTTTTCCAACACGTAGATTTGAGGTGAAATGTTTCAATGGACTTAGTCTCAAAATCTTCCATGAATATATCAGCGATAACTGGGGAAATCTGTGTCTTCAGAAGGCCGCAACAAGGCATTCCTGAACAACTATATTATTAGATATAAATATTATAATGAATAGGTAGTTAAATAACAGACACCACAACCTCTGTGTTTTCAGAATACCGCAACAAAACATTCCTGAACAACGCTATTATGCGTCCAGGTTATAATAATTTGATTAGATAGTAGGTGTGCGAATGGGGAATTCCTGACAAAAGGGTTATTGTTAAACTACCTCGAAGATTTTTGTTACATATTACTATTCCCAGGTTATCTGAGTGTTAACTCAATTGATTGCTGTATTTACCTTTGCTTGCACACTAACTATGTTTTAAGATATTAAAAAGGTTGTCGATCTCTGGAACCTTTTAATTAAATTTTAAATAAATTTTAATTTTATGAATAAAGGGAAGGACAGGATTGAAGAATGTATGGCAGCTGAAGAGAGGTCAAGGTTTTTATCCCTGACTCTTTTTCTGTCCTAAAGTATAACCTAGCTTACATACATCGAGTCAGGTGCGGGACCCTGACTTCCGAAAACAAATATTGTATTTTTACTTAACTTTGTATTCTGAACTCGTTCTCGTTCAAGTGTAAGTTGGGTTATCTACACAACGTAACGTCCTATTCTCCCGCCACTAGAAGACCACGATAAAAAGATAAGGGTGCTTTAGAGTGCTCCATATAATCCCAGATATCTTAGAGTACTCCCTATAATCCCGGATATTTTGGAGTACTCCGTAAAGTAGGGGATGGTGGTGAACTATCCCCCTTTCACCACCTTTCTTCGATCTCCCAAAGATCAATTCCAAACGAATCTCAAGGTGAAATACCATTCTCGGAATGTCCCAGGTCATATATACAAACTGATAGACGGGTGACTAACAGAGTATTTGAACACCAGCCTGCTGTTCGTAGAGCTGATCCATCTTCTGCCCTATCCACACATCACACAGATATTGATACTATATTATCCTGATACTTCTAGGATACTTCACTTATCTTATTATCTCTTAGAAGCTTTTTCAGCTTGTGTAAGCTAGGAGTTTAATTGTGTTCTGGGTAGGTTTTGTTACTGCGATCTTACGCCACTTTAGGTCACAGCACTGTTCATTTTCGACCAAACAGTGAAATGGTGGCCGAAACCCGCCCAACTATCTATATCTTTTCCACTGAACAGGATTTGAATCCGCGGCCATTCGGTTACGAGCCCAATTCAGGTGTGGCACTGCGAATCTAGAACTTCGGGTGTTTTTTAGAGTGATAAGTTTCGACAGGGATAACTTTAATTTGACATAAGGTAGAAGCCATGTTGTTTTGACATTTCTGTTCAGTAAGCATTGACAAATTATTATAGAAAGACTTACGCCGCAACAACGTTTACAAATTGTTGAAATTTATTTTCAAAATCAGTCTTCTATTCGCCAAACTTATAGAGCACTTCGTGAAATTTATGGTTTACATAATCGTCCACAGAGCAGCTTATTCGTCGAACTATCGATATATTTTGGACAACATTTTCTCTACTCGATGCAACAACAACAAGACAAAGAGCTGTACGTACAGAAGAAAATATCGCTGCTGTAAGTCATAGTGTTAATGATGATCGAGATTTGTCTATTCGTCGACGTTCACAACAAGTTGGACTCTGTGCATCCACCACATGGAAAATTTTGCGTAAAGATCTTGGTCTACACTCATAAAAGATTCAATTGGTTCAAGAACTGAAGCCACTTGACCATAATAAGCGTCATTTGTTTACTGATTGGGCCCTAGAACAGCTTGAAGTTGATCCACTTTTTTATCGTAAAATTGTGTTTAGTGATAAAGCTCATTTCTGGTTGAACGGCTATGTAAACAAGCAAAATTTCCGTATATGGAGTGAAAACAATCCTCAAGAAGTTCTGCAGGTTCCATTGCATCCTGAAAAATGCACTGCATGTGCTTTACACGCTGGAGGCATCATCGGTCCATATTTCTTTAAAAACGATGCTGATGCTAATGTTACAGTGAATGGTGCTCGTTACAGATCAATGATCAATGCTTATTTGTTTCAAAATTTTAATGGTATCGACCCAGAAGTGTTTTTGTTCTAACAATATGGTGTTACATCTCATACTGCTACCGTAACAATTGATTTATTGAAACAAAGATTTGGCGATAACATTATTTCGAGGAATGGTCCAATTAATCCATAACTCCACTGGATTATTTTCTGTGGGGTTATGTCAAGTCATTGGTTTATGCTGATAAACCAGAAACAATAGACGCTCTGGAAGCCAACATAACTCGTGTTATTGATGAAATAAGGCCTGACTTACTCGAAAAAGTGGTCCAAAGTTGGTCTGGTCGAATGCGGTTCCTTAGAGCTAGCCGTGGTGAACATATACCAGAAATTATTTTTAAAACATAAATGTCAAAATTATCTTTCAAATAAAAAAAAATTGGCTTCAATCTTAATTAATGTGTTTTATTTCAATTTAAAGTTCTATCACTCTAAAAAACACCCGATATACATTCTGTCAAGAAAGTACCGGGAATTATCGATTTAAATCTGGCGGGGCAATGAGGCAGGTAAAAATTTTTTTTCCTAGGTTGGTACCACTGTCCTTAATTAGCATGCCAAGCTTGAGCGGGATCTGTCAACTAGTGTGTTTGCAACAGCTGATTAAGTCAGTCGATGTCAGAGTGCGTGCCGATTTTTACTATGGGTGATTACGTTGAGCAAAGAATTTGTTTAAAGTTTTGTGTTGCAAATGAATTTTCGTGCGCCGATGCATTGAAAATGTTGCAAAAGGCCTTTGGTGATAATGCTCTATCGAGAACTCGTGCATATCAGTGGTACAGAGCCTTCAAGGACGGTCGTGAAGTGGTCGAAGACTTGCCTCGTTCTCGTTCTCGGAATTAAGGAAAGGGTGCTGGAAAACCGTCGTACCAGCTTGAGAGAGATAGCACATGATCTTAAGATATCCCACGAGTCCGCACGTACGATTTTGATTGATATTTTGGGCATGAGAAAGGTGGCCGCACGACTCGTACCGAAAGACCTGAATTTTCTTCAAAAACGTCATCGCGAACAGGTTGCTTCAGACATGCTGGATCGCTGTAATTCCGATTCTACATTCATGGAACGCATTATAACTGGTGATGAGACCTGGGTCTACGAGTACGATATGCAAACAAGCCAGCAATCATCGGAATGGATGGCAAAAAATGAGCCGAAACCGAAAAAACCACGCCAAAGCCGCTCGAAAATGAAGGTGATGCTCATTGTTTTCTTCGATATCCGTGGCGTGGTGCACTATGAATTCGTTCCAGAGGGTCAGACGGTAAACAAGGAGTATCACCTAGGCGTTATGAAACGTTTGCGTGAGCGTATCCGTAAGAAGCGGCCAAATTTGTGGGCGAACAACTCATGGATTTTGCATGACGATAACGCGCCTTCTCACCGAGCTACGATTGTGACTGACTTTCTCGCCAAAAACTCAACAAACGTGCTTCAGCAACCACCGTATTCGCCGGATTTGGCTCCCTGCGACTTTTTCCTCTTCCCAAAATTAAAATTGCCCCTTCGTGGCACCCGTTTTGAGTCGATTGAAGCCATAAAACAAAATTCGGCGCGAGAGCTAAAGTCCATCCCGGAAAGCGCCTATAAAAAATGTTTCGATAATTGGAAGTGCCGTTGGCATACATGTATTGGAGCAAATGGAGCCTATTTTGAAGGCGACCCAATAAATTTTGACGATTAAATGTAAAAATGTTGTTTTAATTGAAAATTCCCGGTACTTTCTTGACAGAGTAGTATACTAATAATACTAAATAATAATACTAGATAATGGTAACTAATAAAATGTTATCCGTTAAAACAGTTTTCAGTGTTCCTTCTTAGAAGAATAGGTTTTCCGTTTAATTTTGTATAACTGCCAATAGATTGGGGTAATAGAGGTGTATGGGGGCTTGACCGAGTCTTTGTCCCGAGTCCTGATCGGCTCTGGCCCTAGGTCATAGCTTAGGTTGTCCTTATGGGTAATTCGGTCCTGAATTTAACTTGCAAATGTTCAAAGTACATGAACACATGATTTCATTAGAACACACAAAATACTGCAAATGATCTCTATCCTCATCAGTAATAAATCAATTAAAACATTTCGAAAGTCAATAATCTCTATCTCAGTCTTCGTTTAGTTAGGTATATACAGTACAGTAATTTTCTTATGAAAGATATTTAGGTACAAATTGAAAAATATATTTATCTGACCTCGATTGATGAACAAGATCTCTATAATTAGGAACTTGAAATTTTTCCGGATTGTACTATCTACGGGTGGTACTTAAAAACTTTGATATCAGAAACTACCAGATCTTTCTGAAGACGGGATGGTCAGTTTCTAATCTACAGGATCTCGGTTGTGCTCGTTGAAAAATGTTTCATGAACAGTTGCAACATTCAAGCTTGTTTGAGTTTAAAATTGTTGTACAGATGTATGTTGGACTATTCCGATTTAATGAACTTTCTATTACCATCCTTATTAATCCCAAAAATGAGTTAGTGAAATCGAAGTAAGACCTGTAAAATTCAGCAAAATCAGGTTCACTATGTCTTCAGTTGGTAAATTACTGTGCCATATGATATTTTTGAATGAAAAAAAAATTATATAATTCTCTAATGAAAAGTGGGACTTGGCAAAATAATATTGGTGCTGTGTCCTAAAAAGTACTGTAGGATAAATTCGCTTCATGTTACCAATTATTTTCACAAACAATTTTTGTAAGACTCAAAGCTTCAATTTATCACACTTATATATTATATAAGATGAAAAATCGACCGCGGAATATTCTGATTCCGCTGCCATTTCACCTTCCACAGCTGATATTCGTTTATAATTACTGAAACTGGACTATTGTCTATTAGCAGTTTATAGTCATTTGCAAGCTGTTTAACAGTTTCATTGTCTTTATCTTCATTAGTATAATCGCCTTTTTTTCAAATTGTAGGTGCCCATAATGTCTCTCGACCCAGCGCGTCTCACAGATACTTTGCATTATAACTGCAAGTTTTTTTTTAAAACTTTGATGTCGCTTAGTGGATGCACTGGCAAATGCCACAATTTTTCTCGTCGTGCCCAAGGTTTTGCGGTAAGAAATAAGAGACCATAACCGAGTAGCTGTCAGTCCCAATACCCACACACCATGTCAAATCTATACTAAATTTGAGACAGAGATTTTCAATGATTTTCGCCAGTGCTACACCTGTCAATCGAGGTTATAATGTATAACGTCTTTATTGTTATTCACTTTATCACATCTAAGAGTATCGTATGTATCACAGAAAGTCACAAAATCTTCCTTCATGATACCATTGTGAAGATATTTAAATGATGGGCTCAGCTGTGAGATATGTGATATATCTGTTGTTTCATCGAATAAAATTGAAAATTATTTAGTTCCTTCACTTTCTGTAATATTGTTTCCTGAATGATTTCCTTGCAAACATCAATCAACTCATTTTGCACAGTTTTGATGATGTATGTTGCGTTAGATTCAGTCTCTAAATAATGCTGCAATTTTGTGTCACCAGATTCTATACGAAATTTCAGAAGGGCTCTGAAATTTCCTTCATCAGCTATCTTGCTTCCATTATCTGATTCTTTGTCCAACAATATACCATCGTCGCGATGTCCACATAACTTCTTCCCAAGTGTCAGCAGTCAGAACAGTCACAGTATCATCTGTGAAGGCAGAAATACTTGTATTTAAGGGGAAAGAGAAAAGTTTATTCAATAAGCAACAAACAGTACGCTCCTCGAGGTACGCCAGATATTACCCTTAAGAGTTTACTTCTCTCCTTTTCCACGTAAACATTCTGGGTGCCGACGAGGTAGGACTAAACAAATCACCCAAAATAATATCTCACTCCCAAACGCTCCAATCACTTCTAAAAGTCTCTCATGATTTACCGTATCAAAGGCCTTGACTAGGTCCAAGAAAATTTCCATGTAATTGTTTGATCTATACTTAACGAGATATTGATCACTAGAGCCATCGACCAATAAATAATGTTACATTGTCCTTTATCTAAGAAACGATATATACTATCCGCCAAATATACGTCAGATGGAACACCTCGTCTAAACTCTTCTTGGAGATAGTACATTTTCTTTTTTAAGATACTTCAATGAAGATGATGTTGATGATGTGACTTGAGGTTCTCTCGCCAATATTCACAAAGTAAGAGCTCAAAGCATTAGCGATCTCGCATGTGACCGTGATGTCTCCATCATTGATTTAACTTAAACCCGTCCGCGATTTTTCTTTTTCAGTAAATTCTTCGATCTTATTCCACAAATACCTGGAGTTGTTACCATTTTCTTCGATTTTCTTGGCATAATAGTTTTCCACTGCTATTTTATCATATTCATCAGGTCATCCTCATATATTTTCTCAATGAATCAATATTACCTGAGTTCTTCAACAGCAATCGAAACATATTGTTTACTTTCAGCCGACTTCATTAAACCTTTTGTGATGATTATACTTGATAGAAGGTATATAAAATTATTTAAATATTTTAATACTAGTCTTCTACATATTTAATTTAAAAAAATTATATTTAATAATTATAACTTCAGGAATTAAATTAGATTAATGTCATATAAGTACCACGTATATCAAACGACATATTAGCCTTCTACATATTTAGTTTCAAAAAATTATATTTAATGATTATAACTTCTGAAAATAAATTAAATTAATGTCATATAAGTACCACTTATATCAATTGACATATAAAATAAACATTAATTATAAGACATTCAAATGATATCACAAAATCCAATAAATGAAAATTGTTAACCAAAATCCCATAAATTAAATATTTTCAGTAGACAAAATTTTGTTTCTGCTCATCAATCTTATGAAAACATATCTTTCAAAAATGTTTAACATAATCTTAAGAATTTCATCATAAAACTAAGTTAGAATATTCAATATTATTGGATATCTAACTAAGTTACTTTTTATATTATAAAATCTCAAGATATGTAAAAAAAATGACTAAAAAATAAAGCTTTCAATCTTTTAGGTCAATGGTAAACCACAGAATTATTTATTTGAGTTAAAATTACACTTCATTTAAATTTTCAGTATTCATTTACCAGAAGCTTTCTGAATTGTCAAAAGGTGAGAAAATATTTTTGTTGATTGATGTTATAATTTATTGAATATGAATATAATTGAGTACTGACGAAGCAAAGTCTCTCTTAAAACTTGTTTTTTAGTAATGTTTTCACATATCTTGAGATTTTATGAAAAGTAACTTAGTTACAAAATTTGAATATTAAAACAAATTGAAATATGTTTATCTTCTACAATCTTAATTTCAAAAAAATTTTTTATTCAAAAAACTTTAAGAAATAAATTTATGTCTAACAAGCACCGCTTACATTTAATAGACGTATATAATCAAAACTCAATATATATTGTCAAATGGAATAAATAACCCAACAGATATACGAAAGTAATTAAAATTAATAAATAAATATTTAAAGGAGACAAAATTTTGTTTCTGGTCTTACCTTCAAGAACACCAGTTGCCTTTTAAAAACATGAACACACTTAAAGGACTTCTCAAAGAATATAATTCATTTGAAATATTCAATATATTTAAATATTCGAATGAATTATTTCAAAAATCTCTAAAAAAATGTGCACTATATCTTCAAAAAACAAATATAATTCTAGACAATCCCGTCTTCAGTCCTCTTTTAACATTCCAAATATCAAAATCAAAAACATAACCTATATCACTCACGTGTTAAAAGACTTAAGCTTCGAAATACAGATCAACTATATAATTCAAGATTGATCTATGTTCTAACAAAATCAAAGAACAGTGTGAGTTATTTTAAGGTTTATTTAAATTCATTGACATTCTATAATGACTGAAGACGGGATTGTCTAGAATTATATTTGTTTTTTGAAGATATAGTGCACATTTTTTTAGAGATTTTTGAAATAATTCATTCGAATATTTAAATATATTAAATATTTCAAATGAATTATATTCTTTGAGAAGTCGTTTAAGCATGTTTTTAAAATTTTGTCTCCTTTAAATATTTATTTATTAATTTTAATTACTTTCGTATATCTGTTGGGTTATTTATTCCATTTGACATTATATATTGAGTTTTGATTATATACGTCTATTAAATGTAAGCAGTGCTTGTTAGACATAAATTTATTTCTAAAATTTTTTGAATAAAAAATTTTTTTGAGATTAAAATTGTAGAAGATAAACTTATTTCAATTTGTTTTAATATTCAAATTTTGTTATATTTCTTCTATCAAGTAAAAGGCCTTTCTATTTTATTTGTAACTTAGTTAGATATCCAATAATATTGAATATTCTAAGTAAGATAGTTTCATGATGAAATTTTTAAGATTATGTTGAACATTTTTGAAAGACATCTGTTTTCATTAGATTGATGAGCAGAAACAAAATTTTGTCTACTCAAACTATTTAATTTATAGGATTTTGGTTAACAATTTTTATTTATTTGATTTTGTTACATCATTTGGATGTCTTATAATGAATGTTTATTTTATATTTCGTTTATATAAGTGGTACTTATATGATAATTTAATTCCTTAAGTTATAATTATTAAATATAATTTTCTGAAATTAAATATGTAGAAGGCTAATATTAAAATATTTAAATAAATTAAGGATAATTGAATGGCTTATAAAATTCTAGGCAACAACGATTTAGCAATATCATCATCGTCACATATTTCAAAGTGATCATTCTCCAAATCATTTCCATTGAATCCGAAAATTGTTCAGAATATCAAATTTTATGTTGGGGAGTTTAAGTCATTCCAAACTCAATGGTGGAGGCATAACCAATGTTAGATAATGGTCAGTTACAGAATGATGAAGGACTCATGCTCTTTGTATTGTGAAGAAAATTCCGAATCTTTGACGACTATGTCATTCAGCAAGGACCTACTCTGCTTGGTTTATCTATATTATTAATGAATTAAATTCAAACTCCACCATTATATTCAAATACTCATCGCTGTATATGGTATCTGATCTTATGTTTATATTGATATCATCAGTGGAGAATTAAACGTGTTTATCATCTCTAGAGTTTGATAGAAAGGAATGCAGATCTTCGTTAAATTCGCCTATTGACTTTCAGTGGAGATAACAATATCTAAATTTAAAATGAACTCTTTCAATACCACCCAAATAACTATTCCGTAGGAAAGAATAGATTTAACTAAAGCTCTTTATGCTATTTTCAATATTTCTATCGGAATAAATTTTCGCAATTTGTAAAAGGTGTATACAAATTTTCTCAGTCGGTTTGTTAGGTGCTGTGTATGTGTGTCTCATTTCAAAATGTTGTTTATAATTATACTGAGATATTTCAAATATTTGATTGATTCGGTCTTTACTTGGTGGAAACTCATTTTAATTAAGCTGCATATTAAATATTGCTAAATATTTCAAAAATAGTTTCAATTACAACGCAGCTTTTATAATCATTAATAACGTTATTAGTTACATAAAAACAATAAGGATCGAACAAATAAAGAAAATAAATCTGGAGTTTACAAGTACACTTGCAACGATTGCCCTTTAGTATGCATTGGCCAGACAGGTAGATCATTCAAGAAAAGAATACAAGAACACCAAAGGGGTTACATATCGGATTCCGTACATTCGAGATATGTTAATCATCTTAAGGAATTCAGGCATAATTCCTACAATAACTACGAAATTATTCACGTCCAAAGCAAAAGTTCTAGATCAACACTCTTAGAATTTCTTGAAATCAACAGGTACAATGCCCGTAGAATTCTTTTGAATGAACAAACAGACGTTGACAAGTCTCCATTACTGAATATCTTTCCCTAATAGCATTTTTTAGAGGCAAACTCCAATAAACAGCTCGTGTTTTTATGACGACTTGTTCTTCCATTGTTTTCTCACGTACTTAACACCGTATTTAAACTCGGTTACACTGGACACCATAAGCCAGTAGAATGTAGATACCTCTAAAAGTCACATCGTGGTGAAACAATTGTTGTATTATGAACATTTTTGTGGAAATTAAAATACTGTCCCTTATATATTTTTTAATCGAGATATTTTATATTATCAGCTTTGTTCATCTCTCTCCTGCAGTGACAATTATTCATGGTGCATTTTGAATGATATTTAATGGTGGCAAAAGTTGGTTGGGTTATTATAGAATTTGAGAAACTAACAAATTTTGATTTTTGGAAATTAAGCTTAGTAAGTTCTTATCCAGCCAGCTTTTTATTCTTCATAAACCCATTTCTGAGTCAGTCTTCGTTCTCTTCGGCAAAGAGTAAAACCGTCTCATCCGCATATGAGATGATCTCCTTTTATATTAATTTTCAACATATCACTCATATATATTAGAAACAGTAGTGGGCTTAGTATTGTACCTAGTGGAATACCATATTTTAATATTTGGGGCTCGCTAAGGTGGAATGAATTTGATGCTTCCGAAAACTTCATTTATTCCGTAAACTCTCACATTTTGCCTTTTCGAGTGTTGTTTCAATGAGTCGATTTTCTCTTTCAATCTTTTCATCTTTTTCCTTTAACTTTGTTTCAAGTTTATGTTCGAATACGATGTTAACTCGTTCTATAATCCTTTGGAAGAAATAATATTTTTCCAAGTAAAAACTGCTTCCACGCCTTCTTTAATTTCCTCTTTAATTTCACCAATCTCTTGTGAAAGACATTTTTCCACTTTTAGAATTGTATGTTCAACAATCTACGTTAATGATTTATTGTCGGAGCGGTTGGAGCACACGTCTATACGCATCGACACATGAAAGACAACAAAACACAATATAAAACAAAAATAAAACAGAAAATTTCCTGAAGATACCTTGTTGTGAAGTTAAGAATTTATTATACTCTTATAGCATCGCATACGCACATCCAAAACAAAGGAAGAAATATCAGTAAGTACTTACTCCAATCCAGAAAAATGCAGGGGACAACTAGGTTGTGCCGAAACGTTATCGATCATTCTTGTTTATATTTTTTCTTCCATTGGGTTATACCCTCGAATAGGTTTGAAAGTGAAGACCTGAGTACTAGTTCTCGGAGTTTCCGGGGTGTTTTGCACCTTACAAAAATTGAGGTGGATGTACCCTGCTTTGATTGTGATGGAAAAACGAACCAAAATTTTGTTGGTCTTTATTTTTGGTTGGAATTTGGCGTTGAAAATAATTATCTGGGCTGGCAGACTACTTTTTCGTTGAAACCTAACGTTGAATAATAGGAGTACACGGATCAAAAATGTCAAACATGTCCATAATTAATAATTTTTCATCGATAAAACCATTGGAGGCTGATTTTGCTCGCGTCAGATCGTGATATTCATCTCCTTACCGCGCCCGTAATAAGAATTTTTTGGCACACAGAACTTCTTACCTTGTAGCAAATTTAAAGCCTTTTCCAGATATGTGGTCAAATTTGATGAGGCTACAACGATAACTGAAGTATAATTGATTTTATGGAAAAACTTGAAATATTTCGTGAAATCAAGAAATGTTAAACCGAAGAATAACCATCAACATTTCTACCATGTGTTATATGACATTTTTTGTTGCAAATAACTTGTATGATCTCCCCTTGGAGTTTGGCCCTTTTAAATTTAGACACCCTGTATAATATTTCTTGAATGGAACATATTGCATGTTCTTGTCTATGTTCAATGATTATAACCATGAATACCTCATCTCAATATAAGCTGGAAATTTGAAATTGTTAAATTGTTTTGAAACAGATGAAGGAGCTAATCTATGTATCGGGTGTTTTTAAGAGTGACAGAACTTTCGATAGGGATAACTGTAATTTGACAGAAGGTAGAAGCCATGTTGTTTTGACATTTCTGTTCAGTAAGCATTGACAAATTATCATGGAAAGACTCACGCCGCAACAACGTTTAAAAATTGTTGCAATTTATTTTCAAAATCAGTGTTCCATTCGCCAAAACTATAGAGCACTTCGTGAAATTTATGGTTTACATAATCGTCCATCAGAGCAGCTTATTCGTCGAAATATCGATAGATTTCGGACAACATTTTCTCTACTCGATGAAACAACAACAAGAAGACAAAGAACTGTACGTAGAGAAGAAAATATCGCTGCTGTAAGTCATAGTTGTTAATGATGATCCAGATTTGTCTATTTGTCGACGTTCACAACAAGTTGGACTCTGTACATCCATCACATGTAAAGTTTTGCATAAGGTCTACACCCATACAAGATCCAACTGGTTCAAGAACTAAAGCCACTTAACCATAATAAGCGTCGTTTGTTTGCTGATTGGACCCTAGAACAGCTTGAAGTTGATCCCCTTTTTTATCGTAAAATTGTGTTTAGTGATGAAGCTCATTTCTGGTTGAACGGCTATTTAAAAAAGCAAAATTGCCGTATATGGAGTAAAAACAATCCTCAAGAAGTTCTGCAGGTTCCATTGCATCATGAAAAATGAACTGTATGGTGTGCTGTGCACGCTGGAGGAATCATCGGTCCATATTTCTTCAAAAACGATGCTGGAGCTAATGTTATAGTGAATGGTGCTCGTTACAGATCGATGATCAATGATTATTTGTTTCAAAATTTGAATGTTATCGACCCAGAAGTGTTTTAGTTCCAACAAGATGATGCTACACCTCATGCTGCTACCGTAACAATTGATTTATTGAAAGAAATATTTGCGATAACATTATTCCGAGAAATGGTCCAATTAATTGGCCTCCAAGATCATGCGACATGACTCCACTGGATTATTTTCTTTGGGGTTATGTCAAGTCATTGGTTTATGCTGATGAACCAGAAACAATAGACGCTTTGGAAGCCAACGTAACTCGTGTTATTAATGAAACAAGGCATGAATTACTCGAAAAAGTGGTCCAAAATTGGTGTGGTCGAATGCAGTTCCTCAGAGCTAGTCGTGGTGGACATATGCCGGAAATTATTTTTAAAACATAAATGTCATAAAATCATCTTTCAAATAGAAATAAAAATTGGCTTCAATCTTAATTTAAATGTGTTTTATTTAAATTTGAATTTCTAGCACTCTAAAAGAAACACCCGATACGTCCAAATGAAGCAATAACTAAATGGAACCTGTTATACTAAATTCTACTGAATTCACGAGTATCTCAACAAAGAACAACATATCGTCCGATCGTGGATGAAGGTTTTGTGATAACTTAAAATATATCAAAGCAAATAATTAGAATTATTTAAAAATAGGCTACGAAGTTACTAAACAGCTGATGACGGATCATAGGGAAGAATGGGTTTCAGCAGGTAGATACTTATGCTCCGTTTTGTTCTATAATTTCTTGCCATTTTGAAGGTCATAATGCCTCTCTCATAGGTCATAATGTCATAATGTCATAATAAATAATAGGTCATAATGCCTCTCTCATAGAAGTCTTGGTCCTAATTGACGAAAAACTCTAGTAATCGATTTTTACAATGTTCTCTTGATGCCAGTTTTTTATCACTCAGTAAGTTTTGCAATGCGAGAAAAATATGATAATCGCTTAGTGCTAGGTCCGGACTATATGGTGGATGAATTGAAACTACCCAATCAAGCTCCCAGAGGGTCTGACGAGTCACTACAGACATTTGTGGTCTGGCGTTGTTCTCTTAAATATTGCCTATTATACTCCCTCAATCTATGTTTATTTGCTCTGAGATTGGGTGTATTTTTATAGAACCTGATTGTTTCTCCAAAAAGTAATAAAAACTTTATTGTATCATTACCTCAAAAGTTTAAATCAATTTGAATATTGTATTATATACAGGTATGGAAAAGACAGTCGGAAACATAGGAAATTCAATGTTAATCTATAAGCAACGTCGGTTCCAGGGGAGCAGTGGAAGAATCAAAACCTTAGCGTGATGTGATGACGAATAAACGAGTGTTCTCTCTCAATGGTAGTGGCTGTTGGGCGGAAACTTCGATCGAAACGAGGCTCTGCACTGCTTTCAGTTCGGTAAACAGAATCATTTGCACTTCAAACGTGGAAAACGTGGACATTGGTTGAAAATAAATATGACAATCTTATTCAATTGTATGCGAGGAATTTGTTTGTCATGATTATTACACTTTGGCTAACAATGAAGAAATTGACTTGCACTTGTGTTAGACCACTATGAAGCATTCCAAGGGTTCTGTTAGTATCGTCCTCCGATAAAACTCGTCTTGGCATAATAAAATATCGATTTTTAATTTTTTATTATTATTATTATTATTATCCTGATACTCCTAGATCTTCTGTGAAGATTCCTCAGAAGCTTTTTCAGCTTGTGTGAGTTAGGAGTTCAGTTGTGTTCTGGGTAGGCTTTGTTAATGCGATCTTACGCCATTTTAGGTCCCTGCACTGTTAATTTTTGACCCAACAGTGAAATGGTGGGCGAAACCCGTTCAACTATAAAATTTCTTTCCCATTTAAATAGGAATTGATCCCGCGTTCTTCGGCTACGAGCCCTGTGCTCTGAGCCATCGGCACTCATAAAAAAGAATGATAAAACCATTGACTATGTTCAGGAATATTGTTATCTTTGCCAAGTCGTTTCTTTTACAAATCGTCAGAACAAAGAGATTAAGAAAAGAATAGAAAACGCTTGGAGTCACTTGCGTTTATGCTAAAGGGTGAAATTCCCATAAAAATCAAGATGGAAGTGATGAATATGTGTGTACTGCCTGTTCTATCATATGGCGCTTGGCCCCTAACTGGAAAACAAACACAAAAGTTACAAGTATGTCAAAGAAGAATGGAAACAAGTTTATTAGGAATCAAATTAAAAGACCGAATAAGAAATGTAGATATCAGAAGAGAAACTCAAATAAAAGATGTAGGCAAAGAACTGTTCAAGAAAAAGTGGACTTGGGCTGGCTATGTAGCAAGGATGTCAACTGAAAAATGGGCCAAGTTGGTGCAGGAATGATATTCAAGAGATGGTAGAAGAAGCCGTGGTCGTCCAGAAACAATATGGCAGGATTCTATTAAGAAAAAGAAGGGACTATTATGAACATAAATCGCTCAAAATAGGGAACAGTGGAAGAAATTTAGACATTTTTGACTAGTTCTTTAAAAGTATTTGATAAAGCAAAAATGTCACGAAACGCGTGATGTGTTCAACTTATAAAAATAAATAGACAACTATTTATTTATTTAAAGACCGGGATTTCAAATTCAGCCTTCAGCGTGTTTTGTCGTCTGGATTAGTTGAGAAAATTGAAGGCAAAAACATTAGTTTGAATTTCGATAATCACTCATGCTCATCTAAAATGTTTTCTTCCGTAGCTCTCCATTTCTTTCTGGCTGATCCTTGGACTTGAAGTATTTTAACTCGTGAACTTTGGTCACTAATGATAGGCATTAACTAAATACCAGCTTGAATTTTTTGTTTCATTGATATTTAATCTTATATCACACTTTTCACGAAAAATATCAGATTTGTTTGAAGGATTGGCTATTATCCAAATGAATAAAATTGCAGCATATTACGAAAAGTCAAGGTGCTCTAAAAATCGAAAATATTTATTTAAGTTCGTTAATCTCGAATCTAATCTTCAATGATTTCAAGAAATCGATTAATATCGGACCTGATACCATTAATATCCTTTCAGATCTGATTTGTATCTTTTCGTTGGATTTTCTACAAATATGGGATGTTGCGGTTTCAGGAAACAGTTTCAACTATTGCTTTGGCATATTTGAAAAGACAAAATGAGATTGCTGTTCCTGTTCTGTTTGACCTTATCCCAGTTTTATCTGGGATATTGTTTTCCATTCTTCAATGGTGAAATAGAGGCAAGTGATGAATACTTACAAACAATGCCATATTCTAAAGAACAACTAATTGAAGTGAGGAAGAAGCTGAATTTAACCACAAATAATTCTGATTCCGATGAATACCTGGATGTTGTAAGTACTCATTTTAAATTCTTTACCCAGAAGAGATACATATCATATGTTCTAATGACGATAGAAGTTGATGGACTGGATCATTAAATATTTTGAATAAATTTTCATGTCTTCTAGGGTTATTATTATTTTTATGATAAAGGCAATTAATATGTTTTAGTACCGAAACATTCAAAGCTTACACATTATTTTAAAAATGAAATAATTAAGAAATAAAATAATAAGAAGAGGTTTTTTACTTGATAGAAGGATAATGATCCTTTGAATATCAAAATAGATTTAATCTGTTAGCCTACTATAATTTTAATTTAAAAAAGTTTTATTCAAAAACTTTCAGAATTAAAATAATGTCTTACAGTACAGCTTATATTTAATAGACATATAAAATCAAAGCTCATTATATAATATCAAATCGAATAAAAAACCCAAAAATATAAATTGTCAATTACAATTCATGAATAAATATTTGAAGGAGACAAAATTTTGTTTTTGATCCTATATTTATGAAAACTGAATTCTTTTCAAAAATACAAAACATATTTAAATATTTTAATATTAGCCTTCTAAATATTTAATTTCAAAAAATTATATTTAATAATTATAACTTCAGAAATTAAATTAAATTAATGTTATATTAGTACCACTTATTAAATAAACATCCAAATGATATAACAAAATCCAATAAATAAAAATCGTTAACCAAAATCCTATAAATTAAATATTTTGAGTAGACAAAAGTTTGTTTCTGCTGATCTTGGTTAACAATTTTTATTTATTGGATTTTGTTATATCATTTGGATGTTTATTTTATATGTCGTTTGATATAAGTGGTACTTATAAGAGATTAATTTGATTTAATTCCTGAAATTATAATTATTAAATATAATTTTTTGAAATCAAATATGTAGAAGGCTAATATTAAAATATTTAAATAATTTTATATACCTTCTATCAAGTATTATCCTCTATTTATGTTACAGAACATAGTTTTAAAAACTTCTCCAAAAATATTATGATTTAACTGAAATATTTAATATATTTAAATACTTAAATAAGTTACTTCAAAAATCTCTCAAATCATGTATTACATCCTCAAAAAACAATAAGAATTCAGGTAAGGTCTTTTTCAGCCCAACTTCACATTTAAAAAATAAAATCAATCAATAATAAATAACTTACCCTTAAGACTTCGTGGTATCTAATTTTAGTATGTTCAAACGAGGATACCACAAGGTCTTAGGAGTAAGTTATTTATTGTTAATTGATTTTATTTTTTAAATGTGAAGTTGGACTGAAGAAGACCTTATCTGAATTGTAATTGTTTTTTGAGGTTGTGATACATGTTTTGAGAGATTTTTTAAGTAACTTATTTAAATATATTGAATATTTAAAATAAATTAGTTTTGGAGAAGTTCTTAAATTTATGTTTTATATTTTTGAAAAGGATTTAGTTTTCATAAAAGATCAGAAATCAAATTTTGTCTCCTTCAAATATTTATTTATTAATTGATATTGACAATTTATATTTGTTAGGTTTTTTTATTCCATTTGATATTATATAATGAGTTTTGATTTTATATGCCTATTAAATATAAGCTGTGCTTATGAGACATTGATTTATTTCTAAAAGTTTTTGATTGAAATTTTTTGAAATTAAAAATATAGGAGGCAAATAGATTGAATCTGTTTTGATATTCAAATAATTGATAAATTACTGTGTTTTCTACAACTTTTTTATATTGAGGTTACAGTGACCCGAGTTTCGTAGTTTTTAATACATCTTCAAGCTGATGGTAATTTAAAGCTTCGGTTTATTTTTAACATTTTTTGTGTGTGAGGGTAGAATATTTGACATACATACATTCAATGAAATAATTTTATCAGATTATAGTAAGTAATATGGGCATATCACTGTACTGTTCGTTGCTTAGAGACATCAAAATAATCACAAAATCTTTCTTTTATTTGGCCTCTCTTTGTAACATAGCGAATAATCTTCGATAATTGAACAACAAATGATGCTTCCTTCACTTCATTCTTGAATTTTATAATTTGACATGGGATGAAATTGATTTAATGTGAACCTGTTTTTTCAATCATTTATTTATTTGCTAGTTTTTAAATCAACTTTAAATGACGTGTGAAAACAATGTTTGGTGATCACCAATAAATCTATCTCTCTTCTTCAAAAACGGATCTCATCAGATATGTGCCAAAGTGTTCGAATAAATCATTACAAAATCTTTGACTCACCAAAAAGATGAAACTCGGAAATGAATCATTAGAAATGTGCCTAATGTAAGTTTATAAGTCACAAATAATTCTGAATTTAATTTTATTATCAATTACGACTCGAATGAGTACGCACTTTTGTGACTGAAATTTCGGTGTATTATTTTATCTTTAGACTCATGTTTTCTAGTTGGACTGGTGTGGGCTACCATTTCACTGTTGGGTCAAAAATTAACAGTGCTGTGACCTAAAATGGCGCAAGATCGTAGTTACAAAGCCTACCCAGAACACAACTGAACTCCTAACTCGCACATGCTGAAAAAGCTTCTGAGGGATCTTCACAGAAGATCTAGGAGTATTAGGATAATAATAATAATAAAAAATTAAAAATCGATATTTCATTATGCCAAGATGAGTTTTATACGAGGACGATACTAACAGAACCCTTGGAATGCTTCATGGTGGTCTAACACAAGTGCAAGTGGTCAATTTCTTCATTGTTAGCCAAAGTGCATGGTCCTTTGGCACTGAAACTCGTTCGTCAATGATTCAGAAGTGGTAGACCGCGCCAATAGAAGACCGTGTTTTTTCGGTGAGAAACCAGTCTCTTAGCACTTGGAGAATGGCAGGTCATAGTCCAGATATGGACGTTTCTGATAGTTGACGAGTACCGATGTGTTGTCAACTGAGTAGTCCAGCAATTTAACGCAGGTATGGCGGAAGTTTCGTTCTCTGGCTGATATCGTACTGCCACATAAATCTCACCATGAGATTAGTGCTAGAAAAAACCAGGGTTATTCCACATTTAGCATTACCGTCAAGATCTCCTGACCTAAATTCAACCGAGTACACTTCAGATAAATCACAAAGAACCATTGATGTCCACAGACAACAGACAGAAACGCTCCAGCAATTCCGAAATCTTTTGATACAATTTTGGCAAAAAATTGAGCAGGATATTTCCATTAACTTGATGGAAAACATGCAGAGAAGATGCCAAGCATTTATTGATCGACGTTGTGATCATACTTTGTGTGAATACAAGTATGGATTTCTGTAATTTTCAGAATTTCGATTTTCGGTGAAATTTTATAATTTTTCGCATATTGTATTTTCATTATCGTGAATATATCAAGAGACAACACAAATTAATTAAATATTCCAAACTTTGACAAGCATTTAATTTGACACATTATCCTTTTCGTCGATAACATTTCATCATAACAAAATTAGTGAACACATATATCCATTCAGATATATTAACTCCTGTGACTCTTTCAGCACATATTTTTGGTTAATTTGAATATCAAAACAAATTATTCAAATTTTGTTATATTTCTTCTATCAAGTAAAAAGCCTTTTTCTATTTTATTTGGTTAATTTATCTCGTATTACTTTATTTCACCTATTTTCAAGGAGTTTATAAAATTTTCCCAATCAATCGAAGCACTATCGAATTTTTTTATTGTGTTTATTGTTATATTTGAAGTGTAGAGAATGCGATAGTAATCACTGTTTTTTAATCGAATAAATATTATCTGCTTTACTACAAAACTGACTTCTGTAGTACCGTTATCAGAAACTGATACAAAAACACTTTGGTTGAAATTTTCTGTCCTTTAATGATTATTGTTGAAATGCTTAATGTATTTTTCTTAGTGATCGACAGTTAAAACCATCTATTGATCGATAACGGAGTTGTTTTTGTTCCTATTGATATACATTTTGTAAGAGGTTCAAAATCATAATGTTTCTTTCCGACTCATTGTTTTGTTTGTTTGATGGTTCATTTTGAAGAATGAAGGCGAATCACTTGATGAAAATTTCAATTAATTAATATAATTTTGAGCCGTTGTTTTAAAATTTCAAACTCGATTATGTGCATGTTAACCCCAAGATTATTGTCATTATAAAATAAAACACTTGTTTACATTTTCTACTTTATTTTTGGTATTGACGTACGTTTCGTCACCAAAAATAAAGTAGAAAATGTAAACAAGTGTTTTATTTTATAATGACAATTACAACTGATTTCTACCAAGCAACGGCCCAATCTATCATAAACCCAAGATTATTATTTAATAGATTTATTTATGATTCTCGTGCTTGTTTTAGTTTTCGTTCCCCAAAATTATTTAGTACCCATTCATAACCTTTTCATGTTTGTGAATAAGGAGAAGACATATATTAGCAGAGGGATAGAAAAATGAATAGTATATATCGGCAACTAAGATTTTAAATGAAAATAACTCAGTAAACAATGAGCCGACTCAGTCTATTTCTGAAAAAACTGATATATTTGGACTTTAACCCCATCCTGGAAATTTCAAGTCTCCAGGTATTCGGAAATAAGTATTTTCATCTCAAATCGTTTGCCCGGACGGTCGAAAAACGCAAAATTTGTTTTCCTAAGAATGTCGATTTTTCTGTTGAACACACCTACTGTGGAAAAAGATGATTCATCCGTCCACATTATAAAGTTTAATGAATTAAGATCTTCCCCCAATCTTTGCATATGTTGACAGTATTTTAAGCGTTTCCGCTTTTGGTATTCTGTGAGGAGTTGTGCTGGTAGTAATTTGTATAGCCTATAATTATTCTCTTTTAACACTCTATGAATCTTCGAACAGCTTATTACAACATATAATTTGCCGTAATGATCATAATTAGTATATTCATATTAAAATATCATAAAATTATTAATCAGGAGTATGAGCTATGGTAATAGAAAGTTCTAGAAATCGAGACAGTGTAACATACATCTGTATAACAACTATATAATAAAACAAACTTATAGAGTTGTTATACAGATGTATGTTACACTGTCTCGATTTCTGCCCTGATGAAAAATCTGAGATCCAAAGTAATTCTTAATAAGGAGTATGAGCTATGGTAATAGAAAGTTCTAGAAATCGAGACAGTGTAACATACATCTGTATAACAACTTTATAAGTTTGTTTGATTATAGAGTTGTTATACAGATGTATGTCTCGATTTCTAGAACTTTCTATTACCATAGCTCATACTCCTTGTTAAGAATTACTTTTGATCTCAGATTTTTCATCAAGACATTTGGGCAAAACAGTAGCATGTTGTTCCCCAGAACAAGTCCGCAAAAAGAAATTAAAAAATGTATATGAGACAGTAATTTATTTCCACAAAAATGTTTGTACTACAACAATTGTTTCACCACGATGTGGCTTCTTCAGGTATTACATTGTACTGTCTGATGGTATTCAGTGTAACCGAGTTTAAATACATTTTTAGGTACGTGACCAAATAATGGAAGCACAAGTCATAAAAACTCTCCATTACTGAATATTTTTCCTTAATGGCATTTTTAGCGGCAAACTCCAACAAACACCTAGAGTTTTTATGACTTGTGCTTCCATTATTTGGTCACGTACCTAAAAATGTATTTAAACTCGGTTACACTGAATACCATCAGACAGTACAATGTAATACCTGAAGAAGTCACATCGTGGTGAAACAATTGTTGTAGTACAAACATTTTTGTGGAAATAAATTACTGTCTCATATACATTTTTTTTATTTAAAATGAGTTTTCACCAAGTAAAGACTGAATCTATCAAATATGCAAAAAGAAATGTTATGTCATACATTCGGTAAATTTTTTCCAGTACTACCTCGCCCGGAAATATCTTGCTGGTACTTAAAAAATCTATTTATTGGAGTTACAACGTAAACAACTAATACAATCTGAAATTATGATGTAAAATTGTGATTATAAGGCATATGTTTCAGACTCAACTGATAGCGAAATATGGTTACCCAGTGGAAGAACATTTCGTGACAACCTCTGATGGTTATATTTTGAAAATGCATCGTATTCCAGCTACCAAAGAAGGAGTCAAGCCAAATAATCAAGTAGTTTTTCTGATGCATGGAATTTTAATGTCATCAGCTGACTGGATTATTCTGGGTCCTGAGAAAGCCCTTGGTAAATATTCATTTTAATGATGTTTAATTCAAATTTAAATAAGAGTAAGCAAAAGTTGAAAAAGTTCACAAATTTTGAGATTGTGTTTAAATGTTGCCGATGATTGATCATTTAGTTTCATATATGATGAAAGAATGTTTAATATTTCATGTAAATTGGTTATTTGTTCCTCTTTTTGATAATTTTGCAGTTGTTCACAAAATTTTATGTCTTCGGTATTCAGTAAAATTTAGTTCTTGTTAAACTAGAAAGATCTATGATTGTTTCGGTCTTTACTTGACGGAAATTCATCTTGAAAATATGAATAAAAACAATATTCTAATTTCCGCTAATATTTTATTAACACTACGATCGTTACGACTTCTTCAGGTGAGTATTACAAGATACTGAGTATACCATGAACAAGAACTTCATTTTATAGTACATGGATATAACAAAAATAGAGGGGGTGAAGAGAGTTTTACAATTCTTTTGGGAATCTGAAAAATAATTCAAAAAAGATTCAACAAAGGGGAGTTACTTAATTCTGTTTGGTTATTCAATAATATTTTTCTTTTATGATATCTGTTGATTTCTAAAGTTTCTAACGAATAACTCCCTAGGAAAACTAATAAAAAATAATAAATATAAAACATCTACGAACAAGAAATCAGGTGTTTATAAGTTAACTTGCGGTACTTGCCATTTTGTATATGTTGGTCAGACAGGAAGATCGTTCCAGACGAGACTCAGGGAACATGAAAAATGTTATTGTAACAAAAAGGGAAATTCAACCTACGCGGAGCACCTTCTAGACACAGGACATAGTTTTAATAGAAACTTTGAAATTTTACACTCAGAAAACAAAAGTTTTAGAGTAAACTTGTTAGAAACTTTAGAAATTAATAGATATCATAAAAAAAAAAATATTATTGAATAACCAAACAGAATTAAGTAACTCCCCTTTGTTGAATCTTTTTTGAATTATTTTTCAGATTCCCAAAAGAATTGTAAAACTTTCTTCACCCCCTCTATTTTTGTTGTATCCATGTACTATAAAATGAGGTTCTTGTTCATGGTATACTCAGTATCTTGTGATACTCACCTGAAGAAGTCATGGTATGACGTAACGATCATAGTGTTAATAAAATATTAGCGGAAATTAGAATATTGTTTTTATTCATATTTTCAAACTAAAAAGAACCCAAATTAATAAGGTGTATGATTTCCTCGTGTGTCAGTTACACGCCCTTGCATAAACTCAGATTGTTTAAGTGACTATCCAAAGCTACGGTAAAGCTGCCGTAGCTCCTGGGGCAATTGATGCAAACGGAACACTTGTTGTATCTGGTCCTCAGCGTGCTCAAGCGAAATGAGGTCAGGTGACAGGGGCGGTAGTGCCAAGTGATACCACACTTGGCACCATCACGTTGTTCTATGGCATCATCATCGACAATTCTCGTACTATATAGGCAGGCATAATCCTCTAAAAAGGAATATTACGCAGCATTTAAGTAACGTACAATATTGCTGATGACCTATTCGACGTTTATCTGTGCATTCATGGTATCATCAAGCGAGAATATTTGTATCCATTATGAGCGCCGATGGAGGTCTCGTCGTCAGACTCGCTTACGAGTCTGACCTAAAGTGGCATAAGAACACAGCAACCAGACCACAATTGACTTCCTAGCTCGCACAAATTACAGCTTCTGAGGAAACAAGGAAGATCAGAGAAGTATCACGATAAAATATCAGATTAGAAAGAATGCCCCTTGAAACAGCAAATGTACTGCTTTTGCATTGATAAACCTCTTATAATGATCTACGATTCATTACCAGAGGAAGAGTCCATATCCAAACACGAGAACTATTTGAAAACTGTCCATAACTGTATTTGTAAACAAAACTGACCTCCTATCCAGGTATGTTGCTTGTTTTTGAGTGAACAAGTTATTTCTTCTGGCTGTAACACTTCAAATGACGTAAACCTAAAATCAACATCTTAACTTAAAACATTACCAAATTTCTTGCACGTTAATAGAAGCTTAATGATCGTTTTCTTGATTTTAATATATATTTCTGTAACACACTGTATGTGATCAATACAATTAATTCATTACAGCTTACTATCTTGCCGATAAGGGTTTCGATGTTTGGATGGGCAACGCCAGAGGAAACACCCATTCAAGAAATCACACAAAACTGAAGCCAAGTCAAAGTAAATTCTGGAAGTTTTCGTGGCACGAAATTGGTACTAAGGACCTACCAGCAATGATAGACTATACCTTGAAAACAACTAAAAAGAAAGCACTATTTCATATCGGCCATTCTCAGGGTACTACAACATTTTACGTCATGTGCTCTGAGTTACCAAAATATAACAAGAAAATTATCGCTCACATCAGCTTAGCCCCAATTGCATTCATGAAAAACACTTTCAGCCCACTGCTCCGATTTGGTTCTAAAATTATCATGATTCCAAAGGTAAGAAGCTATCGCAAAATATTCTGATCTCATTCCTGGATCAAAATATAGAAGTTATTCAAATATGTACAATATACAAGGTGTATATGAATTAATTATAGAAATTTAGTTGGATATAGGTTAAGTGAAATATTCGTTGGAAGTGAATATGTTGTATTTGCCGACGTTTCGACCTAAATTAGGCCATCCTGGGGGCACTAGAAAATAGGATTTCAAAGTGTTACACGACAACAGCAATGAATTTTCATAAAAACATAACATAATACGAAAATTAAAAACAAATATCACCCACATCCAAGTTATTACTCCTATGTTCTGACTGATAAATTGGAAATGCTCTTAAAAGTATATGAATAGTTGCGAAAAAATTTAGGGGGTGATTCCTTGTCAAAAAAAGACCCACCTCCCATATAAACTTTATTTTTTTGAGCCCCCCCTGCTTAGTTAAAGCCCCCTGAAGATGTTTGTGACAAAAATTTTAAAGTGATAATTGTAACTGAATCAAAATTAATCAAAACCAGTCAGTTGTCATAAGAAAATGACATCCGCTTACTAGATAAATTCTAGTTCGGAAATAATTTCAGCCTCTACGACTCACGTTATCATGTTAATAAATATTTTTTTCCTCAAAAACCTTGAATTTTAGCGGGAACTTACAATAGACCTTATTTGTTAAGAATGGATCAAGCAGTCCAAATTAAATTTTTTTATTGTAAAACAGGAATATGGAAAAAAGTTTCTTGCGAAAGAAGGTTTAGGGGTGGCCTTTTCTACCCCTTGTAATCATAGAGGAACACCAACAAAATTTTTATTGGGTGCCTTCTCACCCTCATAAAATTTCTGCTCAATTTTATTCTGGATAGTTCTTTGGTTTTTAAGAGAAAATTTAAAAACTGTTTTTCGGGCGCCATCTTTAGGGGGCTGTAACTAAGCAATAGGGCTCAAATAAATAAAGTTTATATGAAAGACCCACCTTATTTTTGACAATGAATCACTCCATAAATTTTTCCGCAACTTCCACCATAAGAATGCTGCAATCTCTCATCCACAATAGTTTATGACACAACTGACTTTTTTATATTTAAATCAAACATATTTTTCAAGTGAATTCAAAAATACTGAATGAAATAATCACTTCGTTTTTTGTAAATCTTATGACGTTAATATTTAAATCGATCATTTTAAAAAGGATTCAATTCAATCTATTATAGTACATCAAACTACTATCAAAGAAAATTCTTATTGAATAAATTACTCATAATAATCCGGAAGGATTTTCTCAATGCCTACTTAAGAATATGAGGCCTCTATAAAATATGAAGTGTTTTTTCAGATATCTATATTAAATGTGGAAAATTTTGTCTCTTATCAGATGCGAAATATTAATAGTATTATTGATTTTATTAAAGCGTTGATAACTGATATTATTACATATTGAACTAATTCACCCATTACGATATGATTGGAATTGATCATAATTAGAACAAGTTTTCGGAAATTTCTATTCTACTAGCAGAATTGGGAAAATTTTTGTGTTACGATAGTTTTGAGCATTTATACGTCGATGTATTGAAAAATGTAATTGAAACTTTTAACATGCTTATTTCAATATAAAAGTTGTTTCTCAGTAGCTTTCTCAGGAATCACATTCTGATAAACTACTATGCAGGGTGTATATGAATAGTTGCGAAAAAAATTAGGAGGTGATTCCTTGTCAGAAAATAGGGAGGTTCTTTCATGTAAACTTGATATTTTTGAGCCCCCCCTGCTTAGTTACAGCCTCCTGAAAATGGCACCCAAAAAACACTTTCTAATTTTTTTTAAAAACCAAAAAACTGATAATAATTGTAACTGAATCAAAGTTAATCAGAACTAGTCAGTTGTCATAAGAGAATGACATCCGCTTACTAGATAAATTCTAATTCGGAAATAATTTCAGCCTCTACGACTCACGCTATCATGTTTATACATTTTTTTTCTAAAAAACTTTGAATTTTAGCAAGAAATTACAAGAGTCCTTATTTTTTACGAATATATTAACCTATCCAAAATAAACTTTTTTATTGTAAAATAGGAATATGGAAAAAGTTTCTTGCGAAAGAAGCTCTAGGTGTGGTTTTTTCTACCCCTTGTAATCATAGCGGAACACCACGAAAAATTTTATTCGGTGCCTTCTCGCCCGCAGAAAATTTCTGCTCAATTTTATTCTTGGAAGTCGTTTGGTTTCTAAAAAAAAAATTAGAAACTCTTTTTCGGGCGCCATCTTTAGGGGGCTGCAACTAAACAGGAGGGGGGGGGGCAAAAAAATGAACTTTATATGAAAGATCCACCCTATATTTTGACAAGGAAAGATCCACCCTAAATTTTTTCGCAACTATTCATACACACCCTGTATATTAAAATGGAGTAACGATTGTTATATTCAAAACGAAATGTGAAAATTTTAAGTTATATTATTTTGTATATTTTTGGCCGTTTGTTCTGGGTAACAGGTGCTATTGTTTTGTCAAATGTCTGTAATTTTCGAAGTTTGGGCCGGAAATTTTCTCAAATGACTAATTTGACTAACAGATGAAGACTCAAGGTTAAAAGTAATTATATCCGGTTGGTCAGCCTTTAAAAACTCTATCCTTCGAATGAAAAGAGCTAAAGATTTGAAACTCCTAGAGTAGACTTGAGGCCCAAATATCTCGATAAAGTTCGATCGCAGTTATTCTTTATTCAAAATTTTCTCTTATTTTCCCAATACTTTAGGAATTACATATCAGATTGATCTGAAATTTGGAATTTGCTAGAAGAATGATAATGCGCATGCCCATTAGAAACTTTGTGAGGATTGTAGATTAAATTTTTTTGTGAACACAACAGCGTTGAACGTTACCGAAACTTTAGCAACGATTTGTTGAAAAATTTCATGAGGACCGAAAAATCTGAAAATTGAATAAACATATTTTGTAAGCAGAGAACAGATGAGTGCTATTGAAACCATAGCTACGATTGAATTCAAATTCAGCATTTAGTTATAAAATAACGATGAAGGCTTATGCAAAATTTCGTGAGGATCGTGGGTGATATGAACAAGCGTGCAAAAGGTCCTGACTTCATGTTATTACTTTTCACTTTTTTTCAAAATGAGTTAGAAGCAACTCAATCCACAACTTCAGTTCATCTTCAGACACTTTTGAGTTGTTTGTCATCAAGACAAAAAATTATTTTTGAAAGAACGAAAATAATTTCAAATCTCAATCACTACTATTCATTTCTTGTTTTCAGCTATTTTTCAAGTTATTTGGCATCAACGATTTCATGCCCCACAGTGCTCTGTTAACTTGGGCTGGAAATGAGTTTTGCGCTTCCGGTGAAAAAACTGAATTCTTATGTAGAGATGCTTTATTCCTGATCACAGGCTTTGATCCTGCTGAATTCAATGATACTATACTACCAACATTCCTAGCTCATACTCCGGCTGGAGCTTCAGTTAGACAAATCTACCACTATGCCCAACTCATAAACTCAGGTAATAACATAAATAATATATTTCTATTTGATATTAACACATTGAGATTATTCTAATTTCGATTACCAATGCCTGTTTTCAGACATTTGATCTACAATTTGGGTTCATAGAATTGTACTTCGTCCCAGGGATTAACAATAATAATAATATTTTATTCAATCCTTATGGCAGGAAATACTTGTATAGACTTAATATCTTTTTAAATTTTTTATACTTCAAAATTTTCAGTTTCCCCAGAAGATGAAGCAATAATTTAATACCACAGTACAACGGCGAGTGTTGAAATCTAGTTGTTCTATGTTTTTGAGCACAGAGAGTATATAGAAAACAATTGAACATGAAAACACAAAGATCTGGTAATCTGGTAATAACAAAGAAGAAGCTATTAGGACTCCACTGACGCGAGGTTAATCATGAGACGAATAATTTTGTTCTACGTGATAAATGCTCTGAAATGAACATCCCCATAAGAGTAGTACTATAGTTCAGGTGGGAGTAAAAAAGGGAATTATTAACGCAAATTAAAGACTCAACATGGACTTTCAACTCAAAATTCCATTAACCTTTAGTCCTAGGAACTTATCACAATTGGAACACCTCATCTCGCCCGCTGGAAGGCTCAAAAGATCCGCCTTATTAACGTTAACAATGATGAAGTTTCGAAAATACCAACCAGTGAAATACTGCATCAAGAGTTAGCATCTAGCCGTGAGTTTCACTAGATTGTGTTTCGAAATGATAGATGAAGTGTCGTCAGCAAACAAAACAATCCTTATATTAGTAAGTATTGATGAAAAAGTGATAACGTAAAGAGGTCATGGATGAATGAAATGAATTGAAGAGGTCCTAAAACAGAACCCTGCAGTTCCTCCATTTCGACTGGATATTTCACAGATACTTATTGGCCTACACGTACATAACAGTATCTATTATTTATGAAATCTTAACACACTCGTTAAAGACGCCCCCAAAAATGTAGCTGACGTGATGGGGCGCTTGTCTTGACTAGGACCCTAGTTTCATCCCGGTGAAATGGAGGGTTAACTCTCGATGCCTAAAGTAATGCTATTCGCGCCAGTCACTGGACTTGTGTGGTGGAAGATCTTCTGAATGGGACCCTAGTTTTGCCGTTATGGTGGAATGGAGGGCTGAGCCGGTTGATTAACTCAGTGATAGGAAGTCCGTCGCAGCACAGGGCCTCTCCCTTAAAACTAGCGTACGTTACCCTATTGCAGTAAATTTCCGGATTTTTCCTTTCAATGGCCGAGTGCGTTATGTAGCATACTGCGTTACCTCTGAAGGGTGGATGCCCACAGGTGGTACTTGTATCACCTGGCCACCCGATTGGTGTTGGACTCGAGGGAGCAGTGTTAGAAAGTCCGCATGCTGGACTAGGAGAGTATTTCATTTATCTGTTCGCAGACCCCCATGTTCGGGATATTCTCATAAAATATTGGATCTCGACGAAACTGGTGCCTGACGCCAGGATCAATCGAAAGACTACACATGGGTTCGTGGGTCTTGACGTACAGGCCGTCTTGACGCTGCTCGTACCAGGATCAATTGAGGCATCAATCTTGGGATTATCTCGGATGGATGGATAAGAAGCCCTTCCGGCGTGTGAGTTACGTCCCAAACAACTCGGTACTGACAATGCAGAGCCAGTAGAGGTTGGATAATGCTTCGCTGCTACCAGTCAAAAGGTTGTAGGTTTTCGAACTGAAGCCCAAACTGGAAGCTGGTGGGTTCATCTCTTCGGAGGGGTCTTCGCGCAATGATATGGCCTACTAATCCTCATCACACTTTCTGCCTCTAGGGGCAGACTGTGGAGACTGCTGAGTAGTCACTTGGTGAAAGAGCCACGCTCACATGCCAATACAACTATGCTGATAGAATTCACAACACCTTCAGAACTTCAATTGAAATCATATCCTCTACGCAATTTTTTTTTTATTTTTGAAGTTCTTTCTTATTACATGAACTTCATTGTGGATCATATTATTATCATTGGGAATTATTCGAATCTTCTATCAGACGATTTGTTGCTATTGAAAGAGTATTTCGCCATGGCATAATACGATATGCCATATATATTGGGTTTTTTTTTCTTTTGGTTTTTATTTCTATTACTTATATCTGACTTGTCCTATACATTTAAAATGTCTTAAAGGATCCGATAAATTATTATTATTATGACTAGAGCATGAGGAAGGTTTTCTACATCATATTCTGATGTATCCATATTCTGTATTTTCTTGTGAATAAATTAAACTAAACTAAACTAAAGTTAATTGATTGTCTGGTGCTTATGTCCCGATAATCAACAAAACTTATTTGAGTAAATTTGAATTTTGAACTCTTAAACAGATGGAAGTTTCGATTCGAAGAAATTTCTGTTACCATATTTAATATTCATTGTAATATTTGGACAAAGTATCCGCCGGGTATTAATTCGTTTGAATATGATATAGCGACTTACCTATCAGCATTTGGAAAAGCGAAAAGATCCTAAAGTAAAAAATTCACTAATTGCCGGTCCAATATAGGATGAATATTGTGACAAATAGTATTTTCTCTACTTCAAATGTCTTATAACAATTATCACGGATATGTTCCTGTCATAATTCTAATTGATTGATATTTTTTTGGGGGATAATTCTAATCTTTTTTTTCATTTACAGGAGAATTCAGAAAATATGATTATTCTCCGTTTAACGCTCTTCACTATGGTCCACTCCACCCGATTCATCCACCATCTTATGATCTGAAACAAATAAAAACACCAGTACATCTCTTCTACAGTAACAATGACTGGCTGTCGCATCCCAAGGATGTTGATAAGCTCTGCAAAAAACTTGGAAATTGTAAAGAGAAAACATTGGTCGCTGAAAATAAATTCAACCACTTGGACTACGTTATAGGAATTCACGCTAAAGAAAGGATTTACACTGAGGTTGCACAAGTTGTTACAAAAGCGTTCAAAGAATGGCAATTGAAGAATTCTATTGATGAAGCTGAATATGATGAATATCTTGAAGAAAATTAATATTGTCATTATCACATTAACAAGTAAATATTAAGTGAAACTTTTAATCTTATATTTTAAATACAGAAAAATACAAAATATGCATTTTTTTATCATCAAATTTTCACGCTCCTCAGTTTGAGATCTCAACAATTTGCAGTGTAAACAGAAGAAGGTTTCAGTTTTGGGAGGCCACTTGTACAATATAATAGAATGGAACAGAACATCAGGGCTGTGTAGTAACAAAAATTGATGTGGATAATTTGCGTACATATAATGATATATAAATGTTAAAATTAACTTTGAACAAAGAATTTTCAATTCATTATGCAGGTACAAAACAATTACGTCCCCAGAGTTCAACAATTTAGGCCTTTCAAATATGTCTAATTTCTTCTAAGAAACCCAAACCAGCCTAAAAGCAGTTTAGAAACAAAAATATTTGTCCTTCACATTTCTCGTAGAAACCCATTAGAACCGACGCCGTTTAAAGACGATAACAGTCTAATATCGTCTCGGAATTTATGTGGGCTACTATTTCGAGCCCCAATTCTCTCTTTCATTCAGCGAGTCAGTCAAAAAGGTTCACAGTTGAAGACATTCTCTCGACCAGACAGTCACGCAAAACTCACCCTATACAAACAAGTTAGCCGAAAGGTACAGTTGCAGACATTCCCTCGACCAAACGGTCGCGCAATATTCTCTCTTCGAACATAAGGTTCTGATCCCACGCATATTCGCTGAAAGTAAGATCTAATCACATTTCTCTTTGTCTCTCAAGTTATAATCAAACAGTCCTCTCATCTATGTTAGCCACAAAGCATCCTTGAAGAAACACATTTATCTCTACTCTTAAATTATTTCATATTTACATTTCACTGTAACCTTCCAAGGAACTGTCCCCCTTAGAAACCCATAACGCAGTAAATGCCTGGAAGTGAATGTATTATCTCCATTATTTATTGTAATTAGATATTAATTTGTGAAAAGTGAACCCAAAAGTGTTAAGGTGAAAAATGAAATTTCAAAGAAATTTGTAATTTTTGGCACAAAAATCGCAACTGTTTTACGCCGTTACTAGGGATATGAAATACTCTGTCAACAAATGTAAAACAAATTTTACATTCTGGTTTTTGCGGAGTGTTCAGTATTTTTGCGTTTTGTGTACGAAGCGAATACGAAATGTACGGATAAGAATTAACAAAAGAAAGAGAAAACCTGCCATCAGATGTAGAAGATACGTTTGAAGCAGAAAGTTTATTGTTGCCACAAAAATCTAGCATGAGGTATGAGAAGGAATACCAGTCCTTTAAAAAGTGGAAAAGCATCAAGAATATCACACGGTAGCTGAAGAACTACGAAAACAATGCCCCGAGTACAAGTTGTAGTGTTCCAAAAATTGATGTTTCTAATAATGTTAATTATAAAATTACACTTGTTGTTAATCCTTCGAATAAATGTGTTTGAATTTGTAAATTCAATTGAATAAAAAAAAGTAAAACATTTTATCTACCCTTGCTGTTAAAGTGTTACTTCATCTACCCTTGCGGTTAAAGTGATACTTTATCTACTCAAAAAAGGTGCTACATTTTAACATCACTATAGAAAAAAATATCGAAATATATACGTTGAAGAATGGTCCAGTTTACTACATCTCCATAATAATCAGGTTCACCTTGAAAAATTGAAGAATTTTCGGAATAATTCGTCTATCGACACCATACTATAACGGCTAATGAATTGCGTTGTACAATGGCTAGTTCGTCTGATTTTTTGTATAATAAAGGGAAAAATATTCAACCGCATATTTTTGTTTGCATGAAATTTCACCACATATGTAAAAGATTTAAAAAAGATTAGGAGTGTTCAGATTGAACCTCTAACATAATAAAGATATTTGGTATAGATTGTCAGCCGAATATTAATTTGCTAATTATGAGTATCATGGCGTAATGGGAAGTTTTCTGCATTTTATATTTGTTGGTTTATTTATTCCATTTTATATTGTATATTGAGTTTTGATCTTATACGTCTATTAAATATAAGCTGTGCTTATAAGACATTAGATTAATTCTAAAAATTTTTGAATAAAAATTTTCCGAAATTAAAATTATAGGAGACATACAGATCAAATCTGTTTTGATATTCAAATCTATACCTACCCATAGGAAGTGTCAGCCGAAGATAATGAAGTCATGAAAAGATCGCTAAACATAATAATTGGCGGGGTTCCCTAAAAAAGTGATTCGCAAATTGACCGATACTAAAAGAATAATAGAAATTCTCTGTTAGGAACGCCCCACTATAAATCTTCAGATAGATAATAAAACTGCGAAGCAAATAAAAGACCTAAATGATTTTAGGCATGAGCTGAACGAAGGAGTGTTATGTTAGCGAACGTGACTTGATTGTTAGGTATGAAAAGGGGATTCCGGTGATCACAAAGGGTGAATTAAAAAATCGAGCTCCGCGAGCAGCATTAACTGGTTATTCGTCTTCACAAATTTGAATTCGTTACCTGCCAATTTCAATGATCTGATCAATCGTCTCAACTTTGGAAGTACTACATATGTTTCAGTTAGTGGATGTTGTATGGACGTGACCAAAATCATGGAAGAGTTGTTCGCCTCTACCTGCAAGACTTCTCGAAGTTATGTAATTACTCCAGTGAATATTGTTAGTCCTGAAACGGAAATTATATGTATATATAACTAACTTGTAACTTTTATCTATCATTATGTATCTTCTACAGACCTCCAAACATATCTTATCGGGACAATTTGGCCCTCTTCCATAACCTGTCAGAATTAGCCTCATAGCATGAAAATTTAGTCATAATTAGAGATTCCAATATTCCCCTAATATTTTAGCGCAGTAATAGTTCACAGAACCTCAATTTGTCCTTCCAACCCATGGTCGATTGGCTAGGCCATACCAGCATGATCGAGATTGTTGATAATCCTACCAATTACAGGACTGCCCAAAGGTCTTCTATTTTAGACCTGATATGCATTTCTTGTCGAGATCTAGGAATATCCGATCACAGAATAATAGCTGGAATTAATTCACCAGAACCTCTATAGATTTTAATCTGAATAAATCTCATAAAAACATTTAGAATTGAATTTTAAAGTATGTCCTAAATACATTGTATCATTTTATAGACATATATATTATCATCACATGTTGTGGTAGTTAACTGCTGAAGAATGAAAAGAAATATAAAATAATGACCAAATTATTTAGACACCACCTTAAACATATATCTTTCGATTGGATGTTAAAGAATCACAAGTTCCTTCACCAACAATGTTCAGCATATAATTCAAAAAGGCCTTTTTTCATTTTCCGTTTTTAAAGAGCATATAGCGCGTGCTCCAGAGAAAGAACCTGATAAATTCGGACACAAAATCTTTTCAGTAAGGAGTTATTTGAATAATCAAAATAATCATTTAAAAATATATGAAAATACTTTTTTTATCACTAGACATTTCTGCAACAACTAACCTGGCCTATACGAAAATTAGGTTATATCACAGAAATATACAATGAAAGAAAATGCGACTTAGACTATACTTTAGATAACCGCCACGTGCATGTGATGTAAAACAAAGAAATTTCTCAATTATTAATATATATAAATTGAATATCACTAGACATTTCTGCAACAACTAACCAATTTTGGGATAATCATGGCCTATACGAAAATAAGGTTATATCACAGAAATATACAATGAAAGAAGATGCGACTTAGACTCTGCATTGGATCCGCCACGTGCATGTGAGAAATCTCTCAATTATCAATATATATAAGTTGAAAATTAATACGAAGAAGAATTAGCATATTATAGAATAATAGCTGGAATTAATTCTTCAAAACCTCTATAGATTAATCTAAATAAATCTCATGAAAACATTTAGAATTAAATTTCAAAACATTTCCTAAATACACTGTATCACTTTATAGACGTATATCTTTCTCTGGAGAATGTGCTATATATTATTAGTAATGAATAATTAATATAATAATATATGATAATAATTTGAAATATTCAATATATTTCAATATTCAAATAAGTTAATTAAAAAAATCTCTCAAAACATGCAATATATCTTCAAAAAACAATTAGAATACGGATAATCTGTTCATCGGCCCTAGGTAACATTTAAAATATTAAAATCAACTAACAATCAGTATAACATACCTTCGAGTTAACTCGGAACTTGTTTGAAACAGACTAACTTTAACAATCCAGGTAGTCAGTTCGTCACAAAATCACAGGAAACTGTAAGGTATTCTATGGTTTTCTTCAAATCATTGACATTCCAGAATGAGAATTATTCAAGCCAAAATATATAGTCTGTTTCAAACAAGTTCCGTGTTAACTCGAAGGTATGATATACTTATTGTTAGTTGATTTTAATATTTAAAATGTTATCTAGGGCCGATGAAGAGATTATCCCAATTGTTCTTTGAAGATATATTGCATGTTTTGAGAGATTTTTGAATTAACTTATTTGATTATTTGAATGTATTAAATATTTCAAATAAATTATATTTTTTGAAAAATCCTTAAGTTGTGTTTTATGTTTTTGAAAAGGAATTGGTTTCATTATGGTAAGATCAGAAACAAAATTTTGTCTCCTTGAAATATTTATTTATTAATTTTAATTGCATTTTTTATATTGGTTGGTTTATTTATTCCATTTGACATTGTATATTGAGTTTTTATTATATACGTCTATTAAATATAAGCGGTGCTTTAGTAGATATTAAATTAATTCTAGAGGTTTTTTGAATAAAAATTTTTTTTAAATTAAAATTGTAGAAGACTAACAGATTAAATCTGTTTGGGTATTCAAATTTTGTTATATTTCTTCTATCAAGTAAAAAGCCATTTTCTATTTTATACATAATATATAATTATATTTTGGCTTGAATAATTCTCATTCTGGAATGTCAACGGTTTGAAGAAAACCATAGAATACCTTACAGTTTCCTGTGATTTTGTGACGAACTGACTATCTGGATTGTTGAAGTTAGTCTGTTTCAAACAAGTTCCGTGTTTACTCGAAGGTATGATATACTGATTGTTAGTTGATTTTAATATTTTAAATGTTATCTAGGGCCGAAGAAGAGATTATCCGTATTCTAATTGTTTTTTGAATATATATTGCATGTTTTGAGAGATTTTTGAATTAACTTATTTGAATATTTAAATATATTAAATATTTAAAATAAATTATATTTTGTGAGAAATCCTTAAATTGTGTTTTGTTTTTGAAAGGGAATTGGTTTCATTATGGTAAGATCAGAAACAAAATTTTGTCTCCTTCAAATATTTATTTATTGATTTTAATTGCATTTTTTATATTGGTTGGTTTATTTATTCCATTTGACATTGTATATTGAGTTTTGATTATATACGTCTATTAAATATAAGCGGTGCTTATTGTAGACATTAATTTAATTCTAAAATATTGAATTGTATCAGTCCTTACTTGGTGAAAATCCATATTAAATAATATTTAAATAAGGTTATTCTGATTTTCACGAATTTTTATTGTTATGTTCACAACAATTGTTTCGCTACCACAGTAGCATCATCAGGCAAGATCACATTTTGAATATTGTATATATATATATATATATATATTATATTTATTCAAAATGTGATCTTGCCTGATGATGCTACTGTGATAGCGAAACAATTGTTGTGAACATAACAATAAAAATTTGTGAAAATCAGATTAACCTTATTTAAATATTATTTAATTCTAAAAGTTTTCTGAATAAAAATTTTTTTGAAATTGAAATTGTAGAAGAATAACAGATTAAATCTGTTTTGATATTCAAAGTTGGTCATTATTTTAAGAAATATATTTCTTTCGATTCTTTATTAGTTAATTTCTACCTCATGTGAGGATAATATATATGTCTATAAAGTGTTACAGTGTATTCAGGACATCTTTTAAAATTTAATTCTAAATGTTTTCATGAGATTAATTTAGATTAAAATCTGTAGAGGTTCTGGATAATTAATTCCAGATATTATTCTGTAATATGCAAATACTTCTTCAATTCAATTTTCAATTTATATATATATATATACATTCTGTCAAGAAAATACCGGAAATTATCGATTTAAATCTGGCGGGGCAATGAGGCAGGTAAAATTTTTTTTTCCTAGGTTGATACCACTGTCCTTAATTACTATGCCAAGCTTGAGCGGGATCTGTCAACTAGTGTGTTTGCAACCGCTGATTAAGTCAGTCGATGTCAGAGTGCGTGCCGATTTTTACTATGGGTGATTACGTTGAGCAAAGAATTTGTTTAAAGTTTTGTGTTGCAAATGAATTTTCGTGTGCCGATGCATTGAAAATGTTGCAAAAGGCCTTTGGTGATAATGCTCTATCGAAAACTCGTGCATATCAGTGGTACAGAGCCTTCAAGGACGGTCGTGAAGTGGTCGATAAAATTAAGGAAAGGGTGCTGGAAAACCGTCGTACCAGCTTGAGAGACATAGCACATGATCTTAAGATATCCCACGACTCCGCACGTACGATTTTGATTGATATTTTGGGCATGAGAAAGGTGGCCGCACGACTCGTACCGAAAGACCTGAATTTTCTTCAAAAACGTCATCGCGAACAGGTTGCTTCAGACATGCTGGATCGCTGTAATTCCGATTCTACATTCATGGAACGCATTATAACTGGTGATGAGACCTGGGTCTACGAGTACGATATGCAAACAAGCCAGCAATCATCGGAATGGGTGGCAAAAAATGAGCCGAAATCGAAAAAACCACGCCAAAGCCGCTCGAAAATGAAGGTGATGCTCATTGTTTTCTTCGATATCCGTGGCGTGGTGCACTACGAATTCGTTCCAGAGAGTCAGACGGTAAACAAGGAGTATTACCTAGGCGTTATGAAACGTTTGCGTGAGCGTATCCGTAAGAAGCGGCCAAATTTGTGGGCGAACAACTCATGGATTTTGCATGACGATAACGCGCCTTCTCACCGAGCTACGATTGTGACTGACTTTCTCGCCAAAAACTCAACAAACGTGCTTCAGCAACCACCGTATTCGCCGGATTTGGCTCCCTGCGACTTTTTCCTCTTCCCAAAACTAAAATTGCCCCTTCGTGGCACCCGTTTTGAGTCGATTGAAGCCATAAAACAAAATTCGGCGCGAGAGCTAAAGTCCGTCCCGGAAAGCGCCTATAAAAAATGTTTCGATAATTGGAAGTGCCGCTGGCATAGATGTATTGGAGCAAATGGAGCCTATTTTGAAGGCGACCAAATAAATTTTGACGATTAAATGTAAAAATGTTGTTTTAATTGAAAATTCCCGGTACTTTCTTGACAGAGTATTATATATAAGAATAAAATCAATTCTTATTTTTATAATTGAAGAAATAGAGGATTTGATGTAATGATTCTAGAAGAGTTTATTTTCTTTAGTTTAAAATATACCAGAATAACATACACAAAATAAAATAATAACATAAAAAGAAATACAAAGAAATAAAACGATATAACAAAATAGCTTATTAACCTGGAAGAAATCAAAAACAATGCTATTTCTTCGGGTTTCTCAATTCACATTTCTAACAGCTAACTAAATATAACATGTGACAGTTTTAGGTTAAAATCTTAGACAAGGAACATAGATCAGAGAATATAGAAGTTTCAAAGTTGTTTTCCCTAAAAATAACAGTTTTATTTTTACATCCTCCCACACAAAGTATGCACCCCTCATTACATGTTTGCGTTTTCACATGGAAGCAGCTTAGTTACATGAAAATAGTTATTGTCTTTTCTTTTATTTCCAATATCTATCTCATATATAGTGTTGGATATTTTTTTCACTACGGTCCTATTCTTATTTCATCAAGTTTTTTCTATTCAATTTTGATTTATTTTCAACGTAAACCTATGTTTACTTGAATTTTTCAAAAATTTCATTGATAAAGGAATTTATTGAAGAATAATAAATAACAGTCAATTTTGGGAAAAAAATCATTTTCATTTACAAGAATCTTATTCTTCTAGGTTTTTTTCTACCATATAAATCTATAACTTCATCCAGGTACTCTTCATCTGGAGTTTCCGGTCCTTCAATACTTATGGGCATACAATGCATTAGCAATGTTTCTTGGTTTATTCAGTACAGTAATGTCTGCATTGAAAGTAGGGATTTTGATACAGAATTTATTGATTTTATTTAAAAAAGACTGAAAGGTTTCAAATTTGCTTGAAAAAGTCATAACTTCAATCGATTTATCATTGAACCTGTCATCTATTTCATTGACTACGCTATCACAATACGTTTTTAAGACCTTTAATATTTCAATAATTTTCTTATCTTGAATAATTTGGACTCAATTTTAAATTTCACCGATTTTTCTATTTATGTTTTTTTGTAAGGGACTTCTCTCATCTCCGTAGCAGCTTTGCAATATCTTTTAGATGCAATTTGCAATTAACGGATTCATTTTGGTGAGGCACAAGTCCTTTCTTTGCAAAGCATGGCTGAGATACGAGAGTGCACTAAGTACCTCGTTCATCACATAGCAGGTGACGATGAACCTCTCATTCCTGTTTTCAAGCAAAATGCTTCCTGCAAGCGATGCAAGATCTGCACCTTCCTTATGAATGTATTCGCAAGTCATCAAAATGGACTTCAGACTTCTGAAAACAGCATTCAATATTTTATAGTGGGATAACCATCTAACTTCTATGTATTCTGGGATTTTTAGAATGGGATCATTCAAAACAGATTCAATTTCGTGCAGAATATTCTCTTTTTTTGGTCATTTGCTGAACAGTTTGTAGATGTCCTTCAGTACATAAAAAAACCTTTTAATTTTTCAATTTTTATTCCTGCAGGAAGCTGCAGCTGATGCGCTCGGTAATGCATATAGAGCGGACTTTTTTTGGCATTTTCAGACAGTTTTCTTCTTACTCCACCTACATTTCCGGACATATTGGATGTTACATCAAAACCAAATACTATAATGTTATCATAAAGAAGACCGAGAGATGCATTTCTTCGTCGATAGCATTCGAAATAGTCTCGGCCTTGTCATCAGGGATTTTTACTATTGGCAGAAACTTTTGAATAGAGACTTTATTTACGACAACTCTGAACGTTATCCTTAGTTCCATTTCATTCTTCAAAGAAATGCTTTCATCCGCTAAAACGGAAAACATCTTATTTTTCAAGGAATCCTTGGATCGATCTCTCAAAACTTCACCAGTACGTGTGAGCAATTCACAAGCTATATCCTTAATTCTATAATTAGCTCTGTCACTAAGGGTCTCTGTCCATTGCTTGAAGTCCTCATTTAAATTCACCAAAATATTTTCGAGCTCTCATATTTTGTAGTATGAGCAATTTCTTCTTTTACTAAAAGCTACAATCATCTTAGCAGTATTTTTAAGCACCTTCTATTCGAATCCTTTTGACTATCGCTCTCTGACAGAATTTGGGCATGAACTGGTCTTTTCAATGCCTGTTTTCTGAATTTTTCCATTTCAATACTAGTAGTGGGAGCAGATGCTCTTGTTTTTCTAATCTGCCATTCTTTCCTTTTTGAAAGATGTGAAAGGAACAGATACTCCACCTTTTTGCTCATCGTACTCAAAACAACTATATTGTATCTCCCAATTTTTGTTATAATGTCGACGTACATCTTCTTTTCCAGATGGGCTAAATATCTTCTCAAAGTGGGCACCAGAAGAGACGGACCAGCCAGGTTTTCCCCTTGCGAATCAGGAGGTTGAAGGGACGGCCTTGGTTCTATCGATGCGGATGCATTAGGTTCAGGCTCTGATACAATTGACCTATCCGATTCTTCGGTATGGCACGAAAGTAGGAGTCTATTGTTCTTTTCATTGTAATGAGTTTCTGACGAGTCTCAATCTGTGATTGAAAGGAAAATTACAAATACCTTCAATATTCCTGGAGAGAATGCTACGCCAAAAATGAACGTAAAATCTGGATATTCGGAACTGTACTGATAATAAACAGGCTATATATACCGTTTAAAATCGACGAATCGATAGCAGTTTTCGATATAATCGAAAATAACCAATTATTTCAAATAACTCCACTATGTTTCTTCATTTCACAAAATTTCGAAAAGAACATATTTTTTCGTAAATTTCAACGGGCTCTGAACATATTGGCCTTGAAACTAGATTATTAAAGCACTGACCTTATACATAGAGGTTTTAAACGCTATTTCAGTCACCTTATAATTCATTTATTTAAATATTTTAATATAAGCCTTCTTCATATTTAATTTCAAAAAATTATATTTAATAATTAGAACTTCAGAAATTAAATTAAAGTAATGTCATATTCACCACTTATATCCAACGACATATAAAATGAACATTCATTATAAGACATCCAAATGAAATAATAAGGAACGGTTTTTTACTTGATAGAAGGATTATTACAAAATTTGAATATCGAAACAGTTTTAATCTGTTAGTCTTCTACAATTTTAATTTCAAAAAATTTTTTGAAGAAACTTTAAGAATTAAATTAATGTCTCTATAAGCACTGCTCATATTTAATAGACGTATACAATCGAAATTAATCATATAATATCAAATGGAATTAAGAAAAACCAACGAATATAAATTGTCAATTAAAATTAAAATATAAATAAACAAACATTTTTTGTTTCGTTCCAGGCATGCGTACTGAACTTTTCAGACAAACGTACGAAGCCCTGTTTGTTACAAAATGTATTGTTTTCTGATCCTATATTTATGAAAAATAACTCTTTCTCAAAAATATAAAACATAATTTCAAGAACTTCTTAAAAACTAATTTATTTGAAATATTCAATATATTTAAATAAATTACTTCAAAAAATCTCAAAACATGTAGTACATCCTCAAAAAATAATTAAAATTACGATAAGATCAGTTCAACTTTACATATAAAAAATAATGAAATCAATTAAACAATAAATAGACTTACCGAATGCAATCTTCAGAAATAAATGATCTTCAGAAACACGCACATAGGTACATTTAATATCCAAGGTACTCTATGTCCTATGTTCACAAAAGAACCATACAAAGCTTACAAGGCACTTTAATGGTCTTATTTAAAACCATTCAACACTGTATAATGAATTTCTTTATTTAAAAACCTGATATAATTATATATTATATATAAAATGAAATAATAAGGAATGGTTTTTTACTTGATAGAAGGATTATTACAAAATTTGAATATCAAAACAGATTTAATCTGTTAGTCTTCTACAATTTTAATTTAAAAAAATTTTTTGAAGAAACTTTAAGAATTGAATTAATGTCTTTATAAGCACTGCTCATATTTAATAGACTTATAAAATCGAAATTCATCATAAAATATCAAATGGAATTAAGAAAAACCAACGAATATAAATTGTCAATTAAAATTAAAATATAAATAAACAAACATTTTTTGTTTCGTTCCAGGCATGCGTACTGAACTCTTCAGACAAACGTACGAAGCCCTGTTTATTACAAAATGTATTGTTTTCTGATCTCTTATTTATGAAAAATAACTCTTTCTCAAAAATATAAAACATAATTTCAAGAACTTTGACGTCGGATTCTTTTTCAGTGAGTCCAACCTAGTCGTTCTAAAAAGAATTTTTGGTTCCAAATTTAAAAATAACAGACATTTGTGCGAAACGATAGCACGGTGTTCTCTGGAACAAGCGCGCAATAATAGAGCAGAAGAACAGCGTAGAAAACTTGTGGGGGGCAAAAACTCAGAATATAACTATTTTGAAAATGGTAAACCCTTGATATTGGGTATTATTTTATAGCAAGTAAAATATCATTTGACTTCTCTTTAAGTTTGATGTGATATTTACTGGTATAAGTCTGGAGAGCTTAGGGTATTGAAACAAATCTTAGTTTAAACCATAGATTCAAGCTAATCTGAGCTTACTTAATCAGAGATTCGAATGACGGTTTATCTTATGGCTCTAAACTCATCACTTGAGTAACCCTCTTTCGTTCAGACTGTCAATCCAGCAGTAGCAGGACTTTAGCATCTTTGAATAAAAAAACACCTGATAATTGCACACTCATGTTGTTTGTTCATCTACTGATTATTTTACGTAAAATGTGTGTTCTTTGTTTGAGGTAGTTAATCCGTTTGATTAAAATTGCACTGGATTACGAAAAGTCAAAGTACTTGAACAATCGAAAATATTTATTTTGATGGATATCGCACAACTACAATCTTCGATGAATTTCTAGGAATCAATCAAAATCGAAACCGATAGGATTACTTTCCAATCAGATAGATCAGGAATCAGATGTGTATCTTTTGCCGGATTTCCTATAAATTTGTGTAATCCCTTTGGAGGAAACAGTTTCTATTATTTCATTTTTGGAAATACAAAATGAGACTGTTGCTTCTGTTTTGCTTGAGCTTATCCCAATTCCATTTGAGATATTGCATTCCATTCTTTGGTGAAAATGGGGCAACTGATGATTATTTACAAACTATGCCGTATTCCAAGGAACAACTAATTGAAGTGAGGAAAAAGCTGAATTTATCATCTATAGACCCTGATGAATTCCTGAGCATAGTAAGTATTCATTTCCGACTGTTTACTCGAATTTCATAAACGAACAGAAGAAACGACCGTATACTCATTCATCACTCGAATTTCTGAATACAAATTTCAAATAATAATTAAAAAGTTGAAAGAGATTCGAAGAAAAACACTTCATGGACAAACTGAAAAAACTGAGATATGGAAAAAAACAAAATAAATAATAACAGTTGAGGCGATACTTGATACAAGTGTTTAACTAAAAATAATATAAGCGAGTGCTCCATCATTCTGAAATCACATTTCGTTTCTTATTTGTATAGGTTATATTGCTAATAATCCAATAAGGCATATTACAATATGCAGCACTGTCGAAATTTCCTTCGAAAAAAGGAGGATTTATCACATGATTCCCGATTGCTGTTCCCCATACATTTAATGACCTTTTGTGTTGATGGTCAACTACTCTTATAAATCTTGGATTTTCGAAAGAGTTATAATGGAAATTGCGCCTATTGACAAAACCAGAATTGTGAAAAGTCGCTTCATTCTGTTCAATTTGAAATCTGACCCAGTCAGAAAAATTCAGACAGTATCTAAAACCATTATCGGCAAGCACCTGGTGCATCTGAATGTGGTAGATGTGAAACTTGCACTTTTTGAGGATTCCTTGAACTGAACTCTCACTCATACCGCAGGCTACAAAGCTTCCTCTGGCTTGTGTGTGGATCTTCTGTTACATTCAGTAAAACCTGAAGCTCCTAGTCTTCGTTAGTGGCCGACTTTATCTTTTTCTCTTTTTTGTACTTAATATCTCCTGTATCTACGAATCTGTTCAATAGTCTCCAAAAATCTACAAAAAACTGAGAAATACTCAATTGTATATCTCTGAACAAATTACTTAATAATTAATCTGAGAACAACAAAAAATGACACGAAAATTTTAAACTTTACTTTTAGAGAAGGTTTCAAAACAGCAAAAAATTGAGATAATTTCGAATTTAATCCATTCGCCATGAATTGCTTGATGATTTCATTCATTCTTCTCGTAAAAAAAAAACAATATAATTTTTTGAGTCTTCAAGAAAATACACATGCACAAATCGGGAGTTTATGAGTTATCTTGTTCGTCGTGCAGTAATAAATATATAGGATAGACGGGACGTTCCTTCAAGACGAGGTTCAACGAACATAAAATGAATTTCATGAAAAATAAACAAACTTCTACTTTTGCCACTCATTGTTTAGAAAACGGCCATCCTTTTCCGACCATAGATAAACTTAAAGTTTTACATGAAGAATCAAAAGGGAAGAAACTTGATTATTCAGAATCTGTTGAAATTCTCAAATTAGTCCACAATAAAAATAATGAATGACTGCACGGATCTATGTACATCCAAAATATTTGAGATATTTAAATAAGTAACATCTGTTTACCAATCTTATTTGGCGTGCCGAGATTCTAGTAGTTGGTTAGGCGGCCTTTTTTAACCTGTATTCATCACTTCTTCTGCCTGTATACGCATAAATACTAGACTGGGCAAAAAAAAGTCAAATTTTTTTTAACGATACTGTGAAAATATCATTCATGATGATAAAAAAAATTATCGTGAATGTTTGAGCCCTAGTTTTTTAACAGCAATCGCATTTTTTTACTCAAAACTCGTCAATTATTAATCTGAAAAATTCCAGCTATGCGTATTCTTAAAGGAAATTAAATTCCCTAGGAAAAAGCTATCTTTGTGAATTTATGTAAAACTAGCCGTTTGCTTGTAATCGTACCTTAAGCATTGATTTATTTTTTCAATTTTGCCTTTCGATTTTGCATTTTTGTAACTACCAGAAATATCAATATATTTATGGTTCAAAATACTGATTTTTGAAGGAAATTTAATACTCTACAAAAAAAGTTTCTTAACATTTTTAATTGAGTTCACTCCTTCCAAAGTTATTCGACGTTGAAGGTAAATTCAAAAGTAATTTGTCATTTTTTTTTGCGTTACACATGATTTTTTCCACTTGATCGAAAAATTTATCACTTAAATATTGAGAATAACTTTATTTTGTTGGACTTCTAGACTTTTTTTTACAAAATCATAATTTATCAATGTATTATTTTGCTTTTTGACGATTAGTTATCCACATAAATTCATTTAATGTAATGTATTTAAGCAACTCCAATAATAAAAAAAATTGGTTTCTTAATCATAAGTTATTTATTTGTGTAGAGACGGAGTTTCATTTCCAGAAAAAAATGGAATAATATAATAAGTCAAAACAAATAGAAGCAATAAAGAGATAAAAAATCATTTTATTTTCACTTATAATTTATATTTCACAAAAAAGAAGCTTATATTGCTTTAATTATTATCGAATCATGAAGAATCATCAATTGAAAGAATAATTATTCAATCAAATTACATTTATTACAATTTGGAAACTTTTTTCGATGTTCACTAACAGCTAGCAACAAATATTGAAGTTGTTCTTCGTTTTAAGTGAGACACTTATTGTAATCTTCAATTAATGATACACCACGCTCCGCATTATCATTGTTCACAGCTAATTTTCCGAAAAATTGCTTATCTTTATTAAAGATATAAGTAATTGGCCCGATAATGATAGTTTTCTATAGTGTGAGCAATTTTTCGGAAAATTAACTCTTGTCAATGATGTTGCAGAGCGTGGTGTATTACAATAAGTGTCTCACTTAAAACGAAGAACAACTTCAATATTTGTTGCTAGCTGTTAGTGAACATCGAAAAAAGTTTCCAAATTGTAAAAAAAAGTAATTTGATTGAATAATTATTTTTGATGATTCTTCATAATTCGATAAAAATTAAAGCAATATAAGCTTCTTTTTTGTGAAATATAAGTTATAACTTAAAATAAAATTATTTTTTTCTCTTTATTACTTCCATTTGTTTTGACTTACTATTCAATTTTTTTCTGGAAATGAAACTCTGTCTCTACACAAATAAATAACTCATGATTAAGAAACCAATATTCTTTTTATTACTGGAGTTGCTTAAATACATTGAAAATGAATTTATATGGATAACTAATCGTCAAAAAGCAAAATAATACATTGATAAATAATGTCCAACAAAATGAAGTTATTCTCAATATTTAAGTGATAAATTTTTCGATCAAGTTGAAAAAATCATGTGTAACGCGAAAAAAACGATAAATTACTTTTGAATTCACCTTCAACGTCGAATAACTTTAGAAGGAGTAAACTTAATTAAAAATGTTAAGAAATTTTTTTTGTAGAGTATTAAATTTCCTTTAGAAATAAGTATTTTGAACCATAAAAGTATTGATATTTCGGGTAGTTACAAAAATGCAAAATCGAAATGCAAAATTGAAAAAATAAATCAATGTTTAAGGCACGCTTACAAGCCAACGGCTAGTTTTACATAAATTCACAAAGGGAGCTTTTTTCTAGGTAATTAAATTTCCTTTAAGAATATGTATCGCTCGAATTTTTCAGATTGATAATTGACGAGTTTTGAGTAAAAATATGCGATTACTGTTAAAAAACGAATAATCGTAACGATACACCCCTTAATGCTATTATTAAGGGCTCAAACTTTCACGATAATTTTTTTTATCATCATGAATGATATTTTCACAGTATCGTTAAAAAAAATTTGACTTTTTTTTTGGCGCTGTCTAATAAATACCCTGTCCTGCTTGTTAAGTTTTCAGTTGTCTGAAGATGGGATAATTCATTCTCGAAATTCGAGTCATAATTAAATGTATAAAATATCAATTTATTGGTAATAAAACAAAGTAATTTCTACAACTGGTTTTAATTATGTACAACTACCAAATAGTAACGGCTGAAACAGTTCAGTGTTTGAATTTCCTTGTTAGCAATGAAATATTTTCAACTTCAACTTCGCTTTTCTTAACATTCTATTTACATGTCTCATAAATATTGCAAATTATAATATTGATGACAATAATAGAGCATATTTCATCATGCTAACCACTAATCGAAATCGATTTTTGATTCTTTGATATCGAAAACTTTGCTAATCAATGAAACTGCACTGTATTCAGAAACAATTAACAGATATATGTTTTAGCCTGAACTGATAACAAAATATGGATACCCAGTGGAAGAACATTTCACAAAAACCTCTGATGGTTACATTTTGAGAATGCATCGTATTCCTCCAACGAAAAAAGGAGTGACGCCAAATAACCAGGTAGTCTTTCTAATGCATGGACTCCTTATGTCATCAGCTGACTGGATAATTGTGGGCCCTGATAAAGCTCTAGGTAAATATTAAATGAATTTAATACGATATTGATGTCTCGCATATCACTTGGTGAAACATTTTTAAATTAATAAAGTAAGTAAGAACAACTCGGCTTAAGTTTCACTGTTTATTTCATGTCTGTTGCCATGTATGTTTCGGGTATTTAGCTCATTTTCAAAACTGAAGAGACCATAACCTAAAATCCTATTTAAAATAGTAGGGTAGATAACAAGAAGAATTCTGAAGAGTGTAAAATTAAGGTGATGGTTCGGTCTTAATCTTTTACAATAAGAGCAATGATGATAAATTAAATTCAAATTGTTCATTTGTGATTGATAGCTTCTTTCTATGTGTTAAACAAATTTCCAAACTTTCTAAAAGGTCCATTCTTCTGCTTTTATTACCTACATGTAAAATAAAATAAGAAGGAACGGTTTTTTACTTGATAGAAGGATTGTTACAAAATTTGAAAATCAAAACAGATTTAATCTGTTGTCTTCTACAATTTTAATTTCAAAAAATTCTTTGAAGAAACTTTAAGAATTAAATTAATGTCTTTATAAGCGATGCTCATATTTAATAGACGTCAAAATTCATCATACAATATCAAACGGAATTAAGAAAAACCAACGAACATAAACTGTCAATTAAAATTAAAATATAAATAAGCAAACATTTTTTGTTTCGTTCCAGGCATGCGTAATGAACTCTTCAGACAAACTTACGAAGCCCTGTTTGTTACAAAATGTTACAAAATGTATCGTTTTCCGATCCCATATGAATGAAAAATAACTCTTTCTCAAAAATATAAAACATAATTTCAAGAACTTCTCAAAAACTAATTTATTTGAAAAATTCAATATATTTAAATAAATTACTTCAAAAAATCTCAAAACATGTAGCACATTCTCAAGAAATAATTAAAGTTACGATAAGATCAGCTCAACTTTACATATAAAAAATAATAAAATCAATTAGACAATGTATAGACTTACTCAGTGAATCTTAGGAATACACGGTCCTCAACAGAAAATAAAAGTGAACACCTTTATATATCCAAGGTACTTATGTTCCAAGTTCACAGAAAATCATACAAAGCTCATAAGGCACTCGGCCTCAGTTAAAACCGTTCAACACTGCATAATGAATTTCTTTATTTAAAAAACCTAATATAATTATATATTATATATAAAATAAAATAAGAAGGAACGGTTTTTTACTTGATAGAAGGATTGTTACAAAATTTGAAAATCAAAACAGATTTAATCTGTTGTCTTCTACAATTTAAATTTCAAAAAATTCTTTGAAGAAACTTTAAGAATTAAATTAATGTCTTTATAAGCGATGCTCATATTTAATAGACGTCAAAATTCATCATACAATATCAAACGGAATTAAGAAAAACCAACGAACATAAACTGTCAATTAAAATTAAAATATAAATAAGCAAACATTTTTTGTTTCGTTCCAGGCATGCGTAATGAACTCTTCAGACAAACTTTCGAAGCCCTGTTTGTTACAAAATGTATCGTTTTCCGATCCCATATGAATGAAAAATAACTCTTTCTCAAAAATATAAAACATAATTTCAAGAACTTCTCAAAAACTATTTTATTTGAAATATTCAATATATTTAAATAAATTACTTCAAAAAATCTCAAAACATGTAGCACATTCTCAAGAAATAATTAAAGTTACGATAAGATCAGCTCAACTTTACATATAAAAAATAATAAAATCAATTAGACAATGTATAGACTTACTCAGTGAATCTTAGGAATACACGGTCCTCAACAGAAAATAAAAGTGAACACCTTTATATATCCAAGGTACTTATGTTCCAAGTTCACAGAAAATCATACAAAGCTCATAAGGCACTCGGCCTCAGTTAAAACCGTTCAACACTGCATAATGAATTTCTTTATTTAAAAAACCTAATATAATTATATATTATATATAAAATAAAATAAGAAGGAACGGTTTTTTACTTGATAGAAGGATTGTTACAAAATTTGAAAATCAAAACAGATTTAATCTGTTGTCTTCTACAATTTTAATTTCAAAAAATTCTTTGAAGAAACTTTAAGAATTAAATTAATGTCTTTATAAGCGATGCTCATATTTAATAGACGTCAAAATTCATCATACAATATCAAACGGAATTAAGAAAAACCAACGAACATAAACTGTCAATTAAAATTAAAATATAAATAAGCAAACATTTTTTGTTTCGTTCCAGGCATGCGTAATGAACTCTTCAGACAAACTTACGAAGCCCTGTTTGTTACAAAATGTTACAAAATGTATCGTTTTCCGATCCCATATGAATGAAAAATAACTCTTTCTCAAAAGTATAAAACTTATGTTTTATATTTTGTCTTCTACAATTTTAATTTCTTCAAAGAATTTTTTGAAATTAAAATTGTAGAAGACAACAGATTAAATCTGATTTGATTTTCAAATTTTGTAACAATCCTTCTATCAAGTAAAAAACCGTTCCTTCTTATTTTATTTTATATATAATATATAATTATATTAGGTTTTTTAAATAAAGAAATTCATTATGCAGTGTTGAACGGTTTTAACTGAGGCCGAGTGCCTTATGAGCTTTGTATGATTTTCTGTGAACTTGGAACATAAGTACCTTGGATATATAAAGGTGTTCACTTTTATTTTCTGTTGATGACCGTGTATTCCTAAGATTCACTGAGTAAGTCTATACATTGTCTAATTGATTTTATTATTTTTTATATGTAAAGTTGAGCTGATCTTATCGTAACTTTAATTATTTCTTGAGAATGTGCTACATGTTTTGAGATTTTTTGAAGTAATTTATTTAAATATATTGAATATTTCAAATAAAATAGTTTTTGAGAAGTTCTTGAAATTATGTTTTATATTTTTGAGAAAGAGTTATTTTTCATTCATATGGGATCGGAAAACGATACATTTTGTAACAAACAGGGCTTCGTAAGTTTGTCTGAAGAGTTCATTACGCATGTCTGGAACGAAACAAAAAATGTTTGCTTATTTATATTTTAATTTTAATTGACAGTTTATGTTCGTTGGTTTTTCTTAATTCCGTTTGATATTGTATGATGAATTTTGACGTCTATTAAATATGAGCAGTGCTTATAAAGACATTAATTTAATTCTTAAAGTTTCTTCAAAGAATTTTTTGAAATTTAAATTGTAGAAGACAACAGATTAAATCTGTTTTGATTTTCAAATTTTGTAACAATCCTTCTATCAAGTAAAAAACCGTTCCTTCTTATTTTATTTCATATATAATATATAATTATATTAGGTTTTTTAAATAAAGAAATTCATTATGCAGTGTTGAACGGTTTTAACTGAGGCCGAGTGCCTTATGAGCTTTGTATGATTTTCTGTGAACTTGGAACATAAGTACCTTGGATATATAAAGGTGTTCACTTTTATTTTCTGTTGATGACCGTGTATTCCTAAGATTCACTGAGTAAGTCTATACATTGTCTAATTGATTTTATTATTTTTTATATGTAAAGTTGAGCTGATCTTATCGTAACTTTAATTATTTCTTGAGAATGTGCTACATGTTTTGAGATTTTTTGAAGTAATTTATTTAAATATATTGAATATTTCAAATAAATTAGTTTTTGAGAAGTTCTTGAAATTATGTTTTATATTTTTGAGAAAGAGTTATTTTTCATTCATATGGGATCGGAAAACGATACATTTTGTAACAAACAGGGCTTCGTAAGTTTGTCTGAAGAGTTCATTACGCATGCCTGGAACGAAACAAAAAAATGTTTGCTTATTTATATTTTAATTTTAATTGACAGTTTATGTTCGTTGGTTTTTCTTAATTCCGTTTGATATTGTATGATGAATTTTGACGTCTATTAAATATGAGCAGTGCTTATAAAGACATTAATTTAATTCTTAAGGTTTCTTCAAAGAATTTTTTGAAATTTAAATTGTAGAAGACAACAGATTAAATCTGTTTTGATTTTCAAATTTTGTAACAATCCTTCTATCGAGTAAAAAACCGTTCCTTCTCATTTTATTTTATATATAATAGATAATTATATTAGGTTTTTTAAATAAAGAAATTCATTATGCAGTGTTGAACGGTTTTAACTGAGGCCGAGTGCTTTATGAGCTTTGTATGATTTTCTGTGAACTTGGAACATAAGTACCTTGGATATATAAAGGTGTTCACTTTTATTTTCTGTTGAGGACCGTGTATTCCTAAGATTCACTGAATAAGTCTATACATTGTCTAATTGATTTTATTATTTTTTATATGTAAAGTTGAGCTGATCTTATCGTAACTTTAATTATTTCTTGAGAATGTGCTACATGTTTTGAGATTTTTTGAAGTAATTTATTTAAATATATTGAATATTTCAAATAAATTAGTTTTTGAGAAGTTCTTGAAATTATGTTTTATATTTTTGAGAAAGAGTTATTTTTCATTCATATGGGATCGGAAAACGATACATTTTGTAACAAACAGGGCTTCGTAAGTTTGTCTGAAGAGTTCATCACGCATGCCTGGAACGAAACAAAAAATGTTTGCTTATTTATATTTGAATTTTAATTGACAGTTTATGTTCGTTGGTTTTTCTTAATTCCGTTTGATATTGTATGATGAATTTTGACGTCTATTAAATATGAGCAGTGCTTATAAAGACATTAATTTAATTCTTAAAGTTTCTTCAAAGAATTTTTTGAAATTAAAATTGTATAAGACAACAGATTAAATCTGTTTTGATTTTCAAATTTTGTAACAATCCTTCTATCAAGTAAAAAACCGTTCCTTCTTATTTTATTTCATATATAATATATAATTATATTAGGTTTTTTAAATAAAGAAATTCATTATGCAGTGTTGAACGGTTTTAACTGAGGCCGAGTGCCTTATGAGCTTTGTATGATTTTCTGTGAACTTGGAACATAAGTACCTTGGATATATAAAGGTGTTCACTTTTATTTTCTGTAGAGGACCTTGTATTCCTAAGATTCACTGAGTAAGTCTATACATTGTCTAATTGATTTTATTATTTTTTATATGTAAAGTTGAGCTGATCTTATCGTAACTTTAATTATTTCTTGAGAATGTGCTACATGTTTTGAGATTTTTTGAAGTATTTTATTTAAATATATTGAATATTTCAAATAAAATAGTTTTTGAGAAGTTCTTGAAATTATGTTTTATATTTTTGAGAAAGAGTTATTTTTCATTCATATGGGATCGGAAAACGATACATTTTGTAACAAACAGGGCTTCGTAAGTTTGTCTGAAGAGTTCATTACGCATGTCTGGAACGAAACAAAAAATGTTTGCTTATTTATATTTTAATTTTAATTGACAGTTTATGTTCGTTGGTTTTTCTTAATTCCGTTTGATATTGTATGATGAATTTTGACGTCTATTAAATATGAGCAGTGCTTATAAAGACATTAATTTAATTCTTAAAGTTTCTTCAAAGAATTTTTTGAAATTAAAATTGTAGAAGACAACAGATTAAATCTGTTTTGATTTTCAAATTTTGTAACAATCCTTCTATCAAGTAAAAAACCGTTCCTTCTTATTTTATTTTATAAATAATATATAATTATATTAGGTTTTTTAAATAAAGAAATTCATTATGCAGTGTTGAACGGTTTTAACTGAGGCCGAGTGCCTTATGAGCTTTGTATGATTTTCTGTGAACTTGGAACATAAGTACCTTGGATATATAAAGGTGTTCACTTTTATTTTCTGTTGAGGACCGTGTATTCCTAAGATTCACTGAGTAAGTCTATACATTGTCTAATTGATTTTATTATTTTTTATATGTAAAGTTGAGCTGATCTTATCGTAACTTTAATTATTTCTTGAGAATGTGCTACATGTTTTGAGATTTTTTGAAGTAATTTATTTAAATATATTGAATATTTCAAATAAATTAGTTTTTGAGAAGTTCTTGAAATTATGTTTTATATTTTTGAGAAAGAGTTATTTTTCATTCATATGGGATCGGAAAACGATACATTTTGTAACATTTTGTAACAAACAGGGCTTCGTAAGTTTGTCTGAAGAGTTCATTACGCATGCCTGGAACGAAACAAAAAATGTTTGCTTATTTATATTTTAATTTTAATTGACAGTTTATGTTCGTTGGTTTTTCTTAATTCCGTTTGATATTGTATGATGAATTTTGACGTCTATTAAATATGAGCAGTGCTTATAAAGACATTAATTTAATTCTTAAAGTTTCTTCAAAGAATTTTTTGAAATTAAAATTGTAGAAGACAACAGATTAAATCTGTTTTGATTTTCAAATTTTTTTTACTACATGTAAAATCTCAGTTCTACTGAAATCTATAAAATGATTATTATTTATACAATGTTCCGAAAAATCAGATGTTATATAATATTATTATGCAATATACTTTTTTTGTGTTCTTCTACCCTTATGTTTATAGATCAACCTATCTGACTTATGTAAAATGAAGAACATTCATTACAATATAATTTGTATATATCGCTTTTTTCACAGGTTTCACGACAGTCTTTGCTATTGACTAAGAGTGAACCTAAGTTTTTCTTATTTGTACAAATAGTACTAATATTATTTTGTCTTAGTTCATTATAAATTTTGTTGCTAATTTGTGGTATGAAGTTAACGTTTTGGAATTTTTTTCCTGAAGGATAGGATAAAGGGAAGCTAGAGCTTTTTTATGCTGTTTCTTAAAAATGAATTTTTCTATTACGTTCGTATTGTAACCATTGTTCGACGCTAATGACTTCAAAACTTCAATTTCTTTGTTAAAATTTTCTATTGAGAGAGGGGTTGATTTTTATTTTAAGAGAGTGGGAACTGTTATTATGTATTAATTAATCCGTGTACGTGAATTTTCTGAATATGTCAAATTCAAGGGAATTAACATTTCTTGTGATCTGAATATCTAAAAAATTAATTGATTTTTGGAAATTTTCGATTTCAATAGTGAATTTGACAGAATTGAAAAATGAATTCAACAAATCCAAAAATATTCCTTAATGTCTAATAGAACCTAACCAAATGCAGAATACATCATCAATATATCTTTTTCAGTAAAGAACTTTTTTTTATCAAATTATCTTGTGAAGATAAGATTTTTTTCCAAGATGGATCATAAAAATCCCGTTTAAAAGTGGTGATAAGAGAGAACTTCGGGCTAAAATCCCGAAACATATATGTCAACAGACATGCAATAAACAGTGAAACTTAAGCCAAGTTGTTTTTATTTACTTTATTAATTTAAAATTTAATATTTTTGCATTAACAATTTTAAATGCATGATTTTCGATTGGCTAATGGAAATTTAAGTGGGAATAATCTCGGAAGCATTTTTATTGGTGGCAGTTCAATTAGATATTAATAAGCAACATATTATCCATTATCCATTTTTGTATTTAAAATAACTATTTATTTATTACAAAATATGTGTTTAATTAATTCGGTCCTTGAAAAAAATTCCCTTCAATTGAATGAAATGTATACTAAAATTTCACAAATTTAAAAAGAAGTAAGTATCTATGTTCATCCAGTTCCAGTTGATATGTGGACTTATCATGCTCATCAAATATAATTTCGAAAATATTTCTGAATTGATTTTATCATGGATATTGACTTATCATGATATGAAATCAGGCAAAGAATGGCCCATTTATAATAAGGTTATAAATAAAAAAATAATGAATAAATTTCAAAGTTACGAGTGCATTAGATAAGTTCAACCTTAATTTTGAGCAGATTGTCGATTGTTTGGGGCTCAATCTCAAGAATGGTTACTTCGATTTCATGTTTTAAAGCATCAATTATTCATGGATGATTAGCGTAATATTTATTCTTAACTTTACCCACAGAAAATTGTCGTCCGAGGTAAAAATGAGTTTCATCGCTAAAGATTTTGCCGGGAAAATGCTCATCTTCGGCCATGCGATAATTTGCCCATTGAACGAAGAGAAACGCATCGGATGATCACAAGGCTTCAATTCTTGCACTAGTCGAACTTGTAAAGCTTTCATACCGTGAGCTTTATGTGAAATTCCCCTCAGAAAAGTGCGATAATTCTTGAGTTTTTAAGCACGATGACGAGTTGATGTTGATGGTTGTTCAATCACATTTTGGGCTACAGCAGCAACGTTTTCAGGTGTGATCACTGGACGAGAACGTGAACGGGTTGTTTCATTATATAATGATCCAGTTTCACGAACTCGATGCACAAATTGATCCACAAATTGCCATGAAAGCGTTTCATTTCTATTGAATTTTCCATTCTTATAGAAGAATATTTTATTGATTTAGCTTTACAAAATATTCCTGTCAGAAAAATGAATTCGGTAGATTAGGGGTTACGGGGCTATATTTTATAAAGTATTGTATAAAGTATTATATAAAGTATTGTATAAAGTATATTATCTCAGTATCGCTCAGAATCTCTTGCACCGGACGTGATGATGGTAGCGGTTCAACGAGTACGTATTGAACGATAATGGGAAACTCATGATTAACCTATGCACACTCAATGAATTAAGAGTCAATAATACTTTCTTTCATCATCGGGCCCAACATAAATATACATTTGAGAATACCAGAGCACATAAGTCAATTATCGAATATATATTGAGTAATAGACATATACATCCAGCCCAGATACAGGAAATCATTACACTGAACTCAGCTAATGTCGGTAGCGACCATAAACTACTTCTGGAAATAATTAAACTGAAACGATCATGAAAAACAAACAGCGGGCCAAAGAAGAAAGAAGAAAAGCTCAATATATAGTCTCTATGGGACAACTCAACGAGAACTTTATACCAAAATAGACTAAACAGAGCCTTTGAAATGAACCCAATAATGGAGGGTGACGATGTCAATATCAACTGGGAAAAACAGAAGATGAACGTTAAAGAGGTTGCGAACGAAGCACTTGGCGTACGTACCAGACACAGACTGTACAAAAAACATAATAAAACACCATGGTTAACCAACGAAATGAAAAAAAAATGTGATGAAAAGAAAAAGGCATACCTGAAATATAGAACACTTATGACCCCAGAATCATTCGCACAATACAAAATTATCCGCAACGAGGCAGGGTCTCTCGTAAGATTAGCTAGAGCCAGGCACTGGTAAATTTTCTCTAAAAATATGGTAAGTGAATTCTGTGGTTTTCAAAAACAAATCTGGCCACTAATCAGAACCCAACGGAAGGAAATAAAAGAGTTAATAGAGCCCAGACATATCGAAGCAATGCTGGCCTGAATATCTAAAAAACTTATATGAAATGGAGTAGAAAGTCGTTGAGCCGAATGATTCACCAGAAAAAGATACTGATGACCATATGCAAATAGAAAGTAAAGATATAGAACTTGCACTTAAACAGTTGAAAATCAGAAAGAGCCCTGGTGTGGACGGTATTCCCAACGAACTGCTCAAATACGGCGGACAATGTCTTGTGGAACACCTGGCTAAACTGGCTAAAAACATCTTTGATCACCACAGGATACCAGATAACTGGTGGACAAGCATTACGATTCTCTTGTTCAAAAAGGATGATGAAAAATTACCGGAAAATTACAGGGCCATCAACTTACTGAACTTGACACTGAAGTTGATAATTAAAATAATTACCAACAAGATAAATAGCATAATCTCTCCCTCCGACGAACAACAGGACTTTAGAACAGGCAGATCTTGCACAGATGCTGTCTTTTGTTATAAGGCAAATTGTCGAAGAATCTATTGAGTATAATAGACCTTACTACATGTGCTTCATAGATCTACAAAACGCATATGACCGGGTTAAGCTACAGGATGTTGTCTATTTACTCTGCACTAGCCTTTCAGCTTAAAAGGTCATTGGAAACATATATAGGGCCAACAGAATACAAGCCAGAATTCAATCCCGTAGACAATGGGATACGCCAAGGCGACTCACAGAGTCCACCCCTTTTTAATATAGTTATGGATAAAATTATAAAGCAAGTACGCCGCTTAAACGGATATAAATTGGGCAACAGTAATATCACAATTCCATGTTACACCAATGATGCTGTGCTTGTCGCGGAGAATTGAGACGATCTTCAGAGAAGCCTCTATCGTTTTAACTGTGTAGCCAAGTCCTTGAACATGGTCATTTCTGCATCCAAAATAAAAAGCTTGACGACATCTAAAATACCAATCAGGTCGATGATCAAATAATACAGCAGGAGATGAAATTTGAACCCGGGCATAGAGCTCTCTGGATATGGTGATGTTGAGTCGGAAGTGAGACAACAAACAAAACACTGAGGGTGGCTAGATGCTTCAATGGTGCAATATGAAAAAATAAATATCTACATATTGGGACTAAGCCGTAAATGTATAAAACTGTCGTAAGACCTGTAATCACATATAGAGCAGAAACCTGGCCAGATACAGCAACAACCAGAAGGGTCTTGGAGGTTGGAGAAATGAATATATTATAAAGAATCGCTGGAAAAACTTTACTAGACAGTAGTGACAACATAAGACGAACATCAACGATTGGGTATTAGATAGAAAGAAGGATTGGAATAAGCACATAAATCGAATGGACCTACAAAGAATGGTAAGAGAAGCGCGTGATGAATCACCTATTGAGAGAAAAAGTATAGGAAGAACACGAAAGAGATGGAGCGATAATTTTACCTTCAATCAGGACTAGTCAAGTTATGAAGAAAAGACAGGCACTTGTGCCTATAATGAAGATGGAAGAAGAAGTATAAAGTATCGGGTGTTTTTTTTAAAGTGATAGAACTTTCGATAGGGATAACTGTGATTTGACAGAAGGTAGAAGCCATGTTGTTTTGACATTTTTGTTCAGTAAGCATCGACAAATTATCATGGAAAGACTCACGCCGCAACAACGTTCACAAATTGTTGAAATTTGTTTTCAAAATCAGTGTTCTATTCGCCAAACTTATAGAGCACTTCGTGAAATTTATGGTTTACATAATCGTCCATCAGAGCAGCTTATTTGTCGATCTATCGATATATTTTGGACAACATTTTCTCTACTCGATTCAACAACAACAACAAGACAAAGAACTGTACTTACAGAAGAAAATATCGCTGCTGTAAGTCATCTCGATAATCTCGATCGATACTCTACGAGACTTCGATCACTACAGCCATGTGTCGAAAGAATAATTTTTTACCTTATATTAAATTTTTTTTTATCGAAAACTAACGTATCTAAACAAATATTATTGATATTAAGTGACTTTTATAAATGAGATTTTGAAATATGGATTTCAATAAATATGATTCATTACAGCTTATTACCTTGCCGATAATGGTTTCGATGTTTGGATGGGTAATGCCAGGGGAAATACCCAATCAAGAAATCACACAAAACTGAAGCCAAGTCAGAGTAAATTTTGGAAGTTCTCGTGGCATGAAATTGGTACAAAGGACTTACCAGCAATGATAGACTATACCCTGAAAAAAACGAAGAAAAAAGCACTATTTCATATTGGTCATTCTCAGGGCACTACAACATTTTACGTCATGTGCTCCGAGCTACCACAATATAACAAAAAAATTATCGCTCATATCAGCTTAGCCCCAATTGCATACATGAAAAACACGTTCAGCCCACTGGCTCGATTAGCTGCAAGTCTGTTAGTGGTTCCGGAGGTAAGTAGTGTCATGGATTTTAAATAGTAAATCATTTACATTGACCAATATCACTGATCGTTAAGAGGCTTTTTAATGATGAACAATAGTTATTTAGAAAACATCCTAACGTTTAATACTTTATTAGGGGAATAAATAAATTCGTGCGGTTTTTTGTTGAAAATTTAGGCTTTATGGGGAAAAATTGGTTATATCGTGTCAATAACACGAGTTATGTTAGCTTCCAAAGCGTCTATTGTTTCATAAGCATAAACTAATGATTTGACATAACCCCAAAGAAAATAATCCACTGGAGTTATGTCGCATGATCTTGGAGGCCAATTAATTGGACCATTTCTCGAAATAATGTTATCGCCTAATCCTTCTTTCAATAAATCAATTTTTACGAGGTGTAGCACCATCTTGTTGGAACGAGAACACTTCTGGGTCGATACCAATCAAATTTTGAAACAAATAATCTTTGATCATCGATCTGTAACGAGCACCATTCATTGTAACATTAGCTCCAGCATCGTTTTTAAAGAAATATGGACCGCTGATGCCTTCAGCGTGTAAAGCACACCATGCAGTGCATTTTTCAGGATGCAATGGGACCTGCTGAACTTCTTGAGGGTTATTTTCACTTCATAAACGGCAATTTTGCTTGTTTACATAGCTGTTCAACTAGGAATGAGCTTCATCACTAAACATAATTTCACGATAAAAAAGTGGATCAACTTCAAGCTGTTCTAGGGGCCAATCAGCAAACAAACGACGCTTATTATGGTAAAGTGGCTTTAGTTCTTGAACCAATTGGTTCTTGTATGGGTGTAGATCAAGATCTTTACGCAAAATTTTTCATGTGGTGTAGGCGCAGAGCTCGACTTGTTGTGAAAGTCGAAGAATAGACAAATCTGGATCATCATTAACACTTTGACTTACAGCAGCGATATTTTCTTCTGTACGTACAGTTCTTTGTCTTTTTGTTGTTGTTGCATCGAGTAAAGAAAATGTTGTCCGAAATCTATCTATAGTTCGACGAATAAGCTGCTCTGATGGACGATTATGTAAACTATAAATTTCACGAAGTGCTCTATGATTTTGGCGAATAGAACACTGATTTTGAAAATGAATTTCAACAATTTGTGAACGTTGTTGCGACGTGAGTCTTTCCATGATAATTTGTCAATGCTTACTGAACAGAAATGTCAAAACAACAAGGCTTCTACCTTCTGTCAAATCACAATTATCCCTATCGAAAGTTCTATCACTCTAAAAGAAACACCCGATATTTATTATGAATTGCTTCCATATGACCAAAGACTAAATTCGTATCACTACTATCAATAATTGGGCCGTTTGAAGCCAGGGTTTGATCAGAAACCGCCAGAATTGTGGAACAAAAGTGATGTTGGGTTCGATCAGGAAAACGCTGAGTTTGAAATTTTTAATGTATCCACCATATAGTCCGGACCTGGCATCAAGCGATTATCATCTTTTTATCGCAATGCAAAACTCTCTGAGTGATAAAAATTTGCATCAAGAGAAAATTGTGAAAATCGATTACTAGAGTTTTTCACCAGTAAGGACCAAGACTTCTATAAGAGAGGCTCTATGATGCTACCTTTAAAATGGCAACAAATTATAGAACAAAACGGTGTATATTTCCTACGTAAAAGGTTTTTCAAATATTATAGAGATGGCATACTGCAGACAAATAATGAAATATTTGATAAAAAATAAATTATTAAGGGAAAATCTACACGGATACATAAAAGGACAACCAATTGAAAGAGCAATGTACCAGTTTATCAACAAAATAGTAGAATCTTTCGAAAACAAGGAGTTGTGCATGGGAATTTTTCTTGATTTAACCAGGGATTGTTTGAATTGTGATAAATTGTTGCAAAAATTAAAACATTATGGAATTCGAGGATAAGCACTGCAATGGGTCAAGTCATATTTTCTGCACAGAAAACAAATGGTAGAAATGGAAGTAAATGGAGAAACTGTGCGATCAAATTTAGAAGAATTACTTTCAGACATACCGCAGGGAAGTTTTGCTGGGCCTTTATTCTTTCTAATATATATAAATATGAAAGACTACAGACCAAATGTTGAACTGGGTGCTGAAAGAGTTAATAAAGTGAATTATGCAGATGATGCAAATCTACTCCTGGAATATTTGTTCTCAATGTTAGAAAGACTATGTCAAATCACCTTAGAAAAAACTGATGAATGGTTCAAGAATAATAATCTACTTCTTAACAAAGTCAAAACTAAATTCATACTTTTCACACCAACACAATCAAGAACTCAAGGAAATAGTACAATCAACCTTAGTCCTGAAATATACCAAATTCAAGGAACAACTAAATTTTTAGGCATGTATATATATAAGAACCTCAGTTGGAAAGAACATATAAATCGTCTTTGTGACAAAATTACAACATCTATTTACAGTCTGAGAATTATAAGCAGGTATATCTATAGTTATCACCTGAAAATGATTTATCAAGCAATAAAACTAAGAGTTGGCATTTTATTTTATTGATCAGGAAACATAAAACTATGGTTCATTCTACAGAAAAAAGCAATTAGAATACTTAACAACATGAAGTATAATGAATCCTGCAGGAGTATCTTCAAGAGAAGTGAATTATTGACAATATATGCACCAGGAATAAAAGGAATCTATTTGGAAAATATGAAAACAGAAGTACCTTCTATGAAACCAGGAATGAAGATTATATTTATCCCAGACACAATCTTACAACTTGTCAAAAGCAGGCTGAATAAAGATGTCCTCAAGATTTATAATACTCTTCCAAAAAACATAAAAATAATTACTGTTATGAAATAATTAGAAAAAAATTTTTTCAAATATTTAATTGATTTGGGACCACATAATTTAGAGAACTATATGCCCCCCTGGTGATTTGTACCAATATCTTTGACACTATTCCATTTCGTATTCATAGCTGTTTTAGATGTATGAATTTATATGTGAATAAAGAGCAATTATCATTATTTGACGCAAATCGGACAATCCGAAATATGTTAAATAAAGTCTCGATGTTCACGAAAAAATAATGAATTTTTCCCCAACCTATTATTACAACTGAGTTTAAAATTTATAGAATGATTACCTTAAACGTAATTCAGTCACAATTCATGTAGAATAATGTTTCATACGACGTTGCAAAAACGAATATGTTTAGTTATAATTGAATAACTCTATCAAAGATCCATTTTTAAATACTTTCATTTATTTCTTGTTTTCAGACACTTTTCAGATTATTCGGTATCAATGAAATAATGCCCCATAGTCAGCTGATGACCTGGTTGGGAAATGAATTCTGCACTGCAGGTGAAGAATCCGAAATTATGTGTAGGGATCTTCTATTCGCCGTCACGGGCTTCGACCATGCTGAATTTAATGACACTTTGCTCCCCAGAATCCTAGCGCATATGCCAGCAGGATCATCGGCTAGGCAATTTTTCCACTATGGTCAACTCATAAAGTCAGGTAATAACATAATAATTGAAATTCAATATCCACATGTTCAGAAATTAAGGAAAAATTCTTCTCGAACGTAAGTTTGAATTGATTTGATTTTAATAATGAAGTAACTTTAAACTCGGAACTATATATTCTAACTTCTACAATATATATTGAAACTATGTACAAAAACTATCAAATTGATATCCTTAATACATAATCAATATAAAATATTCTTCAATGTCTCGGCGAAAACCCTTTTACATCTAGATATGAAACGCATAATATGAATGTATTAACAAAAACTATATAAGTATGTATATTTAAATAAAAATACAAGAAAATCCACTATTCCAAAATTATCTAAAATTCTCAAAATGAAGGAATCCAATAAACATAATTGAACTAGAATTCCAACATTTGATAGCTATTACGGTCTCTAGACCTCTTCAGAAATGTATTGAATTCAGATTCAAATATATAACAAGATCAAAATTCAACTTACCAAATAAGATAAAACTTGGAACGAATAAACTCGAAGTAAGCTTTAAAGTATCCAAAATAAAACAGAAATGACAACCTTTAACTATTTGTACTCGGAACACAGAAAAACATAACAAAACTTATTCACCCCAAATAATGTCCTATAATGAGAAAAATAACCAGAATTTGAAAAATAATGTATAATTTAGGAATATATTGTGGATATTTCAATACAGTACAATACAATATATTTTCCTCAAAATTTTACAGGGTGTGTCAGTAAAGTTTACATAAATAAAATCACTTCAAAATAATCCTTTACAAAAAAATAAGATAAATAAAAAGATCAAAATTCAACTTACCAAATAAGATAAAACTTGGAACGAATAAACTCGAAGTAAGCTTTAAAGTATCCAAAATAAAACAGAAATGATCAACGTGTTGTTACGTACAACCTTTAACTATTTGTACTCGAAACACAGAAAAACATAACAAAACTTATTCACCCCAAATAATGTCCTATAATGAGAAAAATAACCAGAATTTGAAAAATAATGGATAATTTAGGAATATATTGTGGATATTTCAATACAGTACAATACAATATATTTTCCTCAAAATTTTACAGGGTGTGTCAGTAAAGTTTACATAAATAAAATCACTTTCAAATAATCCTTTACAAAAAAATTTGCTTTTATGAAAAATATATAAGCAAATACAATATGTACAATATATATAAATATATACACTCCTACATACACATACATGTATATGACTAGAAAGGATGCGTCAGGAACTCTTCTAAAGAATAAAAAACATTTTCGATGAGCATGAGTCCTGACCAACTTCTTGAAGGATGCTCCAGGAAGCGACGTTACACGGTCGGAAAGTTCATTGTACATTTTTATTCCATTAAAAATGTGCGTATTTTGAGTCTTCTTTAATCGATGACCTGGGGGAACAAATTTATCTCTGGATCATGTTTCATGGTCGTGCACGCTTGAATGCTTAGTAAAATTGTGCCTGTTCTCGTGGACGTAGACGAGACACTCGAGTATATTGCAGCTTGGAACAGTAAGTATGCCAAACATCTTAAACAACGATCTGCAACTGGTCATCTGATCAACTCCAGCCACCAACCCTATTGCATGTTTTTGCTTTAGAAAGACCCTACTAGCACCCGCAGTCGAGCCCCATAGGATTATGCCGTAGGTCATTCGTCCGTGGAACTGAGCATGATATGTAAGCGGTGCTTCTTTTTCAGTAAGAAGATTTTTTATTCGTCTTATGGCGAATATTGCAGTAGAGAGCTTCTTACATAATCCATTAACATGCTGCGTCCAAGTTAGATTTCCACTGATTCATACACCGAGTAGGGAAATGGTCTCTATATTATGGCGTTTTGTTGTAAGTAGCCTCTGCGTTTTTTCCGGATTAACTTTCACGTCATTGCTGTTGAACCGGTCAATAGCGCCTTGAATAGATGTTTCAACTTTTTCCCGGAGAACTATCTCATTTTTTGCCCTATTTAGAAAGGATGTATCCTCAGCGAACATTGTCCTTCCATCTGCGGCAACATTATATACCATATCGTCAATATATATCAAAAATAAAATTGGTCCAAGCACAGACCCCTGAGGCACGCCTGAATTGATTCTTCTCTTGGAAGATCTCTTTCCATCTAGATCTATAATCTGATATCTATTATGTAGATAAGTTCTCAGCAGTTCCAATGCTGGACCTCTTATGCCGATATACTCCAGTTTGGACAAGAGCTTGCTATGATTTACGCAGTCAAAAGCTTTGCTCAAGTCCATGCAAGTTATTATTGCTTCTTGTGAATCGTCCAATGCCTCCAAGATAAATTCAATCACCTGCACCAATGCTGTTGTGGTGGACCTAGCCCCTCTGAAGCCATGCTGCTTATCGTTAAGCAGGGAATAATAATAATAATGAATGAAACTTAATTCAATGAGGGACCCGAAGATCTCTGAAACTGCTGCAGTATCGATATAGGACTGTAATTGTCATAAACCTCGTGATCCCCTTTTTTATATACTGGTATAAGTCTTTCCAGCTTTAGCTCATCGGGAAAATAGCCCTCCTGAAAACAGGCATTTATGAGGTCAGAGAGTGGATTGACTAGACAATGGGCAACTTCTTTCAGTAATCTTACTGAGAAGCCATATATATCTTGTGATGATTTTCCCTTCATTTCATTAACAGCCCTCTTGACTTCCAGAATGATTTTTAAAGATTTTTCTTTTCATTAATTTCTTACTCATTTCAAGGTTGTTCAGTCCACCCAGTTTCTCGGTTATTGTGGAAAAATATGTCCTGAAATCCTCCTCCGACATTGCGGCGGTGTTGGCGTTCCCTTTTCTGCTTTTTAATGAATAATTCATGATCTTCCATATTGCTTGATTTTTATTCTCCGACTCATTCAATATCTGAGAGTTTTTACTTTTGATGGCATCGTTGATAGATTGCTTAAGTTCTTGCTCCATACTCTGGTATAACTCTTTAGAGTTTTCATCTCTTTTAACTACAAAAATTGTGTTGGCTGCATCTACTTTTTTCTTAAGTTCTATTATTTCCATACTATCCCAGTATTTCTCTTTACGATGACTCCTCATCCTAATTCTTTTTTCTCGAAAAAATTGATTGAATGTATTGGTCACTATTTTATGAAAATTCATGTACGAGTTATTATCAATAAATCCCCAGTTGACAGATTCTAACCACTCCCGAATGGCATGTGTTGTTTTCATTTATAGAGCGAATGAACTTATATCTTGGTTTTTCAGGAATTTCTGTCAGCTGGAATTTCAACCTTTGCGCCAGGGGTCCGACAGATAATGATTAATCGTAGTTGCTTCATACGCGGTAGGATTCTTTTTGGTGAAAATATTATCGATGCAGTTGCTCGACTTGAGTGTTACACGGGATGCCTCACTAAGCACAATATGTAGACCGAATGAAGAGAGCATTTCCTCGACTTTTATTTTCTCGTTATTTATCTGAGTAAGATCTATATTAAAGTCTCCTGCGATCATGATATACGATTCACTAAAAATAAAATTCAGTGCCTTTTGTAACCTTTCCATAAATCAATCAAAATCTCCCTGAGGGGGCCTATATATGCATAAATAGTGTATTCTTGATAATTTCACATGTATGGCACACATTTCAATATGCTTTTCGATTAACAGTTCATTTATTTCAGATACTGTTTTACTTTGATAATTATCCCTTGTTAGTATTAGGCTTCCACCATGTTTGAAATTTTTTCGAGTGGAAGCAGTCGCTACATTGTAATTAGGAATGCTCACACCTCTCAGTTGATCGTCAGTCATTCAGTGTTCAGTTACACATGCTAATTTATAATTTCCTGCATTCAAGACAAAATCCATTTTGTCGAGTTTTTTTCTCAGGCATTGAATATTAATATTTAATATGGCGTCAGTTTTAAAATCAGTCCGTTTTCTCGTCTTCTCCGCAGAGTCTCTATGATCTTTTATTATTTTGTCCCTGGAGAAAAAACCTGAAACGCCTCACCGCAACGCCTAAAGGCCAGATTTGTGGCCTATAGAGGTCCTCAATTAGTGATAAGCTAGCACCAACCCTGAACGACGCACTCTTCGATCCATCTTGTTTTGGAAGTTTCTCGATTGAAACATGGTCACCTGGAAAGTGTTCCCTCAGGTGATTGTCAATTTGTGCCTTCTGGACCTCTTCGCCCACACGATCCACATAGATCCAAGCAAGTCGCGGAACACCCGAAAAGGTGGACAATTTAACACCGGTTCCAGTCACCATAGTTTTTCCTCTTCTTATGTCCATCTTGTCTTTCTCATCTTTTTCTACCTGTGAGCCTGCACCATTATTGTTTCTATCATTTCTACTTTAAGTCTTTTTGCTGTTAGAGTAGATTCCTATCCTGTGTGCAGTTACTTTCTTGATTGATTCAGGTTCATCGTTTCTTGCGGTCGGTAATTCAGATCTTTCCTGCAGTTCTTCAATAAGATTTGATTTCTCATCTACAATCATCTTTAAATACTTCACTTATTTAGACTCTATATGAATTTATTTTAATCATTCCAAGTATTACCTTATTTGGTGAGTTAAATTTTGATCTTGTTATTTGAATATAAATTCAATACATTTCTGAAGAGCTCTAGAGACCGAAAAAGATATCAAATGTTGGAATTCTCGTTCAATTATTTTTATATTTTGAGAATTTTAGATAATTTTGGAATGGTGGATTTTCTTGTATTTGGATGTTTATATACATCAATAATAAAATTTGTGACCTATGTGTATATAATTATAGAAATTTAGTTGGATATAGGTCAAGTAAAATCCTCGATGGAGGTACAACATATTTACCTCCAACGAGTATTTTACTTGATCTATATCCAATTAAATTTCTATAGTTAATATACATACTTACATAGTTTTTGTTCACTTATTAATACAAAATAAGAAGGAACGGTTTTTTACTTGATAGAAGGATTATTACAAAATTTGAAAATCAAAACAGATTTAATCTGTTGTCTTCTACAATTTTAATTTCAAAAAATTCTTTGAAGAAACTTTAAGAATTAAATTAATGTCTTTATAAGCACTGCTCATATTTAATAGACGTCAAAATTCATCATACAATATCAAACGGAATCAAGAAAAACCAACGAATATAAACTGTCAATTAAAATTGAAATATAAATAAGCAAACATTTTTTGTTTCGTTCCAGGCATGCGTAATGAACTCTTCAGACAAACTTATGAAGCCTTGTTTGTTACAAAATGATTTGTTTTCCGATCCCATATGAATGAAAAATAACTCTTTCTCAAAAATATAAAACATAATTTCAAGAACTTCTCAAAAACTAATTTATTTGAAATATTCAATATATTTAAATAAATTACTTCAAAAAATCTCAAAACATGTAGCACATTCTCAAGAAATAATTAAAGTTACGATAAGATCAGTTCAACTTTACATATAAAAAATAATAAAATCAATTAAACAATGTATAGACTTACTCAGTGAATCTTAGGAATACACGGTCCTCAACGGAAATGAAAGTAAACACCTTTATATATCCAAGGTACTTATGTTTCAAGTTCACAGAAAATCATACAAAGCTTATAAGGCACTTGGCCTCAGTTAAAACCGTTCAACATTGTATAATGAATTTCTTTATTTAAAAAACCTAATATAATTATATATTATATATAAAATAAAATAAGAAGGAACGGTTTTTTACTTGATAGAAGGATTATTACAAAATTTGAAAATCAAAACAGATTTAATCTGTTGTCTTCTACAATTTTAATTTCAAAAAATTCTTTGAAGAAACTTTAAGAATTAAATTAATGTCTTTATAAGCACTGCTCATATTTAATAGACGTCAAAATTCATCATACAATATCGAACGGAATCAAGAAAAACCAACGAATATAAACTGTCAATTAAAATTAAAATATAAATAAGCAAACATTTTTTGTTTCGTTCCAGGCATGCATTAAAATTGTAGAAGACAACAGATTAAATCTATTTTGATTTTCAAATTTTGTAATAATCCTTCTATCAAGTAAAAAACCGTTCCTTCTTATTTTATTTTATATATAATATATAATTATATTAGGTTTTTTAAATAAAGAAATTCATTATACAATGTTGAACGGTTTTAACTGAGGCCAAGTGCCTTATAAGCTTTGTATGATTTTCTGTGAACTTGAAACATAAGTACCTTGGATATATAAAGGTGTTTACTTTTATTTCCGTTGAGGACCGTGTATTCCTAAGATTCACTGAGTAAGTCTATACATTGTTTAATTGATTTTATTATTTTTTATATGCAAAGTTGAACTGATCTTATCGTAACTTTAATTATTTCTTGAGAATGTGCTACATGTTTTGAGATTTTTTGAAGTAATTTATTTAAATATATTGAATATTTCAAATAAATTAGTTTTTGAGAAGTTCTTGAAATTATGTTTTATATTTTTGAGAAAGAGTTATTTTTCATTCATATGGGATCGGAAAACAAAACATTTTGTAACAAACAAGGCTTCGTAAGTTTGTCTGAAGAGTTCATTACGCATGCCTGGAACGAAACAAAAAATGTTTGCTTATTTATATTTCAATTTTAATTGACAGTTTTGGTTTTTCTTGATTCCGTTTGATATTGTATGATGAATTTTGACGTCTATTAAATATGAGCAGTGCTTATAAAGACATTAATTTAATTCTTAAAGTTTCTTCAAAGAATTTTTTGAAATTAAAATTGTAGAAGACAACAGATTAAATCTGTTTTGATTTTCAAACTTATTAATACCTTTCATTTCGGGATGTATAAAGGTTTTTTTCGAGACATTGAATAATATTTTATATTGATTATATATAAGGATATCAATTTGATATTTTTTGTATATAGTTTCAATATATATTGAAGAAATTATAATATGATTCTGAATTTGAAGTCATTTAAATATTACTTCTATCAAGTATTGGCTGAAATTCAAATTGATTAATAATAAAGAGCAATAAAAGTTTTGTAGAATCCATTATAAGTCTGCGACAATATAAAGAGGGTTTTTACTTGATAGAAAGCTTATTACAATATCTAAAATATCATGCAAATTCATTCTGCTAGCCTTACAACAAATTTCAATTTTATGAAAATTTTTTCTCAAAAACTTTTTGAAATTAAATAAAATGAATATCTGTACAGAATCAACACTCATTACACAGCATCCAAAGGAATAGAAGAATACAAAAAAAAATATAAATATTTATTAAGAATATCAAACACATACTTGAAGGATTTTGTTTCGTGACGCTATATTATGAAAACCAAATTCCTTTATAAAAATGGGCAACATAACCTCAAGAATTTATTCGAAGAGGAACCTTTTTTTGGTGCTGTGTAATGGGTGTCAATTTCATATGTCATAAGACATTTATTTAATTTTAAAAAGTTTTCGAGAAAAGTTTTTTATAAAATTGAAATTTGTAGTGAGGTTAGCAGAACAAATCTGTATGATATTAAGTATAAGTCTGACGTTTCGTAATTCCAAATTAGTTTCAACATATATCATCTGGGCCTTTTTAATAGGATTATTCAGGTATTTTCATCTAATTCTAAAATGCGTTTTTTTCTCAGTATACACTCAATGACATTAAAAGTGAATCATTGAGAGCGTATAATTTCTTTAACTTGAATGTAATGATAATATTTGGTGAAAATTTTATTGATGTTAGTGACAGAGTAACTTCATTATTTTGATTTCGGGCGTCCATTACCTGAATTACTGTTTAGTTTGAAAACTTTTTGATATCTTGCAATTTTTTCGTATCTCTGCTTCCATCTTGAAAAAGAAACGATTTTCTGTAAGTAGTCAGGAGAATCAGATTTCAGTAGATATAGTAGGATGAATTCATGGTTCCTCTATAAGTTTTATCGGCTTTTTTCTCGATAATTCAGCAGTGTTTCATAAATATTCGAAGAACATGAGGAATAATCATCACACAAGTGTGATAGTCAATACCAGAAAAACACAAAAAATAATCAGAGCGAATAGATTATACAACAACGGTGTGAAGAATTGCTCGGTATGTAAAGAAACCTTTTTGAATTCTACGTAGTAATTAATTCATCAATTAGTATGCAAATTCTTGGTTGAGCATATTTCAAATTGGGTTGAGAGAGAAATGTGTTGAATGTATTGGCTTTAATGGTTTATTTTCAGCCTAAATACATATATTACAAATTACAGGTTTGAATTGTTTAACCAAATTTGGGGAGTTGTTTTGGTGTAATTTTAACCCTTATTGCGGTGAAAACACTATCCTGTTCGTGGAATAGTTTTTCTTTGAGCTTTTTCACCGTTGTCAACTTACACCGAATTCACTTTTATTGGTTTCACTGTTAGGTTCACTTTTCACAAATTAATATCTAATTACAAATAATGTAGATAGTACATTCACTTCCAGCCCCCTCCAGTCCTTTATGGGTTATTGAGAGAGATTATTTCTTGGAAGGTTGAAGTGAAATGCGAATATAAAGTGATTGAAGAGTAAAGAGAGATGTGTGTTATAACTTAAGAGAACGTTAAACTGGCGAGCGGTTTATTTCGTGCTCTTTAGACAAGCGACAAAAATGCGACATTGCGAAAATGTGTTTTCAGCGGTGATTTTTGGTTAACTAACAAAAATGTGACTTTTGAGAATATGTTTCCAACGCTGCTTTTCGTGTGGCTAAAATAAGAGAACTGTTCGATCATAACTTGAGAGACATAGAGAAATATGATTGAAACTTACTTCTAGAGAATGTGCGTGGTATCAAAACTTAATGTTCGAAGAGTAGAGAATATTGCGTGACCGTTTGGTCGAAGCACGAAAAGGGGACCAACGAGCGACTTCGAGGGATGTCAAGTGAACCTTTTTGCTAACTAGACTCTCTTAGGGCTCCAAATGTGGTTGGGTAAATTTCAAAATGACATTCGACATTCAGTTTCGCTGTTGCCGGTAGAGAAGGTGCTTCACGACGTCCCAAAAGTGCTTTAGTTTTGCGTGACTGCAAAATTTTCACCATTTTTGTTGTGGATTTTAACACTTTGAGTGCGTCGTTCAAGCGTGTATCGTTCCACTTTTAGTAATGGCGTAGTTTTTACTTGTCAAATGTCAAAAGATGACAGTTCCAGAAGTGAAAGCTGCGCAGACAGCGGGAAACTTCAACTTCTTGTTGGAAAATCCTCTACATCAAAGCATAATTCTTATTCAATGAAAAATTACCAGGTTATGATTTTAATCCATTATTTTCACTTACAGGTCAATTCAGACAATACGACTACTCTCCGTTCAATTCACTACACTATGGTCCACTTCACCCGATTCATCCACCATCGTACAATCTACAAAATATTAAAGCTCCAGTTTATCTTTTCTATAGTGGCAATGATTGGCTATCGAACCCAAAGGATGTTGATAAGCTCTGCAAAAAACTTGGAAATTGTAAACAGAAAACATTGGTCTCTGAACATAAATTCAACCACTTAGATTACGTTTTGGGAATTCACGCTAAAGAAAGAATTTACACCGAAATTGCAAACGACATTTTAGAACGTGCTTACAAGGAATGGCAATTGAAGAATTCTGTTGGCAGTGGATTTGAAGATGATGATTATATTGAAGAAAACTGACATCATTCGTGTACAGTCACATAATAATATGAAATGTTATTTTTTTATATAATTGTTCTCAACTAAATAAAGGACTAGAATAGATAAATCACATTTATTAAAGTTATTTCTATACATGCTTGCATCTGGATGGTTAAATTAGGATGGTTGAATTAGGGCATAGTCGTCCCCTAGCATTTATTAGGAGTATGTATAAGTTCGTGCAAAAACTGAAGCTTTATTGTGAAAAATTAGTTATACATTCGAAGTTCAAAGTATTTTCCGTCGCTAGCCACTACTCTTTACCATCTTTCTGGCAATTGCCGGATCCCATTCCGAAAAAAGGCTGGCTTTTGGTAGCTATCTGTGCATCGATCCATTTTTTGACTTCATAGTAATTGGAGAAGTGCTAGTCAGCCAGGCCATATTGCATCGGAACGAGACGCACAGAACCTCATGGCGCTGAACTGCTCGAATCATCCCCAACACTTCAATTGAGAGAGAACAGCCGTTTGTTTGTCATCGAATCGCGCTGAGGTTTTAATTCTTCCACTGCTCCACTGGACGTTCCTGCTTCTTCAGATTAACATTGAATTTTTCATTTTTCCGACTGTCTTTTCCATACCTGTATATGGTTACATAAGTACACATATAAAACATGGATAAACGTTCATTATGAAAAGAAAACCGTAATTTTCTTCTGAGTTAGTGACTTTCATCTAGAAGACATCATCATTTGTTTCCGGCCAGAGGGCATAGGAGCATAGAGTGTTCAGAGAAGATCTTGCCTCGCTCAGTGTGACCAGAGTTCGTGCTTGTTCTTCATCAGCTTCTTCCTCATCCTCACTTTGACAGGTCTAAAGTTCAGCATCGGTTAGAATATCGTGGACATCTATACCTTCATTCACCTGAACATAATACTCAAGCGTTAACTCTTGAGAGTTAGATAGGAGGCTCCATTTTGACTCTGGCGGAAGACAGTTTATAACTTTGCGGGCTGCAATGGTTGTTCTACGTTTTCTCTTCGCTTGACAAATCCACACTTTCTAAAGCAGTTATGAAGGGTACTAGGGTTGACATTTCTCCAGGCCTTATCAATTTTGTTTATAGGTGTCAAAACTGTAATGTCTATCTTCTCAGCCTTTTCAATGCAATCCAGAACAAGTGAAACAATTTCTCTGCGGTAAAGAGTTTTAAAATTATGAATAATGCCTTGATCTAATGGCTGTAATCCTGTAGTCATTTTGGGAGGAAAAAAATCAATTTAATGTGGTCTAATGGTGGTGGATTATTATGTACGGTGGGGTTGTACAAAAACCATAATACTTTGCGATTTTCCTTTTTCACATCACTATAAACCGAGGTCAGCCATTCATTGAACAACTCTGTCGTCATGCATGAGTTTTTGTTTGAACGATAAGTTGTTGGTAGAGATTTTATTCCTTCAAAACAAAGTGGTTTCTCTGATTTTCCAACGATGAGTGGTTTCAATTTTTCAGATCTGTCCATATTACAGGTTTGGAGGAGAGTTATTCTATCCTTGCTTAGTTTACCACTATCACACTTTTCGTCTTTAAAGGCCAGGGTGCGATTAGGAAGACATTTATAAAAAAGGCCGGTTTCATCTAGGTTGAATATGTCCCTTGGTTCATAACCGTTCAAAATTGATTGAGTTTAGCAATACATTTGGAACAAAGGGAGCTGCCCACACTGGCGCTCTCTCCGCAGATTTTTTAAACCTGAAGGCGTGCCAGGTTTCAAAATTCGAGACCCAGCCCTCACTTGCTGCAAATTCTTCAATTCCGAGAGCCTGAGCGAAAGATTTGGCTTTTTCCTTCAAAATGAAAACGCCAATGGAAACATAGTTTTCTCTACACTTAAGTAAGGATTCCTCCAGACGAGGAAATAAGTTTTAGTTTATGTTCTACAGTTTATTCAGAATCCTGATACGTGTTTCGGTCTTCGGACATCTTCAAAGAAGTACAAAATGGAATGAACTTAAAATTGAAGAGGTTCTTTTATTACACTTAGGACATTTGTGTATTTTTATGGCGCATGGAAATAAGAGCATCCTCTATAGGGGTCTTCCCAATGAGCATTTAGGAATTCGTTAAATTCCCAATGGCTTTTTTGATTGAAAGAATCTCCAAATAGTCCATCAATTCACCTTTATTAACAGTATATAGTAAAGTGTTATCTTTCTAATTAAAAACCAATTTGTTTTTTCACTCATGCTCGATGTTTTTTGGATTTAACCGATTCTTGAAAAATAATTTATTCAATTCCTGTTTATATTCTGCGGAAAAACATAGAATATAAATAGATGTTTGGTCTAGCCACTAAGTTGCCCATTTGCGTTCTTTCTGTTCTAGATGATATACGTGGTAGTATAACTATGGTAAATATTTTTTTAAAATAAGGAGGATCGGTTTTTACTTGATAGAAGGATTATTACAAAATTTGAATATCAAAACAGATTTAATCAGTTGTCTTCTACAATTTTAATTTCAAAAAAGTTTTTGAAGAAACTTTAAGAATTAAATGAATGTCTTTATAAGCACTGCTCATATTTAATAGACGTATAAAATCAAAATTCATCATACAATATCAAATGGAATTAAGAAAAACCAACGAATATAAATTGTCAATTGAAATTAAAATAGAAATAAGCAAACATTTTTTGTTTCGTTCCAGGCTTGCGTACTGAACTCTTCAGACAAACGTACGAAGCCCTGTTTGTTACAAAATATATTGTTTTCTGATCCTATATTAATGAAAAATAACTCTTTCTCAAAAATATAAAACATAATTTCAAGAACTTCTCAAAAACTAATTTATTTGAAATATTCAATATATTTAAATAAATTAGTTCAAAAAATCTCAAAACATGTAGCACATCCTCAAGAAATAATTAAAGTTACGATAAGATCAGTTCAACTTTACATATAAAAAAATAATGAAATCAATTAAACAATGTATAGACTTACCCAGTGCCATCTTAGAAATACATGATCTTCAAAAAACATGTAAGTAGGTACCTTTATATCCAAGGTACTCTATGTTCCATGTTCACAAAAAATCATACAAAGCTTATAAGGCACTTGGTCTTAGTTAAAACCATTCAACACTGTATAATGAATTTCTTTATTTAAAAAATCTAATATAATTATATATTATACTAGCTTTTTACCCGCGGCTTCGCCCGCAGTGGAGTCATTAAATAAGTATGAAAGATAAAGGGTAAGGGTATAATAATAGTAAAACTTCATTACTGAAGTAGCTAAATTTGACGATTTTTTGACAAACAATTGTTTTATCTTTCGTAAAAAAATTTTTTTTTTTTAAATATAAAGTACCCTATGTTACTTCTAATACCTTCAAGAGTATATGTACAAAGTTTCATGATGATCGGTTCAGTAGTTTTTGCGTGAAAGCGTAACAAACAAACTTACATTCGCATTTATAATATTATATAGTAGGGATAGCTTTTTACCCGCGGCTTCGCCCGCAGTGGAGTCATTAAATAAGTATGAAAGATAAAGGGTAAGGGTATAATAATAGTAATGAGTCAATATGATAACTAAATTTTATTGTTTGGCTGAGATCAACAATTTTTAAAATCTACTACAGACAGAAGTTTCAACACTTTAATATATGCTTATTGAAATGCATCAACAAATGTTAAAATATATTTCACCGTAACACAAATAAATAATTCTGAATTCTAACAATTTAAAAAAATAAAATACAAAGTATTAATTTAAGATATTTTTGTAGACAATGTTATAAGTTTTCCTGTCGCGTGCAAATATGTGTAAATTCCTGGCATTTACCCGCGGCTTCGCCCGCAGTGAAGTCATTAAATAAGTATGAAAGATAAAGGGTAAGGGTATAATAATAGTAAAACTTCATTACTGAAGTAGCTAAATTTGACGATTTTTTGACAAACAATTGTTTTATCTTTCGTAAAAAAATTTTTTTTTTTAAATATAAAGTACCCTATGTTACTTCTAATACCTTCAAGAGTATATGTACAAAGTTTCATGATGATCGGTTCAGTAGTTTTTGCGTGAAAGCGTAACAAACAAACTTACATTCGCATTTATAATATTATAGTAGGGATAGTAGGGATATAAAATAAAATGAGAAGGAAGGGTTTTTTACTTGATAGAAGGATTATTACAAAATTTGAATATCAAAACAGATTTAATCTGTTGTCTTCTACAATTTTAATTTCAAAAAAGTTTTTGAAGAAACTTTAAGAATTAAATTAATGTCTTTATAAGCACTGCTCATATTTAATACACGTATAAAATCAAACTTCATCATACAATATCATTGGTTTTTCTTAATTCCATTTGATTTCATAATACCGAGATGTGAAGCACTATCTCCACTAAATAATGGTCAGTGAACAAGGGCTATAGAACTGAAATCATTGCCAAAATGATCAAAAAGAAAACTTACCACAATATTTGAAAAAAAAATTTATATCAATATAAATGGTCCTTATGAAGAAAAGAAAATATGGTTTATAATGACTTATATAAAAGGTTTCAGTAGAAGGATCTCTAATAGTCTTCCTAAAATGGGAATTGATTCTTCAGCAATAGGAATAATTTAGCTAAGATATTGGTGAACAATAAAGAAAGGAACCCCAATTTCCGAATCGGAGATATATCAAATTAAATCTGATGATTGTAATGCTACATATATAGTACAGACAGGCCGAGGTTTACAGCATAGAATCAAAGAATATAGGATGTCTATTTTGAAAAACCAGAAATCAACCGGTTTTGCAGAACATTGTTAGAAAATATTAATTTTTTTAATGAGAAAGATGTCACTTTACTACATAATGTTAAAAAGGGTAAATTAATGAACTATTTGGAGATTCCTTCAATCAAAAAAGCCCTTGAGAAAGAAGAGAATTTAACAAATTCCCAAATACTCTTTGGGATCAGCCCTATATTGGACGCTGTTGTATCCATGCGCCATAAAAATACACAGATGTCATAACTGTAATAAAAAACTTCTTAAATTTTAAGCTTAGTTCCTTTTTGTACTCCTTTGAAGACGGCCGAAAGACCGAAACACGTGCCAGGGTTCTGAATAAACTGAGAAACATAAAGAATGTGAATTTTTTAAATAAAATTGAAATATTCTATATCATTTCATCGAATAAAAATGAATTTCCATAAAGAAAAAACCGATTCAATTAAATCCTTCTTCTTGAGAAGATTGCTACATATCAAGAACTAAATATCATCAAGCAACTTCACTTAAAATAAGTTTAAACCACGGTAAATTCAGTGAAAACAATAGAGAAATATCTTAAGATGACATGACAAATCAATAGTTTATAGGTTGTTTTATAGTGATTGGCAGAATGTTCACATAAAAAAAAAATTGGTGGAACTTTCCAAGAAAGAATTCAAGAACATTCAAAAAGTTTTCTTAATGGAAAAAATGATTAAACTTATTCAAACCATTTACCGGAAACGGCACTAACCAGAATTTTAAAATCTTATATGTTGAAAACGAAAGTTTCAGCCTGACTTTCATAAAAGCACTAGAAATAAACAGACATTATAATAGAAAGTTCACTCAATGACCAATAAGATGACAGTGTGAAATGAATGTATTTCCGAAATAAATTCGTTCTTTAAATTGTTATATTCATAATAAATATGTGGAAATAATGATTTAACATATCATTTTTATTTACACATTTTTTGGTCTCCTCTTAACATTAATTGTTGGTGCATATTAGATGGGTTAAAATACACTTGTTTCCGATAGTTGAACTTATTTCTTAGGTACAAATAAGTTTGTTACAATGCATGTAATACTACTCTGTCAAGAAAGTACCGGGAATTTTCAATTAAAACAACATTTTTACATTTAATCGTCAAAATTTATTGGGTCGCCTTCAAAATAGGCTCCATTTGCTCCAATACATCTATGCCAACGGCACTTCCAATTATCGAAACATTTTTTATAGGCGCTTTCCGGGATGGACTTTAGCTCTCGCGCCGAATTTTGTTTTATGGCTTCAATCGACTCAAAACGGGTGCCACGAAGGGGCAATTTTAGTTTTGGGAAGAGGAAAAAGTCGCAGGGAGCCAAATCCGGCGAATACGGTGGTTGCTGAAGCACGTTTGTTGAGTTTTTGGCGAGAAAGTCAGTCACAATCGTAGCTCGGTGAGAAGGCGCGTTATCGTCATGCAAAATCCATGAGTTGTTCGCCCACAAATTTGGCCGCTTCTTACGGATACGCTCACGCAAACGTTTCATAACGCCTAGGTAATACTCCTTGTTTACCGTCTGACCCTCTGGAACGAATTCGTAGTGCACCACGCCACGGATATCGAAGAAAACAATGAGCATCACCTTCATTTTCGAGCGGCTTTGGCGTGGTTTTTTCGGTTTCGGCTCATTTTTTGCCACCCATTCCGATGATTGCTGGCTTGTTTGCATATCGTACTCGTAGACCCAGGTCTCATCACCAGTTATAATGCGTTCCATGAATGTAGAATCGGAATTACAGCGATCCAGCGTGTCTGAAGCAACCTGTTCGCGATGACGTTTTTGAAGAAAATTCAGGTCTTTCGGTACGAGTCGTGCGGCCACCTTTTCATGCCCAAAATATCAATCAAAATCGTACGTGCGGACTCGTGGGATATCTTAAGATCATGTGCTATCTCTCTCAAGCTGGTACGACGGTTTTCCAGCACCTTTTCCTTAATTTTATCGACGTTATCTTCGATCGAAGCCGTCGATGGGCGACCACTTCACGACCGTCCTTGAAGGCTCTGTACCACTGATATGCACGAGTTTTCGATAGAGCATTATCACCAAAGGCCTTTTGCAACATTTTCAATGCATCGGCACACGAAAATTCATTTGCAACACAAAACTTTAAAAAATTCTTTGCTCAACGTAATCACCCGTAGTAAAAATCGGCACGCACTCTGACATCGACTGACTTAATCAGCTGTTGTAAACACACTAGTTGACAGATCCCGCTCAAGCTTGGCATAGTAATTAAGGACAGTGGTACCAACCTAGGAAAAAAATTTTTTACCTGCCTCATTGCCCCGCCAGATTTAAATCGATAATTCCCGGTACTTTCTTGACAGAATGTATCTTAGGAAGTTACTTTTCAGCGAAAAAATGTAGAAATTTAAAATTATATTATTTAACATTTCAAATAGAATATTAAATGATATAATTATATTAAATAAAAAGTTTTCATCAAGCAAAGACAGACTAGATCCAATATATTCAAATTATTGAATATCCCATCAGTTTGCAGATTCGTCTTTATCAAATACATGCAGACATCAACATGTGGAGTATTTTTGATTGTGCACTTACTCCTACATTATCAGTAACCGTATCCGTTGAGATTCAACTCTTTCAAAGACTTCCTTCAGATAAAAAAATGAAGGGAATACCAACAACAATTCGATTTCCTGTTGCAGTCACACTGCTTAACTTGGGGAAATACCAATTGAATTTGAAAGGTTATAAAAGATCTTTTTTGAAGAGTACCCAGTTAATTGTGAAAGATTCGTGAAAAAAGTGTGAGAGACTATGGAGTGTCACAAATTTCTTTTATCTTTTATAGTTTTGTTTTCATCAACTGCAGGTATGTAGTATTCAGGGTGAGCTAACAGCTGACCAATTATATTAGAAAACTGAATTTGATTCTCTATTATTGGATATGTAAAGTATATGCTTATGACATTTAATTATGCTACCTAAATATCAGTTATACCTCCCTTTCTGTTTTCGATTGGACTTCCAAATAAGCCCCACTAATATCGAATTTCTATCAACTGTCATTTTTAATTTCAGTTTTAATTTCACTGGTTATATGTAAAATAAATGATATATTTTAAACTACATAAAATTATTAAGACTTTTATTTTTCAGCACTTAATTTCAAGTTGAGTAGACAATTTTTGAAGTTATAATTTTGATCACTGTAGAAATATTGAACTTCGAATTGTGTTTTTTTCTACTTCATAGAAATCCATTGTACATGCAATTAAAAGTACAATATATGTTGATTCCTATTAATTTTGAAGAGTTGCTCACATGGAGTGTTTCGATGCTTTAAATGTTTATGAACATCTGGTAAAAATTTGGTAAAGTACAATATTTAAAAAGTTTCTGTTTTGAATTTTTAGATGCAATAAAGTTTTTAGTGAAACCACAAGATTAAACCCAATAGTGGTGAACTAGATAAAACGGTTTGGCCATTCAATAAATTTCCAGAAATTCTTAATCAGTTCATTTCTAAACATTCCAACAAGTACCCATAAAAGTTGTTGTTCCCTGTTATAAGACCAACTCATTATTGAGAAAAAACGCGTATGTTCCGTTATTTTAGCATCAAAGCTCCTTCCGTTTTTGCATGATGATTACTAAACACCTGATAACTACTTAACTTATTTAGATTTAACCACAACTAGAGTCCATATTATAATAATTTTTCATTGTTCATAACTATCCACAAAACCTCGTTTCATTCAATTAAACATGAGTTATCAGCATATCTTAGACATATTGACTCTCAGCAATTCCTTCACCTCCGAAGAATTTTAATCATAATTGAACTTAATGAAACAAATAGCAATAAAAAAAGATTATTCGCCATCTATAGACAGTATACCCTAAGTTAAAACCGAAAAGATTCGAATTCTCTGAGCTACTTTGGTAGCCCATCTCTGAGAATTAAGAAGTTACTCAAAAACATATAAATAAACATATCGTTCAAGACGAACAATTCTTCGAGAATAATTTTGAAAAAAGTCCAAACCTAAAATACATAAATCACACTTATCAAGTGTTTACCAATCATATGGCACCTGCCCAAAAACTTATTCTGGTTAAACTAGATGGCCCTTTGATACTAGAATGAAAGAACGTAGACGATAGCTCCTCTGAAATACGTTAGATTCTAAGAAAGCAGAACATCTAATAACAGAGAAAAATGGTTTTGATAAACTTTTTGAGACTTTGTGTGATAAAAATGATATTCTGTAGCTGAACCTGTTAGAAAGTTCACAGATGAACCGATTACGAAATGCTGGGACTCTGAATGTCCAAACCGAGTTATCTAGTTCATCTATATTGGGTTTATTCTCGATGGGACCCAATAGCTTTACCAACTGTAAAAAAGCAGATTATTGTACCCCTAAACTCAAAATAGAAACCATTTAAATATTAAATGTTTGACTGATTCAGCCGTTACTATTTGGTAGTTAAAGTTTGTTTCTTATGATTCATATTCGAATCTCATATTGATAAATCTATCGGGTGTTTTTTTAGAGTGATATAACTTTAAATAGAAATAAAAGACAATTAAATAAAGATTTGCGCCAAATTTTTTTTATTTCAAAGATAATATTATGACATTTATGTTTTAAAAATAATTTCCGGCATATGTCCACCACGACTAGCTCTGAGGAACTGCATTGGACCAGACCAATTTTGAACCACTTTTTCGAGTAATTCAGGTCTTATTTCATCAATAACACGAGTTAATGGCTTTCAAAGCGTTTATTGTTTCTGGTTTATCAGCATAAACCATTGACTTGACATAATTCCAAAGAAAATAATCCAGTGGCGTTATGTTGCATGATCTTGGAAGCCAATTAACTAGAATTTCTCAAAATAATGTTATCGCCAAATCTTTCTTCCAATAAATCAATTGTTACGGTAGCAGCATGAGGTAGCATTATCTTGTTGGAACCAAAACACTTCTGGGTCGATCCCATTCAAATTTTGAAACAAATAATCATTGATCATCGATCTGTAACGAGAACCATTCACTGTAACATTAGCTCCAGCATAGTTTTTAAAGAAATATGGACCGCTGATGCCTCCAGCGTGTAAAGCACACCACACAGTGCATTTTTGAGGATGCAATGGAACCAGCAGAACTTCTTGAGGATTGTTTTTACTCCATATACGGCAATTTTGTTTGTTTACACAGCCATTCAACCAGAAATGATCTTCATCTCTAAACACAATTTTACGATAAAAAAGTGGATCAACTTCAAGGTGTTCTAGGGCCCAATCAGCAAACAAACGACGCTTATGATGGTCAAGTGGCTTTAGTTCTTGAACCAGTTGCATCTTGTATGGGTGTAGACCAAGATCTTTTACGCAAAATTATCCACCACATGGAAAATTTTCCATGTGGTGGATACACAGAGTCCAACTTGTCGTGAACGTCGACGAATGGACAAATCTGAATCATCATTAACACTATGACTTACAGCAGCGATATCGTTCTTTGTACGTACAGTTCTTTGTCTTGTTATTGTTGTTGTTGCATCAAGTAGAGAAACTGTTGTCCGAAATCTATCGATAGTTCGACGAATAAGCTGCTCTGATGGACGATTATGTAAACCATAAATTTCAGGAAGTGTTCTATAAGTTTGGCGAATAGAACACTGATTTTGAAAATAAATTTCAACAATTTGTAAACGTTGTTGCGGCGCGAGTCTTTTCATTATAATTTGTCAATGATTACTGAATAGAAATTTCAAAACAACATGGCTTCTATCTGCTGTCAAATCACAGTTATCCCTAACGAAAGTTCCATCACTCTAAAAAAACACCCGATATATGGACCTGAAAACAAATCAATATAGTAAGATCGTCTATATTAAACCAACCGACGTTTAAAATACCTTTTCTTAGAAAATTTTAAGGAAATAATTCCTAGAAAAAATATCGAATATGTTCTCCTCATAAGTATTTTATTGGAATCGGCTTTATTGAGGAAGAAAACAATTAATTTTTCGAAGAAAGTCTTACCTTAACTATTTCAAATTCTGATTTTAAAATTTTTTAAATAAATATTTCATTTCATAGATACATTCGCAGTCAGCAATAACGAGAGAGCTGGGCCATTATGGCTCATACAAATGGGAAATAGGGAAAACATGCCATCATCTTCAAGGGGGGCAGTAATTTCTTATAATGGAATGGACACAGGCAACTATTATCCACAACTTATTAACGGTAAGTATGTATGAAAAAAATGATCGAAATATTGAGAATTATTCGTCCATGAAAAGATAATATAGGCCCTTATATGTAAAGGATTGGATTCAATTGAAAAGTTAGGCATTTTCACGGTTAATTGTTCGGAAAGTAATTTCATTTTTTCGCGACAGACGATTTAATTGTATTTTTTCGAGCCCAACTTCAAACTTAAGCCACATAATCATATGTTTTGAGAGCTGGTATAGCAAGGCTTGTGTGTGAAAAAGTTCAATTAAATCTACGCAGAAGTTTTTGGTGCCCTTTTAAATATGGAGAGCAATAAGCAGCATTTTCGTCATTATTTCGTAATTACTTTTCGTCATTACTTCTTTACTATAGAAAAGGTAAAAATGCTCTTCAAACCAGATAGAAATTAACCGATGTGTATGAAGAAGATGTGTCGACAGTACGCCAGAGCCAGAACTGGTTTTCAAAATTTCAATCCAGCAATTGTGATGTCGAAGATGCCCCACGTTCCGGAAGTCCAGTTGAAGCTGATAAAGACATGATAAGGGCATTATTTGATCCAAATCGGCGAATAACAATATGTGAGATCGGTGAAAGGTTAAATTTATCGAATTCAACTGTTTATGACCACTTGAAACATCTGGGAACCTCGAACCTGGATATACGAGTTCTCCATGTTCTCACGGAGAGAAATTTGTTTCGTGACGTTGACGTCTGATTTTCACTTCTCACAAGTCATCCAAATGATCCATTTTTGAAGCGCATCGTTACTGGGGACGAAAAATGGGTTGTATACTACTCTGTCAAGAAAGTACCGGGAATTTTCAATTAAAACAACATTTTTACATTTAATGGTCAAAATTTATTGGGTCGCCTTCAAAATAGGCTCCATTTGCTCCAATACATCTATGCCAATGGCACTTCCAATTATCGAAACATTTTTTATAGGCGCTTTCCGGGATGGACTTTAGCTCTCGCGCCGAATTTTGTTTTATGGCTTCAATCGACTCAAAACGGGTGCCACGAAGGGGCAATTTTAGTTTTGGGAAGAGGAAAAAGTCGCAGGGAGCCAAATCCGGCTAAAACGGTGGTTGCTGAAGCACGTTTGTTGAGTTTTTGGCGAGAAAGTCAGTCACAATCGTAGCTCGGTGAGAAGGCGCGTTATCGTCATGCAAAATGCATGAGTTGTTCGCCCACAAATTTGGCCGCTTCTTACGGATGCGCTCACGCAAACGTTTCATAACGCCTAGGTAATACTCCTTGTTTATCGTCTGACCCTCTGGAACGAATTCGTAGTGCACCACGCAACGGATATCGAAGAAAACAATGAGCATCACCTTCATTTTCGAGCGGCTTTGGCGTGGTTTTTTCGGTTTCGGCTCATTTTTTGCCACCCATTCCGATGATTGCTGGCTTGTTTGCATATCGTACTCGTAGACCCAGGTCTCATCACCAGTTATAATGCGTTCCATGAATGTAGAATCGGAATTACAGCGATCCAGCATGTCTGAAGCAACCTGTTCGCGATGACGTTTTTGAAGAAAATTCAGGTCTTTCGGTACGAGTCGTGCGACCTTTCTCATGCCCAAAATATCAATCAAAATCGTACGTGCGGACTCGTGGGATATCTTAAGATCATGTGCTATCTCTCTCAAGCTGGTACGACGGTTTTCCAGCACCCTTTCCTTAATTTTATCGACGTTATTTTCGATCGAAGCCGTCGATGGGCGTCCGGAACGAGGCAAGTCTTCGACCACTTCACGACCGTCCTTGAAGGCTCTGTACCACTGATATGCACGAGTTTTCGATAGAGCATTATCACCAAAGGCCTTTTGCAACATTTTCAATGCATCGGCACACGAAAATTCATTTGCAACACAAAACTTTAAACAAATTCTTTGCTCAACGTAATCACCCATAGTAAAAATCGGCACGCACTCTGACATCGACTGACTTAATCAGCTGTTGCAAACACACTAGTTGACAGATCCCGCTCAAGCTTGGCATAGTAATTAAGGACAATGGTACCAACCTAGGAAAAAAAAATTTTACCTGCCCCATTGCCCCGCCAGATTTAAATCGATAATTCCCGGTACTTTCTTGACAGAATGTATATAACAATGTTAAACGCAAGAGATCATGGAGCAAACAAGATGAACCGACTCAAAGCATTTCGAAAGCCAGTATTCCTCAAAAAAAGGTTATGCTGTCTTTTTTGTGGGATTTAAAGAGTTTACCGGATAACGCAATAATTTATTCGGAAGTCTACTATCATCAGCTGGACAAACTGAATGAAGCAACAGAATTGGCCAGAATTATTCAACAGATTTCAACAGAAATGGTCAGGATTAATCAACAGAAAAGGTGTAGTATTCCATCAAGATAATACGAGATCTCATACAAAATTGGTTACTCGCGAAAAGCTTTTACAGCTTGATGGGATACACTACCTCACCCACCATATTCTCCACATCTGGTTCCTTCGGATTATTATTTGTTCCGGTTTCTGCATAATTTTTTGGACGGTGAAACTTCTACTTCAAATGAAGAGGTTAAAAATCACCTGGATCAGTTTTTTTGCCAGCAAAGACCAAAAATTTTATGAGCGTGGAACCATTCTACTACCAGAAAGATGGCAAAAGGTGTTGGACGAGAATGTCCAATATATAATTTAATGAAATATTCATTCCTTCATTTTTTCGAAAAAAAAACCGAGATTATTTTCCGAATAACCCAATAATATATTTACCATGAATTTACATCATAGCCTTTGTACTTCAGAAACATTTGGTTAAAACATACGTATTCTAAATCAAATAACCTTGTGGTATCGAAAATATAAAATCTTTCGCATTACTGATCCAATATTATACAAGCTTCCAGAAATTTTGTTTCTTGGTTCCGAGGATTTAAGAAATGATTTACCGCTAAACCTGAAGAGATTAATCTAAATATGAAATCAGTTTTTTCTTTCAGCTCTTCTTTTTTGGATACATGATCTATTAATGCTTTTTCGCCCAGTGTTTTTTTAAGTATTGGTATTCTTGAATTATTATATACAGTACTAAGCAATTTCAAATTCAAATTGAAAGTATCTTTCTAGCCTATCCTTCATCGCAAATGTTAAAAAGTGATAGAAAACTAAGTAATTTCTCATTTAATTTCATTTTATTGTTAATCTGCCACTAAGATAGGTAGTGTCATGATTTTGAATCCCTTAAATGAATTAGTAAAGTCGACTTCCCACCCTATTCCGTATGTAGGGAATAGAATCGTGTTTACTCGACGAAGACCACCCTGATAGTTAGCTAGCTACTAAAATATTGCCGCACAAGGTGGATAAAAGTTGAGCAAAATTTTAGCAAAAGAGACATAAAATGAGTTGAAGGACATGTTTAAGGGGTGAACCATTTAAAATTTGCACTTTTGGCCGGCCCTAAATTGAAAAAAAAATAATTTTCCCAAGTTATGAGTTTATCAGAAACGATGGACCACATTTACGAATGAAAAACAATGTCATTCAGATGACTGCCACGACAAGCTATAGTGCCCCATCCAATCAACCTAATTTTTCAGTACATTGTATATTGTTTGGGGCTCAATCTCATGAATGGCAACAACAACAACAACAAGACAAAGAACTGTACGTAGAGAAGAAAATATCGCTGCTCTAAGTCATAGTGTTAATGATGATCCAGATTTGTCTATTAGTCGACGTTCACAACAAGTTGGACTTTGTGCATTCACCACATGGAAAATTTTGCGTAAAGATCTTGGTCTACATCCATACAAGATCCAACTGGTTCAAGAACTAAAGCCACTTGACCATAATAAGCGTCGTTTGTTTGCTGATTGGGCCCTAGAACAGCTTGAAGTTGATCCACTTTCTTATCGTAAAATTGTGTTTAGTGATGAAGCTCATTTCTAGTTGAACGGCTATGTAAGCAAGCAACGGCTATGTAAACGAGGAAAATTGTCGTATATGGAGTGAAAATAATCCTCAAGAAGTTCTGCAGGTTCCATTGCACCCTGAAAAATACACTGTATGGTGTGCTTTACACGCTGGAGGCATCATTGGTCCATATTTCTTTAAAAACGATGCTGGAGCTAATGTAACAGTGAATGGTGCTCGTTACAGATCGATGATCAATGATTATTTGTTCCAAAATTTGAATAATATCGACCCAGAAGTGTTTTGGCTCCAACAAGATGGTGCTACATCTCATGCTGCTACCGTAACAATTGATTTATTGAAAGAAAGATTTGGCGATAACATTATTTCGAGAATTGGTTCAGTTAATTGGCCCCCAAGATCATGCGACATAACTCCACTGACATAATCAGATTATTTTTTTTGGGGTTATGTTAAGTCATTGGTTTATGCTGATAAAACAGAAACAATAGACGCTTCGAAAGCCAACATAACTCGTGTTATTGATGAAATAATTTCGAGTAATAATAATTACTCGAAAAAATGATCCAAAATTGGTGTGGTTAAATACGGTTCCTTAGAGCTAGTCGTGGTGGACATAGGCTGAAAATTATTCTCAAAACATAAATGTCATAAAATTATCTTTCAAATAAAAAAAAATTTGGCTTCTATCTATTTGAATGTATTTTATTTCAATTTAAAGTTTTATCACTCTAAAAAAAACACCCGATACATACAATGAACAAGAATAGAAATTTGTTTGAACATAATGAGGGACAATTGAATAACTTACTTCAAAATTTTTGAGATACGTCTCTTCTATTTCAATAGATAATAAGGTTTTTCCGAAATCGAAAATAACAGGGTGCCAAATATAATAACGAACATGAAATTGGAATAAAAATATATACCAAGATAACATTTTTCAAGTGCTATTCACAAAACGGCAGTTAATATGTTTCATTAGGTAAAATATAATTTTGGATTAACATTAAATTTTGCATCAGGTAAAATGATGAACTGCATAAATACTCAAACAATTAAGAATTCCCTTCTTCCTCTGGTTGAACTTGATGGACACTTTTATTATTTCGAGAAATATTTTAAGGTAGGTATATTTTGTAAGATTTCTTCAAATAATTTACGAACAAAACTACTTGCATATAGCATACGATCTAGATCTTCTTTTTTTGTTATTAATTAATTTTTCAAGGCAATTTTGGTAGAGAGAATACTTCTTGATAAGTAATCCATTAGAAATCTCCCATATAGTAAAACTTGTTTCAGTTATGATCATCTACCATACAGTAATGACCTAAAATTAGTTGATATCGAGTCGATCTCTAATGACGAGAAATATTTGAAAAAATTATGTTATAGTATGCTAAGATGACATGTAATTACATACTTTTCTAGGGAACATTTATTTAATTTTTTGTTTCCTGTTACCAGGGTTTTTTATTTCGCCATCGTTTTGTGAAGTACGAATCTGAATATTGAATGGGAAACAATTTTCATCCATTTTAAAATAATATCAGCTTAAAAATCAATTATTTTGTACGAAACCCGAAGTAAAACACAATCAAGAATTAAATTCACTATTATGATTTTATATTCACTGAGAAAAATGAAAAATTCAGATGTAATCTCTTAACTCACTATCTGCCATAAATTGGAAACTTGTATCTCCCTCCAATGGAAATAATTCAATATTAAAAAAATAACGTTAATATAAAAATGTCTCCAAATGAATATAATACAATTTTGTTGTTATCCTGAAATGATGATTTTATCCTTTCGTGAAGTCCTTGTATTATATTTTAATTAAATAAAAAAATCAAGATTAATTCCACAATTTATTAATTGACGAAAATTCTGGAAATAGTCTTTATCATTTTATTTAATTGAAATGAATTTTCAGCAAGTAAGAACCGATTCCATCTAATTTTCCCTATATTTCATCTACTTAAATGAATATTTCAGGCTAATTATTTCAAAGCGATGCAATACTGTAGGGAACATGGTATGGACCTTCTTAGTATAGAAACTGGCACAGAAAGTATGGAAATTGTTGCCTACTTAAAAAAACATTGTAAGTAAATCTTAATTTTGTATTCACTTAAAAACACTTAAAACTGACTTGTCTTAATAATTGTTCACATCTTGGGATATATTTTATGCATTTTTGTTTTACATTTCGAAGATTTATTTTCAAGTTTTGTTGGTCAGCAATAAGGATATTTGCATACCGAAACAATTCAGTCCGAAGTCATAATATTGAGGGGTAATATCTCGAAATTGCAAACACAGAATATCCAAACTTCGAAGGTTTTTGGTAGTAAAAGAGAGTAATTTCCAAAAATTCTCGATTGTAATTTGACATACAGCCATCGAAGTATTTGAAGGAATCCAAGTAACAGATATGTACAAGACATGTTTATTTTGATGAGTTCTACCTTCTGTTGAAAAAATTTACCTTTGAAAACACCTGGTAAATATGAGAAGTTTGAAGAACTGCTTAAAAGTTTACAAGATACTTTTAATCTGATACCATTTTGGAATCAATCCTTGGGTAATTTGAATTTATTTTTTTTATTTCTATACAAGCAAATTTAAGAGACAAAATTTATTCTGATATTCTACCTGTTTAATAAACACTAAAATCATGGACGTCTTTCTGTCAGTTCTGTTTAGCTTCAATTTAATTTTAAAGCAATTTGGTTATACCTTAGAGAAGAAAACATTATCTTTGTTTTTTTATTCAATTGTTGACGTCATTTAAATTTTAAGTTTTTAATATTCGACCTTATACTTTAGTTGAAAAAATGAGCAATATAAAATACTGAACTAGCGGAGTTACAGAAAAACCTTTAACATCTAATTTATTTTCATTGGTTCGAAGTAATGCAGTTTCTCAAAAATTTCCGAACGCATTTTATGCCTTCCCTAAAGACATTACAATAAAATTTTAATTACGTCTCATACGAAACGCCTTTATAAGTGTTAGCAAATATTTCTCTTGTTCTGTCCGTTTGGAACTAGTAGACACTCAAATCCTTCTGTTTATAACGATCTTTGTCAAACCTCTGGTTCAAATTATAAAAATGTATTGTTATTGGAATACTAAGTTCATCACTTGCACCATAAGGCCTTTAAGGAAATATGTGAGGTTAATTGAAAGAAGAGATCTTTTACGAGTTGACAGATTTAGTCTGAGACCATCCAGTTAAAAGGGAACAAAATTGCAATATATACGAGTAGCACCACTCTTTACTCTCTGCTTATCTAATAACAGGATGATCTCAAAATTCGTACCCTTAGAAAAACTGCGACCTATTATAACTACATTTCAACTATTATAACTCATCTACGCCTGTACTAGCTTTAAAATCATTATCTTTCTTTTAATAATGAACTTTATCGCTTATGGATTATGGATCAAGAATTATCCAATTATTGTCACAATTGACTCTTGTGGATGCTGGACCAGGAATAGTCGCTATTATTATTGCTAAGGTAGTTCACCTTAATTTGTCGATTACCAAAATGTTGGAAAATTCATTACCAATAAATTATCATTGTTAGTGTAATAATCCAACTTGTAGCTTGGTATCCTAAACAGTTATTCAAGAAATACATTTCGATGTTTCTTGAATGTCTTCGAGTTTTTCTTCATTTCACCATCGTCGTCGTGTTTCATTTTATTTCTACATAAACAAATGAAGCTAGTATATCATCGAGATAACTATAGCAACGAAGTGTTTTTAAATGTTAAATACCACACTACTCCAATTCAGTCCTCAGCAACATATGGTAATTAATTATTGTAAACAATAAATTCGCCCAAATTTGAAATTATAAAAATTTTTTCAGATCCAAAAATTGAGCACTTTTGGACATCAGGTACGGACGCTGGAGAAGAGGGGGCATTTGTTTGGTTATCCACTGGTCGTACTTTAAATTTCACAAATTGGGGCCAAGGTTTACCCGATAATTCGGGAAGGGCTGAACACTGTTTGGAATTGCTGAGACTTGGTGTAGAAAATTATATATGGAATGACAGAGCCTGCAATACTGACTACAATTTTATTTGTGAAATTAGAGAATAAAATTCACTGTTGATTACACTCATTAGTCATATTTTTTTCCTAGTAAATATACAGGATGAATCATAACTATTTTGTCACAGGCTAAGAATATATTAGTTGGACCAAAATATGACGATTAGACCAAATATGCCCCAAAAACATATTGCAGTGAAAAAAGATATGAAGTTGAATTTTTTTTCGTTTTCTTCTGATAATTTCACTGCTCGTTTCTCAATTGTTATCAAAATCGGCATAGAGGCATAATTTTGGACGAGAAATATCATTTTATGTATTATCCCATTTTTCGTTTTAGCAGACGCCACGTGACTCATGCCTGATGATGAAATTAAGTGGTAGCTTTTTTTGACGACACTTGGTACTAGTGATCTCGATTATTGGTACTTTTTAACGTGATTATTTCACCCGTTTTCAAGAAAAACGCAATTCAAAAGTTCATTGTCTCAGAATGGATTACAAATATTATTTCATTTATGAAAAGTATGCTTTAGACTGTTATAAAATGTTGCTGGTAAATGTTATTTCTTCCAAGTGAAGTATTTTGACTGTGAGATTATAACTTCATTGCTCTGAAGAATTTTCGATTGAAATGCCTCATCATAATTATTTGACGAATGAAGAAATAAGGCATGATTTGTAAATATGCACAAGAAAAATTTTGGCGTAGTTCTGCAGCTAGCAGGCATGAATTTTTACACCCAGGCAGGAGCGATCAAAAACTTCAGCAAATTTATTTAATCGTTTTGGTGAAACTGGTTAATTTAGCAATAAAAATCTGGGTGTTCGTTCGAAACAAATGATACCTAATGAAGAGGAAGAAATTTTGGTTCGAGTATACAAAAATCCTGAAGTGAGTTATAGTCAACTGACAACAGCAACAGAAGTGAGTCAGTCGCCAATTATTAGAATTGTAAAAAAAAGAAAAGCGTTTATCCTGTTCAAAATTTGCTTTCAAGAGATCTGCCACGATGGTTACAGTTCTGCCAATTTATTCTTAACAAGCATAGTGATGATCGAAATTTTATTGAGTATATTGAGTTCACTGATGAAGGGACTTTCATCAGATGTGTGTATTTAATTGGAGAGACAGTCATTACTCGGAAGAAAAATCCGCATGCTGTTAAAGAAAGGCATTTTTAGCATGAGTTTAAATTGAACATTTGGTGTTGTATTATAGGCGAACGAATACTAGGGCCATATGTTCTTCCTCCAAATTTAAATGGAAATTCGTATTTGTTTTTTTGAGAAATACTTTAAGTAATAATTTGGACGAATTATCACTATGTAAGAAGGAAAATGTGGTATATGCAGGATGGAGCTTCTTCCTAGTTCCATTAATTGTCACTTCTCCTTGATTTTTCCAAAATTGACAGAAGACGTGATTTTGAACGGCTAGCAAGAAGTCATGATTATAATGCTCTCGATATTTGTATTTGGTATGAATTCCTTAGTTTATGTCGATGATATTAATTCGCGAGACGAACTCTGTAGAAGTATAAAAAATGAGACTAATTGTATAAGGAGACAGAACTGATGATAAAGTTAACTTCCTTATCACTAATATTTTGACCCTGTTATATCTTCATCCTCCTTTTAGGACATAAAGAATTACAAAATACTCCCAATGACTCACTGATACCTTGAGAGACATGATCGTGATTCGTAAGGAAGCGCTCACTCAATCAATCAAAAAAGTTATGTGATTGACAGGTTTATAAAAACCTAAGAAAAAATGTTGTTATTACAGTTATAAGAAGGGAGAAAAGAATTTTTATGGTAGGTTTTTGGAAACGATCAAGCAACGGGCAAAGTCTGGATTGGATTGGGAAGAAGGGTTTTTTGCGACGTAGTGGTTTTGAGAATTATTAATTCTATGAAGGTGAATCGGTTGGTAATGATGGTATCAATGTTGAAACTTTGAAATTATGCATTCCTCATATTTTTCCACCACACATAACGCATTCGATGAATTTTTGTCTTGCTCATTCGATTTTTCCTAGTCAGTGGAAAATCACTCTTGTAATATCCATCTCTAAGAATACTGCACCGAAAGATATGAAAGATCTGTTAACAGCTGAAAAATCATTTGAACTATCAAAGTTTCATACCATCTATTCAATCTGATACGATAAAATAATTTAACAATTTCTAAATCTTTTTGAAGCGTGTATCTTTCCATGATTGAAGGGTATAACCTACTGAATACAAATGACATGGAAAAAGTCAAAAATAATATACAGTATTGTCATTGCAATTTTAAATTGTAATATTCCTATCGGAAAACCTGTTGTAAGTAGCTCAAGTGGCTTTAAACTTAAACTGTTTAAAAAACTTATGAGTGAGCAGAGTGGAATTATATTAGATCGTAAATGGTTTTGCTGTTCTGCATTTAATATTTACCCACGTGTATTTGTATTTAACTGTCTTTCTTATTCAATACTCAGCAGTTTTATTCGATACACCTTATTGATAATATGCTGCAACGGATTATAGGTTATCTTAAATATCAAACAGATTAATTTTGCTAAACTCACTACAAATTTTAATTTTATAAAAAATCACTTTCTCAAAAACCTTTTAAAATTAAATTGAATAAATGCCTTAGGAAACACAGATTCAATTAAGTACACATACAGAATTAACACTCATTACACACGACCAAAAGGAATTAAATAATCAGAACAAAATATAGAATATTAATTGGAAATATTAAAAAAATAGTTGAAGGATACAGATGTTTGTTTCGTATTAATGTATTATGAAAGCCAAATTATTCTTCAAAAGTTTACGCCATAACTTCAAGTATTTTTCAGAAAATAACTCTCTTAAAAAAATGAAGTTCTTTCAAAAAAATTCCAAAAACATGCAGCACATCTTCAAAAATGCCATTAAAAATTACCACGTCGATATCTCTTCAGTCCAACTTCGTTTCCAAAAATTTAAATAATTAATAAAAATATATTTTTTCTTACTATCACGTGTTATTCAGTAAGGTAGGATATATTTTTATTAATTATTTTCATTTTTTGGATACGAAGTTGGACTGAAGAGATATCGACGAGGTAATTCCAAATAGCCTTTTTGAAGATGTGCTGAATGTTTTTTTTTATTTTTGAAGGAACTTTTCCGAAGAAATTGTTGAGGTTATGTTGTGCATTTTTGGAGCATCACTGGATAAGGACGCTGCAGTTTTTTTATTATGAGCCCCCCCAAAAGAAAATCCTGACTACGTGCCTGAAAGTTTTCATTATCTTAATTTTATATTTTCTGTTTCTTGGTATAAAAACCTTTATTAATATTATTACATTTCATTCATGCGTATTCTCATATTTGAATTATATTTTTTCAGATCCGAAAATTGAACACTTTTGGACATCAGGGACAGATGCAGGAGAAGAGGGTGCATTCGTTTGGTTATCTACTGGCCATAGTTTAAATTTCACAAATTGGGGTAATGGTTTACCGGACAATTCGGGAAAGGCAGAGCACTGTTTGGAAATAATCAGACTTGGTGTAGAAAATTATGTATGGAATGACAGAGCCTGCCTTACTGATTACAATTTCATATGTGAAATAAGAGAATAAAATTTACCTTACATGCAATTATCGAAAGTTATATTTGTAACGTTATTACTGTTTCTTTATATGAGTATACTTCACCAAGTAAATGACTAGAATAAATAAATCATGTTTATTATAGTTTATTTCTGTATGAATACCTTTTTCAAAAAACAAACAAAAAGAAAATGGACATGGATCAGCCCAGATTCAAATACTAAAAATAAGATTCTCTATATATTCACTAATCAAAAACACGCAATAAAAGATGTCACAGTTCTAAATCACTTTAACACCGGTAGCGATCACAGGTTAATAAGAGCAAAAGTTGAAATCAATTCTAGATCAGAACGCAAGAAGTTAATCAAAAACCAAAGGTTTCCCGTGGATGAGATAATTCAAGAAAACATTGAAAAATATCAAAATGACCTCAAAAATAAGTTGTCCAATAAAGAATGTTACTTATTTAAACTCTGTGCGCATGGCCACCCTAAAATATAACTAGCCACTACACTTGAATTTTGTGTTATATTCGTGTAAAGGTTGTCCTACATTTTATATGAGAAATTATTAGGAGTACATATAAGTTTCCGCCGTTTTATTGTAGATGGCGCGGCACGGAGTTTCAGTTAGCTTTCGCAGATGATAACCGGCTTAAAAAATAGTTTGGACATTCAAAAATAACATAACCTATTAATATCATTGATTTTATATTGGTAAAATATAATTTTTATAAGTTGAAAATGTCAAAATTTGAGCCAAGTAAGCGTCATTTGCGGGAAATATATTCATCTAAACACAAAAAGAACTTGCTCTAACATTAGAAGTAACTCAGTAAGCAGTCTCACATCGTCTCAATCGAAAAAATTACTCTTCTGCATGACAATGCTCGTCCACATGTTGCGGCTCCCGCGAAAAAGTACTTGGAAACACTTGATTGGGAAGTGTTACCCCACCCGCCGTATTCACCAGACATTGCACCGTCCGATGATCACCTGTTCTGGTCCATGGCACATGCTCTGAAGGCGCAGCGGTTCACATCTTATGAGGATACCAAAAATTGGGTTGATTCGTGGATAGTCTCAAAAGACAAGGAGTTCTTCAGATGTGGGATTCGAATGCTGCCTGAGAGATGGGAAAAAGTGGTTGCAAGTGATGGGAAATATTTTAAATAAATTTATATTACCTTTCTTCTATAATAAATATTTAATTTGTGTTAAAAAACGGCGGAAACTCATTTGTACTCCTAATATATTAGTTATCAAAATTTTTATACAGTTATAATTTCAATGCCTAGGCTTTGCCTCAGTTGTGGAATATAGAGAAATATCCGTTTTGTGCTTCCGAAAGTTATCGTAAATATAACACTCTTTTATTCAGAATATCGATCAAATTTTATTTTCAGTATAATGGTTGAACCTTGCCATTATGTGTAGAATGCATCATTTAAATGTTTAAACTTCAAATATCAGAACAGATTTAATCTGTTAGTCTTCTACAATTTTAATTTCAAAAAAAGTTTTAAAAAATTTTTTAGAATTAAATTAATGTCTTAAATGAGCACTGTTTTTATTTAATAGACGTATAAAAATCGAAATTCACTATATATTCGATTTTTATACGTCTATTAGATATAAGCAGTGCTTATTTAAGACATTAATTTAATTCTGAAAGTTTTTTTTTCAATTTTTTCGAAAATAAAATTGTAGAAGACTAACAGATTAAACCTGTTTTGATATTTAAAGTTTGTAATTATTCTCCTATCAAGTAAAAAAACCGCATCTTATTATTTTATCATTTAAATGTTTTCCCCGTGATCTCTTACAGGACTCGATCCTTGTGAGGTAATTTTCGCTAACTCGTCGGCACATTTCCGGCAATATTTCACCAATAATTTGACGTGTGTTGGTTTTCACATCGTCGGTAGTCTGAGGACTGGCGGCACAAACACGATCTTTCGCATAACCCCACAAGAAAAAATCCAAAGGCGAAAAATCACAAGATCTTGGTGGCCAATTCACATCGCCGAAACGAGAAATTACGCGTCCTAGGAATTTTTCTTGCAATATAGCCAAAACAGGTCTTGTTGTGTGACTTGTTGTACCATCCTGGGCTGAGGAGAATCCACATGAAATTGTAGAAACTTATTTTCAAGAGCAATTTTCATTAAATGTGTGGGGTGCTTAATATTGGCGATTATTTGATTGGTCCTTTCTTTCTACTAGGTCGACTTACTGGTAATCATACAGACATTTTTTAGAAAACGATTTGGTCTTGTTTTTGGATGCTACGATCTGAAATGTGGTTCATGCACGACGGTATTCCTGCTCATTTTTGAGTTTTGACCAGGGAGTATTTGACCGAAAAATATAAAAACAAGTTGATTGGACGGAGTGGACATCATTGATGACCCAGTAGATCCCCAGACTTGAATAATTTGGATTTCTATTTTTGGGGCCATCTGAAACCTCTAGTGTACTTAACGCCAGTGAACACCGTAGACGAACTGAGAAATCGTTTAATGGGCGCGTTTGATACAGTTACGAATATTATGGGAGTGTTTGAAAGAGTTCGATCGTCTATGAGAACAAGAACAGAAGCTTATATAAGAAGTGGGGAAGGACATTTTCAACAATTACTGTAGCTCAGTTCTTTTGTTGTTATTTAGTTTTTATGTTATGATTAATTTTTAAGTGTTACGTTTCTTGTATTAATACATTTTTTGTGATGATCATACGAGTTTATCGAATCTTTATGAATCATAGCTACAGAACGGGAAAATAACCATAAAATCTAATGATGAATTTATTCGCTGCAGCTTACTTACTGGATTTTTATGACAATTCGGATTTTTCTGAGGATTTCGAGAGAACGGTTCAAATTTTTTTCTCGAAATCAGTAGCAGATAAGACAAAACCATAGAGTTCAGTATAACAACAAAGCTTCTCATCAGAATTTTTCAAACTCATAGTGGTTCACCAGAAAAAAAATTCTGGAGTGAAACATGGGACATTGTTTCAGAAATATCACCCTGTAGATTTGCAATCAAAATTGGCAATGTGTAAGCCTGAAGTTGTAATAGCTTTGTCAAATTTCAGTTGAATATCTTGCGAAATGCAAGATACTATGGGACAAAAATCTCGAAAAAAATTTAAATTTTAATACTCTGTATCTCGAGAACGAAACGATTGCGGTCCCATGTTTTGGGACTCTTTTTTTAAAACATTAACCAAGGAATTTCCCCTCTTCGTTTGTATCTCCAATTTAGGAACATCCTGTACAGAATACCATATTTTTTGGCTCCCGTATTATTTCTCTACGATTTGGTTTATTTAAGAACAAGAAATAGTATATTCCTAGGTATAAAGCTCAAAGACATATTCAAACATAACAGTCGCAATATCATTATTGTTTATAAGTATACACATTCCATAGAATTTCGATTGAAACTGAAAAAGTTGTAATACTTACCAAACTTCTACGTATTTTCTGGTGTTATATGAGCACTCAAATAACCATCATTACCTCGTATATAGATTCAAAAAATTGTATATAATCAAGATCTGTAAAATATCTAAAGCTCTGTGACAATTTCATTGACGTAAGGTATATATCAGCAATATCTTGATGTGGGTTGCAAAATGGCGAATACGCTGCAAAATTCTCAAAACTACCTGAAACTGTTCGAAAGAATAATTCAAATAAGAAAGTGTTTTCTTTAATCATTAGTTTTTCATGGAAAAGTGAGATGTGCAAAATATTTAACAATTCATAAATTCGAAAGTGTATGAAAATGCTCAAAATCAAAATTACAGGTCAAAGAAAAATTGTCATGTAACCAAATTTCTATTTGCAATGCAAGACATACACTATTTAAAGAAATTTATAATGAATGATTAATTAGGTTATATAAATCTCTCATTTGCATGTGCATAAAGTAGTAAGAAATAAATTATTCTTTCACAAATAAAACTCAAATGATTAGAAACACATTTTATTACAACGATAGGAATACAGTATCAGTAGTCATTTTATTATCGATAAATTTCTCTTCTACGACAATTGCTATTTTCAGGGTGAACAAAAATGTTTGAGAGTAGATTGTCAGATTATTTTTGTATACATATTAATTTCTTTCTGTGAATTATTTGTTGGAGTTGAATGATACAGTCGACATAGTTTGATAATCGAACCAATTTTACAAGTTTCAGTAGTATATTATTGATGAGTTCCTTAAATTATTTTCCTCTAAGCTTTATAGTCAATCTTCTTTACAAGTTTCTCTTTATCTCACCCATTTGTTGGGATTGGAAAATAGTCAGTCGAATAATTTTCGTCAATTTTTCATAACATAGACTTATACAATTTTTTGAACGTTAGTAACATAGAAAAATATTTATATCCTATATTACAAAATTATCTGCCTTATCAATAGAGTTATATTCGAAGGCACCTTCACGTAATAAGGAAAACAAAAGGAGTTCATTTTCTTAGCTGTCAGGATCTATTATCCACAAATGGCAATAAAAATTTTTTGAGATGCTAAATATGTCTTCAATATTTGGCCACGTGGACTGCACTAAACTAATGGCTGGGTAGCCGTACACTAAAACACTTATTTAATTAATTACATTCAGTAAGTATCATATGAAGTATAAGTAAGTACTCACTAATCATTTACTTGAATATCGAAAAGACATCACAAAAGAGGAATGTGAATGAAGGTTAGAAATACACCGAATAATTTCAAAATAAAATAAATCACTTATGATAAAACTATCAATTTTAGAATCACAATCTACATCACAATAATTTCAAAAAATATCGAGTTGACTCAATCTTTGTAGTTTTTTCATACATCAATTTGTAGGCAAAATTCAATCAATATGAAACAGTTCACAAATTCAACGAAATTTGGAATCAATGTTTTAGAAAGAACGCTTTCTTCTCATAATAATCTCTTCAGTTCAAGGTTTCTTTACGTGAGAGTACGTCTAGAATTAAATACCATCGATATCTTTCATCTAACGCAAACAACCATTTTTTATGGCCTAATTAGAAAAGACAACCATTTTCTCGTGTACGACAAGGTGCAGATGAACATACGTAATTTATGTAGAAAAAATGTTATGAATAATAAAAATGAAAAAGTTTCTATTTTAATCAAGTGTTCTATTAAAAACTTGACATCAATGCTTTAAAATCTTCTACGTTTACTGATCGTGTCACTTTTACTTCAAATTTTAGATATCTCCATAACATTAATCAATTGTATTTAAATATGTTGACCTAGCGGACCTCTGAATTATCTATTTTATATTTATTGAACGATTTCGAATAATCAAAATCAGAAAAATTCTGACTGAAAACTTTATAATTTATGCTGAAATAATAAGTCCAAAATTTTGAAGTTTCTCATAATTTTTCTTTGAGATACTGCAATTTGTATTTACATTGTGTTATTTCAAAATATATGATCTGTCTGCATCTGTAACAAAAACTAGATATATACAATGAAAAATAATAACTTCCACATAACTCTTAGAATAACTTGTATTTTTCACTATCACGTAAAAATTTTCTAATTAAAAACATGAATCATTTTCTCAGTAAGGACTAGAACGCACACTTCATAATACCTCTAGAGGGATTCTTCAATGAGAGTGTGTATGTTAGCTAGTGTTGGGGGCTTAAAAAGCCAAATGCTCTACTTTATGATCTTCAGATAAAACATTAATTACTAGAGGTTAAAAGGTCAATATATGATTTGGAAATGGGATTAATATCGCCGATGCTAGATGGAAATTGTTCGTAATTGACATTATAAATGGAGCACCATTTATTTCTGTTTCTATTATAGTACGTTTTCTCCATTTAAGTAGACTTCACCAGAGTACAAGATATATAGTTTGGATGGTTGAATTCACAGTTTTGAAAAAAATTCGCAAGTAGTTTTCTAATGGTTTTGAGACGGAAAAATAAATACTTATGTTACACTAACTGCTTCACAAATATTCATATAATCCATTTAAAATCCAACTTATCTACTAGCTACTTCAAATGCAGAATTTCATAGTACTTTTGTTCTAATAGAATTTCGTAATCAACTCTGCTCTTGACATTTAATTGAAGAATCCAGAAGGAAAATCAAGAAAGTTGAGAGTCACAAATTTTTTTGTTAATAAGTTAAATATGGAAGAAAGAAATTTTGAAACCCTTCACAAGATGATCATATTGAACAAAATTATAATCATATATCCGTGGAATTTTCTTGATTCAATGACATGCAAAAATATATTTTCACTACTGAATGATCGTTAGAAGTTTCGAAGATTAGTCATTTCTAAAATATTAACTATTCCAGTTTACCTTTTATGGTTTTGAATGAAGGACATGATAATAAATATTTTAAAAATTAAATATGTTGTAAAAGTTTTCAGAATATTCTGATTTTCATTACATCAATTAAACAAAAAGATTTTCAATGAAAAAGACATAAGAGACGGCATTATATAAGAAACAATGCTGTGCAAGTGGTGAAACAGAAATTCGTGAAGATTTGTATCTTATGTGCTTCAATGAGAAAAAATTCCTCCCTAAAAATATTAGAACATGTCAATAATGAATACATTAGCATCAAATAGTAGTTGGAAATACATTCCGAAATGAGTGCAAGGATATTCATGCAAATAAAGCTCAAAATCAGGAAGAAAACCTTGAGTTTGATCTTCCTCAGTTTGTTGTCTGTCTGGTTATTTTAAATATGTCGGTACACTTTATTTACTGATCTATTCAGTATGATTAAAACTATACATTAAAAAAAAACAAAAGATTGAGTCAACCAAGAGATGTAAAACATCTCTTAAGAGGATAAATGGAATATTTGGGGACAAGACTTTCTAGTCCTCGAGAATAAAATGGGAAAAACCATATTTTATTCTGGGTATCACAGAATTCATACTACATCTAATGGCTCGTATAAAAAGTACTTCAAATAGAAATATAAATTGAACATTCTCTCAGAAAAGTGGAAAATAAGAAGGAGAATTAAAAGATGAGCTAAGACATCCCAGATGAAGGATCGTCATCATTTTTGATGAACTTTCTGTCCCGCCAACTACTAGTGTTTTTTTCTGTTTTGTCAACAAATAAATCATTCAGCGGAATATTATTGTTTACATTCCTAGTAATATCTTGTACGTTTTGAACGAAAAGTGGCTCAGTATTCACTACTCTACTACTATATCTCTGTTCTTCAGAATCACCAGTGACAACTGTTTGAGTTCTTTTCTCCGAACTATCTACTATTTTATTTGACACAACTTTACTTTCTTCTCTGCCGAGTTCATTGGATTCAACCACTTTATTAGGGTTGAGTTTCATCTTCAAGACTTTATTCTGCACGATTTGGAGATGTCTGAGTACGTAGTCTTCTTCAGGTGCCAATTCATATGCCTTTTGAAGGCACACCAAAGCTTCTAATAGTTTACCACGTTCTACGTGTACCACACAAAGATTATGCAGCCCTTGAATGTTTTCTGGATCGATCTCAAGAATTCTTCGGTAGCACTGAAAAAGAATGAAATTTTTATGTGGAGAAATAAATAGTATCCAAATGAAATTAATTCATTAAATAATATTAAATAAGGTTATTCTAATTTTCCCAAATTTTTATTGTTATTTAATACAACAATTGATTTTTTAACATAGTACCATCATCAGGTATGTTTACATTTTGAATAACTGAGCTCGCTTCCGAAATCAGTTGCTATTTATATTACAATAGGTACAAAAATTTTTATTGAGTACTAAAACTCAAAAAAGGTCTCTGTAATTTCCAGCTTATCTGAATATATTTAACAAGAGTTGGGTTATGTAAATCTAATTGTTCGTTAAGTAATATTCCAGTTTTATTGTGTTTATTTATGTCAAGGGACTCTTATAAATTTAAGGCATAACTTTTATTTTCTATATGTAGAATTTCAAAATTATGGTTGAAAGTATGTCCTGTTTCTAGCAAATGGTTAGAAAATGTGGAATTACTTTTATTATTGAGGAATCTCTTCAAATGTTCACAAATTCTATGTCGGAAAGTTCTTCCAGTGTTTTGGTCAATCACCGAAGGGTAGTTTCTTTTAAAATAATCTGAATAAGTTCTTTAGAAAGTTTAAATGAAGGTGCACTAACGAACGAAACAACCGGTCTAATAGGATAATCAATCTTATATAATTTAATCGAAGAATCCATTTTTGGAGCTTGTGAGTTCATTAAAATTAATTTATTTTTTGGGATGTTCTGAAAGCGACTGGATTCAGGGGTTATTAGGGATTTAATTTGATTTTGGAATATTATCGTCGGATCACGTTTTATTGCTTGAAAATTATTTAATTCTAGGAGAGTAACTGATTTACTAATATAATCACCCTCCGGTAAAGCAATAATGGTGTAACTTTATCGGCTCGGGTGAAAATTAAATTATTTTCGGTGATTCTCTGATTTATAGTTTCATATATTTCTTATATTCTGAAATTTCTATTAGATAATTTATGATGGTTTGTAATCATATTGGTTATGATAAGTTCGTCGATATTTGTGTATATAATATGGATTTTCATGAAGTGAAGACTGATTAAATTGAATATTTCAGAAACTAATTCACAATATTTTAAAAATATTATTGATATATTTCATTAACGAAATTTTCTTCATATTTACGCCCATTATTGAAAGTACTAAATTTCTAACAGTATGTATAAATCGACCCATTTCGTTAAATATATAAACCCACTTTCTGTCACGAATGATCAAAGTGTAGCCAAATTCGAAATAACCACTACTTCGAAAAGGAAACTCTAGATGGCCCACTCTTTACAAGCATTTTAAGAAATACCGTTTGATATGGAAACTATGTTATTCAAATTATTCATTTGACTCTTGACATACGTTCTGAGTTGTTACTGTGTTTGTATATAGGTATTCTAAGGTAAAGTGTAGAAAAGCATCTCGAAAATACAGAAGGAAGTATCCAAACAGATACCGACCTGCACAAAGTATGTAGTGCATTATTTCAAAGACTACAAGATGCATTTCTTTTTAATTGTCAAGTGTTTATAAGCTAGGATTTTCATGGACCTTTGATATTCATTCACACAAATAGCAAAAAATAATAATTTTGTATCATCTGTGATACTGCGGATGATATGGTAATCGACACCTTAAAAATGTTGAAGAATTGCCGAACTGTTATCTATAATCGAATATCTTCCTCTTTTTCTATCTCATTTTCAAATTCTCTATTGTGTGTTACACTTAAGTTGCAGTCATTACAATTGATTCTGTAGACTCCCAAATTCTTTGATGAATTTTATTTTTATTTTGAGTTGGATAGAATTTTTCTCAGCTAAAGACAACCTGAGAAGATCTTTTTTAGTCATAATTATTGAAGTAAATTTGAATATTAGTGGATAAATGTTTTTTGATCGGGGTTTTCTAACATTCGATGAATAAAATAATTTAGAGCAATTTAAGTGAACAAAAGAATGCCCTTGTATATCTTATTTCAGAAAATCCAGATCATGAATACATAGCCTTAAATCATTTTGGACATTGAAATCCAAATGAACTTAAGAAATTTGTCCTCAGATTATACTTACCAAGGAAAAATTCTGCTGAAGGCAAAACAAAATTGAAATCTATTTAAAGATTCGGTAGTCTACAAAATCCATTGTAATGACCGCTATTCAATATACGTGGGACAAACAGGTAGGAACTGAAACGAGATTGAGAGGAACATCTATCTGCAGTTGAAAGGTCGGCAATCTTTGAATATAATTGAGCTGCCAAGCACCATGTATATAAACAACCTCAAAATCCTACATAAATGTCACAAAGGTTATAAAGTGAATTTATTGAATTTTTTGGAAATAACAATTCTAATTTAAAAACACTGAGCAATCAAAATGAAACGATCCCTCCTTCTCAGCATGTAAAATCTTTCTCTCAGCATGAAATAATATCTTTTATATCTCTGTTCCATTACATATCATCGACATACTTGACTTACCTTGAGAATTAATTCATGTAGGAACCTAAGTTATGAAAGGCAGTGTGTATGTAACTCAGAAAAATTTAACACCTGTTTTGCGACGTGAATTTTTTTTTCTAACAAATTCAGGCTTTAGCCTGAATTTGCTGATTTATCAGCTTACCAAATTTCATTGCAAAAAAAATCCACAAATAACGACTGAATTTTGTGATCATATCAAACATTTTTAACTTTATGCTTGAAATATAAAAAAGTTTATCTAAGACACAACAGACGCCCCTAATGAAAAGATTTTATCAATGGTATAAATATTTCTGTATCAGGTAGACAACTTCAAACAAAAACTCAATTAACCTTTGGCTTTGAATTAAAAAACAAAAAAAAATCAATGTCACTATATCCTTTCAGAAAATTCTACAAAGAACTGAAAGAACTTTCTATAATGAGTTTCTACTAGCTGATATATTTTATCATAAGCATTGAAAACTACATCAAAACTATTCAAAAAATAAAGACTGCTATAATGTCAGAAGCAGGTGTACAAAATCAAATCAGTGAACGCACAAAAGAGGAACAATTAAAAAGGACTTACATTTTCTGCTGCATCCAAATCTTTGATGTTATTGATGTAGATATCGCCCAGAAGAATGAATCCCTTGACGTGGTCTGGATGATATTTGACGAGTTGATTTAAAAATGGGGCGGCTTCTAGAGGCCTTTGATCGTCCGCCAGTAACAAAGCCAAATTAAACAAAGCACTTCTGAAGTCCGCTTTCAGATGTACAGCTTTACGAAACCAATGCTCTGCTTCCTCAATATTCTTTTCGTCCATAGCTAGCATACCTGGTAAATCAGGTTTAATTTTAATATTAATATTATGATGATACATACTATTCCAGAAAGATCAATATCTTCTAGTAAAATTGCTGGCGGTAGATTTATGCGTTGTTAATATAGTGAAATTGAATTATAAATAATGAATGATAGAATTCTGGAATCGTAGCGACTTATAAAGCTTCTTTTAAACTCTTGCAGTTCACTTTTCGTGTATTAAGAAATTGAAAATTCATAATATAGGAAACAGCCTCTATGAAGGATGGTCAGCTGCCTTGAATTCATGTATCAATACAAGTCAATATCAAATTCAATTGCAAAATTTGCCATATAGTTATCCTGAGCTAGCTTGATTTTAGTTAATAAAATAAAATAGAAAGGCCTTTTACTTGATAGAAGAAATATTCCAATTTGTTTTAATATTCAAATTTTGATTTTAGTTAAAATCTAGGAATATTGAAAATAGTGCAGCTTTTTTCGAACCATAGTAAAATCTAAAACTCCATAACATAATCCAAAACTTTGTTTAGCGTAACCATTAATTAGAAAAAAACTACTGAAAAAATTGAATTTCCACATGGTCGGAGTTATCAAGTGGAGGTAGATACAAAAGCTCAGACAGGAGATTATTATCAGATGTGCTGATGAGATCCAGGGTAGAAGGATCTGTACGAAGTGGGCTCTAGTGCGATTTCTTGAAGTCCTGAGTTGAGGATGAGGTCTATGTGTGGAAACCTATCTTTCAAATGTAAAATGTTAACATGTTAACGTCTGACGTTGCTGATTTTACTGATAGGTATAAGGAAGTAAAATGGAAATTCCCGGATTTGGACCTTTGGCATTAATCTTAATCATATAGATGAATCTGGCACATTCTTTTGGAAAAAAACGGTGGATTACGACTCTTGTCGTGATAACAATATATCGCATATAATAATAAAGCTTTATTTCTCGCGTTCAAACAAACATGATCACCCTAAGTCCATTTACTTTACTACAAATACGATATAACGTTTCTCCTACAAAAAAGTTTGTACGATGTGTCATCACGAAAATGTTTATTCTCGACATCAAGTGACTTCTTAGCAACCTCTGGGCGAACCTAGCACACTTGTGTGTTCGTGTCTTCCGGCAAACGACGAAACCCGCATCTCTCTCATAACTGAGGAAATATCAACTCCTCCTTCAGGATATCTACTGGTTTAACGAAATGATATATACTTAAAAAACTTCCTATGAATTCGCTTAAGTGAATTCAGATGACAGTTACACCTTGGAAATCAAATAAGACTGCCATAATCTTACTGAAAAAGAGAGTAAAGTAAAGTTTTTCATCGCCTCCAAATCATTAAACTCTCTAAGGCATATGAAAATAAAACTGAGCATTCTGGGAGCAGAAGCACACAGTTTTCAATGTAGGGTGCAACACTTCATGTAGTGTCAAATAAAATACCAAGTATTTGATCTTCACAGGGAAGAAAGTAGTCTTCAATGAAGTTATGACTTTTCCATATTCAGCGATACTCTATTCCTTAAACATCAATCCCAGATCAATTCCAGCGTGGACTGAAGCAGTTTCAAATATCTTAGATCACGTATTCTCGAGAACAGCTTCAAGTAATCAGCATAAGTATAAACCATACATTTCAAAGAACTCAACAGAACATTCATTAAGATAGCAACAGTAATGGAGGGAGATTAGATCCCTGCGGAACCCCACTTTTCAGCTCGAACTCAAACGATCTGAAACCTTTAGATAAATACATATCTGATTCCACTAATGAAATATGAACTAATCAGTTCTCAATCAGCAGGCAGAAACCCAGTGAAATACAGTTTGCTCAATTGGATTCCTTGATCCACAGAATCTCTCGAAAAATTGGTATATATCATATTAACTTGACATCATCATTGAGGTACAACGTAGTAAATTGTGATAAAGTAGCCAAATTGGTGATTATCGACTTCTCTCTAATGAATTAATGCTGCTTTGATACATGGGGCTGAACAAGGTGGAAAATGCTTCTAAATAATGTTTCCTCATAGACTTTGGCGAAATCTGATGGCACAGAAATTGGCCCATAGTTCTTAAATTCTCAGACCTATCACTCTTATTTGAATTGGGGACAACACGAGCTCCATAGGCTTAGCAAAAGCGGAACAGTACTCTCTAACAAAGAGATACTTATATATTATACTTATACATAATGAAGCATATTTAAGTCGAATGTTTTTTTTTGAAATACAAGATAAGCTAACAAATGACAAACAAAAATCAATAAACGCACATCTGATATTAAGGGGGGACTATTTAAAATTGTATTTTTGATCGGCTACAAATGAAAAACGACTGAATATTTAATCAAGTTATAAGTTCATTAGAAAAGTTGAACCTTGACATTTACGAATGAAAAATATATCATTTAAATTATCGTCTCAATCGGCTATAGAACCCGATCCAATCAACCCAATTTTGCAGTACATGGTAGATTTTTTGGGGCTCAAAATTCGATTTCGTGTTTCAAGACATCAATCGTGTCTTGATGGTTAGCGTAACACGCTAACAGATCTCCACAAAAAAATGTCCCTCCTAGGTGAAAATGAGCTTCAACGCTTGAGATGATTTTTCTGCTCATATTCGGCCATGCGATCATTAGCCCATTGAGCGAAGTGGAAATCCAAGGATGGTCACGAGGCTTTATTTCTTAAAATAAAATAGAAAGGCTTTTTACTTGATAGAAGAAATATAACAAAATTTGAATATCAAAACAAATTGAAATATGTTTATCTTCTACAATTTTAATTTCCAAAAGAATTTTTTATTCAAGAAACTTTTAGAATTAAATTAATGTCTAAAACAAGCACCGCTCACATTTAATAGACGTTTATAAACAAAACTCAATATACAATGTCAAATGAAATAAATAACCCAATAGATATACGAAAGTAATTAAAATTAATAAATAAATATTCAAAGGAGACAAAATTTTGTTTCTGGTCTTAACTTTAAAAAATACTACTTGCCTTATAAAAACATGAACACACTTAAAGGACTTCCCAAAGAATATAATTTATTTGAAATATTTAATATATTTAAATATTCGAACAAATTATTTCAAAAATCTCTAAAAAATGTGCACTATATCTTCAAAAAACAAATATAGTTCTAGATAATCCCTTCATCAGCCCTTTGTTTTCAATATTACAAATATCAAAATCAAAAACATAACCTACATCACTCACGTGTTAAAAGACTTCAGCTTCGAACTACAGATCAGCTATATATTCAAGATTGATCTATGTTCTAACAAAATCAAAGAACAAAGTGAGTTATTTTAAGTTTACTTAAAATCATTGACATTCTATAATGAGATTTATTGAAGCCAAAATATAGTTATATATTATATATAAAATAAAATAGAAAGGCTTTTTACTTGATAGAAGAAATATAACAAAATTTGAATATCAAAACAAATTGAAATATGTTTATCTTCTACAATTTTAATTTCCAAAAGAATTTTTTATTCAAGAAACTTTTAGAATTAAATTAATGTCTAAAACAAGCACCGCTCACATTTAATAGACGTTTATAAACAAAACTCAATATATATAATATTTGAAGATATAGTGCACATTTTTTAGAGATTTTTGAAATAATTTGTTCGAATATTTAAATATATTAAATATTTCAAATAAATTATATTCTTTGGGAAGTCCTTTAAGTGTGTTCATGTTTTTATAAGGCAAGTAGTATTTTTTAAAGTTAAGACCAGAAACAAAATTTTGTCTCCTTTGAATATTTATTTATTAATTTTAATTACTTTCGTATATCTATTGGGTTATTTATTTCATTTGACATTGTATATTGAGTTTTGTTTATAAACGTCTATTAAATGTGAGCGGTGCTTGTTTTAGACATTAATTTAATTCTAAAAGTTTCTTGAATAAAAAATTCTTTTGGAAATTAAAATTGTAGAAGATAAACATATTTCAATTTGTTTTGATATTCAAATTTTGTTATATTTCTTCTATCAAGTAAAAAGCCTTTCTATTTTATTTTATATATAATATATAACTATATTTTGGCTTCAATAAATCTCATTATAGAATGTCAATGATTTTAAGTAAACTTAAAATAACTCACTTTGTTCTTTGATTTTGTTAGAACATAGATCAATCTTGAATATATAGCTGATCTGTAGTTCGAAGCTGAAGTCTTTTAACACGTGAGTGATGTAGGTTATGTTTTTGATTTTGATATTTGTAATATTGAAAACAAAGGGCTGATGAAGGGATTATCTAGAACTATATTTGTTTTTTGAAGATATAGTGCACATTTTTTAGAGATTTTTGAAATAATTTGTTCGAATATTTAAATATATTAAATATTTCAAATAAATTATATTCTTTGGGAAGTCCTTTAAGTGTGTTCATGTTTTTATAAGGCAAGTAGTATTTTTTAAAGTTAAGACCAGAAACAAAATTTTGTCTCCTTTGAATATTTATTTATTAATTTTAATTACTTTCGTATATCTATTGGGTTATTTATTTCATTTGACATTGTATATTGAGTTTTGTTTATAAACGTCTATTAAATGTGAGCGGTGCTTGTTTTAGACATTAATTTAATTCTAAAAGTTTCTTGAATAAAAAATTCTTTTGGAAATTAAAATTGTAGAAGATAAACATATTTCAATTTGTTTTGATATTCAAATTTTGTTATATTTCTTCTATCAAGTAAAAAGCCTTTCTATTTTATTTTATATATAATATATAACTATATTTTGGCTTCAATAAATCTCATTATAGAATGTCAATGATTTTAAGTAAACTTAAAATAACTCACTTTGTTCTTTGATTTTGTTAGAACATAGATCAATCTTGAATATATAGCTGATCTGTAGTTCGAAGCTGAAGTCTTTTAACACGTGAGTGATGTAGGTTATGTTTTTGATTTTGATATTTGTAATATTGAAAACAAAGGGCTGATGAAGGGATTATCTAGAACTATATTTGTTTTTTGAAGATATAGTGCACATTTTTTAGAGATTTTTGAAATAATTTGTTCGAATATTTAAATATATTAAATATTTCAAATAAATTATATTCTTTGGGAAGTCCTTTAAGTGTGTTCATGTTTTTATAAGGCAAGTAGTATTTTTTAAAGTTAAGACCAGAAACAAAATTTTGTCTCCTTTGAATATTTATTTATTAATTTTAATTACTTTCGTATATCTATTGGGTTATTTATTTCATTTGACATTGTATATTGAGTTTTGTTTATAAACGTCTATTAAATGTGAGCGGTGCTTGTTTTAGACATTAATTTAATTCTAAAAGTTTCTTGAATAAAAAATTCTTTTGGAAATTAAAATTGTAGAAGATAAACATATTTCAATTTGTTTTGATATTCAAATTTTGTTATATTTCTTCTATCAAGTAAAAAGCCTTTCTATTTTATTTTATATATAATATATAACTATATTTTGGCTTCAATAAATCTCATTATAGAATGTCAATGATTTTAAGTAAACTTAAAATAACTCACTTTGTTCTTTGATTTTGTTAGAACATAGATCAATCTTGAATATATAGCTGATCTGTAGTTCGAAGCTGAAGTCTTTTAACACGTGAGTGATGTAGGTTATGTTTTTGATTTTGATATTTGTAATATTGAAAACAAAGGGCTGATGAAGGGATTATCTAGAACTATATTTGTTTTTTGAAGATATAGTGCACATTTTTTAGAGATTTTTGAAATAATTTGTTCGAATATTTAAATATATTAAATATTTCAAATAAATTATATTCTTTGGGAAGTCCTTTAAGTGTGTTCATGTTTTTATAAGGCAAGTAGTATTTTTTAAAGTTAAGACCAGAAACAAAATTTTGTCTCCTTTGAATATTTATTTATTAATTTTAATTACTTTCGTATATCTATTGGGTTATTTATTTCATTTGACATTGTATATTGAGTTTTGTTTATAAACGTCTATTAAATGTGAGCGGTGCTTGTTTTAGACATTAATTTAATTCTAAAAGTTTCTTGAATAAAAAATTCTTTTGGAAATTAAAATTGTAGAAGATAAACATATTTCAATTTGTTTTGATATTCAAATTTTGCTTTATTTCTTGCACTATTTGAACTTTGTAAGCCTTCATACCAAGGTCTTCATGCAAAATTCTCCTCAGAGAAGTGCGAGAAATATTTAGAACGTGACGAATTGATGTCGATGAATGTTCAGCCACATTTTGGGCTACAGCAAAAATGTTTTCAGGTTTGCTCACTAGACGAGAAAGTGAACGGGTTGTTTCATCAAATAATGATCCAGTTTATACGAATAAATTGATTCACAAATTACCGTGAGGGCATTTCATTTCTAGTGAATTTTCCACGTGAATTTCTAATAGTTTGGATAGAAGATTCGCCAATTTGGAAACTTTTAATATTTTCCAGTTTCGTTCAAGTGCAAATCAAATCATTATTAGTTGATGTAACATATTAAACTAACCCTCTATCGAAACACGAACGACAGAAGCTTTGCCAAACTCGAAATAACCACTACTTCAAAATGTAGACTCTATATGGCCCACCCTTTTTTTTTTGGTTCTCCTACTCTTTCAAGTAAGGTAGGTAGGTATTTACTCGGGTCGCAGCATTCGCTCAACAGCGCATTCAACGAATATCACTGATCATCGCACATATTCGTTTCATGTTGACAGATCAAAAATCCCTCTCGTTCATTAAAATTTTAAACCGATAGAATGATACAATTGACAGTACAGTGAATTTCTATGCTGAAATTCGCAAATGAGTCCATTTGTAACAATCAACACCTCCAATTTGAAATTTTCAATTATTCAATAGGAATGCATATTCCGTTTTTGATTTAAAACAGTATCCTATTGAATTTTAATCCAATTTCAATAACGATGTCTATAAAATGATGTAGATATTGTTGTTTATTCAACAAAGCGAACAAATATTGTGATGTGTATATATATATATATATATATACAAATGCAAATATACACTCCAAGTTCGCTTGGATGTGAAATGATGATATTGTGAATTAATTAGTCATGTAGTTCAATCGAATAACTTTTGTGGGAAATTAGCGTTTCTGTTCTTATTATATAATCAAGTTTTTCAGTTTTAGGCACTGAAAACACTTTTTCTGCGGAGTTATTGATATGGTCTCTAAAGAAAACAGCGACTGACGGTGAATCCAATTGAAAACTACTGACATTATATCAACTGATAAGTTTTCCGTGTGATACGCAGATGGTAACACAAATACAAAATTAATATTTTTATTATAGTGGACGGGCTTCTGTCCACCTACCACTACGTACTACGAGACTATTGTGGTGTACCTCTGATTTATTTTTCCTCGACGAGATCCAGTTTTTGGATGAAACCGATAATCTTGTTCGGGGGTAATTTTTTCAGTTCGCAGTGGGCTATAAAAGCCAGACCAAAGACCTCGAATCTGATTCGATTCACCGCTGGGCACTCTGAGACGATGTGCATAGCTGCTTCGGTGTCTTCAAGACACAGCCTGCATTCATCGTCATCAGCCAGACCGATTTTGTGCAAATGCGCTTTCAGCCTGCAGAACCTACCATAATTTCGACAAGTCTTCTGAGTTTGACCCTATCGAGACCTAGCGCTAGGTCCGCCTTCTTTTGCTTCGAAGCTGTTCCAAGGAACGCCTTCGAATGTTTCAGGCCAGGATGGCTCAGCCAGAAAGACTCTAGTTTTGATTTCATTCTTCCTGTCATCATCCGCTCAATCACATCATGTGGTATTCCCAGGAATGCTTTCGGACCTACCAGAGGCAGCGTGGCTCCAGCAAACGTCAGCCGATCTCCCTCTTCGTTACCCAAATAGTTTGAGTGGCTCGGTATCCAAACAAGAGTGATTCTGTTATACATATCGAGCCTGTATAAAGCCGTGCGGCAACTCCAGACTGTCATCGAACAACAGCAACTGAATTCCAGAGCTTTTAGTATTGCCTAAGTATTGGTAAATATTTTGAGTTTGCCGTGGTGGATTTGTCGTTTTATCAGGCAAATAGTTCTGCCTAGAATATGGTTGCGTATTGACCGAGACTCAATGAGATGTTGATTCTGGGTTTATTCCCATAGACTTCCGCTTCCGTTCCGTTCGTCGTTAACGAGCCGTCTGTGAATAAACCAAGGTCGGTCCTCAATAAAACCTCAGCATGCTGGGTCCATTCGTCCCAGCTGGGGACGGTCACATTAAAATGCCGTTCTTGGCTCGTGACTTTTGACATTAGATCCAAGGGCATCGATAGGGTACCGTTCATTAAAAGCTCGTCCAGCAGTCCTTATCCTCCCATCTTTATTGCCTATGGCCTGCCGATCGCCAGTTGATATTGTGTGTATGCGGTCCACTCCGCCTCTTTTTGCACGAGCAGGTGCAGGGGTGATAGGTTTAGTAGGACCTCCATGGGTGCCGCGAGTGTGGTGCGAAACGCACCTGTAATTGCAAGGCAAGCCTGTCTCTGCAGTGGACTGAGCTTATGTTAACCAATCGTTTGTTGGCCCTTCTTCCATCACACTACAGTGCCATACGGTATCTCCGGTCTAATTACTAAGGTATAAAGCTAATACACCTGCCTGGACTTTAAACCGGCTTTAGACAGGTTTTACCGCAGATTTGTCTGTTGGTCCAGAATCCCATTCTGGCTTTATGACACACTTTGTCTAGGTATGCATTCCAACTGAGGGTTTTGTCCAGGACTATTCCCAGGTAGTTTGTCTCGTTAGAGAATTGTATTGTTTCACCACGGATTGTCGGCGGTTCTAAACCATCCAGCTTCTGTTTTTTGGTAAACTTCCTTTTGTGGGTTAAGAGACATGTCGTCCCTTATACACCATTTGTCAATAGTGTTCAGTATCTCTTGAAGGACGGCCGATATCGTCACCTTTAATTTACCTTTCACTATGATTGCCAGGTAATCAGCAAATGCTTGAACGTCGACTCCCCACAGCGAAATTTTGCTAGCAGGTCATCGACAAGATGGGTCTACAGTAAGCGTGAGAGAATATATCCCTGTGGGCAGCTCCTCGCAGCCTTGAACTCGAAGACCTTGGCCTGGTATGAGGTCAGTATAATTCTGCTGAATAGCATTGCCTGTATCTATCTACAAATTAGCGGGTTGATTACTCTCGCAGAGATAGTATCAGCGAGAGAAACCGGCAGCTTACTGTTAAAAGCACCTTCAATCTCACTCGATAATTTTCCGACAAAATTATGTAATGCAAGTTCTGCTGTAACAAGGTACTAATCGTCAAAAGAGAGCTATGAAAATTTTTTGAACGTTGGGTCCGAAAGCTATAGTAGTTTTAGTATAGCAACTTTTGTGATTTTCAAGGATATAAAAATAATGTGAAGGCATGAACATTTGTCTACGAAAAGTATTCTGAATGTTTCAAGTCTCTAATTACTTTCTTTAAGAAGTTAAGAGTATTTACGAACCGACCGGCCAGACATAATTACTTTTGACCTCACCTTCTTGGTCTAATAACGTGACACCACTTATGGCCGAAAATTCGAGAATTACAGACATTTAGATCTAACTATAACACGCTATTTTTTAGAACAAGCGCGCAAAAATTGATCAGATAGAATAACTGTATTCATGAAAATGATACAATGATTTCATAATGCAAATACAACATGGAGATTGAATAGTTACCGAACAAGTACAAAATACAATTTCGAATCGACCGCACATTTCTAAGGTTTTCACCTTCATAGGATTCTATGATTCCCGCATTTCTTGTAATTTTTCAATGGCATAGAAATTGGCTCAAAAGATAAATAATATTATTTCAGAGAGTGTGGTTGCTTTGTATCATTTATTTATTCCGTGATTATGCTTTGATTAATTAGAATAAGGCACGAACAATAATGAATTTTATATACCTTCATTTTCCTTACATACATTACAACTCCATTCCAAAATTGAAGATGTTTGATTGTATCGGTCTCTACTTGTCAGAAATATATCTTGATGATTAAAAGTAAAACAACTTAATTTCTGCTAATTAATCCCGTGAAAACATTTGAAAAATCTTCAACTCTTCGCCTGGGTTTTAACCCAGCGTATATAGATGAAATGTGCTCGTAAAAAATGCAGTCCATTGCTTGAATCCCACGGCCAATGATGCAGTTAACAGATTCCTTGGTTTTCTGCCACATATATTTGAAGACTTTAAACGTCAGTTTTCAAAATTTTAAAAATTAAATAATATTTAAAGGAGATCATTCTGATTTTCACAAATTTTTATTGTTATGTTTACAACAACCGTTTCGCTATCAGATTAGCATCATCAGGCAAGACTACATTTTGAATAACTAAGCTTGTTTCCGAAATCCGTTGCTATTTATATTATAGTAAGTACAATATATTTATATTGAGTTTTTTATTGAGCACTAAAACCCAAAAAAGGATCTCTGCAAATTCCAGCTTATCTGAATATATTTAACAGAGGTGAGTTATTTAAATCTCTTTGTTCTTTAAGTAATATTCCAATTTTATTATGTTTATTTATCTCTAGGGATTCTAACAGATTTAAGGCATAACTCTTACTTTATATATGTAGAATTTCAAAATTATGGTTGAAAGTATGTCCTGTTTCTAACAAATGGTTGGAATATGTAGAAATACTTTCATTATTGAGGAAACTCTTCAAATGTTCACAAATTCTATGTCGGAAAGTTCTTCCAGTCCTCTTCCTATGTAAACTTTACGGCAATCACCGCAGGTTAACTTATAAAACCCCGGTTTATCATCGTTATGTGTACAGTCTTTATTATTCTTAATAAATTTACTCAAGTTTTAATTGGTATTAAATGAAGTTCTTAAATTATATTTATTTTTGAGGTATGTAGCAATTTTCTCAGAAATACCTTCAGTGTATTTTAAGGAAATGTATTTAAAATTTTCTTTTATATAAGGATACACCATATTCAAAGATATTTTATTATTTTTATTTATCCACAATTTGTCTATCAACTTAGGATCATTGTCATTATTAATATCTATTTGTTTAATTATGTTAAGTTCTGAAATATAATTTTCACGATTCATGGAAATATTATATAAATCTGAAAACGGTTTGATTATAGGAAATCCCTTAAGTCCTTTATTAGCAGAAATATTCATGGACAATATTGAAACTAAAATTCACCAAAATCCCCTTAAGAAATACTTTTTATATTGGTATAGATATGTAGACGATATTTTCTGGTGCTTCACAGGTACAGACAGACTTTTAAAAAAATTCTTTTTATTCATTAATGAAATACATCCTTCAATAAAATTCACTATAGAAACCCAACATAATAATTCTATTCATTTTCCTGATTTAACTGTTACTCGAATAGATAATTCACATGATTTTTCCATATTTCACAAACCAACCTATACGGATTCTATAATACACAATAAATCAAATAAAATTCACTATAGAAACCCAACATAATAATTCTATTCATTTTCCTGATTTAACTGTTACTCGAATAGATAATTCACATGATTTTTCCATATTTCACAAACCAACCTATACGGATTCTATAATACACAATAAATCAAACTATCCTTTAAATAAAAAATTATCAGCATTCAATTGTATGATCCATAGTTTAGTTGATATTCCCATTTATCGAGAAAATTATATTACAGAACTTAATATAATTAAACAAATAGCTATTAATAATGACTATGATCCTAAGTTGATAGACAAATTGTTGATGAATAAAAATAATAAAATAGCTTTAAATATGGTGTATCCTAATATAAAAGGAAATTTTAAATATTTTTTCTTAAAATACACTAAAGGTATTTCTGAGAAAAGTGCTACATACCTCAAAAATAAAGATAATATAAGAACTTCATTTAAAACTAATTCAAACTTGAGTAAATTTATTAAAAATAATAAAGACTGTACACATAAAGATGATAAATCGGGGGTTTATAAGTTAACCTGTGTGTGCCCTAAAGTTCACATAGGACAGACTGGAAGAACTTTCAAAAATAGAACATTTGAAGAGTTTCCTCAATAATAAAAGTAATTCTACATATTCCAAACATTTGTCAGAAACAGGATATACATTCAACCCTAATTTTAAAATTCTACATATAGAAAGTGAAAGTTATGTCTTAACTCTGTTAAAATCCCTAGAGATATGTAAACATAATAAAATTGGAATATTACTTAATGAACGAATAGATTTAAATAACTCACCTCTGTTAAATATATTCAGATAGGCTAGATTTTGCAGAGATCCTTTAGTTCGTGAATAAACAAAATGCGTGTATTTGGTGTGATGAACAACCCGGCGAGGTTCATGAGCTGAAATTTAATCCAGAGAAAACAACTGTTTGGTGTGGTTTATGGGCCTGTGGAATAATCGGTCCATATTTCTTCAAAAGAGGGGCCCGCCGGAATGTTACTGTGAATGATGACCGTTATCGCGCAATGATAACAGACTATTTGATGCCAGAAATTGAAGACCGTGGTCTAGACGAAATTTGGTTCCAACAAGATGGCGCCATCTGCCATACAGTTCGTGAAACCACGGCTTTAATGCGGGAGCGATTCGACGAACGGAGCATCTCGCGCTTTGGACCAACGAATTGGCCGGCTAGATCGTGTGATATCACACCCCTCGACTTTTTCCTCTGAGACTACGTAAAGTCCATAGTCTATATGGATAAGCCTGCGACAATTGAGGCATTGGAGGCCAAAATTACTCGTGTTATAGGCCAAATACCACTAGAAATACTTAGACTCGTAATTGAAAATTGGAATTTCACAACGGATGTTGTTAACCGTAGTCGCGGACAACATTTGAAAGAAATTATCTTCAAAAAATAATTGTAAAGAAAGGTTTTTGTGTAATGATAAAGATTATAAAATAGAGATGTTTTTTATAAAATAGAAAGGCTTTTTACTTGATAGAAGAAATACTATTAAATGTAAGCGGTGCTTGATTTAGACATTAATTTAATTCTAAAAGTTTTTTGAATAAAAAAATTCTTTTGGAAATTAAAATTGTAGAAGATAAACATATTTCAATTTGTTTTGATATTCAAATTTTGTTATATTTCTTCTATCAAGTAAAAAGCCTTTCTATTTTATTTTATATATAATATATAATTATATTTTGGCTTCAATAAATCTCATTATAGAATGTCAATGAATTTAAGTAAACCTTAAAATAACTCACTTTGTTCTTTGATTTTGTTAGAACATAGATCAATCTTGAATATATAGTTGATCTGTAGTTCGAAGCTTAAGTCTTTTAACACGTGAGTGATGTAGGTTATGCTTTTGATTTTGATATTTGGATTATTGAAAAAAAAGGGCTGATGAAGGGATTATCTAGAATTATATTTGTTTTTTGAAGATATAGTGCACATTTTTTAGAGATTTTTGAAATAATTTGTTCGAATATTTAAATGTATTAAATATTTCAAATAAATTATATTCTTTGGGAAGTCCTGCAAGTGTGTTCATGTTTTTATAAGGCAAGTAGTATTTCTTAAGATAAAACCAGAAACAAAATTTTGTCTCCTTTGAATATTTATTTATTAATTTTAATTACTTTCGTATATCTGTTGGGTTATTTATTTCATTTGACATTGTATATTGAGTTTTGATTATATACGTCTATTAAATGTAAGCGGTGCTTGTTTTAGACATTAATTTAATTCTAAAAGTTTTTTGAATAAAGAAATTCTTTTGGAAATTAAAATTGTAGAAGATAAACATATTTCAATTTGTTTTGATATTCAAATAGAGATGTTTTTATTAATTTTTTCTTATTAAAAATACCTCTGAAGGAATCTCCCGATATAATAGAAATCAAGACATTGTAACAGACATTTGTATAACAATTCTAAACTCAAACAAACTTGATAAGGTTTTTTTGATCACTGGGGTACAATTGCAGACATGCGCACTTTTTGAATTTGCTGGTTCTCTTCAGTGCAATGCAACGCCAACGACTACAAATCTGTCAAGTACCTATATTCGCTATACACAGAAACACCAGGGTACTAATCATACATTAGCGCCATCTGGTGCATGTATATATACATACAAGACATACCTTTGCAAGCTAATTCGAGTAAAGCAATGTATTCACGATATTTTCACTTCAGAAACGCAGAAAAAAATTCCCTCATTCTCAAGTCAGAGCATAATATGCTAATATACTAATGATATCTCAGATACTTCATCAGAAATATTGTGTTTAAGCGCACAGTATTTTTATCGTAAGTGTTTTAGGCCTGTATATTCTTTCTGGGACACATGTGTATTAATGAAGGAGTAATCCAGATATGTTCAATTTTGTAACTCTCCTTAAGGATTCCATTATGAATTACGTAATAAAAAGGTGAAAGCGTTAAGGAGGTATTGGATGGAGTAGTCCGTTACTTTGTGATAGTTCATTTTAATGGAATGAAATAAGGAATTACTTTGTTTTCTATCACTTTTTATTATAACTGATATACAGTGACTCGAGTTTCGTAGTGTGCACTACATTTTCAAACTAAATGAACAAATTAGATCTCAACTATTATATATGGGGATTGTAGGATTCGGCAGAGCTTCGAAGAGAGGAGTTTTCCAAAGTTCCGTCTGTTCGTTAAGTAGTTTTATTATTGGTACGTGCTTTATATATTTTTCAATTTCTATGGATTCCAGGATGTCAAGTTTTTTGCCTTTCGCTTCCACGTGCAAGATAACAAGGTTGTTCAATTCTGGGAACGTGTGATCTGTAGTGAAGAAATGGTTCGCAAAATTGGAATTATTCTTCCGGTTCTTAAAAGCAGATTGGTGCTCTTTGTACCTTTTATGGAAAGGTCGGCCCGTTTGTCCTATACCCACACTATTATACTCTTGACAACTTAATTTATACACTCCAGAATTATTCAGTCGGTTCTCTTTGTCTTTCGGATTAAAAAAGAGATTAGAAATTTTATGGGAGGGTGTGAAAGCTGTTACTATGTTAATTTTTGATGAAATTTGAGCTATTTTTTGTGAAATTGGTCCAAAATATGTTAGTTTTATGAATTTATTGTTATTATGATCTGATTTGGAGATGGGGTAAATTTGTTTGCGAATTAGTTGCTTTTGTTTTTTGTTTATAATGGAATTTATAGTTTTGGTTTCGAACTGATTTTTTGTGGCTATTTGTTTGATTGTATTCAATTCCCTCTTTAACGTAATATTATCTAAAGGGATTGAAAATGCTCTATGTACCATTGATCTATAAGCAGATAGTTTATGATTGATCGGATGGTTTAAAAAATTTGGTATTGTTGTATCAGTTGATGTGGGTTTTCTACATATATCAAAGGAAATTTCATTATTACTGTTAATTAAAGTTATGTCCAGAAAATTTATTTTATTATCAAATTGTGTTTCCATGGTGAATTTGACCTTATTGTGCAAACTATTAGGATATTCTAATGTTTCATTTAATTCTGAATGTGTTCCGCAGAAGCAAGCCAATATATCGTCTATATACCTGTACCAAAAAGTGATATGCTTTGCGTGTGTGGAAGAAAAATTGAATATCTTACAAGTTTGCACAATAAGGTCAAATTCACCATGGAAACACAATTTGATAATAAAATAAATTTTCTGGACATAACTTTAATTAACAGTAATAATGAAATTTCCTTTCATATATATAGAAAACCCACATCAACTGATACAACAATACCAAATTTTTCAAACCATCCGATCAATCATAAACTATCTGCTTATAGATCAATGGTACATAGAGCATTTTCAATTCCTTTAGATAATATTACGTTAAAGAGGGAATTGAATACAATCAGACAAATAGCCACAAAAAATCAGTTCGAAACCAAAACTATAAATTCCATTATAAACAAAAAACAAAAGCAACTAATTCGCAAACAAATTTACCCCATCTCCAAATCAGATCATAATAACAATAAATTCATAAAACTAACATATTTTGGACCAATTTCACAAAAAATAGCTCAAATTTTATCAAAAATTAACATAGTAACAGCTTTCACACCCTCCCATAATATTTCTAATCTCTTTTTTAATCCGAAAGACAAAGAGAACCGACTGAATAATTCTGGAGTGTATAAATTAAGTTGTCAAGAGTATAATAGTGTGGGTATAGGACAAACGGGCCGACCTTTCCATAAAAGGTACAAAGAGCACCAATCTGCTTTTAAGAACCGGAAGAATAATTCCAATTTTGCGAACCATTTCTTCACTACAGATCACACCTTCCCAGAATTGAACAACCTTGTTATCTTGCACGTGGAAGCGAAAGGGAAAAAACTTGACATCCTGGAATCCATAGAAATTGAAAAATATAAAAAGCACGTACCAATAATAAAACTACTTAACGAACAGACGGAACTTTGGAAAACCCCTCTCTTCGAAGCTCTGCCGAAGCCTACAATCCCCATATATAATAGTTGAGATCTAATTTGTTCGTTCAGTTTGAAAATGTAGTAAACACTACGAAACTCGAGTCACTGTATATCAGTTATAATAAAAAGTGATAGAAAACAAAGTAATTCCTTATTTCATTCTGTTAAGGAGGTATTTTTCAGTAATTTTTCACACCCAAGTGATAAATCAACTCAGCGATACCCCAAGAATAAGGGTTAATTTTTAGAAGGTCTCGGTTGTACACAATATCTCACCTAAGTTGAAGTGAACTCTTTCGCTAGTGGGGTCTTTGTTGAGTAGTTTTAGGAGACGTTCTCGGGCAATCTTGCGGAACTCCGGTCTACCAAACTCTTGTAATAATATCGCCGAGTTCATCAGTGCTTGTTCGTGGTCGGGATCAAACTCTAGGGCCTTATCTAAATAAGCCAGTGCTTGAGACGCTTTACCCTGTTCGAGGAAGACAACACCCAGCTGAAAAAAGTTCAATTTCATTATGCCTTTGAAGAGAAGGGAATATTAAGTTCATTTCTAACTAAATTAAGTTTGAAATTCTACCGTTCATCTCAATTGGACATTCATTTCATGACCGAATAAACTCTAAAATATGAAAAAAAAATAAATCTTATTCGATTTTTGTGCTTTTATCTCTACGACAAAGTGAAATTGTTTGGCTGCTCCAGGATATTTAATAATAATAAAGGATATTTATTTCATTTCAGGATTCATTAATGAAGTAATCTCATGATTTACTTGTTCTCATAAATATAATAATCGAAAATTGTATAAAAAACAACGAAGAAGGATTTCATGGTGAGAATAATGCCCTTGCATAACTTTTTGATGAGACGATATTTGATATCTCCAGACTCGACATTATTTACAATTTTTATCGAGGAGTCAAGCATCTCTTGTAAAAGTTTTAGTAGTATTTTACCATCATGGTAATATAATGTGGATCATTACTGCCAGCAACTTATTATTAAACTAAAATTAAAATGACTCTTAGATGAACTTTATTGCATTACCAAAAATTACAAGTTCACATATTTTTGTAACCGCAGTTTCGACTTTCATCTCAATCTTTAGACGATTGAAAACTTAACAGAAGGTATATACTATACACACATCGTCAAAAGACTTGGCCCCCCCTATCAACTCACAACTTTTTGGATGTAACATGACAATTTTTTGTGTGTGGAATCTTCACTATCTTATCACTTGAATGAAACCAATAAACCAGCAAAAAATATTTCTTGTTCGGGAGAATACAGGTGTATTCGAAATTTAATAATTTGAAATAAGGTTATTCTGATTTTCACAAATTTTTAATGTTAAACTCACAACAATTGTTTCACTATCACAGTAGCATCATCAGGCAAGATCACATTTTGAATAACTAAGCTTGTTTCCGAAATTCGTGGCTATTTATATTACAGTAGGTACAATAAATTTTTATTGGGCACTAAAACCCAAAAAAGGGTCCCTGCAAATTCCAGCTTATCTGAATATATTTAACAGAGGTGAGCTATTTAAATCTATTTGTTCGTTAAGTAATATTCCAATTTTAGTATGTTTATTTATCTCTAGGGATTCTAACAGATTTAAGGCATAACTTTTGCTTTCTATATGTAGAATTTCAAAGTTATGGTTGAAAGTATGTCCTGTTTCTAACAAATGGTTGGAATATGTAGAATTGCTTTTATTATTGAGGAAACTCTTCAAATGTTCACACATCCTATGACGGAAAGTTCTTCCAGTCAGAATTTGCAGGGACCCTTTTTTGGGTTTTAGTGCTCAATAAAAATTTATTGTACTTACTGTAATATAAATAGCCACGGATTTCGGAAACAAGCTTAGTTATTCAAAATGTGATCTTGCCTGATGATGCTACTGTGATAGCGAAACAATTGTTGTGAGTTTAACAATAAAAATTTGTGAAAATCAGAATAACCTTATTTCAAATTATTTAATATGGATTTTCACCAAGTAAGGACTGATACAATTCACTGTTCGAAATTAATCAGTTTTCAGCGAATAACGAGAGTTTGTAATATTGAGAATATTCCGTGGCAAATACCGGGATATCTAATTTCTCAGTTTGACCTGGCAAGAATAGTAGCTCTACATCAAGTAGCTTTGTCGAGCCACCAGATTGCGCAACGTTGGAATATTACACGGACTTCACTAAGGCGCATAGTGGCCCTATTCCTGGAAAACGGCACCGTTGTCCAGAGACCGGTGCCTGGTCGACCCAGAGTAACACCTGCAGGGGAAGACCATTATATCGCAAATTTTACTCGAAGGAATCGAACGGTATCTGTAACAGCCCTTGGAAGTCATTTTTTGAGGACCTATAGACGGGTAGTCTCAACCAGTACCATATGGAGACAATTGCATCCCTCAAATTTAAGGGCAAGAAACCTTTAAGAGTATCTCGGCTATCACCTGGACATAGAGCTACCCGCCGGCAATGGGAAAAGTACTTTTTTCGGACGAGTCACGATTCGGTTTACTAAATGATAGTCGACAATAAAGGAATTGACTAGAGCGACTCAATTTCGCCCTGGAAGTTGTGCCCTTTCAAGGCGGATCCATAATGTGCTGGGGAGGTATAATGTTCTGTCACCCAATCCCTCTTATTATCGTTGAACGAACAATGACTGGGGCCATCTATATAGAAAACATCATTGAACCAATCATTGTTCCTCTACGCAACGAATTTGGAGATAATTTCATTTATCAGGATCATAACGCCTCACCACACCACACACGAAGGGTTCAAAGCATTCTTTAAGAGAATAATATCCAGAAAATCAACTGGCCAGCAAACTCACCAGACATGAGCCCAATTGAGCACGTATGTGATTACTTAGGGAGAGCAATATCCAGTCGCCAAAACCCACCTTCAACTTTTCAGGAATTGAGTTTAGCCCTTCAAGAAGAATGGAACGATATGCCTGAAAATTTCATTAATGATTTGATTCGTGGGATGCCTAGGCGTATTGATTGAAAGAAGAGGTGGTAATATAGACTATTGCATTTGGATTAAGTTGTGGACTAACCATAATAAATCTAAAATAACTAATCGATAAATTCAGATTTTTTCTCATTTTTTCTATTGTGTCTCATCCTGCATAAGGAAAGAGCAACAAACAAAGATTTTCTATCAAATATATTGCAGTTGAAATAGAGGAAAATATTCATCTCATTTCCAGAACATAGATTGTTTGTTTCTTGAGAAATCTAGAGGGGTCAAGACTTTTGACGATATGTATATATTTTTTCGATTTCTTCGGAAATGAACACAATAATATCGACCATTAAAGCAGGTACAAAATCTGTCGAGGTTCTGCTTTCTTCTGTTATAATGTTGAACTCAGTCTTCATAGAAAACTAAATCCGACAATATCAAAAAGCACTCAGACAATACATTTTGTCCAAATTAGACACCCTAAGTCACTTGAAGAAGTACCTCTATCGAGTCATTATATTGCTCTCACTTCATAACGCACTCAAGAAAGAACTCTATCTCGCATTCATTTCTAACTTCTCAAATTCAATCTCTAGGAATATTTAAGATATTACAAATATCGCAACTGAATGTCTGAAAATGAATTTATTACCTATAATTTTTATACCTGTTTATGAGATTAGTGAATTTGTGAAGAAAAATCAGTGAACTCAGGTGAAAAAAAATGAAAAAGCCTATCGAACTACTGTTCTATGAACAATAAAGTGTTTTTGCCACAACGATCGATAAAAACTGCAACGCAATTATTCTCTTGATTTTGGTAAAAAAAACAAAATGATATATAATTTATTGTGTAATATGAAGACTACACAAAAACGAGTTTTAGTCTATTATTCTATCCTCCTCAAAAAATGCTTATCCCAGAATTTACGTACTAATTGTTTATCAACATACCAAGGACAACCACACTATTGAAACAGTTTCAGTTACAGAAGAAATGAAACAAAAATCAAGAATTTTATAAAATTCCAAAATACTTAATCTTCCTGTCTTTTGATATTACGTGTGAAATATTTAAATTGTCTATTGTAGAAAAGGGGTAACCATTTTCTATAAAATGAGTTGCAAATGTAAAGTTTGCTCATTTTTAAAATTTATTTTATGTTCAGTGAAACCAGGTTTGAATAAACTTCTGTTCTGACTTATATGTTCAGTATTGCGAGTTGAACATATCAACTCATAAACTCTTGCTTCCTGTATATTTGAAGTTGCTTCTTTTGCATTGAAAAATGAAAACGATATGATATATTTGGTTTATGTATCATCATGAATTCAAAAGAAAGTAAAAAATCCATTTCTTCCTCTAGCTTTGATGAAACAAGTGAAAAAGTGGCTAATGGTCTTTCAAAATAAATATCGCCTTGTGTGAGTGAGTAAATCGTCCACATAATTGTGTCCCAGGAGTCTGTTCACCGACAACTTTTTTTTATGTCGTACATGGAAATATTTTCAAGAAGTTGACTTAATGATGAACCCATAGCTGCTTTGGTTTATTGCTCATATATTTTATTATCTTTCGAAATTCTTGAGTAATCAAAAGTAAATCCTTTAATACAGTGGAATTCTATCACACTCTTAGAATACTGCAAACCAACTTCTTTCAGCTTTGGGTTTATCACTGAGTTCATTTCTTGCACACATTTTCAAGTCCGACATACATAGACAATATACATATAGTATTAACTTTCATTTCCTAAACATCCAGACAACTGAGTCAATTTCTAACTCACTTGTATAGTATTCATCTTGAAAATTAATTAGAATTCGAAAAGGAATCAAAAGAAAAAATGAGATTTCTAGAATTCTCAGTGTCACATTTAAGTATTGGGATTGTATTGAACGTGTTCAGAACACCCATATCTACGAGTATATGTATCTTGTAGACTGTTACAAAAAAATTCATCATATCGATCATTGAAATTCATAGAGCTTCGTCAAAAAATAACCTCGAAACTAAAATTGAAACAAAAAAATCAATTGCTGCTTACAACGCTGAGTCATGTCATGTCATGAGACAATAGACAATTTAGTTAAAAAGATACAATTTCAAACTACCATAAACCAAATAAGGGGTGGACCATTTAAAATTTGCATTTCTGATCGGCTATAAATAAAAAACTAATGAAAATTTTCTCAAAGTTATGAGTTTTTTAGAAAGGCTGAACCTTGAAATTCATGAATGGAGAGCAATATCTTCTAAATAATCGCCACGACTGGCTACAGTATCCCATTCGATCAACCCTATTTTTCAGTACTTGGTTGAGTATTTGGGGCACAATATTATGAATGACAACTTCTATTCCTTGTGTTTTCAGGTGTTCAAGAACGTGAACGGGTCGTTTAATCAAATAGCGGTCAATTTTTCACGAATAAATTGATCCACAAGGACATTTCATTTTTATTGAATTTTCCACGTAAATTTCTAACCTTTTCGTTAAAAGATTCACCACTTTGAAACTTAGTTTTTAATATTTCTCATCGACTCATTTTGTCAAATGTTAAACTAATTTTTTGTCAAGACACGAATGACAGAAGTGTTTCCAGACTCAAAATAACCTCTTCTTCAAAATGCAAACTCTAGACGGCCCACCCTTAACCTGATTTGCCTGAATTCCCTGTGCTTATTGTTAAGTTTTCAGTTGATGATGTGGTAATACTTCGAAACTGCAGACACAAAAATATGTGAATATTCCGATTTCTTGGTAGTAAAACCAAGTGATTAATACAAACTAATTTAGGAAGAATGTTGTCACATTTAAGTGGAACCTGAGTTATCTTTTATTTGGTCCAAACATGAAAACTTCATACAAAGTAAATTTCTTCTATGTTTCATTATTCGGTAGGTAAACGATATCTTTCTTGAAACTGTCCTGGTAAATAAATCAGAATTAGTTTGATAACATTGTTTATAAAGAATGTTTCAATAAAAGCGCACGATTTCAGTGTTCAATAAAACATGGATTTCTGTAGCAAAGTATTGAAATATTTATCGATTTAGAAAATATACATTTGGTAATTATGTATGATATAAAATATCTTGTGAATGCACCCTTTTCGACGAAATTTTCAATAACGTTATCGGATACATGTGGTGGTATTTAATTGATACAGCGTCTTATTTCGACTTCAATGCTTCGATGGTTTCAGGCTTATTGACATAAAGCTGTGACTTCAGCTAAAAGTCCCCACAGCCAGAAGTCTAAAGGCCAATTCTGGTCACCAAATCGGAAATGACACGACCAGGAGCAAACTCGTGCAAGATCGTCAATGTTTCACGGGCGGTATGACATGTGGTATCGTCCAGCTGAAACCACATGTCGTCAAGATCAATAGCTTCCAGATGAGGCACCAGAAACTGTGTTATCATAGCACGATAGCATTCGCCATGCACCGTTACTGTATTACCTTCTTCGTTTTCGAAGAAAAACGATCCAGTTATTCCTCCAGACCATAATGAACACCATACAGTGAACCGTTGTGGATGCATTGCTTTCGTGGATTTTCTAGGCCCCAAATGAGTCAGTTTTGCCTATTAACGAAGCCATGGAGGTGAAAAAGGGCCTCATCACTGAAAATGATTTTGTTTGCAAAATCAGCAGGTTGCTAAAGGATCCAATTGGTGAATTATCTTCGATATTCATGGTCTACTGGCAGAAGTTGTTAAGTCAGTTGGATTTTATAGACAAGCAGCTGTCAATGTTTAGTGTGAATTCGCTGAAGAGTGCCTGTCGAAATGTTCAATTCTTGTGCCTGATGTCGAATTGACATCTCGTATCGTATATTTACCATCACTAACAGAACCAGTACTTTGGAATTTTTTGATTATTCTTTTTACAGCAGATGAACACTTTACGACTAGTAGCAATTAAACTTTCACCATTTTGATAATAATTTTTGACAATCAGGACGCGTTGTTCTACTGTGGAATGTTCCATGTTTACTAACTGACATCTTTCAACTTTCAATCTGTCACGTCATAATCATGTGATATTATGACTGTCAAACATGGCGCGCAATTCAAATCTTGCGCTCTTATTGAAACACCCATTACATAGAGAATACATTTCACTATCAGGATTAACATCAATAGAAATCGAAATGTCCAATACCTAATAAACAATTTGCCCCCAACTCCTCAATTGGAAGAACTTCTTCACGTGTAGAAGGAAGTTAAGAAATTAATTTATAAAATCACGGGAGATAAAAAACATTTCTATACTTATTTGATTGATTCTTTTGATGTACAAAAGCTATTTCCTAGTATACCTCCAATTGAAACAATACAAATTGTAAAAAAACTATTAATTAAAAATAATACCAACCCCATCAAAATGAATGATATACTTAATTGCCTGGAAATATGTCTTGAACAAAACTACTTTCAATTTAACGGAACCGTCTATATTTCTGACAATGGTTTAATAATGGGAAATCCTCTCAGTTCAATTTAAGCTGAAATATTCATGGAATCAAAAATACACTTGAATCCGATAAGCAAATATTTGCTTTATTGGTATAGATATGTAGATGACATTTTTTGTTGTTTCAAAGGCACCGACCGACAACTAAATATCTTCACGAATTTCATTAATAAACTCCACCTAAAAATCAAATTCACAATCGAAGAAGAAAAGAATCAAAGTATTAATTTTCTTGACCGCACTATAACAAGACTAAATAATTTACATGATTTTTCACAAACCAACACATACAGACATCACAATACATAAAACTTCAAACCACCCCAACAACCAAAAGATGTCAGCATATAATAGTTTTATTCAGAGATTATTGAATGTTCTTTTGAATTCAGAAAACTTTTTGAAAGAATTAAATATTATTAAACAAATAGCGTTAAACAACGGTTACAATCACTTTCTTTTAGACAAAATGGTTTCCAATAAACAAAAAAAATGGCATTAAATCTCGTGTACTCAATCATAAAAGAGGACAATACACAGAAATATTTCTCGTTATCTTATGTCAATGGATTATCTGAAAATATTGCTAAATATTTCAAAAGTTGTTTCAATTATAACGCGGCTTTTAAGACAATTAATAACCTTAGTACCTACATAAAAAACAATAAAGATCGAACAAATAGAGAAAATAAATCCGGAGTCTACAAGTTGACTTGCAAAGATTGCCCTTTAGTATACATTAGCCAGACTGGTAGATCATTCAAGAAACGTGCCCAAGAACACCAAAGGGGTTATATATCGAATTCCATACATTCGACATATTGAATCATCTTAAGGAATTCAGGAATAATTTTAACAATAATTATGAAATTATCCACGTTGAAAGCAAAAGTTCTAGATTAACACTTTTAGAATTTATTGAAATCAACAGGTATAATGCCCGTAAAATCCTTCTGAACGAACAAACAGATGTTGATAAGTCCCCATTACTGAATATTTTTCCTTAATGGTATTTTTAGCGGCAAACTCCAATAAACACCTAGAGTTTTTATGACTTGTGCTTCCATTATTTGGCCACGTACCTAAAAATGTATTTAAACTCGGTTACACTGAATACCATCAGACAGTACAATGTAATACCTGAAGAAACCACATCGTGGTGAAACAATTGTTGTAGTAGTACAAACATTTTTGTGGAAATAAATTACTGTCCCATATACATTTTTTTAATTTCTATACTTCATTATCTGACACGTAATCAATATCTTTTTCATCAATGTCCAGGAGACGTGTTCAAGCTTTCTTGGATATTCTTAAGAAGAAAGATGGATTGAAAAATCGACATAGGCAATGGGGCAATCTAAAAATCGAACTAATTTTTGCAAAATTTAAACGCAGAGCATGAAACAGCTAATCTATTGTTTAGACCGTTTAGACTCCTCGAGTACGGGATATAAAAAAAACCTGAATTTGGGGGTGAGCCATTAAAATTTGCACTTCTGTTCGACTGTAAATAAAAACTGAAAACTATATTTTCAAAGTTATAAGTTTATTATAAAGACTAAACTTTGACATTACGAATGAAATTCAAATTCAGTATATTGTCGATTGTTTGAAGCTCAATCTCATGAATGGCAACTTCGATTTCTTTATGCCTAGTTCTTGAGCACCATGCCAAGTTGATGTTGATGTATGTTGAGCCACATTTTTAGCTGCAGAAGCAATGTTTTCAGATGTGTTCACTGGACGATAACGTGATTGTTTTATCAAATAACGATCCAGTTTCACGAACTCACAAACTACTGTGATAATTTCAGTTTTTTTCAGGTGTAAATCGACCTATTTTGTTAATGTCAAATATGAGACAAACTTTCTGTCAAGTCGAAGTGTTGCCAGACTCGAATTAACGACTACTTCAAAATGCAAACTGTAGATAGCACACCATTGATAATTACTGGCAAAAAAAGTTTTGATGCTACAGTAAAAAATACTTTATTATTAATTTAACTCGTCCAAGAACATTATTCTTTAGGTGGACTATAAAAAGGGGATGTGCTTTTATAGTTCAATTCCCCGTGAAAGAGTGCTCGTTATATCCAATAAAACTCATGGCAAAAGCCGACAAAACGAAATAACAACGTAAATATTTTCCAAACCCGTTGGCACCTTCAATCTCGAACCAGAAATACCCTTCGTCAACTAGCCCGGCAGATGATACAAAAAACCCTTTTACTTACGTTGTAATATATATCAGGATTACTGCTGTCGTAAAGCAGAGCCCTTTCGTATACTTCCTGCGCCTCCTTAGTCCTGTTCAGTTTGATTAAGATGTCTCCTCTGTTTATGTAAGCCTGAGTATAATCCGCCCGCATACTTATGGCCTGGCGATATAGCATGTCGGCCTCTTCCAGCCGAGTCGAATTTTTCGAAATCAAATTGGCCAAATTGACGAAGACGTTCAGGTGATTAGGCGCTATCCTCGCTTGGTAAGACTCTCCCGGCTTCGCTTTGGGGAGGAGGGATTTGGCTCTTAGATAAGCCTCTTCCGCCTCTTTGAACATTTTCAAATGATTGTAGGTCCTTCCCACGTTTATGTGGGCGCCGACGTCGTCCTCTTGTACCGTCACAGCCGTCTTGAAAAATATTAAAGCTTCCTGATACTTTCCCTGGCTTTCAAGTGCGTGGCCGACGTTATTGAAGAGTTTTGCGTTTCTCTGGTTCACGCGTAATCCCGACATGAAAACACTGTATTCATCCTCCCAGTCCCAGTTTCGCAGATGGGTTTTAGTGGCATGGGCGATTATGAGGAGAGAAATCAGTCCCCAACTGATTTTCTTATTCAGCTTTTCGTGTATTAAGCTCCAGCCGTAAGCTACCAGCAAACAAAATCCCATAGATGGCATGTATAAAACCCTTTCTGCTACCACGAATCCCACGGGAAAGAACAGATTAGATGCTGGCAGGAATGGAAACACCATTAATGATAGGCCCTGGAAATAGAAAACACGATATGTAGCATTAAATGAAGTTGCTATCAGTTATTCAGTTTACTGAATATATTCAATATTTAATGGTGAACGTTGCGTAAACGCTATGTTTATCGAATTTCTTACAGTTTAGCAGCACTCTACATCAATATGGAACATCTAATTTCGAGAACTTAAGGAGTTTCATTTGTTCTTTGAAAAACGCTATGTAACTAGAAACTTTGTAGGAGCCGTTACAGGACGTAAGAAGCTTTAGCTTGAAAATAGAAAGTTAAGCCCAGCTTTGATTATGGATATTCAAACCTTATATTATTAAATGTTTGATTAAAATTTGAATATTAAAACAAATTGAAATTCAAAAAACTTTTAGAATTAAATTTATGTCTAAAACAAGCACCGCTTACATTTAATAGACGTATACTACTCTGTCAAGAAAGTACCGGGAATTTTCAATTAAAACAACATTTTTACATTTAATCGTCAAAATTTATTGGGTCGCCTTCAAAATAGGCTCCATTTGCTCCAATACATCTATGCCAACGGCACTTCCAATTATCGAAACATTTTTTATAGGCGCTTTCCGGGATGGACTTTAGCTCTCGCGCCGAATTTTGTTTTATGGCTTCAATCGACTCAAAACGGGTGCCACGAAGGGGCAATTTTAGTTTTGGGAAGAGGAAAAAGTCGCAGGGAGCCAAATCCGGCGAATACGGTGGTTTCTGAAGCACGTTTGTTGAGTTTTTGGCGAGAAAGTCAGTCACAATCGTAGCTCGGTGAGAAGGCGCGTTATCGTCATGCAAAATCCATGAGTTGTTCGCCCACAAATTTGGCCGCTTCTTACGGATACGCTCACGCAAACGTTTCATAACGCCTAGGTAATACCCCTTGTTTACCGTCTGACCCTCTGGAACGAATTCGTAGTGCACCACGCCACGGACATCGAAGAAAACAATGAGCATCACCTTCATTTTCGAGTGGCTTTGGCGTGGTTTTTTCGGTTTCGGCTCATATTTTGCCACCCATTCCGATGATTGCTGGCTTGTTTGCATATCGTACTCGTAGACTCAGGTCTCATCACCAGTTATAATGCGTTCCATGAATGTAGAATCGGAATTACAGCGATCCAGCATGTCTGAAGTAACCTGTTCGCGATGACGTTTTTGAAGAAAATTCAGGTCTTTCGGTACGAGTCGTGCGGCCACCTTTCTCATGCCCAAAATATCAATCAAAATCGTACGTGCGGACTCGTGGGATATCTTAAGATCATGTGCTATCTCTCTCAAGCTGGTACGACGGTTTTCCAGCACCCTTTCCTTAATTTTATCGACGTTATCTTCGATCGAAGCCGTCGATGGGCGACCACTTGACGACCGTCCTTGAAGGCTCTGTACCACTGATATGCACGAGTTTTCGATAGAGCATTATCACCAAAGGCTTTTTGCAACATTTTCAATGCATCTGCACACGAAAATTCATTTGCAACACAAAACTTTAAACAAATTCTTTGCTCAACGTAATCACCCATAGTAAAAATCGGCACGCACTCTGACATCGACTGACTCAATCAGCTGTTGCAAACACACTAGTTGACAGATCCCGCTCAAGCTTGGCATAGTAATTAAGGACAGTGGTATCAACCTAGGAAAAAAAATTTTTACCTGCTTCATTGCCCCGCCAGATTTAAATCGATAATTCCCGGTACTTTCTTGACAGAATGTATAATCAAAACTCAATATATAACAGGTTTTGATATAGGTTAGTTTTTTGATTTTGATATTTGGAATATTATTCAGGACTTAAGAAGGAATTGCTTAGAATTATATTTGTTTTTTGAAGATATAGTGCATGATTTTAGAGATTTTTGAATTAACTTATTCGAATATTTGAATATATTAAATATTTCAAATAAATTATATTCTTTGAGAAGTCCTTTAAGTGTGTTCATGTTTTTAAAAGGCAATTGGTGTTCTTAAAGGTAAGACCAGAAACAAAATTTTGTCTCCTTTAAATATTTATTTATTAATTTTAATTACTTTCGTATATCTGTTGGGTTATTTATTCCATTTCACATTATATATTGAGTTTTGATTATATACGTCTATTAAATGTAAGCGGTGCTTGTTTTAGAAATAAATTTAATTCTAAAAGTTTTTTGAATAAAAAATTTTTTGAAATTAAAATTGTAGAAGATAAACATATTTCAATTTGTTTTAATATTCAAATTTTGTTATATTTCTTCTATCAAGTAAAAGACCTTTCTATTTTATTTTATTAAATGTTTGATTGTATCGGTCTCTACTTGTCGGAAATACATCTCGATGATTGAAGTACAACCACTCAATTTCCGCTAATTTATTTAATTTCACAACAATTGTTTCGTCATGACTACATGACTTCGTCAGGTGAGTATGATACTAACTACATAATTGAGATTGAGTTCTTTAAATATTCAAAATGTACAGAAAAGAAGGTAGTGGGAATTTACAGTTATTTGTTTTTTTATTATTACACAAAGTTTCAGAAAAGGTTAAGTGAGGAGGATTTATTGAAGTCCGTCTGGTCGTTTAGGAGAATCTGTTTTTTATTGTATCTGTTGATTTCGAGGGCTTCTAGGTAGTTCAACCTGAGGTTCTTTTTTTTAGGTGTAAGATTTTGAAGTTATTGGCAAAATCATGTACTGTCTCGAAAAGATGGTCAGCATATGTTGAATTTCCGTTTTTTCCAAGATAAGCTTTCTCGTGTTCACGTATCCTAGTGCCGCAAGATCTACCTGTCTGACCCACATATATAGATGGGCAAGTACCGTAGTTTAACCTATAGACTCCAGACTTTTTGTTTTTATGGATCAAATCTTTATTATTTTTTATTAAATTTCCTAACGTGATTCTTGTTTTGAATGAAATGTTGCAGTTACTCTTTTCCTTTAAATATCTTGCTAATTTTTCGGACTTTTTGTTTATGTACGTTAAAGAAATATATTTTGTATCAATAGCTATTGTTGGATATACAAGTGATATTGACTGTTTAAATTGCATTCGTTTAAATATTTTATTTATAATGAACGGATTGAAACGATTGTTAAATGCAATCTGTTTTATTATATTCAGTTCTCTATCAAAATTCTCTTGTGTCATAGGTATGTTGATTAATCTAAATATCATGCTATTATAAGCTGCTAGTTTTTGAGAATGTGGCTGATTAGAATTTGAGAGGATCCGTATTATCTGTATGAGTGGGTTTCCGGAAAATTGAAAAGTAATGTTTATTGTAATTTTTGAAATTTTTAAATCAAGAAAATTGATGCTGTTATTTTGTTCTATTTCATTGGTGAATTTTATTTTAGGAGATAATGTATTTATAAATTCTAAAAACATCGCAAGTTGTCTACTGGTACCGGTGAATAAAGATAAAATATCATCCACTTAACGATACCAATAAATGAAATATTTAAAGAAGGGGCTCTCTTGGATTTTGGTTTCCAGGAATTCCATAAATATTTCGGATAATATCGGACTAAGTGAGTTTCCCATAGTGAGACCATCATTAGCTTCGTAAAATATTCCATTAAATAAAAAATAGTTTTGGTCCAAACAAAACTTTAAGATTTCGATAATCTCTTGTTTTATAACCGAATTAGTTCTATTTTTTACTAGTAGCATTTCTATCAGATTTTTTAATTCTTTAACTGGTACGGAAGGGAACAAATTTTGCACGTCGAAAGAAATGAGTTAAGCATTATTCGGAATATATATTTTTTATTTTCTCTATCAGGTTATATGAATTTTCAATGGCAAATTTTGGTTGAAAGTTTGTTTCTTTCTGAATAATTTTGATTAGTTCTTTCGATAATTTATATGAAGGTGCTGTGATGAATAACACTACTGGTCTAATAGGTTCATTGTCTTTATGTAGTTTTATATAATTTTAAACAGTCAATATCACTTGTATATCCAACAATATCTATTGATACAAAATATATTTCTTTAACGTACATTAACAAAAACTCCGAAAAAACAGCAAGAAATTCGAAGGAAAAGAGTAACTGCAACATTTCATTCAAAACAAGAAACACGTTAGGAACTTTAATAAAAAATAATAAAGATTTGATCCATAAAAACAAAAAGTCTGGAGCCTATAGGTTAAACTGCGGTACTTGCCCATCTGTATATGTGGGTCAGACAGGTAGATCTTTCGGCACTAGGATACGTGAACACGAGAAAGCTTATCTTGGAAAAACGGGAATTCAACATATGCTGACCATCTTTTGGTGACAGGACATGACTTTGACAATAACTTCAAAATCTTACACCTAGAAAAAAAGAACCTCAGGTTTAACTACCTAGAAGCCCTCGAAATCAACGGATACAATAAAGAACAGATTCTCCTTAACGACCAGACGGACCTCAATAAATCTCCCTTACTTAACCTTTTCTGAAACTTTGTGTAATAATAAAAAAACAAATTACTGTGAATTCCCACTACCTTCTTTTCTGTACATTTTGAATATTTAAAGAAATCAATCTCAATTATGTAGTTAGTACCATACTCACCTGACGAAGTCATGTTGTCATGACGAAACAATTGTGAAATTAAATAAATTAGCGGAAATTAAGTTGTTTTGCTTTAATCATCCTTATATAATTATTTGGGACTTTCATTACCTGAATTTTTTCAGTTCACAATGTTCCTAGATGCTGACAAAAAACTTGAAACAAAATCTTCAAAGACAAAAATTTTTTATAAAAATGCGAAATGGAATACAAAAATATATCCTCAGATGTTAACAATTATTTGAATAAAAGAAGGCAAAAAATAATGCGGAAAAGAATAGAAAATATCTGAACAATTGTTATGGATTGAAATTGATAATAAAAATAGTTTGAATCGAAATTTTTTCAAATATGACATCTTTAATTTTTGAAATTAATTTTATTATCATTTTTTAATATTTATTAAAATGATAAAAATATTGTTCAGGTAAGTTCGTGACAGAGGTTCTCAAAAAAACGTATTATATTCATAACTTATATTCAAGTGAATACACAGGATGACAAGAAAAACTTGATGAATTTTACTGTGTTCTGGAACAAAAGTATTTTAGCGCAGCCAAATAATTTTTATTATATTAGATTCTCTAGGATTTCTTGTACTAATATGTGAATTTTCAGTTTGATATTACTTTATTCTGCAGAGTGTTAAAATGCCAAACAAACGTAGTGGAATTTTGTTCAAGGTAAGCGTCAATGTGAAATTGTTCGTTTGCTCAGTGTACCTCGAAAAACCGTGTCCGATGCATTTTGCCGTTTCAAGGAGCTTGGCCATGATGGTCGTCATTAAGGAAGTGGGAGAAAACGCACTGTCAATACGCCTAGCAATCGCAACATCGTCAAGAAGTGAGTCAATCGAAATCCGAGGGTCTCCATGAGAAAAATAGCCCGTGAGACCGGTATCAACCGTGAATCCGTTCGCCAAATGTCCAAAAAGAAGCCCAATTTCAGGCTATACAAGCCCCAAAAAGTTCATCTCCTCACGGATGAAAACAAGCATGTACGACACTAAAGGTGCCGCAAAATTTTTTGTCTCGCTGCCGGTCAGCCATGGGAGCGCATTCTTTTCACAGACGAGAAGCTTTTCACCGTAGAACAATTCCACAACCACCAAAATGAGTCTGGTCCGCAGAGGTTTCCGGTACGTCGGCCATTATCGAACATCACCAAAATCCGCAATCTGTCATGGTCTGCGGCGGAATTTTCCCCAGCGACAAAACACCCTTGGTTTTCGTGGATCAAGGGGTCAAAATCAATCAAGAAGTTTACCGCTCCTACATTCTCAAGGTCGTAGTAAATCCGTGGGCCCAGCAGCACTTCGGCGACACGCATTGGACCTTTCAACAGGACTCCGATCCGGCTTACAAAGCGAAAATGACGCCACAATGTAATACCCATTTTCCGGGTTTCATTACTTCTGCAGAATGGCTGCCCTACTCGCCGGATCTCAACCCAATGGACTACAGCGTCTGGTCGATTTTGGAGCTCAGGGCGTGTGCTAAACACCAAAAATGTTTGGAGTGGCTGAAGCAATCCCTGCGCCAGGAATGGGACCGATTAACTCCCGAAGAGCTGTGGCCCTTTGTCGAAAATTTCAAGAAACGTCTGAAGCTATGTATCGCCGCCAAAGGAAGCCAGTTCGAAACCGCTTGAATATATTGTTACCAAATGTTTATGGTATTATTATTGGTTGTTTTGTTTAATTTCTTTTGCTTAATTAAGTTAAATGAAAAAAGTTTGTCAGAGGTTTTTCTTGTCACCCTGTAGTATTCACGTGAAAACGGTTAAGCTTTCTACTACTGGTTTTTCTTCCAGACTCACATACAGATAATTGTTTACCCCTATGGGATTTTCGTAGCAATATCGTGTCTTATGTATTGAGAGTACTAATTAATTCGGTTCGTCTTCAAAAGTTGTTGAAATATTGAATTTTCCAAGAGTAACAGGTAACTGCCACGATTTTAGAAGTATTGACATCTGCCGATAACATCCAGTTTGAATTGTTTTGAGTTTCATACAAAACATTTTTTGTTACGCTGTTGAAAATGTCCGATTTTTTGATAAATGAACAGAATGTACGGGAAGTTCTAATTTTTTGTTTTAATTGGAAAGAACGCAGCTGAAGTTCATCGTATATTTGTGGAAGTTTATACTGACAATGCTCTAAGTGGCAAGTCATGAACAGAATGGTTTCGATGCTTCAAAAGTAGTGATTTTAGTGTTGAAGATAGACCTCGCTCAGTAAGGCCAATAAAATTCGAAAACAATGACTTACAGTCTAAAGCAAGACGAGTTTGCACTTACGTTGCAGGTAACCCAACAAGTAGTACCTGTACGTTTGAAACCTACAAGCCTGATTCAGAGGTAAGGCAATTGAATTCCTTATGAATTGAAACCGAGAGATTATATTCTTGTGAGCACCTCCTTCGATGGCAAAAAAAATTTTTGTTACACCGCGTAATGACTGGTGATGAAAATTGGATCTTTTACGATATTACCATGAAAAAATGTACTACATTTTGCCCGGCCAATCGTTGCCATCGACCTCAAGATCAACACCAAAGCCAAATATTCATGTTTTAAAGTTATGCTGTTTATCTGGTAGGTCCAAGGTAGCGATGGGTACAACGAGCTACTGGAACCTGGTGATTCTATTACGGATGATCGGTATAGAAGGCAAATATCGGGTGTTTTTTTAACAGTGATAGATCAGACAAAGAACTGTACGTACAGAAGAGAATATAGGTGCGTAAGTCATAGTGTTAATGATGATCCAGATTTGTCTTTTCGTCGACGTTCACAACAAGTTGGACTATGTGCATCCACCACATGGAAAATTTTGCATAAAGATCTTGGTCTACACCCATACAAGATCCAACTGGTTCAAGAACTAAAGACACTTGATCATAATAAGCGTCGTTTGTTTGCTGATGGGGCCCCAGAACAGCTGTTGATCCACTTTTTTTTATCGTAAAATTGTGTTTAGTGATGAAGCTCATTTCTGGTTGAACGACTATGTAAGCAAGCAAAATTGCCGTATATGGAGTGAAAACAATCCTCAAGAAGTTCTGCAGGTTCCATTGCATTCCGAAAATGCAGTGGATGGTGTGCTTTAGACGCTGGAGGCATCATCATATTTCTTTAAAAACGATGCTGGACCTAATGTTACAGTGAATGATCCTTGTTACAGATCGATGATCAATCATTATTTGTTTCAAACTTTGAATGGTATGGACCCAGAAGAGTTTTGGTTCCAATAAGATGGTGCTATACCTCATGCTGCTACCGAAACAATTGATTTATTGAAAGAAAGATTTGGCGATAACATTATATCGAGAAATGGTTCAATTAATTGGACTCATGGATCATGCGACATAACTCCCCTGGACTATTTTCTTTGGGGTTATGTCAAGTCATTGGTTTATGCGGATAAACCAGGAACAACAGACACTTTGGAAGCCAACATAACTCGTGTTATTGATGAAATAAGGTCTAAATTACTCGAAAAAGTGGTCCAAAATTGGTCTGGTCGAATGCGATTCCTCAGAGCTAGCCGTGGTGGACATATGCCGGAAATTCAAAATATAAATGTCATCAAATTATCTTTCAAGTAGAAAAAAATTGGCCTCAATCTTAATTTAAATGTGTTTTATTTCAATTTAAAGTTATATCACTCTAAAAAAACACCCGATACTTCGTTTGAACCATGTATTACGAGAAAAACGTCCGGAATATAAGGACTGCTATAATATAAATAAAATAAAGTTACTCTTCAGACATCGCTGCTTCTCAGTACCGGCTGTTTTGAGGGATGCAACATGATTTGACACGTCACCGCTTCATTTATTTCGAAAAAATCGAAAATCGGTTTCATAATTGGATCGTCTCAAGAAAATTTTCGAGATGAGATACAGAAATTGCTTGAAAGGCGAGGAAAAGTAGTAACCAGTGATGGAAAATATTCTGATTGATTTGTTGATTCAGTATTTTTTCAAATAAATCCATTTTTTGAGTTGGAAGAATAGATGGAATTAAATAACATAAATAGAGTCAATACTTGATAAAAGGTATATAAAATTATTTAAATATTTTAATATTAGCCTTCTACATATTTAATTTGAAAAAAATTATATTTAATAATTATAACTTCAGGAATTAAATTAAATTAATGTCATATAAGTACCACTTATATCAAACGACATATAAAATAAACATTCATTATAAGACATCCAAATGATATAACAAAATCCAATAAATAAAAATTGTTAACGAAAATCATATAAATTAAATATTTTGAGTAGACAAAATTTTGTTTCTGCTGATCAATCTTATGAAAACAAATATCTTTCAAAAATGTTTAACATAATCTTAAGAATTTCATCATAAAACTATCTTACTTAGAATATTCAATATTATTGGATATCTAACTAAGTTACTTTCTATAAAATCTCAAGATATGTAAAAACATGTGTTTTTCCAGTAATGTTTTTACACATATTGAGATTTTATAGAAAGTAACTTCGTTAGATATCCAATAATATTGGATATTCTAAGTAAGATAGTTTTATGATGAAATTCCGAAGAGTATGTTGAACATTTTCGAAAGATATTTGTTTTTATAGGATCGATCAGCAGAAACAAAATTTTGTCTACCCAAAATATTTAATTCATAGGATTTTGGTTAACAATTTTTATTTATTGGATTTTATTATATCATTTGGATGTCTTATAATGAATGTTTATTTTATATGTCGTTTGATATAAGTGGTACTTATATGACATTAATTTAATTTAATTCCTGAAGTTATAATTATTAAATATAAGTTTTTCAAATTAAATATGTAGGAGGTTAATATTAAAATATTTAAATAATAAATAAAAATAAATAAGATCGAATTAATTTGAATTTCCAATAAATTAATTGAGCAATCAATAAATGAATAAATTAGGGTATCATAATAAAATAAATAGATTCCACGTAAACATAATAATCTCGGAAAATGGAAATGTCGATAGAAGTCCAACGTTTTCCCTTCCATTGTAGTCACTCTAGACCTAATTGGAATTCTTCCACCCTATCGTTTTGAAACCCTAGTATTTCGCAAAGCGCTATAATTAACTTAATTGTTGGTAGCTTTGCAGATGCACTTATTTCCGTTTACAGCATAATTCATGGAATAAATTTTTAATTTTGCCAATTATGGCGGGTCTCGGAAAGCCGTCCGCGCAATTGTTCAGGCATGATATATGATGGATCGCTGGAAAATCAAAAAGATGGGTGCAATGCCATCAGGGGCATAGTCGCTCCATTGTACAGGAAGGTTTTATATTACGTTTTAGCGAATCTCCACATGCGGTGTGCAGAGAATTGTGATAGGCAAGCGGGATGAAATGAAAGAAAAATTTAGATGTGAATTCGATGTTTTTGCGCGCTTGTTCCAAGAAACCGCGTGCTATCGCTTTGCCCAAGTGTCTGTAATTTTCGAATGTTGAACCAAAAATCGTCTTAAATGACAAGGTTGGACTCACTGATGAACAATTCGACGTCAAAAGTAATAAAATCCGGCCGTTTCTCCTTTCGAACCGAAAGAGCTATAGCCTTGAGAAGATATGGTGTTTGAATATCTCGGTTGAATGAGTTAATGACCACAATCGGTTAAATAGTTTAGCAGTTATTCATGTTAGAAAACATTCCATATTTTTTGTAACATTTCGAAACTGCAGATTCTATCGATCAGAAATTCATTAGTTCAAAGCATAAATAGTGCAATTAGACATTCTAAAAAAAATGAGAGAGAATCGGCATTGAGCGCTACTTTAAACACTCTTACTATCGAATGGAAAGAAATAGAGACTTAAAACATTCAGAATAGTTTTGGGTCCTGAATATCTCGAATTCTTTTCATATGGGCAAAATTGGTGAAATGGGTCGTTTTGGAGATATTAGCGATTTTCGGTTTTCAAATTAACAACTAGCGCAATCAAATACTATATTCGATTTATCTTGTTTATTGTCTGTTTACTGAACTTACAATTAAAATATTTTTCAGCTGACATCAAACATTTGGTTTTCATATGACATTTACGTACTTTAATTGAGTATTTTGCATACGATTCGAGTTGTTTACTTTCTTTCTAACAAATATTACTGAACATCCGCATTTTACTTCTAATATCTTTTTTCACTGATGAAGCTGGCTTTACTAAAGATGGAATTTTTAACTTTCATAATAGCCATATTTGGGCGGATGAAAATCCACACGCCATTCATGAATCCAGGTATCAACAGCGTTTCAATATAAATATCTGGCTAGGTAATTTAGAAGATCGTTTGTTAGGATCAGTATTTTTACCGCGGAATTAAATAGGAGCATACCTTAACTTTGTTCAAAATACCTTTTCCCGATTTTCTAGACGTGGTACCTTTAAATCAGCGGATGAATATTTGGTTTATGCAAGATGAAGCGCCCCACATCATACACTTGCTGTTAGGAAACACTTAGATCAAACATTTCCCAGAAGATGGATAGGACGATGTGTCCCAGTGTCACGGCCCGCTAGATCTCCCGATTTGAATCCTTTGGCATTTCGGGTTATTTGAAAAGTTTAGTGCATGCAACGTCAGTGAATAACATCAAAGAGTTGCAATATCGGATTAAACTATCCTTTCAAACGATCCGAACAAAACCAGTTCTTTTCGAAAGAGTACGTAATTCCTTCATGCGGCGATGTACTTCCTGCACTGAAATGGTTGGTCGTCCTATGGAAGATCTTCTGTGAAACAATAGAAGTCAAAAATAAATCGAAAATTTTCTGTAATTTATCGTATTTGGTTGCGCTTGTAGTTAATATTTTGAAAACCGAAAATCGCTCAAAAACCTAAACGACTCATTTGTTCACCCATGTTTATATGAAACTTTTTACTTATTTTGAGGTCTAGAATGAGCTCCCAAAATATTGAAAATTTGTTTTTTAACACCCGGCATGTGAAGCAACGATCGTGCCTTATTTCAGGAAGATAAATTATGAGAAGTGAGCAAAAGCTTCCTTCCGACTTCAAGTCAGTGTTCTTCACCATTTTTTCTCTCACTTAAACTCGAATTAATACTTTTTGGCACTCGTTTTCATTACATAGTGGATTCTTAACAGAATACGCGACAAGTACTGAGGTATATAAAAAACACTAGAAAATATTTGGAATTATCAGCGTTTGGAAGGCGATATAATGAATTTGGATAAATTATACATATTGTACGTTTCATTGATTCCAGATACGTTTTTGACACAGTTTTTATTACATTGGTTTCTCATAAAATCAAAAGTCATTCTTTCAATTGAATTTTCCACGAATTATTATAATTTAAATAATCAGTGGAATAATCTGAAACTTTCTCGATGAGTTAGTATTTTGTAAATTGTATTATGCGAAGTATTTCGACATGGAAACAATGACCTAGAAAAATACTTTTACCTGCAAAATAACGATTATAATTCAAATAGAAGTCCTACAAAATTTGTTTTTTCTCGAACTATATTATTGATGGAATGATACTACCCAAATTGACAAAAACAAAAACAGAAAGGCAATATACCATTACAGAAATTGAAGAGCATTAATATTTGTTAATATCCAGTCATTTGTTCCCCCTCTCTGAGTTTACTAGGATATTAAATTAATGTATTCTATAATATATCCAAATCACTAGATTGAAATGAGAATTTCAACCTCAGTTTTACTATAGATCCTCAGTAGAAGTTACGTTCGAACGGAAATCAATAAAACAGATAACCATTATCAGAATTAGTACGATTTATCATCGTTTTGAGAGGACATAGGAACATTAATAGTGAATAATGACCGGATAAAATCATACTAAGCAAAATGAATAGCAGGATCCTGAAAATGCTATTTCAGTGAGCAAGATTATTATAGAATTGAAGACCTGGGTAGATTTAATCTATTTTTTCAGATTATGAACCGTCTGAATAAGACTGCAAGAAATTTCTTAAGGACTCCTTGAAATGCTCAAGGATTTCAACTACGAATAAATTCCAGTTGAGGTGAGAAAATTTGAAATAAAATTTGGAGAGCAATCATTTTTCTCAAAAATTTTTATCTAATGATCAGTTTTAAACAAACACGTATGTTCAAGACAAAACTTTCAACTTTAAGACATCAAAAAATATAAACTACAATATTATACAATCTAAAGGAATCATAGACCCGAAGAAACTAAAAATATTTTGCTCTTCCATAAAACTACAACATTTTGATTCAAAATCGTTATTTATGTTCAGTGAAATAAATTATTCAGATGAAAAATAGCATCTGTTTATAAATTGAAGGTACAAATGGGAAAAGACACTTTTATTGCTTCAAGAAAAAAAATAACAAACATGGATCCGCAAACGCTTCGTTTTCGAGATACAGGGTGTTGAAGTTTGAATTTTTTCAAAGTTTTTACTTCAAAGTAACTGGTTTCTGTAAATATTCAGCTGAAATTTGACAAGTATATTACATTCTATGGTTTCACATATTGACATGTCAATCTCTTGTGAAAATCTACAGGGTGGTATTTTTTTTGCAGCAAGGTCTGTTTTTCCGTCTAGAACTTTTTTGCAATGCGGAGCTGGTAGCAAGGGAAATATGAATGAGTATCTTTGTTTCATTTTAAAATATTTTGAACTTTTAAAATTTTTTCAGTATGTTAAATATCAAGCAGGGTAATTCTATTACAGCTCTCTACAAATTCTTATTGCAGAAAGTTGTTTAGCATTGTTTATTAATCAATTGAAATAAAAAATCCGATTAAATGAACGGTTAAGAAATGTTGGTTTTCATTAGTCCACATGTAGAATTAACACACATCGCACTGCATCAAAGAAAAAAAAGAAACTTAACAAAACTTCGTTGATTCAGCTGTTTCATACCGGCATTGTGAAAACCAAATTCCACTTTAGACATGCCTCACATAGACCTAAAAAATCCTTCGAAAAAAGCATCTCTTTTAACAGCTCTTTCAAAAAACTTTCCAAAAATATGTAACACATCATCAGAAAGGCGTTTCAGACTCAAATATAACTCAAAAATAATATACAGGGTTGCCATGATAACTATTTTAAATTGTATTATTTCTATTGGAAAACCCGTTACCATCAACCATTTGTTTCTCGAAATCAGGTCCACATCTTGATGCTAAACTGAGATATCAATTTTTCACCATACTCAATCAATGAATGGAAGAAAAAGTGATGTGATTGAATAACAACTGATGAGAACTTACCATAAGAATAACAACACGCTTCTTGTTATTGTGAGTAGTGAAAGCTGTAAATGCCAACAAACCAAAAAATGCATACGTGGCAAGAGTCATCAAATTCCTGGGGTCCAGAAAGGATTCCACCAGAGGTATTGTGCCCATTGTCCAGTCGCAGCACAAGTTGCACGGAAACAGAAGGAGCCAAAGGTTGACACTCAACAAATAGTTGTAAGTGAAATGTTTTGTCGGAGTTGGAGCCACTGAAGCTGGATTGTCAAACCTAGTGAAGACAGGTAACTGAGAGCCCATAATTTGTAGCCGAAAAAGTAGCAGCAATATGGTCGATGTTACCAAGACAATTATTCTTTTCGAAGCGTTGTTTGACCACTGTAGCTGATAAGATGACTTGGCAGAAAGCGCTGATTTCAGGAAGTGTTTAATCTGTTGTAGTCTCATCTGAAAAGGATGATCGATATTCATTATTTTAAATTTTATGTGATTATACATATTTTAAATGAATTAAAGTATGAAGGAGTATGTGTTTGGGTAAGTTTGAATCTCAAACAAATTCACAAATAATAGTTGCATTAACTACACGAAATTTCTACAGATTTAATCTAAAAAATCTCTTGAAAACTTTTAAGAATTAAATTTAATAAAATTCCTTAAAAAACTCTGTTTTACTTTTTACACATACAGATTATCAACACATGTGAGTGGCAACTAACCAATAAAAAATTAAAAGAAACTCAAAGTATTAACAAAAATTATCGAAATCCATCAAACAAGACAAATTTGTTTCGTTTGGATATTGAGAAATAAAAAATTCAATCACCAAAAAATGCTCCACATAGGATTCAAAAATGTGTTTTTCATTTCTCTTCTTAGAAGATAGAGACTATTATAGATTCTTCAGAAAAAGTTTGAAATTCTAGTCCATTTTCAATACTGATAAAGTAAATGAAAACAACTTGGCTTAAGTTTCACTGTTTATTTCATGTCTGTTGACATATATGTTTCGGGTTTTTAGCCCATTTTCAAAACTGAACAGAACAGAACTTAAAATCTTATTTATAATAGTAGGGTAGATAACAGGTACAATTTTGAAGAATGTAAAAATATGGTGTTAGCTCGGTCCTAATCTTTTACAGATAAGAGCAATGGTGATAAATTAAATTCGAGTTGTTCATTGGTGATCGGAAACTTCTTTTCAAGTGCTAAACAAATTTCCAAACCTTCTAAAAGGTCAATTTTCTGCTTTTATTACCTACGTGTGAAATCTCAGTTCTACTGAAATCTATAAAATGGTTGTTATTTATACAATTTTCCGAAAAACCAACTGTTATTTTATTATTCAATATACTTTTTTATGATTAAAGTAAAACAACTTAATTTCCGCTAATTTATAATATTTAATTTCACAACAATTGTTTCGTCATGACAACATGACTTTGTCAGGTGAGTATGGTACTAACTACATATTTGAGATTGAGTTCTTTAAATATTCAAAATGTACAGAAAAGAAGGTAGTGGGAATTTACAGTAATTTGTTTTTTTATTATTACACAAAGTTTCAGAAAAGGTTAAGTAAGGGGGATTTATTGAGGTCCGTCTGGTCGTTTAGGAGAATCTATTTTTTTAAATTAAAAAACACGACGGACCTCAATAAATCCCCCTTACTTAACCTTTTCTGAAACTTTGTGTAATAATAAAAAAACACATTACTGTAAATTCCCACTACCTTCTTTTCTGTACATTTTGAATATTTAAAGAACTCAATCTCAAATATGTAGTTAATACCATATTCACCTGACAAAGTCATGATATCATGACGAAACAATTGTTGTGAAATTAAATAAATTAGCGGAAATTAAGTTGTTTAACTTTAATCATCGAGATGTTTTTCCGACAAGTAGAGACCGTTCAAACATCAAACATACTTTTTTATGTCCTTCTACCCTTATGTTTATAGATCGTCCTATCTGAGCGGTGTAAAATGAAGGGCATTCATTACAATATATTACAATTTGTATATACCGCTTTTTTCAGACGTTTCAAGACAGTCTTTGCTATTGACTTAGAGTGAACCTGAGTATTTCTGGTAGGAAGTTTATGCTATGGAATTTTTCCTTTTCTTTGTCCTGAAGAATAGGGTAAAGAGAAGCTAGAGATTTTTATGCTGTTTCATAAAAATAAATTTATTTATTACCTTCGTACTGTAACAATTGTTCGACGCTAATGACTTCAAAACTTTAATTTATTTGTTAATGTTTTCTATTGAGAGAGAAGTTGACAGTAACCGTAACCTAAGTATAAATAAGTGAAAAGGAGACATTTTTATTTTATGAGGGTGGAAACCGTTATATGTATTAATGAATCTGTGTACGTGGATGTTTTAAATATGTCATCTTTAAGGGAATTAACATTTCTTGTGATCTGAATATCTAAAAAATTTATTGATTTTTGGAAATTTTCGATTTCAATAGTGAAGTTGATAGAATTGAAAAATGAATTAAACAAATTCAGAAACATTTATAATTGTCTATTAGAATCTAACCAAATGCAAATTACATCATAAACATATCTTTTCCAATGAAGAACTTTATTTATCAAATTTTCTTATGAAGAAAAGATTTTATTTTCAAGATGGCTCACAAAAATTTTGCTCAAAAGTGGTATTAAGGATTTTAAGTTCTGTTCTCTTCAGTTTTGAAAATGGGCTAAAACCCGAAACATATATGTCAACAGACATGGAATAAACGATAAACTTAAGCCAAGTTGTATTTATTTACTTTATTAATTTAAAAATGCTTCACGAAGCGATATGCGAGAAATCAACATCATTTTCCATATGCTTAAATATATGATTTATATAAATTTTTCAGATAAATTTTGAAATTATTCGACAGTTCCATTTTTTTTACTTTTTTGAAATTTTAAGTATTTCTTGTAATATTCTGCTTTTCTTAAATTATTTCCGGTATGACACCTTGTCGAGAGGTTTTATTTATGAGAATATGAGTTAAAATGGCTCTTTTGCGTTGTTCCTAAAATGTTTTATCTGAATCGGTTTCATTTCAGTGATATTTGTAGAGTTAGTTCTTTAACTAGTCATAAAATATTAAACGATAGTTTGTGTTTAGTTTCAGTAGGACTATTCAAACCGATTATTATATTGTCGATCATCGGAACATAAGGAGCAGGCATGTTTCGAGGCCTGTGTTTTATCATACCCTACGAATGCAATATAGCTACGCACCTATATTTGCCTGTATAGAAATGCTCAAGTTTTACCAGCAGATGATGTAGATGGTTATTATTCTGATGTTTGTATTCCTAAGGGAGGAATATTCGATGGATGATAATAATGCATAAGAATGCACAAAAATTTGATTAATCAAGAATTTTTGGAATATTGTCTGAATTATGGAATCAATATTATAATTTTTCAATGAAACACTAAACTTAATTACCAATTTTTCATTATTATAACGAATAATGAGTCTTATTCATTTCGAAAATCTAGACCTGAAGTTTTTTCAATTTAAACACGAACGCTTTCAAAAAAATATTTTCGCATGCTATAAATTATTGATGCAGGTGGTATTTTGAATTCTCTGCAAATAAATGATCACTCGCAAGTAAGTGATAAGACCAGAATTTATTCTAGATAAAATCAATTAAAAAATTTCTTCAATATGCTGTTTTTGTATTTCATTATTGTTATTTGAAAAACATTGTTTTTCTATGACGATAATTACAAATATGAAATAAATTGAAATATTTCATAAAATATTCATGAGTACATTCTGGAAAAATGCCTATCATTCGAAAATGATTATTCCATCTTAACTGACCATATTACTATTCCACTTAAAACCTACTATTCCCAATTTCTAGTTATTTTTCGAAAGACAAGCTAGAATTCATTTCAACGGCACATTTAATGGCGTCTCGCTTAGAATCCAGGTTGGCTATGAAATAAGGAAAACGAGTAAGCGAAAACTTTACTTACTTTTTGTGAGATGAAAACTTCGTATGAAATACAGACGCCAGCTACCGTAATCCCCTGTTCTTTACATAGCATCGCGATGGCCATGGAAAACATGGATATGAGGAGATATTTCCAAGCTGAAAGAATAGAAACTGTTACAAGATTTACATAGAGATTCGTAGTCTGAAATTTCTATGCATAATAAAATAGAACAAAATTTATCTGCTGACATTTTCTCATTTCTCTTTTCGTATCAATTAAATATTTTGGACGTCCACGTCCTGTTTCGAATAAATTTTCTAGCTGTAGGATGCATATTTCTCCCTGATTTTTGTTCAATTAATTATTCAGAAAGAGATTGCCGTCAATACGAATCTTCTCATGAATATTGAAACATTTTTGAATCACAAATTTATTTCCCCAGGAGAGAAGTGAATTATTTTCCACTTTACTAATGAAACTCAAAAGGTTTTTGCTTGGGAAAAAAATAAAATTTTACCAGTTATTTTTGTTGAATTATGGTGCAAATTTTTACGATATCGTGACAAAATACGTTCAGTTAATTGAGTATTGACATCAACCTATTTCATACTCTTCTACTTTGTAGTTGATAATTATTAAAATGAGTTTTTGGAAATAACTGTTTCACAAAAAGCAGTAAGATACAGAGTCTCTAAGATAAGGAATTAGGGCCCAAGAAATGTTGGGAGATACGGGGTCGGTTAAATTATAAAATAATATACTATTTAGAAGATTTGGAAATTCCGAAGACAACTAAAAATATTCTTAATTAATGAAAAAAGGTTTTATCACTTGGTTTATTACTATATCTTAAATATCATACAGATTTATTCTGTTAACCTCGGTGCAAATTTTAATTTCAATTTTATAGAAAATCTTTTAATGTGGTTTTTGAGATGAAATTGAAATTAAAATTTGTAGCGAGGTTAACAGAATGAATCTGAATGATATGTTTTTCTGTTAACCTCACTACAAATTTTAATTTTAATTTTATGAAAATTTTTTCATAAAGTTTTCAAGAAAAAAAATCTATAAAATCAAAATTTGTAGCGTGGTTAACAGAATAAATCTGTATGATATTTTTTTCTGTTAACCTCATTACAAATTTCAATTTTAATTATATGGAATTTTTTTCATAGACTTTTTGAGAAATTTTTTTCATAAAATTAAAATTTGTAGCGATGTTAACAAAAAAAATTTATATAATATTTAAGGAATTGTAAGTTTCGAAAAAAATTAATTCTGAATTAAACTTTCATTAGTATCAATAAAATGATAAATAGATCATCGTCCGCAAACAATCGTTACCAAAACCACAAACGAGTTCCCCCAAAATATTAGTCATCCACTTTAATATTTTTATTGTATCAATTAAGATAACATCGTTTTATCTATTTTCTTAGCTTCATGTGAACCCCTCGTCTGTTCTTTATGTGTTCATTTGAACACTCAATTTCATTTAACACGTTTCTGTTTAAATAACAAAATCTAAGTTCATTTTTACTTCTAAGTTTAATATGATAATACTCTTGCAATTAATTATATGAATTATGAATTTGAGTAACTTTGTGAAGGCTCTAATATAGAATTCAAACTCAATATCAGAAATGCGAAGGACTTCCACTATACAGGGTGTTTCACGAATGATTGTACAGGCTTTCAAGGCAGATGCAGGACATTTTGGTGAGTCTGAATCAGTGCGCGAAGTATGTCCTGACTATATTAGTTTAAGAGATACAGGATGTTTTATGTATTTTATCGAAAATTTCCAATCGGCATAACTCTTGAACGCCTGCATGGATCTTCATGAAAATTTGAGGGAATGAGTAAAGTTCAATGCATACTATCACTTGTCGATAGCGCAGATCCGAACTGAGAAAATTATATTCTTTATCCCACATCTTGTAAAACACCCTATACATCGAATTTTCGAAAAGTGAAATTCTCCTCAAAATCTACAATGAAATACTCTTTCAAACAAGCTCATTTGAAATAATGGCACACTTCGCATCAATATTTTATGAGCTATTGAATATCTGGAATTTCCGATTCATAGACCCACGCATACAGAACGAAATACTTTTCGACATCTTATTTACACTTTCGCGAATAAATTCTTTTATACTCCTTCCCCATCAATTCTTGTACGTGATTTGTTCTCGAAAATTTCCCTTTTCCTTTTTGACACCTGCTAGCTCTTGTATTCAATGTTCTGCAGCTCTCAGTAGCCTTTCTCTCTGGTCCACTATTTATCTTCTCACATGCTGCTTGAATCGATCTGAAGCTTAAGATATCATTTATTTCCAATGCTATGTAAACGATCACAGAAGAATTTCGTTTCCTCTGAATTCAACCCATTTCAAAATCTAAGTGGCTGATGCTAAGAATTTTGACATTTCAAACCATTGTCGGGTAATTATTGAAATAGAAAAGTGCAATGGTCGTAAAGCTGTTTTCGATAAAAAACATAAAACATCCTGTATATTTTAAACGAATATAGTTAGGACATATTTCGAGCACTGATTCAGACTCACCAAAATGTCCTGCATCAGCCCTGAAAGCCTGTACAATCATTCGTGGAATACTCGGTATATTAAATTAATATAAAATTAATCTCCATCTAGAAAAATGAATAATTAATCAATAATATTTATTTTTCTAACATATATAGTGAAAGTTTTTCAGATTTTTGATATTAATTTGACACTTTTGTGTTTGCTCAGATAGGTTTTAAACTTTTTTTTGTGTCATTCAAAATTTTTCCTGAGTAATTATTTGGAAAGTCTCACTAATTTTCTATATGAATATTTTAATACAGGCTTCTTTAGGTACTTCGAGTCTGGCAACACAATTGACGGATATTTGATAGATTCGGTCTTTACTTGGTGGAAACTCATTTTAATTGAAAAAATGTATATGAGATAGTAATTTATTTCCACAAAAATGTTTGTACTACTACAACAATTGTTTCACCACGATGTGGCTTCTTCAGGTATTACATTGTACTGTCTGATGGTATACAGTGTAACTGAGTTTAAATACATTTTTAGGTACGTGACCAAATAATGGAAGCACAAGTCATAAAAACTCTAGGTAAAACAGAATAGAAAGGCCTTTTACTTGATAGAAGAAATATAACAAAATTTGAATATTAAAACATATTGAAATATGTCTGTCTTCTACAATTTTAATTTCAAAAATTTTTTTTTTTTATTCAAAAACTTTTAGAATTAACTTTATGTCTACAACAAGCACTGCTTACATTTAATAGACGTATATAATCAAAACCCAATATATAATGTCAAATGGAACAAATAACCCAACAGATATACGAAAGTAATTAAAATTAATAAATAAATATTTAAAGGAGACAAAATTTTGTTTCTGGTCTTACCTTTAAGAACACCAATTGCCTTTTAAAAACATGAACACACTTAAAGGACTTCTCAAAGAATATAATTTATTTGAAATATTCAATATATTTAAATATTCGAATAAGTTATTTCAAAAATCTCTAAAAAATGTGCACTATATCTTCAAAAAACAAATATAATTCTAAGCAATCCCGTCTTCAGTCCTCATTTAATATTCCAAATATCAAAATCAAAAAACTAACCTATATCTCTCACGTGTTAAAAGACTAAAGAGCTTCGAAACACAGATCAACTATATAATTCAAGATGGATCTATGTTCTAACAAAATCAAAGAACAGTGTGAGTTATTTTAAGGTTTATTTAAATTCATTGACATTCCATAATGAGATTTATTGAAGCCAAAATATAATTATATATATATATACATATATATATATATATATATATATATATATATATATATATATATATATACGTGGCCAAATAATGGAAGCACAAGTCATAAAAACTCTAGGTGTTTATTGGAGTTTGCCGCTAAAAATGCCATTAATGAAAAATATTCAGTAATGGGGACTTATCAACATCTGTTTGTTCGTTCAAAAGGATTTTACGGGCATTATACCTGTTGATTTCAAGAAATTCTAAGAGTGTTAATCTAGAACTTTTGCTTTCAACGTGGATAATTTCATAATTATTGTTGAAATTATGCCTGAATTCCTTAAGATGATTAGCATATGTCGAATGTAGAAAATTTGATATATAACCCCTTTGGTGTTCTTGGACACGTTTCTTGAATGATCTACCGGTCTGGCCAATGTATACTAAAGGGCAATCTTTGCAAGTCAACTTGTAGACTCCGGATTTATTTTCTTATTTGTACGATCTTTATTGTTTTTTATGTAGGTACTAAGGTACCTACATAATTGTTTCAATTGGACGTTTACTAGGGAATAAATTTTGTACATCAGAAGAAATTCTGATTAATTCACGATTGTAAATTAATTTCTTTTGATGTACAAAATTTATTCCCTAGTATACCTCCAATTGAAACAGTACAAATTGTAAAAGAACTATTAATTAAAAATAATACCAATCCCATCGAAATGAATGATATACTTAATTGCCTGGAAATATGTCTTGAACAAAACTACTTTCAATTTAACGGAACCGTCTATATTTCTGACAATGGTTTAATAATAAGAAATCTACTCAGTTCAATTTAAGCTGAAATATTCATGGACGATCTGGAATCAAAAATACACCTGAATCCTATAAGCAAATATTTTCTTTATTGGTACAGATATGTAGATGACATTTTTTGTTGTTTCAAAGGCACCGACCGACAACTACATATCTTCACGAATTTCATTAATAAACTCCACCCAAAAATCAAATTCACAATCGAAGAAGAAAAGAATCAAAGTATTAATTTTCTTGACCTCACTATAACAAGATTAAATAATTCACATGATTTTAGTATTTTTCACAAACCAAGACATACAGACATCACAATACATAAAACTTCAAACCACCCCACCAACCAAAAGATGTCAGCATGAATGAATGAATATGAATGAATATGAATAGTTTTATTCATAGATTATTGAATGTCCCTTTAAATTCAGAAAACTTTATGAAAGAATTAAATATTATTAAACGAATAGCGTCAAACAACGGTTACAATTCCTTTCTTATAGACAAAATGGTATCCAATAAACAAAAGAAAATGGCATTAAATCTCGTGTACCCAATCCTAAAAGGGGACAATACATAGAAATATTTTTCGTTATCTTATGTCAATGGATTATCTGAAAATATTGCTAAATATTTCAAGAGTTGTTTCAATTATAACGCGGCTTTTAAGACAATTAATAACCTTAGTACCTACATAAAAAACAATAAAGATCGTACAAATAAAGAAAATAAATCCAGAGTCTACAAGTTGACTTGCAAAGATTGCCCTTTAGTATACATTAGCCAGACTGGTAGATCATTCAAGAAACGTGTCCAAGAACACCAAAGGGGTTATATATCCAATTCTGTACATTCGACATATGCTAATCATCTTAAGGAATTCAGGCATAATTTTAACAATAATTATGAAATTATCCACGTTGAAAGCAAAAGTTTTAGATTAACACTCTTAGAATTTCTTGAAATCAACAGGTATAATGCCAGTAAAATCCTTTTGAACGAACAAACAGATGTCGATCATTCTCCATTACTGAATATTTTTCCTTAATGGCATTTTTAGCGGCAAACTCCAATAAACACCTAGAGTTTTTATGACTTGTGCTTCCATTATTTGGTCACGTACCTAAAAATGTATTTAAACTCGGTTACACTGAATACCATCAGACAGTACAATGTAATACCCGAAGAAGCCACATCGTGGTGAAACAATTGTTGTAGTAGTACAAACATTTTTGTGGAAATAAATTACTGTCTCATATACATTTTTTTTAATTACAATTGACGGAAGTGTTGCCATAATCACTTTTTAAAAATGCAAACGCTAGATGGCCTATCCTTCAGTAAGTTATGATATAATTTTTAAAATGTTAAACTTAAAGTTTCTAGCTCTGTTAACAACGAAGTCACAGGAGTGGTTGAAAATGCTGCAAATCGCGAGATAATGATGTACGACTTGGTAGATGCACCGCCGTGTCTTTGATGCAAAATCCAAGCCCTGAACCGTGAAAACCGAATACATACAAAACATAATTATCCTCAAGCAACATTAACCTCATCAATTATAAAACTAAACGAGCGGAATTTATAAGATAAGTAATTACCGAAGAACTGACACCTCTGCACGACGTTGATTTATTGTCGTATTTTTACATTAACGCTGAATAAATACATTGATGGAAAAAGGTGAATGTTGAGTTCAATTTTCTCCTCAGATATGTTACTTCTTTATTTCCTATCGTAAAACTCAGAGCTCTTTCCGGTGCAATGTTCGATTTTTTTCGAAAATGAACAAGGTATTGTTGACCTTTACTAAGGAGGTAGTAGAAGGAGATGATGGAGCTGCGAAAGCGATCTTAAGGTCCCTAAAATGATCGCTAGCACTACCCATAGGAAAATTACGAATTCACACTACTACACCTAGTAAGTATACTTTTTATTTTGTCCCAAAATTTTCGAACTGAATTTGAAAAATGTCTGAACAAATATAGTTCGAGCTATCTGTTATTCATTCAGTTTGTTCATGATGCTCCATATCTTCAATTCATTCCGATTGTATTCTAAGATTTTTATAAAGGAAGAAGATATAAGGTGTTTTTTAGAGTAATAGAAATTTAAATTGAAATAAAAAACATTTAAATTGAGATTGAAGCCAATTTTTTTCTTATTTGAAAGATAATTTTATGGCATTTATGTTTTAAAAATAATTTCTGGCATATGTCCACCACGACTAGCTCTGAGGAACCGCATTCGACCAGACTAATTATGGACCACTTTTTCGAGTAATTCAGGCCTTATTCCATCAATAACACGAGTTATGTTGGCTTCCAAAGTGTCTGTTGTTTCTGGTTTATCCGCATAAACCCATGACTTGACATAACCCCAAAGAAAAAAATCTAGTGGTGTTATGTCGCATGATCTTGGAGGCCAATTAATTGGACCATTTCTGGAAATGTTATCGCCAAATCTTTCCTTCAATAAATCAATTGTTACGGTAGCAGCATGAGGTGTAGCACCATCTTGTTGGAACCAAAACACTTCTGGGTCGATACTATTCAAATTTTGAAGCAACAATCATTGATTATTGATCTGTAACAAGCACCATTCACTGTAACATTGGCTCCAGAATCGTTTTTAAAGAAATATGGACCGATGACGCCTCAATCGTGTAAAGCACACCATGAAGTGCATTTTTCAGGATGCAATGGAACCTGAAGAACTTCTTGAGGAATGTTTTCACTCCATATATGGCAATTTTGCTCGTTTACATAGCCGTCCAACCAGAAATGAGCTTTATCACTAAACACAATTTTACGATAAAAAAAGTGGATCAACTTCAAGCTGCTCAATCAGCAAACAAACGACGCTTATTATGATCAAGTAGCTTTAGTTCTTGAACCAGTTGGATCTTTTATGGGTGTAGACCAAGATCTTCACGCAAAATTTTCTATGTGGTGGATGCACAGAGTACAACTTGTTGTGAACGTCGACGAATAAACAAATCTGGATCATCATTAACACTATGAACTACAGCAACGATATTTTCTTCTCTACGTACAGTTCTTTATCTTATTGTTGTTGTTGCATCGAGTAGAGAAAATGTTGTCCGAAATCTATCGATAGTTCGACGAATAAGCTGCTCTGATGGATGATTATGTAAACCATACATTTCACGAAGTGCTCTATAAGTTTGGCGAATAGAACACTGATTTTGAAAAAAATTTCAACAATTTTTAAACGTTGTTGCGGCGAGAGTCTTTCCATGATAATTTGTCAATGCTTACTGAACAGAAATGTCAAAACAACATGGCTTTTACCTTCTGTCAAATCACAGTTATCCCTATCGAAAGTTTTATCACCCTTAAAAAACACCTGACTAAATTTTTTGTACGGAAGCGCTGAAATTGTTACGTGAGGATTTAAGTGAAGCGACGTCATCTCAAAAAAGGACTCATGAGTGTACACTGCATTAATCGTAAGCGATCGAGATGTGGTGGAAGATTTTCCTCGCTCTGGTCGACTATGAACATCTTTAAATGAATTTGACATTGCTAAAGAAAAGTAAAGAAGAGTAAATGGCCCCTAAAGTTTGAAAGAGGTAGCCGATGAAATATGTGTCTCATGAATCAATTCGTATGATTTTAAAAGATTGTCTGCGCATGAAAAACTTTGACCTTCGACTTTTTCTGGCCAAAAACCCAATTACTCTTATGGAATAACCACTGTCATCGCCTGACATGACACCAGCCGATAATATTGAAGAATCTACGGCAGAGAATTTTTTTTATACGTATTTGATTTTATAGTTCAACTAAATTGGAGCAATGCTTATAAAACAGTTATTCAATTCTAAAAGGTCTTGAATAAAATTTTTTTGAAATTATATAGGAGGCTAATAGGAGGCTGATATTTAAATTCTGTAATAATCCTTCTATCAAGTAAAAAACCTCTTTTTATTATTTTATTGTACCTATAATTATTACTTTGGTTTTCCTCACTCATTACATAAATGTCATTTGGTTTCAACAAGGACCATAAAATATCTTACAAGCTTTGTGTAATATTTGTGTGAACATAGAAGACGTAGGATTTTTAAAGTTGTCTTAGTTTACTGTTTGTTCAGCAAGGATACCACGATCTCTGTTTGGTAAGCTATATTTTGTTAATTAATTTTATTTTTTAAATGTGAAGTAGGACTGATGACGATCTTATTTAATTTCAAATTGTTGTTTGAGTAAGTACTACATGTTTTGTGAGATATTTTAAGTGACTTATTGAAATATTTCAAATAAATCAGTTTTGGAGAATTTCTTGAAATTATGTTTTGCATTTTTGGAAAAGATTTGGATATCATTAATATAAGAAACAAAAATTTTTCTCCTTCAAGTATTTATTCAGTAATTTCAATTCATGATTTATATTTCGTTGGGTTGTTATTCCATTTGATATTTTATAATGAGTGTTAAGATTTTTTTAAATAAAATTTGTAGGAGGCTAATAGAATGAATCGGTTTTGATATTTGTATTTTTTAGTAATCTTTTCTTCAAGTAAAAAACCTCTTTTTATTATTTTATTGTATATGTATTATAGGTATTCATTTGTGAACATATCAGAGGAATAATTTTTTGCGAAAGGTTTATTAGTTATGAAAATGATTAATCGAAATCAAGAAAAATACTAACATAGATAATGTTTTTTTGAAAAAAGAGTTTTGTGTCTCCGAATTGCAGGTCATTCAGGATGTTCAATCTAAGAGAAGGAGAGGGTGAGCTGGCTAGGTTGACTAGCCCACTGTATTTATCACTAGTTAAAACTTGGAGCTATTTCATCAGAACTTCAAACATGAATCGTTCCTGTGGGAAATTGTAAGCAAAACCTTGTATGATCATTCACGTCTTACGACGTCCACGTGATCTGCATATCTTCTTGAACTGAGACAATTTGATACCGTAACAAATAGGGGTGAATTCATCCCAAAAGCTGTGAAACTATAATTTATTCTCGAAGTATCCTCAGTGATAATGTATTCTAGTTAAAATATGATACTTTAAGTACGGTATAGACAAGACCACATGCATGAAGAATATTGGGCAGAAAGATTTTGTACATATAATAGATAGTCTTTGAAATAGATAATAGAAAAACATTGAACACCCACTAAGAAATTTATATTACAGAAGAAGGCATATAATATTCTACCTCTGAATGAACTCTGAAAAATGTTGCAGAAAATTAATATAAATTAGATGTAAATAACATTATTGAAAAATTAAAATCACTAGAAAAATTAAATTGAATTATAAATATTCTGAAATTTATTTTAAGCATTTATTTCAGTGAAAAAACTCGTTAGAAGTGATGGATGGGTACAGTGCAATAGTAGTCGAATATATAAAGAAATTTCAATCAATAAGATTAAAATTTCAAATATCATACAGATCAATTCTGTTAACCTCCTACAAATTTTAATTAAAAAAAAATTATTGAAAAACTTTTGGAATTAAATTAATTCAATATGTCTACTAAATTGACACAGTGTATTCTGAAGACATTTATTCAATTTATTCCTTAAAGTATTTGATTAAAATTTTTTTTAATTAAAATTTGTAGGAAGTTAACAGAATGAATATGTATGATATTTAAACTTTTGATCTTATTGACTAAACTTTCAATTGAAGAAAAACTGTAAAATATACCGAATTTTCTCTCTCCAGACTTGCATTTTGAACACCCTGTAGCCCAGAACTGAATGGATCAAACAGAAAAAGAATTTTTTGAGTGTTAAATGTCACCTGGACAAAGATCATAAATGTGAAATGATATTTACAAGATATCGATCACTACAGTCATCTACAGAAAAAAATGATTTTTTTCCGCCAAACTTATATTTTTTAAAATGAGAAAAACAAATGTCAACTTCCGCTATTTTATTGATTTACACGACAATTGTTTCGTCATGCCATGACTTCATCAGGTAAATATTGAAACTGGGGTATACAATATAAAACATGACCTCAAATACATAGATCTAGTACAAAAAATAGAAGGTTGGAAAGAGATGGTCTACAATCAATGAAAAATATTGAGTAGGAGGGATCTGTTTGAATTTTTTTGATCATTCAATCAAATTTGTCTTTTATTATATATATTGATCTCTAAAGTTCCTGAAAGATTTAGTTTCTGACTTTTTTTTTTGATATGTAATATTTCATAGTTCATATTAAAATTATGACCAGTCTCTAATAAATGGTTGGCATAAGTTGAGTCTGGTTTATTATTAATATAACATTCTTCATGTTCTCGTATCCTTATTTAGAATGTCTGTCCCACATATGCACATGAGCAATCATTACATGTTAACTTGTAACCTCTTGATTTTTTGTTTTTAGGAATGAAGACTTTATTATTTTTCATTAAGCTGTCTAAAGAATTAATGGTTTTAAAAGAGATGTTATAGTTTTCTTTTGTATTTAAATATCTAACAACCTTTTCAGATTTATGGCCTTTGTAAATTAATGAAATAAATTTAGCTTCGTTTGAATTTTGAAATTTTGGATATACAAGTGATATTGCTTTCTTGTAATTTACTTTATCAACTAAATTATCTATAATTAATAGATTAAAATCATTACTGAAAGCTACTTGTTTAATGGTTTTATATTCTTTTTATCATGGGTATGTTAACCAATCTATAAAGCATACTCTTATAAGCTGATAATTTTTATGAAAATGGATGGTTTGAAGTAGAATGAATCGTACTATCAGTGTATATAGGTTTCCTGTATATGGGAAAGTCGTGTCTATTATTAATTTTAGTGATTTTTAAATCTAAGAAATTGTCTATTTGTGCCATTAAATAAACAAATTATGTCATCTACATAGCGGCACAAATAACCAACTTTGTTAATTTTTGGAATCTATCAATAAATTATATCCAACAATTGAATTCACACATAAAGAAGAAGTAAATAATAGCATCAATTTCTTAGATTTAAAAATCACTAAAATTAATAATAGACACGACTTTTCTATATACAGGAAACCGACACACACAGATAGTACGATTCATTCTACTTCGAATCATCCATTTTCACAAAAATTATCAGCTTATAATAAATAGTATGCTTTATAGATTGGTTAACATACCCATGACAAAAAAAAATTTCGGCAAATAATATAAAACTATTAAACAAATAGCTTCCAGTAATTTTTAACGGATTTTAATCCGTTAATTATAGATAATTCACTTGATAAAATAAATTATAAGGAAGCAATATCACTTGTATATCTAAAATTCCAAAATTCAAATGAAGCAAAATTTATTTCATTGATTCAAAAAGGCCAAAAATTTGAAAAGGCTGCTAGATATTTAAATAAAAAAAAAAATTATAACATCTCTTTTAAAACGATTAATTCTTTAGGCAGCTTAATAAAAAATTATAGAGACGCCATTCCTAAAAACAAAAAATCAGGAGTTTACAAGTTAATATGTAGTGATTCCCATATGCATATGTGGGACATACAAGCAGTTCATTCGATACGAGAACATGAAAAATGTTATATTAATAATAAACCAAATTTAACTTATGCCAGCCATTTGTTAGAGACTGGTCATAATTTTAATACGAACTATGAAATATTACATATCGAAAACAAAAGTCAGAAATTAAATCTGTTAGAAACTTTAGAGATCAATAGATATAATGAAAGACAAATATGATTGAATGATCAAATAGATTTAAACAGATTCCCCCTACTTAATATTTTTCATTGATTATAAACCATCTCTTTCCACCCCTCTATTTTTTGTAACAGAGCTGCGTATTTAAGGTTATGTATTGCATTGTTTACCTCAGTTTCAATACTCACCTGATGAAGTCATGGTATGACGAAACATTTTTCGTGTAAATCAATAAAATAGCGGAAGTTAACACTTGTTTTCCTTATATTGAAGATGAATTTTCGTCAAGAAAAGACCGAGACAATAAAAAATCTAATATTTTTTTTCAACGTTTTCTGTTACCATATTTTCCTGAATATTTCATTATATGCACACGTTACAATTTGGCGAAGATCTTATGGAGAAGAAGGTAACAAAATGTTAGGTAGACAATTTGAACATTTCATTAATTGAAATTCGTTCATAAATTCGACCATTTAATTCTCTTCTCCCCTCATTTCCAGAGAGATTTTCACACCGAAACGAACACCAAACAGAATTTCTTCAGCATATTCACAGAAAGAATTGAAAAATCTTAAAAATTATATGTCACTCGACCCCTATTGCCCATTAATATTCCTAAGGAAATTGTCACCCTGCAGAGGGATATAATCCGTACATTGCGAATTTGCAATCAAAAAATATCCCCCTTTAAAGGAAAATTGATTTGTCTCGACGTTTCCCGGAAAAATTCACACTTACGGATATAGTAAAAGTAATAAATATTTAATTCGAAAAGTTATTGTTACAGGTGTTACTTCAAGATTCAATTCCCAATCAGATACTTAATTGTATAATACAAAAACTTAAAAATTAAACCAGTGAATAAGGTTCATACTTTGAAATTAATTCCTTCAAGTTTTTCTTGAAAGCCCTGGTATTATTTATTGTTGTGAAACTATCAGGAAGACCATTAAACAATTTCATTCCTACATATAGAATAATCTTTATATAAAAGAGATCTATCGCATAAAGTTAATGAATAATATGGATAAAAGGAAGGCCCGTTCTTGTTTTCTGATAATTTCTGAAACTCTCGAAAAATCTCGATTATGATACATAGAAATTAGTACTTCTTATAACAATTCCAAAGATTAGGACACTGTGATGAAATGCGCAAATATTGCGATATCTCGAAACATTATTTCGTGTATCAAGTTTAGGAAATGGTATGCTTCAGAACAGCCTGTTTTGTACGCCTCAAGATTAATTTTCAAATCCTAACTAGATTTCAAGTAAAGCTCCGCTCGAACAAGATTTTACTATCGATTTTTGATTCACCCTCAATAAGCGTACAATCAAATTAAACTGTTCGTTTCAGCTAGAAATAAAGGGACTGAAATCCCGTATTTTTTCACGAACAACAAAGATGAACATAAAGACTGCTGAAGTCAATCTACAACATCAAAGGAAGCAATGTTCCAATCTGGAGCGAAGCAAGCTGTTTGGTTCTCACAGAATATAATTCTATATTCAAATATTGCCCTGGTAAAAAAAGAATCATAAGTAAACATTCAGAATGAAATTTTTTTCTGTTTGAACGAAATTAATTTATAGGAATAAACTTCAATAAGTAGTTCTAACCTAATTTTTGCTTAGAGCAGTTTCAAACCTCAGAATCTTCTTACTTGTGACAACAAGCACTCCGCAAATGTTTATGACCTTGAAAACGACATAACAATTTATATTCACCCATTTTTCCTATGAAATTATTATTTAAATTGAAGTGAAATGAGTCTTACTGCTAAAGTCTTTTTAAATATTGAACTGGTCAATATCAACTGCTATGTTATTCTCGAAATTATGAAGGTTTGCAAAGGTGCTTGTGTCATAAGTGAGGAGCCGACTCTGTAGTTTGGACCTACTCAATTTACGCAAAAATTAGGTTATATCTACTTATTCAAGTTCATTGCTTAACTGCTTTCAAGATGGAAACATGTGAGTATAAAATGTTCAATTTAATAGTCATAGTTTAGATTGGATATTTCTCACGCATTTCATAAAACCGACATATGAACGTATAGAATATTGTGTTTGGTTTATGTTTGATATGTTGAATTACTACAACATTATATAGGAAGTTTTTTTTAGAGTGATATAAATTTCGATAGAGATAACTTTGATTTGACAGAAGGTAGAAGCCATATTCTTTCGATATTTCTGTTTAGTAAGCATTGGCAAATTATCATGGAAAGACTCACGCCGCAACAACGTTTACAAATTGTTGAAATTTATTTGCAAAATCAGTGCCAAACTTATAGAGCACTTCGTGAAATTTATGGTGTTCATAATCGTCCATCAGAGAAGCTTATTCGTCGAACTATCGATAGATTTCGGCAACCATTTTCTTTACTCGATGCAACAACAACAACAAGACAAGGAACTGTACGTACAGAAGAAAATATCGCTGCTGTAAGTCATAGTGTTAATGATGATCCACATTGGAAAAAGGAAAATTTATCGTAAAGATCTTGGTCTACACCCATACAGGATCCAACCGGTTCAAGAACTAAAGCGATTTGACCATAATAAGCGTCGTTTGTTTGCTGACTGGGCCCTAGAACAGCTTGAAGTTGATCCACATTTTTATCGTAAAATTGTGTTTAGTGATGAAGCCAATTTCTGGTTGAACGGCTATGTAAACAATAAAAATTGCCATATATGGAGTGAAAACAATCCTCAAGAAAATCTGCAGGTTCCATTGCATCCTGAAGAATGCACTTTATGGTGTGCTTTACACGCTGGAGGCATCATCGGTCCACATTTCTTTAAGAAAGATGCTGGAGCTTATGTTACAGTGAATGGTGTTTGTTACAGATCGGTGATCAATTATTTTTTGTTTCAAAATTTGAATGGTATCGATCCAGAAGTGTTTTGGTTCCAACAAGATGAAGCTACACCTCATGCTGCTACTGTTACAATTGATTTATTGAAGGAAAGATTTGGCGATAACATTATTTCGAGAAATGGTCCAATTAATTGGCCTCCAGGATCATGCGACATAACTCCACTGGATTATTTTCTTTGGGGTTATGTCAAGTCATTGGTTTATGCTGATAAACCAGAAACAATAGACGCTTTGGACGCCAACATAACTCGTGTTATTGATGAAATAAGGTCTGAATTACTCGAAAAACTGGTCCAAAATTGGTCTGGTCGAATGCAGTTCCGCACAGCTTGTCGCGGTGGACATATGCCGGAAATTATTTTGAAAACATAAATGTCATAAAATTATCTTTCAAATAAATAAAAATTGGCTTCAATCTTAATTTAAATGTGTTTTATCTAAATTTTAAATCATATCACAAAAAAAAACACCCGATATGTCAGTTGATAAAATTTAAAATTTGTTTATTATGGAACTATTCTATGCTGAGACATTAATGTGTATCGAAAGATACAAAAATTCCGTAAGATATTTACTAAAGGTTATAAAGTGATTCATTTCGTTTCAATGTTTGAAAAAATATCAAGATTCATTTCACTTTAATATTTTTAGTTCAATGTTCAAGTAGATCTGGGAGTGTCTCCAGAGACTCATTTGGACTTCGCCAATTTCCTTATGAAAGATTCTTGTTTTTTAGTTCTTATGTAGTTTATTTTGATTACGGAAACAAAGGCAATGTTTTATGACATGAAGACAGTCGTCATCTTATGACGTCAGAAAAAGTTCGTAGACTTATATTTCCAATGTCATCCGAAATGCAGCATAGTCTTCATGCGCGCAAACAGGTCGAATGATGAAAAAATAGCGGTGGTCATTTCAACAAAAAATACATTATAGCTAAAATCGTAAATGGCATGATATTTTCCATCTAATGAAATCAGTTGGAAACATTTTTGCACGAGTATACCATTATATTCTGTTTTATTTTAACTTCAATTACTTTCATCAGAAAATTAAATAAATTTGATAAACTTGATTTATTATGGAAATTATCGGAAAAACGGTACTGAATTGTTTCAGCCGTTACTGTTTGGTAGTAGATAATTAAAACAAATTGTAGAAATTACCATGTTTTACTACCAAAAAATATATATTTCACATTTTCTTGTGAATCGAGTTTCGGGAAATGAACTATCCCATCATCAGACATCAGTTTTCTGATGATGGAATAGTTCATTTCCGAAACTCGAGTCACAAGAAAATGTGTTATATATATTTTTTTATACTAAAACATAGTAATTTCTACAATTTGTTTTAATTAAGAAAAACGATAAATGAAATAACACAGGTTGATTCAACTTGTCAACATGTTAGTGAAATACATTTAACTGTTAAAATGTAGGAAATCGTTTCAACTGGCCTAATAACATTCTGTAACAATCAGGAAGCATGAATTTCCTTGGTTCCCTTTTTTATCTGAATGGATTATTTTCAATGCTGATGAAGCACACGATTCTACTCTCACGAAATAAAAGGTTCCCTTTCTAATTCTTTTTTCCAGTTAATGTTATATTTTGCAAGCGCGAGTACCTGATGCGATTGTGAGATTGCAATAAAAAATTTCCATTCACAGAAGCTTCCATAGAACTCATTTGTACGTATTCATTACAGGTAGCGGAAACGAAAGAAAATAAATTGTTCCTAGTTGGAAAAATACTGGTATGCTTTTATGAACGAATAGCGAAAGTGGTTCATCTTTATAGATTGATATTTTGTAACGGTGAAATAATAGATGAATGGATAAATGGAGAGAGCAAATAAAAGAACCGGAAGCTGTGTAATTTACAATCATTTCTCATTGTCTGGAAAAACTAGGTCGTCAGCACAGCCAACGCGAAGTTTGCATTCAAAATGTAAATTTTTCCTTCATCAGCTTTTCAAATAATGAAATGAAGTTGATGTTGGGAGCCTAGAATGGAGCTATTTATATAACTGGTATATTTTCAACAGAATTCGTGAGATCTTTCCACAATTAATTGGATAATTCACAAATCGTTCAGTTCGAAAATATACATAGTGTCCCTTAGTTGTTATTCGCGAAATGAAGTCAGAATTATGAAAAGACTTGTAAAAAAATTTCACTAAAGTAATGACCCGTACAAACAGTCACGGCGAACATTTAGCCGATATTCTGTTTCATTCTTAACCTCAGAATTTTTGATTGCATAGACAAAAAATATATTCCGCTGCAAAATTCCTTTATATGTCGTATACCCTTTCGAATTCTTCAATAATTATTGAACGATCGAACGAATTTTTTACTATTGTTCACTTGAGTTCACTGACTTCACTTCATAAATTCAATAACCTCAATAATAAGTGGATGAATCACAGATAATACATTCACTTTCAGACTTTTCAGTTGCAATATTTATGTTATCATGAGACGTTAAACAAAAATGTTCCTTGAGATTGAATTTGAAAAGTTAGAAACAATTGCGAGGTATAGAGTATCGGGTTATTGCGAGAGGTACTTCTTCAATTTAACGGGGTGAAATATTTTTTCACCCCGCTTTTATTTATTGGATTTTGTTAAACCATTTGGATGTCTTATAATGAATGTTTATTTTATATGTCATTTGATATAAGTGGTACTTATATGACATTATTTTAATTTATTTTTTGAAGTTATAATTATTGAATATAATTTTTTGAAATTAAATATGTAGAAGGCTAATATTAAAATATTTAAATAAATGAAATCTTTTCTGTTAATGCGCTAGAGGTATGGGTTTCAAGTGAATGGGGCCACGTGAAGTCTTTTTCCTTATTACTGTAGAGCTACAGGTGACTGGGGCAAGGTGAAGTGTGTTAATGCTGGAGAGGTGGGTATATTTTGACTGGATGTCGGATTAAGATTTTCACGAAAAATAACGGATATTATTTGAATTTTTTTTTGGTGTTTGATCGCGTTCGGTGGAAAGAGTTCTGATAAACAAAAATTATTCACTTTGTTAATTGATCTGTATAGGGATGTGCTCGATGCGAAGTCCTTGTGTTGCGTGCGAATCTACGGCAGCTGACATAATTTCCTTCAGTTGCGTGGAACGTAGAACGTGATCATCTCTTTAGAAAGAGAACAAGTCGGCAACTCTTCTTTTATCATCCAAGACTGTAAACTGGCTGTTATAGTTGGGCAGTCAATCAGTCGCACTGCTCTTTTTTGGATAGAATCCGAAAGTTGTAATGAAAAAACATGAGAACAGTATTCGAGTCCTGATCTGATCTTGGCTTTATACAATAGGAGGACCTGATCTGCAGAGAAATACTTCCTGGCCCTGAACAAATATCCCAGCTTATCTGAAACATACTTTGCAATGTCAGTCAAGTGTTCCCCCAATACACAGATGAACAATGACGCCAAGAAGCTGCACTTGGCTGAAGCACCTGGTTTTCCATAATAAAATCGCACTGAATTTTCCGAGAAAAAGTTGTTGTTTGAGTTTTTGAAGTATTGAATTGCACCAGATTCCTTTGACCCTATTCATTTATCTTTTTGAAATCTTCGTTCAGGGAATCCATTAGCTGGCATCTATAGAGGTGATACTATTTGGTGCTCAAAGGTTCATCACTGCTGAAGGAATACATCAGCGTGCTATTATGCGCGAAATTCACAACGGCGATCTCTGTCGTACTAAGAAGATTGTTTATATGGATCAGGAAGAGGATGGACGACAAAACTAAGCCTTGGGCCACTCCAGCGTTACGCTGAAGTACCGGAACCGACCCCATTCACGACTACAGGTGAATTCTACCAGAATAGTTATTGGCTATTTGAGGAAGGCCTCTTTTCCAAGTGACTACCAAGCAGTCTCCACAGTCCCCCCCTAGAGGTAGAAAGTGTGATAAGGATTACGCCATATCATCGCGCGTGGCGAGAACCCCTCCGAAGAGATGAACCCACCAGCTTCCAATTTGGGCCCCGACTCGAAAGCCAGGACTGTCTGACTGGTAGCAGCGAAGCACTATCCAACCTCTACTGGCTCAGCAGGTCAGTACCCGAGTTAGTTTGAGACGCAACTCACCCGCCAGAGGGAATTCTTATCCATCCACCCGAACGCAGTCCCATGAACTAAGATAAACTCAAGATTGACGACTACAATTGATCCTAGTACGAGCACCGTCTAGCGGACTATACGTCCTGACCCACCGAACCCATGTGAAGTCATTTGATTGATCCTGGCGTCAAGCACTAATGGCACAGCCATTTCGTCGAGATCCACAAACCCTAAATTGTTACGCACAGATCCAGGGGCCAGGACAGGCCGGTCGAACCGTCAAGTCCCGTTAAATCCCGAGTCGTTTCATGAGAATATCCCGAAAATGGGGGTCTGCGAACAGATAAATGAAATACCCCCCTAGTCCAGCATGCGGACTTTCAACCACTGCCCCCTCGAGTCCAACACCAATTGGGGTGCCCAGGTGGTACAAGTAACACCTGTGGGCAAGACGACCTCCCCGAGGTAACGCAGTATGCTACATAACGCACTCGGTCATTACACAGAATCCGGAGATTTATACTGCGATAGGGTAGAGTACGCCAGTTTTAAGGGAGAAGCCCTGTGCTGCGACAGACTCCCTTGTCACTGAGTTAATCAACCGGCTCAGCCCTCCATTTCACCTGAGTAAAACTAGGGCCCCATTCGGAGATCTTCCACCATACAGGTTCAGTGACTGGCGCGAAATGGCATTACGTTAGACACCAAGACTTAACCCTCCAATTCGCCGGGACGAATCTAGGGTCCTAGTCAAGAGAGCGCCCCCATCACGTCAAGATCTAATGCCTGGGGGGCAGGGGCACGACTACAATAATGTTTCGGTTGGTGAGGAAACTCTTCATCCAATTGCAGAGAAGAATATTTCCAGAATATATTTATTTATTATGATTTTTTCGACGCCAAAACTATGACTGTTGGAGTTAGCACTTTTTAAGAAAAATTTCATAATTGTTTCGAAGTATCAAGGTTCTCTAGGAATTTTTAACATTTGACATATGGTGATAGCTGTCGGTATTATGAAGCAAGTTTATTTTCTGTTCATCTATTCATTAGACAAGTGAGTTAGTTCACAAGTCAACCATTTTAATAATTCTGTAAGATCAAGAGACTATATTAAACTTCAAGTATTTTAATATTATCTTTTATTGTCGAATCACCAGGAAACACATTATATTTTACATAATTTCGGGCCTCATGTTGGGCGCCATCGATGTAACATCTAAATTATTTGAAAGTATTACAATATTTTTCTACTGAAGCATTAAAAAATTCACGGATTTTTGTGACTGGAGTCTTGGAGTATTACCTAAACTTCCAATTGTTGTCCGAGATGAGGTGATATCTTGATAATACAGTTAGAATAATGTGTGAACCTTTGAAATTTCCGTAGCGAAATAAAGTAATTTCTAACAAAATGTTACAGTTAGGACCAACCACTAAATAATAACAGCTTTAAGCTACTTGCAATATAATACAAAGTATATTTACTAATGCTGTTTCTATTTTCACTGAATTCCTTCAACAACGACTAGGAGAGAATAAGTTCAATATAAACACCTCTATTACCAATCAAAGTTTGTATTTCAACATCGAGTATTGATAATTCATTATACGTTACGTTATTATTTTTAATTTGATGAACAACCAAGGAAAAGTAACAGATGATTATTGACACATCATTAACGAAATAAAAATATGTATTCATTTTGATCTGCATTCTTTCGATGCTGCAAATAATTTTTTATTTGTAAGTCATTTCACAAGGTCCATCCTAACGTCTGATTATTTACACGAGTGGAAATATCTCTAATTTAGCAAGGGTTTGAAGTATTTGTCAATATACTTTTCTGATATATCCGAAGTGTTAAAATTTACTTTGAACAAAGAATTTTCACTTTACACTTTACATTGCAGGTAGATATAAGAATTACGTCCCCAGAGTTCAACAATTTGGGTGTTTCAAATATGTCTCATTTAATTCCTAGAAACCTAAACGAGCCTAAACACCAGTTAGGAAATGAAAATTTTGTTCCTTAGATTTTTCCCAGAAATCCATTAGAACCGTTTTAGCCGTTTCAAGACGACAACACTCGAATGTCGTATCGGAATCTACCTGGGACCTTTATAGCCCAAATCTATTCTCTTATTCGGCAAGTCAATCAAAAAGGTATAGTTGAAAACATTCTCTCGACCAGACGGTCACGCATTTCTCACCCAGTACTACAGTTAGCCGAAAGGCACAGTTGAAGCTATTCCCTTGACTAGACGATCATGCGATACGCATCCTGTATAAATCAGTCAATCAAGAAAGTTGAGTTGAACACATTCCCTCGATCAAACTGTCACGCAATATTCTCTTTTCGAACATTAAGTTCTGATCCCATGCACGTTCTCTAAAAGTAAGTTCTCTTAAAACATCTATCCATGGTCTTAAATAATTTCATATTCGCATTTCACTTTAACCTTCCCAGCAACTCTCTCTCTTAGTTACCCATAACGCACTAAAGGCTTGAAAGTGAATGTATTATCTACATTATTTATTTGTAATTAGATATTAATTTGTGAAAAGTGAACCCAAAAGTGAAACCAACAAAATTGAAGTCTGTAACGTGAACAACAATCGAAAAAGCTCAAAGAGGAACTATTCCACGATCAAGATACTGTTTTTACCACATTAGTCTTAAAACCACATCGAAACAACTCCCTCAATTTGGGTAAACAATTTAAAACTGTAAACTTGTATTATATGTCTATAGGCTGTGAATAAAGTCTAATATACATCCCTCTTTCACCCCCATTTGAAGTATGCTTAACCAAGAATTACATCCGAAGAATTAAAAAAAGTATCTCTACATTCCAAGTAATTTTTTTATGCAAAAGAAAAGAATAAATGGAAACGATTAAAACCTTTGTTAGGATTCATATTCGTATATTCCACTGAAAAAATTATTTTCAGTGGCACTGATTTTGTGCTTGGTAATATTTTGTTTTAGAAAAACTCTTTTGCCTGAAACGAATCTCACCTTTGGTTTTTTAAACAAATAGCGTATCAAAAACTCGTTTTGAGCAATAAATTTGCTGATTCTGATCAGAATTAACTAATCTATACATATAAGGAATCAATGTATTTGGAATATTTGTACATTGAATATATTTTCCGGAAAACGACTGGAAATGTTGAAAGAATATAAGAAAATTACTTTTGAAATTCTTGTCTGTCTTTTAGTTTGTTAGGGATAATCTCAGAGAATTCTGGACGAATTTTCATGCAGTTATCACGAGAAGACCATGAAAGTCTGGAGCAGCATTTAGATGTTCATCGAACTTTACCGATGGAAATAACGATATAGTCATTAAAAAAAATCAGCATTGACCTCATAAATTCTACTTGATAGAAGTATTCAGGATGAAATTACATTCATAATTATTACTTATTAATATATTATTCTCCTAACATAACAAATTTAAGGAATTTATATATGAAATAAATCCATAATTTACCGAGTAAATTAACATTTGAATCGATATTTGAAAGAAGTATTCAAATCGAAATGAATTCACAATTATTTGTGGAAACTCCTACACTATATATAAAATAATCAGTTCCAGTATATGTTTTTGATAAGATCTTGTATTTCAAAGGGGTGTTTACGAATTATTAAATTTTTAATTTTGTGTATTTACGGTCGCAATTGGCTCATTTGGCTCACATGGTATGCAACAAGACATGTTATTATTATTTCGTCCGTGAATGATTATCAAGAATGGTTTCATAGTATTCTATCTCATCAATTTGAAATATTCTACAATTACGAAAGGAAAAATTCAAAATAGGCCAAACATAATATAATTGGGCAAAGCTATTGACGTTGAATGTTACCATAAAGGACCATCTATAGTCTTCGTGGAGTTGATAGCTGCTTATGCCATTTCAGTATGAGAAGAGAGCAAAGAAAGTCTATTGAAATGAGAAAAATGAAAAAACCTGTTAATTTTATTACAAAAGCTAAGGTTGGAGTTTGGCCATTGAATGGAACACAATTTCCTTCCAAATACGTGAAGCCATTTTGGGATTTTATGGATGGATTTTTCGTGATTTTTGCCTTATTTCAGAATTAGAGTGTACCCGTGAAAGGGTTGAGCGTTTGATCTGCTCATATTTGGTACCCAATTTATGAAATGAAAAACGAGAACACATGATAATATAATAATAGTGATAGTTTGCAAAATGGCGAATGCGCCAGGTCTAATTTGATATTAACGAGAACGCAAATTTTTTCCTAGAACTAAAATTGATAAAATATCGGGTATTTTTTTAGAGTGATAGAACTTTAAATTAAAATAAAACACTTTTAAAGTAAGATTGAAGCCAATTTTTTTATTTGAAAGATAAGTTTATGACATTTGTGATTTAAAAATAATTTCTGGCATATGTCCACCACGTCCGCATTCGAGCAGACCAATTTTCGACCACTTTTTCGAGTAATTCAGGCCTTATTTCATCAAAAACACTAGTTGTGTTGGCTTCCAAAGCGTATGTTGTTTCTGGTTTATCAGCATGAACCAATGACTTGACATAATCCAAAGAAAATAATCCAGTGGACCTGATCGTGGACATTATTTTTCGAAATAATGTTATCGCCAAATCTTTCTTTCAATAAATCAATTGTTACGGTAGCAGCACGAGGTGTAGCACCATCTTGTTGGAATAAAAACACTTCTGGGTCGATACCATTCAAATTTTCAAACAAATATATTTGTTACTGTAACGAGCACAATTCACTGTAACATTAGCTCCAGCATAATTTTTAAAGAAATATGGTGTAAATCACACCGTACAGTGCATTTTTCAGGATGCAGTGGAACCTGCAGTACTTCTTAACGATTGTTTTCACCCCATATACGGCAATTTTGCTTGCTTACATAGCCGTTCAACCAGAAATGAGCTTCATCACTAAACACAATTTTGCGATAAAAAAGTGGATCAACTTCAAGCTGTTCTAGGGCCCAATCAGCAAACAACCGCGCTTATTATGGTCAAATAGCTTTAGTTCTTGAACCGGTTGGCCTGTATGGGGGTAGACCAAGATATTTACGCAAAAATTTTTCATGTGGTGGATGCACAGTGTCCAACTTGTTGTGAACGTCGACGAATAGACAAATGTGAATCATCGTTAACACTATGACTTATAGAAGCGATATTTTCTTCTGTACGTACAGTTCTTCGTCTTGTTGTTTTTCTTGCATCGAGTAAAGGAAATGTCCGAAATCTATCGTAAGTTCGCCGAATAAGCTGCTCTGATGGACGATAATGTAAACCATAAATTTCACGAAGTGCTCTATAAGTTTGGCGAATATAACACTGATTTTGAAAATAAATTTCAACAGTTTGTAAACGTTGTTGCGGCGTGAGTCTTTCCATGATAATTTTTCAATGCTTACTGAAGAGAAATGTCAAAACAACATGGTTTCTACCTGCTCTCAAATCACAGTTATCCCTATCGAAAGTTCTGTCACTCTAAAAAAACACCCGATATTTGGTATACCAGAGTTAATTATTTTTTCTGGATTATGAATATTTCCGATATTTGGTTAATTTGCCTACCATTATGTCTAGTCGACGTAAAATTTAATAATGCCACTATTACCGAAATTATATTGAATAGACTTATGTCACTAAGCAGTATATGACAGAATATAAACGAGTCCCTCATAGGACGAAGCATCGTACGTAAATGCAATGAACTTTCGATTATGGTTAGTTTATGGTTAGATTATAATTTAAATATAATGAAGCGGCGTTATTATATCCTAAATAAGTTTCCTAGACGGCTTGAAGTAAATACGAGTAGGGTACATACTCCACTGTGAAATCGATAAATTTTGCCCTTAACGAGATATTCGGCGTCGTATCCGGTTTTCATTTCCAGAAGTCTTGAGATACGTGAATGAATTTCATAACAAACAGTAGGTTATGATATTAAAAATAACGGAACTAGTTTATTTCCAGCTATGAGGATGGCTTCTTTAGGTTTTTTTACACGTGTAGGTAGCTTCAGGAGTTGTGAATACGTAAGGTACCTCTATGCTAGAAACCGACAATGGGGATGAAATTTCTTTTGCGTCTAATGACACCACCCGAAATGATGCTATCTTCCATCCATTTGAAACATAGGGTCTCTAGGTTTGTACTAGTTAACCTCAATTAAATGAGGTGTCCATGAATGTTATCCTTATCTGTAAGGCCCTCTGTTCGGAAATTTCAAATATAGATATATTTTATTATAGTTTTTGGGTACTTATCCCAAAACAAACGAGAATGTTTGATTATTAGTTGATTAAAAAAAGGTTAAACATATTTGCTTTGGTATTTATTGAGTGCTTAGATATTTCGGATTCTCATCAAATTAGCAACAATTAAAAAGAACATACCTGTCTGATTTTTTCGCCTTGACGCTTTACTATATAATAGGAAGGCGGCCAGAAAGAAGACTGATGACAAAGTTTCAGCTCTTCCAACTACTCCTGTTACCTGAAAAAATTGAACAACATCAGATTTTCCTTTCATTCTGATGATACATAGTAATCAACAATATGATGTCGCATTAATTACGTTCGGTATAAGCAATTAAATATCCGAAAATGTTTTATTGTTCGAAAAATCAATTTATAGAAATTTCTAAATCACAAACTGGAATATTCAGTTTTGCAAAATATATCTTCCAATGAAAGTATAGTTTCCGTAACAAGAAACGCAAAATTGTTCAATGAAAATATTATTAAAGTGCTTGTAATCCCTGCATGTAAATTAAGGTTAGTCTGATATAAATGATAAGATTTTTTATACAATGTTCTGCAAAACTGGTTGATTCCTGGCATTTCAAAATAGACATCCTATGTTCTTTGCTTCTATGTTGTAAACATCGGCCTGTCTGTCCTTTATTTTTAGCATTACAATCATAACATTTAATCTCCGAATCAGAAAAGTTAGGGCTCCTTTATTTATGCTCTCTCCAACATCTTAGCTGAATTATTTTTATTTACTGCTAAAGAATTAATTCCCATTTTATGAAGACCGTTAGAGATTCTACTGCTGAAACTTTTTATATAAACCATTGAAAACTATATTTTCTTTTTTTATAGGCATCATTTGTATTGATATAAAATTGTTTTAAAATATTATGGTAATTTTTTTTTTAATCATTTTGTCGATGATTTCAGTTCTATAGCCATTGTTTACAGCTATAGTTTGGATTATATTGAGTTCTTTTCGGAAATTGATTTCGTTCAACGGGATCCTCAAAAGTCTATGAATGAAACTATGGAATTTTGACATTTTAATTTGCCATGACTGACTGGATTTTGAATGGATTAAGGTATCAGTAGTGGAAGTTTTTCTAAAAATGTCAAATTCGAACTTATTGTTACAATGAATTATATGAAGATATGAGAAGTTGATTGAAGAATTTTATTCTATTTCTATTGTGAATTTGATATATTCATTAATGCTATTCAGATAATTCAAAAATTGCGATAGCAGCCTGTCAATTCAAGTCCAAATACAAAATACGTCATCTAAATATCTAACCAAAAAGTGGACGAGTTTTATCAACTTAAGACATAAATAATTCAGTTAAACGTGAACTTATTGGACTTCCCATTGGTAAGCGATCGATTTGTTGTAAATAATTTATTGTTGAACGTAAAATAATTCTGTTTTAAACACATTTCTAAAATTTTGAAAAGATTAAAAATGTGTTCATAACAGAATCATTTTAAATTCAACAATAAATTCTCCAAACAAATCGATGGCTAATTTTTCACAAAATCATGTACATTCAAGTTGTCGTTGAATTCGAGATAATATAAATTCTAGTTTTAGCCGGACGTTCTTTCAATGTTCGTGATTCATTATACAAAATTGAAATAAATTTGCAAATATTTTACTACTATGTACAGATAACAGTTTTTAAGATATGCCATGTTTGTAGTGAAAAAATTGTGAACGGTTACAGAATAGTAGAATCTTGAATGACTTTGAAAAGAAAAATAATTGGACCATACTCTATAGGAAATTTTGTGCTGCAATTTGCTTGTAGAAACACCTTGTGAAATTAACACATAACATTATTTCGAGAAATGGTCCAATTAATTGGACTTCATGATCATGCGAAATAACTCCACTGGTTTATTTTCTTTGGGGTTATGTCAATTCATTGGTTTATTCTGATAAACCAGAAACAATAGACGCTTTGGAAGCCAACATAACTCGTGTTATTGATGAAATAAGGCCCTAATTACTTGAAAAAGTGGTCCAAAATTGGTCTGGTCGAATGCGGTTCCTCAGAGCTAATCGTGGTGGACATATGCCGGAAATTATTTTTAAAACATACATGTCATAAAATTATCTTTCAAATAAAAACAATGGCTTCAATCTTAATTTAAATGTATGTTATTTCAATTTAAACTTCTATCACTCTTAAAAAAAACACCCTATACATTATTTATTTGTAATTAGATAGTAATTTGTGAAAAGTGAACACAACAGTGAACAATGGTGAAAAACCTCAAAGAAGAACTATTCCATGAACAAGATAGTGTTTTCACCACAATTAGAGTTAAACCTACACCGAAAAACTTCCTCAATTTGGTTAAACAAATCATACTTGTTAACTCGTAATATATGTATTAAGGCTATAAATAAAGCATCATAGTCTAATATACACTCCTCTCTCAACGCCATTTGAAGTATGCTTAAATAAGAATTTGCATACTAATTGGTAAACGTTTAATTCATTATAAGGAAGAATTCAAAAAGGTATCCATATATATCAAGCAATTCTTTACAATCATTTGATTAATTATTACTAGATCCCAATAAATAATTTCTTCGGATGCTGCAGAAAAGGCCAAAAAAGAATCGAAAGAATCTGCATAGAAAAAGTCTCTGCACATGAAATATTCAGAATCACTCAAATAACATATTTTCTTCTGACCATATACCGTACTTCGCTCCAATATTTGTGTTTCTATAAAAATGCTTGCATCTATTCTTGCCACCTCACATCTCCTGAAATATTGAACGAGACTCCCATCGAACTTGTCTCTCTACATTGCATGAGACCATCTACCGCTATCATATTCCCTGTAGGATACCCAACAAAACCATCAATTTGCAAGAACCCGAGACTATCCGTATAGCAGAAATCGATACAGGAACTTGACCCGGGGAAGAAAACAACTTCATCATCTTGATTGACATTTCCATTATTGTATAATATTTCATAACGGTTTTGTAGAAAAGGTTATGGGCTTACAATTACGAAGTCTGAACTAAATTCTGGAATGAAGTTTAATTGGACAGATGCTCCGTGTAAGGTAGAAAGTTGTTATAAAAATGAGGTATAAATAGCAGTTATTTTGAAATAATGACTATGAAAGAGAGTTCAAATCTTCCAAAGTGTCAAGTTGATGACGCTACGTAGTCAAGAGTGAACGAGTTCAGAGGGAAAAAAAACGAGTTTAGTCTTCTATTTTCATTGGTTTCTTTTATTCCATGAAACTCACTGTCTATGGATATCACTGCATTGAAAAACTTCAAACATATTCATTTTTCTGTTCCTTCTGATTAAATAATGTACTGGTTAGATATTACTCATATTTTCTCCATTACAATTTAATTTTCGTATTGCTCTAGGAAATTTCTATATTTATGAAAACAAATGAGAAGTTCCGGAATCTGTATCTAAGTAACATTTAAATAATAAAATAAAAAACTTTATTGTTTATATTATGTTGCTGACATTTTTATTTTGGAAAATCCATCGTATAGCAGAAAAAACACCACATTTCTCTATTGTTTCACAATTAATTCACTAATTGACACATGATTCGATATTCATCGTCAACTGTGATGAAATACAGAATGCACTGGAATAAATAGGTGTCATAACGAAAATTTGACCCCTTCAGAATCCAGAAACGAAGATTTTAAACAACAGGTCAAATTCTGTTTTGAGGGGGACGAATTTCCATCATGAGTTTGTTCCGCAAAAACCACCTCCATGTAAGTGGCATCAACCCGCAACAATTTTTGAATAGGGAAGGGATGTCCATTGTTCGAAAGTTTGAAAGCTATTTATGTTCTGTGCACAACCCAGGTAAATTTTTCAAAATCGGTTCACTATTCCCGAACTAATGTAATATTGAACTTACCTTCAAAAGGTTATGTTGAGCAGGCAGTTGAACCGCCCAAACTCAAGAACCTAAGAGTTTTGAAGAATCCAAAAATAATTTTCGAGTTCTGTATCAGGGAGTAAGAATTCCTATGACGACATTGTTCCGAAAAAACTACCTGAGGATTGCAACAACCTCCAACGTTTATGAAAATGTTCAATATCAAATTGTTCAAAAAAATCACCGAATTTGAAAATTTAAACTAGGATGCTTAGAGACCAAAAAAAGCTTTTTAACTAAAACATTAAACATGGAATTTTTAATTATTATTGAGATTTACAATTATTATTTTTTCTAGAGTTTGAAACTCTCGTTCATTTTTCAAATGTGACTTCAGATCCAGTGAAATATGCTATATATTTCAACTGCCCATAGCAGAAATGAACAGATTTTGAACTTTTGTACAACATAGGCGTGATTGTCTGCAGTATCCTGCCAAGAGACAACGAAACTCTACACAATGTGTTGTAATATTGATAATGTAAGTTTACTGTAATTAGGCTGGCTTCTAGAAACCAGTGAAATATTAACAACACCTGCTGGCACAAGTTTTGGATCCTTGTACCCATTAGACACCCGATTTACTATTCCATGGCGAGAAGGTGACTTTATAAGGTCAATAAAACAAATCTTTGTGGAAAACATTATTTATATTCTTCTTTGAAATGGATATACGACTCTTATTTCAAGCAAATGATAATTCGAAGAACCAAAATGGTGCTACAAAATATTTTCAGTTCACTTCAATGATACAAACATCTACAAATGTAAATACTTCTGCTTTTTTGTGTTTTCAGTTCATTGTAAGTATGCCATTAAGTTAATTAGGGTGACTTTTAAGTCTTTCATAAATTAGCGAAGCCGCCGATCGACTCCCACGTTTTGTATGTACGGAATAGAATCGTCGAAAACCACGCAAAAAAATAAGTACTCAGATATTGCTGCACAAGGAAGATCAAATCTGAATGATCTTGATATTTGTAATTTGATGAGATTTGTAATTTTGAATACACCTAACATGAGTTCAAGGCTCTGTAAAAAAAGAAGGAGTTGTATGAAGTTCTTGATGTATTTTGTTACATACGTGGAGGTTAAACGTTAAAGGAAAACTTAATATCTCCTACTGACTAAATATAGGGAGTTCGTCTCGGATATTTTGGTGTTGAACTTGATGATCACATACATATATAGATTATGTTAATATATTTGCCTAAATTTATCTTTATGCATGAAGAGAAAAAAGTTTTTCCCTAAACATTGAAATTTTTTCATATTGATCTTGTATGCTCTGATATTATTTTGATATTCACGTATGTAGTGTTCAATATATTGTTTTAAAATATTATCCTGAATTTAAGGTTAATTGAGTCCAATGGTTCAGTAAACAATGAACCAACACCCGTACGAGACGACACGCAAGATCTACCACAAACGTCGCCGCTGTCCGTGAGAGTATAAAGGAGAATCCAAGGCAGTCAATTTCGTAGCATTTTGTAGAACTTTTAAAATATAATTCTGAATTTAAAATTCATTCAATTGCTTTCATCAAGTATCGACTCACTTTTTAATTTATTCCATGGGACTCAGATCAATAGTGTCCTCTTGGTATGATGATTATAGCGACCTCAAAATGGGCGAAGCGAGCGGAATGTTGCCCGAACAGAACACATAGTTTGATAAAACAATATAATAATTTGCAGGTGCTGTTGAACGCTATAACTATACATGTTCATTTGATAAAAAAGACTGAATGAATGATAGTAAATTCGTTAGATGTAGCTTCAACAGTAAGGTCGCTATCAACTGTCAAAGTTGGGTAAAATCCGTTATATAGGTTAGGAAAAAAATTCTTGACTCTTGCATGAACTTCAATACTTTATTTAACATATTTCTCCTTGTCCAATTTGCGTCACATGTGCACCGTTTTGTTCTATAATTTGTTGCCATTTTAAAGGTAGCTTCATAATGCCTCCCTCAACACAACAACTCTCAAACAACAACACCTACTCTGTTGGTCAAATCTGACCGTATCTGGTCAATCGTTAGCTTCAAACTATCCAGTTGTTAACAGTAGAGATACGAATTTATTGTTTGGCCAAATGGGAGCAACTCATAATAAATGATTTCTTTCGAGTCCCACCAAATACAAAGTAGATTCTCCTTTGCCGTGTCCTGGTTTGTCCACCGTTTGAGCTACTTCACCGTGCTTTCATTACTATCATTTTCGCAAAATATTGTCGAACGAGTATTTGACCCATTTTCTCCAATCACCATACGCTTTAAAAAATGAGTCTATTTAATTGCATTTGGCCAAGGCTTCGCAGATGGAAATTCGATCCTTTATGTTTTTTGGTGTTAATTGATGTGGCACCTAAAGAGCGAGTTTCTTTTTGAATTCGGATTCACGCAAATGATTCAAAACTGTTTTTTGATCTTCAGCTTCTAGGTGATGCTGGTCAACTTCGACTATTTCTGTGATTTTATCGACATTTTCGACGGCAGGTCTGCCTGTGCGAGGTGTTCTTAAATATGAAAAATACCTGAACGGAATCAGCGAAACCAAAATTGCACGTAATTAGCTGTTACAGTATCGAGACAATAAACGCCATTCACAATTAAGGCTTTTTTGCCTTTACGAAAGAAAAACTGTGACATGTACCGAATATTCTCTTTGTTAATTTTCATTTTCAACACCCTGTAACTAGCAACTGAATGGACCAAATTAAAAACAGTAAAATAATTTAGTGTGAAATGGCACCTTAACGATGAGACCAAATATGAAATTGTTTGATCGATGCTTTAGGAGATATCGATTACTACAGCTATCTACGGAAAAAATAATTAATTTTTCTCCAACCTATTATCATCATGTTGGAAGCTTTATTACTAGTATTGCTAAAAATGGATTCATTTCCTACATAATATATAAGATTGTCAATTAAAAAATATATAGGAGACAGTATTTTAATTTCCACAAAAATTTTAACAGTACAACAATTGTTTCACCCCAACGTGTCTTCTTCAGGTATCACCGTCATTCGACTGACTGATGGTGTTCAGTGTTACCGAGTTCAAATACATTGTTAGGTACGTGACAAATAAATGGAAGAACAAGTCATAAAAACTCAAGGTGTTTATTGGAGTTTGTCGCTAAAAAATGCCATTAGGGAAAGATATTCAATAATGAAGACTTGTCAACATCTGTTTGTTCGTTCAGAAGAATTTTACGTGCATTGTACCTGTTGATTTCAAGAAATCATAATGGTTTTAATCTAGAACTTTTGCTTTCGACGTAGATTATTTCATAGTTATTTATGAAATTGTGCGTGAATTCGTTAAGATGATTAGCATATGTCTCAGTTAACTGAAACAAACGTTTTAGCTAAATACGCTATTAGAAATAGCAACTTATAGACAATATTCAATCCGTCCTATTGCCCAAAAATTGTAGATTAATTTGATGTACGAAATTTATTCCTTAGTATACCTCCAATTGAAACAATACAAATTGTAAAAAAGCTATTGATTAAAAAGAATACCAACCCCATCAAAATGAATGAAATTCTTAATTGCCTCGAAATATATCTTGAACAAAACTACTTTCAATTTAACGAAACAATCTATATTTCTAACAAATGTTTGATAATGGGAAAACCACTCAGTTCAATTTTAGCCGAAATTTTCATGGATGATCTAAAATCAAAGTGGGCAAGTGAGTTTGTATACACCTGATAATTGAAGTTTATCCATACTGTTTTTATTGTTTTTGATGTATTTGCTAATAGGATTGTTTGTCTTGAAAGAGACTTTAATATTTTCTTTTTTGAGTAGGTTTTTTAGTTGAATACTAATGTTTCCGAGATATGTGAGGCTAACGTATTTGTGTTCAGATAGATCAGATGTTACTGGATAAATTTCTTTTATTGTGTTTTTGTGTATACGTTGGTTAATTAAATTATCTATTAGAGATGTCAATTTCCAAAAAGAAAAATGTATAATTAAACAAATAGCTTACAACAATGGATATAATACATCTCTAATAGATAATTTAATTAACCAACGTATACACAAAAACACAATAAAAGAAATTTATCCAGTAACATCTGATCTATCTGAACACAAATACGTTAGCCTCACATATCTCGGAAACATTAGTATTCAACTAAAAAACCTACTCAAAAAAGAAAATATTAAAGTCTCTTTCAAGACAAACAATCCTATTAGCAAATACATCAAAAACAATAAAAACAGTATGGATAAACTTCAATTATCAGGTGTATACAAACTCACTTGCCCAGATTGCCCAAAGATTTATATTGGTAGAACAGGTAGAAATTTCGGTACACGCCTAACCGAACATAAAAGAAGTTTCGATAAAAATAAAAAAGATTCACATTATGCTAAACACCTTCTTGAAAATAACCATTCTTTCACAAAAGAAATAGAAATTCTACATGTTGAAAATAGAGGTCTAAAATTGAACTTATGGGAAATTTACGAAATAAATAAACATAAAAACAGCAATAACCTAGTAAATGAACAAATAGATTTTTATTACACCCCTCTATTCAATATTTACAAGGGATCGAGTGAACACGATTCTGAAGGGAATATTCTTTGAGAAAACCAACCCGACGAACAATTAAAAACACATGTACACCTTCTGTAAAAAAATCTTATAAATTCATTGTACAACAACTGTTACTTCGTATTCTGATGAAGTCTTTCTAGCAAAGACGAAACGTACGTCAATACCAAAAATAAAGTAGAAAATGTAAACAAGTGTTTTATTTTATAATGACAACTTTTAGAATTTCTTGAAATCAACAAGTACAATGCCCCTAAACTCCTTTTCAAAGAACAAACAGATGTTGACGAGTCGCCATTACTGAATATCTTTCCCTAATAGCATTTTTTAGCGACAAACTCCCATAAACACCTTGAGTTTTTATGATTTGATCTTCTATTATTTTGTCACGTACCTTACAATGTATTTAAACTCGGTTACACTGTACAACATCAGTCAGTAGAATGTAGGTAACTGAAGAAGCCACATCGTGGTGAAGCAATTGTTGTATTATAAACATTTTTGTGGAAATTAAAATACTGTCCCCTTTAAATTTTTTAATTGAAATGAGTTTCCACTAAGTAAAGACCGAATCAATCAAACATATCGGGTGATTTTTTCAGAGTGATAGAACTTTCGACAGGGATAACTTTGATTTAACAGAAGGTGGAAGCTATCTTGTTTTGACATTTCTGTTCAGTGAACATTGACAAATTATCATGCAAAGACTCACGCCGCAACAACGTTCTCAAATTGTTGCAATTTATTTTAGAAAACAGTGTTCTATTCGCCAAACTTATAGAGCACTTCGTGAAATTTATGGTTTACATAATCGTCCACAGGGCAGCTTATTCGTCGAACTATCGATATATTTCGGACAATATTATTTCTACTCAATGCAGCAACAACAACAACAAGACAAAGAACTGTACGTACAGAAGAAAATATCACTGCTGTAAGTCATATTGTTAATGATGATGCAGATTTGTCTATTCGTCGACGTTCACAAAAAGTTGGATTCTGTGCATACACCACATGGAAAATTTTTTGTGAAGATCTTGGTCTGCACCCATACAACATCCAACTGGTTCAAGAACTAAAGCCACTTGACCATAATAAGCGTCGTTTGTTTGCTGATTGGGCCCTAGAACAGCTTGAAGTTGATCCACTTTTTTATCGTAAAATTGTGTTTAGTGATGAAGCTCATTTCTGGTTGAACGGCTATGTAAACAATCAATAAATAAAACAGCAAAATTGCCGTATATGGAGTGAAAAAAATCCTCAAGAAGTTCTGCAGGTTCCATTGCACCCTGAAGAATGCACTTTATGGTGTGCTTTACACGCTGGAGGCAACATCGGTCCCTATTTCTTCAAGAACGATGCTGGAGCTAATGCTACAGTGAATTGTGTTTGTTCCAGATCGGCGATCAATGATTATTTGTTTAAAAATTTGAATGGTATCGACACAGAAGTGTTTTGGTTCCAAAAAGGTGGTGCTACACCTCATGCTGCTACCGTAACAATTAATTTATTGGAAGAAAGATTTGGCGATAACATTATTTCGAGAAATGGTCCAATTAATTGGCCTCCAAGATCATGCGACATAACTCCACTCGATTATTTTATTTGGGGTTATGTCTGGTTTATGCTGATAAACCACAAACAATAGACGCTTTTGAAGCCAGAATAACTCGTATTATTCATGAAATAAGGCCTGAATTTTTCGAAAAAGTGGTCCAAAATTGGTTTGGTCGAATACGGTTCCTCAGAGCTAATCTTGATGGACATATGCCGGAAATTATTTTTAAAACATCATAAAATTATCTTTCAAATAATAACAAATTTGAAGTCAATCTTAATTTAAACATGTTTTATTTCAATTTAAAATTCTATCACTCTAAAAAAAAGCACCCGATATATAAGATTGCTTCTGTTTTGAAGCTATTTTAGACACTTTTTTCAAGTGGACATTCTTAATGGTTGATCAAGACAAGTATGAAAAAATTTGATATTCAATAGGAAGTGGCTCTATCGATCGCAGATGGATAGTTTTTTATTTATCATGTATATGGAATTATAATTGTTCTGAAGGTTCAACATCAAATATCGCACTTGATATGTTACAACTGAAAGTCAAATACTTCAGAGGACACAAGGATATCGCGATATTGCTTCCTGGTTGAATTCTGTAATTTTCCGAGTAATGACCATTATCGGTTGGAACATGAAAGCTTAATTACGCCCTTTGTGCGCTCCCCGATGAGCAACAATCAACAATGTTTCTTGTCCAATTCGGCCTTTCGTTTGAGTATGTGAGCATAATTATCGGCGTAAAGTCTGTAGGAAATGAGGTTGATAAGTAAAGAGTGATCAGTGTTTCGTGCCAAAACAAGAGAAAAACGCTGGCTATATCGCAGCAACGTTTAATTTTTCATCGTCCAATTATACGAAAGATTGACAATCCAGGAAGATTATATTTGATAATACAGGCCCAAAGAAAGATTAAAGAATTGATTTATTCTATACTGGAAGATCTCACTACTAATATGGAGTTTATTTTACTTAATCATCTCTATCTCTTTCGATATCTCAACTTATCTTTCAATGTATTTCCGGTCAATGCTCATTCAAGTATGGGTGTTCTAAAATTATTATAATTGGGTAAAAAGAAATCTATTACATAGTGATCTATTTTTTACAGGATTTAGGACAGGAAATGAAGAACAAGACTAAGCCGAACTAAGTTCCGACGTTTCGTCCGTATTTTCCTACTTTTTCAAGGCTGTTTAAAAGAAAATTACAAATAATTTTCAGCATAACACAACAAAACAATAAGAATGGCAGCTGATGTTAATGGGAAATTAACATCAGCAACAAACAACTACAAATAATCTGAACAGATAATAGAGCATTATATACACACAACAAAAGAAGCTTTAAATATCAAAACAGATTTAATCTGTTAGTCTTCTAAAATTTTAATTTCAAAAATTTTTGTTTGAAAACTTTTAGAATTGAGTTAATGTCTAATAATAAGCACTGCTTATATTTAATAGAGGTATAAAATTCAAAATTCACTATACAATATCAAATGGAATGAAAAACCCAACAAAAATTAATTATTATTAGGAGTACAAATAAGTTTCCGCCGTTTCTTAACACAAATTAAATATTTATTATAGAAGAACGGTAATATAAATTTATTTAAAATATTGCCCATCACTTGCAACCACTTTTTCCCATCTCTCAGGCAGCATTCGAATCCCACGTCTGAAGAACTCCTTGTCTTTTGAGGCTATCCACGAATCAACCCAATTTTTGGTATCTTCATAAGATGTGAACCGCTGCGCCGTCAGAGCATGTGCCATGGACCGGAACAGGTGATAATCGGACGGTGCAATGTCTGGTGAATACGGCGGTTGGGGTAACACTTTCCAATCAAGTGTTTCCAAGTACTTTTTCACGGGAGCCGCAACATGTGGACGAGCATTGTCATGCAGAAGAATAATTTTTTCGTGGCTAGAATAGTATTGAGGACGTTTTTCCTTCAGAGCTCGGCTCAATCTCATCAATTGTGTTCGATAGAGGGCTCCAGTAATTGTTTCGCTCGGATTAAGCAATTCATAATACACTACACCTAGCTGATCCCACCAAATACACAGCATAAGTTTTTTCCGTGAATATTCGGTTTTGTTGTTGATGATGACGCGTGGCCCGGTAATCCCCATGATTTTCTTCTTTTTGGATTGTCATAATGTATCCACTTCTCATCACCAGTACGAGACGATGTAAAAAACCCTTTTTTTATGTCTAGCTAGCAGAATTTCACTTAAGCATAATCGGCGTTCAATATCTCTCGGCTTTAATTCGTACGGAACCCAATTTCCTTGTTTATAAATCATTTCTAATGATTTTAAACGATGTGAGACTGCTTGCTGAGTGACTTCTAATGTTAGAGCAAGTTCTTTTTGTGTTTGAGATGAATCTTCCTCCAATAATTCCTCCAATTCTGTATCCTCGTAAATTTTTGGCCTTCCACTGCGATCTTTGTCTTCTACGTCGAAATCACCGTTTTTAAACTTTTTAAACCACTCTCGACACGTTCTTTCACTCAAAGCACCCTCACCATATGCTTATACGAGCAATTGATGCGCCTCAGCAGCAGATTTCTTTAAATTAAAGAAGTAAACTAATATTTCCCGCAAATGACGCTTACTTAGCTCAAATTTTGACATTTTCAACTTATAAAAATTATATTTTTCCAATATAAAATCAATGATATTAATAGGTTATGTTGTTCTTGAATGTCCAAACTATTTTTTAAGCCGGTTATCATCTGCGAAAGCTAACCGAAACTCCGTGCCGCGCCATCTACAATAAAACGGCGGAAACTTATTTCTACTCCTAATAATTAAAATTAAAAATAAGTAATATCGAATGTTTCGTTCCAAACATACGCAGATTTAGTTTTCATAAATAAAAGACCAGAAACTGAACATGTTGTCAAATGTTTGTCAAAGGCAAAACATACGTACCAGGACCTTTTTTATGAATTCTGGTGCGTATGTTCGGAACGAAATATTGGATATTACTTATTTTTAATTTCAATTAATAATTTATTTTTGTTGGGTTTTTTATTCCATTTGATATTGTATAGTCAATTTTGATTTTTATACGTCTATTAAATATAAGCAGTGCTTATTATTAGACATTAATTTAATTCTAAAGGTTTTTTAAAAATTTTTTGAAATTAAAATTGTAAAAGACTAACAGATTAATTCTGTTTTGATATTCAAAGTTTGTAATTATCCTTCTATTAAGTAAAAAACCGCATCTTATTATTTTATTTTATATATAATATAATAGTTATAAAATAGAAAGGCCTTTTACTTGATAGAAGAAATATAACAAAATTTGAATATTAAAACAAATTGAAATATGTTTATCTTCTACAGTTTTAATTTCAAAAAGATTTTTTTATTCAAAAAACTTTTAGAATTAAATTTATGTCTAAAACAAGCACCGCTTACATTTAATAGACGTATATAATCAAAACTCAATATATAATGTCAAATGTAATAAATAAACCAACAGATTTACGAAAGTAATTAAAATTAATAAATAAATATTTAAAGGAGACAAAATTTTGTTTCTGGTCTTACCTTTAAGAACACCAATTGCCTTTTAAAAACATGAACACACTTAAAGGACTTCTCAAAGAATATAATTTATTTGAAATATTTAATATATTTAAATATTCGAATAAGTTAATTCAGAAATCTCTAAAAAAATGCACTATTGAATAAAAAAATCTTTTTGAAATTAAAATTGTAGAAGATGAACATATTTCAATTTGTTTTAATATTAAAATTTTGATATATAGTTATATTAGGTTTTTGAATAATGAAATTTATTATACAGTTTCCAGTGGTTTAATGAAGGCCATAAAATGCCTTACAAAATTTGTGTGATTTTTGTGTTTATCATAGAACATAGATTGCCTTGGATATTAGATGTACCTACCTAGTTTAATTGCATTCACAGAGTTTCCAGAAATTGTTTGGTAAGATTACAACTTTATTTATTTTTAATCGAATTAATATTATAAATATAAAGTTAAACTGACCTTATCTGAATTCTAATTGTTTTTGAGGATGTGCCACATGTGTTTGAGAGTTTTTGAGGTAACTTATTTAAATATTTAAACATATTAAATATTTCAAATAAATTAGTTTTGGAGAACTTCTTATAATTATGTTGTGTATTTTTGAAACAGATTTAGTTTTCATAAATATAAGACCAGAAACTGAACATGTTGTCAAATGTTTGTCAAAGGCAAAAAATACGTACCAAGGCCTTTCTGACGAGTTCAGGTACGTATGTTTGGGACGAAACATTCAATATTATTTATTTTTAATTTTGATTAATAATTTATTTTTGTCGGGTTTTTTATTCCATTTGATACTGTATAGTGTATTTTGATTTTTATACGTCTATTAATTATAAGGAGTGCTTATTAAAAGACATGAATTTAATTCTAAAAGTTTGAAATTAAAATTGTGGAAGACTAACAGATTGAATCTGCTTTGATATTCAAAGTTTGTAATAATCCTTCTATCAAGTAAAAAACCGCATTTTATTATTTTATAAAAAAATAATTTTATTAATAGATAATAGCACACTGTATAAATAAAATAATGAATAGGGTTGGGTAAAAAACTGTGGTATAGGTATTATTATTATGAACATTCGGAAAAATGTATCTAAGAAACACATTATCAATTTTTTGATTAAAAATTCATAAGAGGATCAATCGAATTAAATATTTATCTACTATTTGCTATTACTTTTACGGTAGATATCTCATAAAGTATCGATCAAACAATTACAGATTTATGCTAGTTGACAAGGTGACAGTAATATTGTGGTAAGTTTTCTTATTAATAATTTTGTCAATGATTTCAGTTCTATAGCCATTGTTGACTGAAATAATTGACAAAATGATTAAAAAGACAACTAACCACAATATTTAAAAAATAAATTTAGATCAATATGATATATATGATCCCTATGAAGAAAAAACAATATGGATTTTAATAAAAAAAAGTATAAAAAGTTTCAGCAGTAGGATCTCCCATGATCTTCATAACATTGGAATTAAATCTTCATGAGCAAATAGAAATAATTTAGCTGAGATGTTGATGAACAATAAAGAAAGGAACCTCAACTTTTCCGAATCGAGTATTTATCAAATTAAGTGTGATTATTGTAATGCTACATATATAGCACAGACAGGCCGATGTTTACAACATAGAATCAAAGAACATAGGATGTCTATTTTTTAATGAGAAAGATGTCACTTTACTATATAATGTTAATAAGGGTAATTTAATTTGATGGACTATTTGGTTATTCTTTCAATCAAAAAAGCCATTGAGAAAAAGGAGAATTGAACAAATTCCCAAATATTCTTTGGCAACATCCCTATATTGAATGCTGTTATTTCTATGCGCCATAAAAATACACAGATGTTCTAAGAATAATGAAAGAACTTTTACAATTTTGAGTTTAGTTCCTTTTGCACTTTTGAAGATGGTCGTAAGACCGAAACACGTGTCAGGATTGTGAATAAATTGTGAAACATAAAAACTATGTGAAATTTTTTGAATAATATTTCTATTAAATAGTTGGCGTATGTGGAATGTGTGCAATTTGAAGTGTAGCTCTTTTGATGTTCTTAATGATCTACCGGTCTGACCAATATAAACCATTGGGTAATCCTCACAAGTCAACTCATGGACTCTTCATTATTTTTAATGTTTTTGCCTTTATTGTTAATGGTTCTGAAAGCTGCTGTGTAATTAAAATTTTTGTTGAAATGAATGGCATTGTCTTCGAATATTATACGAATATTCATAGGAATATAAGTAGAATATCCGAAGATATTGCCAATTATTATACCTGTCAATACATATAAATATCGTCAAAAGTCTTGGCCCCCCCTTTCAACTTTTTGAATGTAACATGATAATTTTTTGCGTGTGGAATCTTCACTCACTATCTTATCGTTTGAATGAAAACAATAAACCAGCAAAAAATAATTCTTGTTCGGGAGAATACAGATGTATTCGAAGTTAATCAGTTTTCAGCGAATAACGAGAGCTGTAATATTGAGAATATTTCTTGGAAAATGCAAGGACATCCAAATTCTTAGTTTGACCGGGCAAGAATAGTAGTCCTACATCAAGAAGCTTTGTCGAACCACCAGATTGCGTGACGTTTGAATATTCCACGTACTTCAGTAAGGCGAATAGTGACCTTTTTCCTGGAAACCGGCAGCGTTGCCCGGAGACCGGTGCCTAGTCGACCCAGAGTAACATCTGCAAGGGAAAACCATTATATCGCAAATTTTACTCGAAGGAATCAAACGGTATCTGTAACAGCCCTTCGAAGTCATTTTTCGAGGCCCTATAGTTGGGTAGTTTCAACCACTACCATAAGAAGACGGTTGCATTCCTCAAATTTAGAGTACATCGGCTATCACCTGGACATAGAGCTACCCGTCGGCAATAGGCAGAACACTACCAAACCACCAAGACTGACTTTTACCACAATGGCGCAACGTACTTTTTTCGGACGAGTCACGATTCGGTTTATTAAGTGATAGTCGACGAGAAAGGGTTTGAAGAGGTCCAGGCTGACTACAGCGACACAATTTCTCCCAAGAAGTTATGCCCTTTCAAGGATTAATAATGTGCAGGGGAGTATAATGTTCGGTCACCGTATCCCTCTTATTATAGTTGAACGAACAATGACAGGTGCCATCTACGTATAAAATATCATTGAACCAATCATTGTTCCTCTGCGCAACGAGTTTGGGGATAATTTCATTTATAAGGATGATAACGCACCACCACACGAAGGGTTCATAACATTCTTCAAGAGAACAATATCCAGAGAATGAACTGGCCAGCAAATTAACCAGACATGAATTCAATTGGGCACGTATGGGATTACTTAGAGAGCAATATCCAATCGCCAAAACCCACCTTCGACTTTTCAGGAATTGAGTTTAGCCCTTCAGGAAGAATGGAAAGATATGCCTGAAAATTTCATAAATGACTTGATTCGTGGGATGTTTAAGCGTATTGAGCAGTTGACTGAAAGAAGAGGTAGTAATACGGGCTATTGAATTTGGATTCAGCTGTGGAATTACTATAATTAATCAAAAATAAATAATCGATAAATTTTGATTTTTTCTCATTTTTCCTACTTTGTCTCATCCTGTATAAAGCAGAAAGTAACAAAAAAAGATTTTCTATCAAATATAATGCAGTTGAAATAGAGGAAAATATTCATCTCAATTCCAGAATATGGATCGTTTATTTCTTGAGAAACCTAGTGGTGCCAACAATAAAAAATTCGTGGAAATTGAATTTTATTCACTTCTAGGTACAAGAACATTAAAATTTTTCTCAACGGCTAAAATAGATACCGCTCGATCTCTCTTGTTGAATATTTTTACTCAGTGAGGTATTGCTGATGATTGGCCCCAATATATTTTAAGGCTATTTGTAACCTCGCATATTATTGTTCGCTGTATTTCTCTAAATTGATGGTTATTTTGCAGTTGTTTTCTACCCATAATTCCGGAAATTATTATTATTTTTCAAGTTTCAATAACTATAGAAGAAGTTGAGGTGTAATGTTTAGAGTTAGTTCGAAATATAAACCTGAATAAGTCACAGTGATGGTAAAAATTTGTTGTTAATTAATAAATTATTGAAATATTCCTTATTATTTTAATTAATTTCAAAATCGAGTTTAAATCACATGGATTGAATTATATGAAAACGCTGGACTTACCGCCTCGGTGTGAATCGGATGTACAGAAAACAACATGGCAGCCACAAAACTTGATAATTCAGGCAGGAACATGGAGCACATCCTGGAACAAAATTTTCCATGATTTAACGATTTTAAAGTTTTAGATCAAGTATTCTAAGATAGTGAACTTTTCAACCATCATAAGGGATATAAATCGTTCAAATTAGTTCATTTTAAATTCAACATGAGTTCAAGTATATAATAAGGAATTAAGTCGTTTGATACGACTGTTTATAGAGAAATTTCCAAACTATATATATATATATATATATATATATATATATATATAAATATATATATATATATATATATATATATATATATATATATATATATAAATATATATATATATATATATAAATATGTATAATAGCAATATATTTCACTAAAATTTAACAATTCCAGTGAATAAATTGTGGCTATTCTGATAAAATATTGTATTTTACTCTCCAATACATAAATGGCTTCTCAATATTTTACACAAATCAATTATTATATATTCAACAAGTACAAGAAAAATAGTGTTATGCTTTTAATAAAAAGAATCTAAGAATGTGAATCTTGTTCTTTTGAAATGCCCAGTTAAATATTTCAGATCGAGAGCACTTCCTGTGCTTAAGCCATTATTCGACTAGCAGTATCAAGATGTTGTCGAAATGGGATAGGAAGTTCCGTTGTTAAAGAGTAGAGATTTATTGCTGAACCAAAAACGTCAACAGTTTCCCGGGAGAACATATCTTCGATGGGGTATCTTGAGATTCATCTCCATTGTTCCATTAGTCGCTCTAATTGGTTAAGTATCTGAGAGTTGTCCAATAAGTAGAAGTTGAGTGTGGCTGCGTACGCCTCCGACTTCAGACAGCGAACATTTAGACGAGAGTTAGAGATCGTGCCGAGAACTGAAAGAAATGCATTTAGATGAGAGTAAGAGAACGCATTCAGACGAGATAAAGTATAAAGTCGGAAAATTTCAGAAACTCAGTAACTGTTTTTGCCTCAAGTGTTGTCAGTGTTGTATGTCTAAGACATTCGAATGTAATTTCAATTCTGTAAATAAACTGTATAAGGTACATTCTGCGTTCATTTTATACTAAGGAAGATATGGGCCGATTCATTCATTAATATTCCTAGATACATAACTGACCACACTCAATTGAATATTGCTCAAAAATGACGTTGAACATCTTAAGCGAGAAACAGGGTGTTTCTCGCTTATGATTCGAAAACGGGATATACAGTGGGTGATCAAATTATTAGAGCCACCTTTAAAAATTGAACGCTTCTTTATGGAATGAATTGAAATTAGGATACGAAGCACTTTAATTTGCTTTTTCTCATTCAATTATGATACTACAGTATATTTATTTGTAGGAGCAAAACCGGCAACACTGCAGATACTCCCACCATTTAGCTCATGCGCCATGATTGTTGAAGGGACTATGAGGCAGGATCAGTATCTGAATGTCCTTGAAAGAATAATGCTTTCCCAGACCCAGGAGTCGCTCCCAGATGGGCGCTACATATTCATGCATGACTCGGCACCATGTCACAAGGCTAAAAAAATTCTAAATTTCTTTCCGACAGCCGAGTAAAGGTTCTAGACTGGCCTGGAGATTCTCAAGATCTCAACACGATCGAGAACCTACAGAAGTTGATGAAGAAAGAAATTGCATACGAAATAATCACTAGTAAGCGTCAACTGATTGCGCGAGTTTAATAGAAGTGTGGCACAGGACCGAAAAAATAGGAGAAAATTGTCAAAAACGCATAGATAGCATGCCCAGAAGGTGCCAGATAGTCATAGACGCAAAAGGTGATAGTACCAAGTATTAGGTCTGAGGCAAAATTTTGGATGTTAACAAGTTAATTCTTAATTTTTATTGAACTGCTCATATTTTATTATAAGGAAAAAATTAGTCTTCCGGTGCCATCTACAGGAATATATATTTGTCCAGTTTATGATGAAACACCCTGTATAGTTCGTCAGTCAATCCTTGGAAATAATAGTCCAAACTCAAACATCCCTTGATCAGATGCAAACATGACCACGAAACCCATTATACTCGTACTTCTAGAAAAACAAACGAAACTTTCGAACAGTTTTCAAATTATACAGTACATAATCCTTCCAATTAATGTATAACACGTTCTTCCGATGGCAGAATTTCAGACAGGATAATCTCACAATTAATTTTCCTAATCCAATTACAGAAAAGTTGCGATGACCGCATTCCCCACACATGTTCCCTTCATCATTTCTGATTCGCGATGGCGGCTTCACGCTGATTGGATTGTTGAAAGGATTAGGGATAAGCTAGCGGAAAGATTCTTGAAGGTTTCTAGTGGCGATACTTGAGCCATTTGTAAAATAGATGGAAGTTGATGGAATAAAGTGCACGACTTCAAAACTCTAGAAGAGAAAAGTATACTCTTCATTTTAATTAAATAATTAATGTGAGTTGCTCACATGACACGTTTCGTTTACATAGTGACTCCTTCAAATGCTTTCTAACGATTCAATTTGAGGCCCTTATTTTCTGTATGAAAAATCTTAAAATGCTCATAAAAATTAGATTTTTATTTTATTGGATGTTTTCAGAACTTATTATGGAGAAAAGAGCGTTGATGTTCCTTTATTCTAGTGTCAAAGGAAAGGCTTGCTTGAATATAAGTTTTCGGGCAGGTACCGTCATATGAAATATGACTTTTGCATTTTAGATTTTGAGTTTTTCAAATTATTGCCAATGAATTATATGAAAGATATGTTTGTGTCTAAGTTATTGAGGAATATTTTAATTGTATGGATGGTTTACCGTATAAGGTGAGGAAATTGTATATTTTGTCAGTTTTTAGCATAGGGTATATTTCATAAATAGCATTTTTATATCGTTTTCTGGTTGTCATACTGTCTATTATTGTCAACGAATAACGGTTATCAGTTTCTATTCGTTGAATTAGAATCAAGTCTAGATTGAAATTATTCGGCGAAAAAGGAATAGTTATGTATACGTTTTACTATGATATACTGAGGATTTATGTCGGATTGGATGAAACGCCTTATATGAGAAGATATATGAAAAATAGAAAAATTATGTTTATTAGCGACTCTAGTTATTGTTAAATCCAAATAATTCTATGAGTTTTCAGTTTCTATTTCTCTCGTAATCTCAATACTTTTCTTTTAGTGATGAATTCAAGTAATGGAGAAAATTTTCAAGTTGTGTATAAGTAACTTCGAAGCATACGGTGATGACATCTATGTATCTGTACCAATAAACTATCTTGTTAGCAAATAAACTAATTCGGCTAATCTGTATCAATCATTGATGAGAAGTATGAGCTATGGTAAGAAAGATAGTATAACATACATCTGTATAACAATTTTATACTCAAACAATATCGACAAGGTTTTGTTGATCACAGAGGCAAATTGAAGACATGCGTAGGTTTCAAAGTGATTGGTTTTCGTTAGTACAATATATGCTAATGACTCCAAATCTGTCAAGTATCTATATTCGCTACACACAGAGACACTTGAGTATTCATAATACACTAGCGCCATCTAGCGTATGCAAAATATATACAAGATATACCTTTGCGAGTTAATTCAAGTAAATAAATATTTTCTCGATATTTTCCATTACTAACTCAGAAAAGACCTTCTCCATGCTCAAATCAGACAATAATTTGCCGTTATACATCTGTATAACAATTCTATACTCAAACAAAATCGACAAGGTTTTGTTGATCACAGAGGCAAATTGCAGACATGCGCACGTTTCAAACTGATTGGTTTTCGTCAGTACAATGTATGCTGGCGACTCAAAATCTGTCAAGTATATATATTCGCTAAACACAGAGACGCTAAGGTATTCATAATACACTAGCGCCATCTAGCATATGCAAAATATATACAAGACATACCTTTGCGAGTTAATTCAAGTAAAGAAATGTTTTCTCGATATTTCCGTTACTAACTCAGGAAAAACCTTCCTCATGCTCAAATCAGTCCATAATTTGGCGTAATGCTCATAATCAGCATATTCATATTCTAGCAAATTAATTCGGCCGATCTGTACCAAAAATCATTAATAAGGAGTAAAAGCTATGGTGGTAGAAAGTTCTAGGAATCGAGACACTATAACAATTCTATACTCAAACAAAATCGACAAGGTTTTGTTGATCACAGAGGCAAATTGCAGACATGCGCACGTTTCAAACTAATTGGTTTTCGTCAGTACAATGTATGCTGGTGACTCCAAATCTGTCAAGTATCTATTCGCTACACACAGAGACACTAAGGTATTCATAATACACTAGCGACATCTAGCGTATGCAAAATATAAACAAGACATACCTTTGCGAGTTAATTCAAGTAAAGAAATGTTTTTCTCGATATTTTCCATTACCAACTCAGGAAAAACCTTCCTCATGCTCAGACCATAATTTGGCTTAATGCTCATAATTAAATTAAATTAAATTAATCCGGCTGATATGTACCAAAGATCATTGATAAGGAGTATGAGCTATGGTAATAGAATGTTCTAGAAATCGAGACTGTATAACAAACATCTGTATAACAATTCCATACTCAAACAAACTCGACAAGGTTTGTCTGAAACTTTTTTCTGCATTAGTAACGTGAAAATATCGAGAATACATTTCTTTACTTGAATTAACTCGCAAAGGTGTGTCTCTTGTATGTATTTTGCATACGCTAGATGGCGCTAATATATTATTAATACCTTAGTGTCCTTGTGTATAGCAAATAAAGATACTTGACAGATTTGGAGTCACTAGCATTCATTGCAACGAATCAGTTTGAATCGTGCGCATGTCTCCAACTTGCCGCTGTGATCAACGAAACCTTGTTAAGTTTGTTTGAGTATAGAATTGTAATACAGATATATGTTACACTGTCTCGATTTCTATAACTTTCTATTATCATAGCTTATACTCCTTATTAATGATATCTTGTTAGCGATCCTATTTTTATTGTCATAAATTGTTTTTTTCAAACAATTCATGGAAATATCCGCTGAAAATGGGATTCTCCATAATTAAGCCTTCTGTACTGATGTAGATTTTTTCACTATTCAATTAAAGTTTTGAAAGTTTTATCTCCTCACATCTAAGAACATCTCGCCCACCTGATTAACCTATCAGTCACCTCGGGTAAATTTCCTGCCGTCCTCAAAACTGCTTAAGTTATTCCAGTCCACAAGAAGAATGCCACTGATGATATTTCTAATTATCGTCCCATATCCTTTTTAAGGATATTCATCACTTCATCAAAAGTCATGGAAAATTAATCTTCAAAAGAATGTTGGAATATCTGAAAAAATTTTCTATGTTGACAGACAGTCTCAAGTTTCCGTCTTAAGCGATCAACCGAAACAGCAGCTGGTGACTTAATTGATCTTGTTTACGAATGTTTTGATAACAGGGCTGTTTTAACTGAGTTTTAACATCATTTTGGCTAAGTTATATATTCGGTTTTAGAGGTGTCTTCCTTAAGCGAGTTGAGGATTTCCTAAATGAAAGATACTTTTATGTGCGTATAGGCCAACAAAAATCTGTTGGGCATCTAGTAGAAATGGGCGTGCCTCAGGGTTCTGTATTGGACCTCTTTTATTCATTTTATTCGTCAATGATCTACCTCTCCATGTCATTAATTATTCATCAATATTGGCGACCATTAGAGTTGTTTCGCTGACGACACTTCGTTTCTTGTTTCGGCTCCCAATCTCGTTGAACTCAGGGATAGGTGCGAACTTTTGGTGTGATGTTTCACTGATTGGTGTTCCCGAAACTCCATCATTCTGAACGCCAATAAGACAGATCTTGTGCACTTTCAGTCGCGAGATATGGGTCACCAGTTGACTTTAAGCCTTCCGGCGAAAGACTTGAAGTGAGTTGGGTTTCTCGGTTTGCAGGTTGCCGTAATTTTGAGTTGGAAGTACCATGTTGATTCGGTATGAGAGAGACTGAGCAGTGCATTTTTCGCCATGAGACATCTTAAGCATATTCTACCGATAGAGTCCTTAATTTGCGTTTATTATTCCCTTGTTTACTCCCACCTTAACTATAACGTCTTGTTTTGGGGAGATTCATCTTCGAGCAGTTCTGCATTTATTGCGTAGAAAAAAATTATTTGTCTCATCTCTAACCTCACGCAGATGGGATCCTGTAGACCTTTCTTTATCAATGACAGATTGCTAATTTTCCCTGTATTTACATCTTAAATTGTTTGCTGTATACTAAATAGAATATAGGATCACTAAAGAAATGCTCGGATTAACACGTGTAAAATGCAAGAAATGAAGATATCCTCTCTATTCCAAAACATAGAACAACTAAATTTCAGCATTCACCATTGTATTGAGGTATTAAATTATTTAACCATCTTCCTAAAGAACTGAAAATTTTGGAGTATAGAAAATTTGAGAGAGAGATTAAGAAGCTGATGCTGACGAGTTGTTATTACAGTGTAGAATACTTGAATGGCTGTATAGTTTAGAAAATCTGAATTTTGTGTTGTTTTTTTTCTTGTGTTCGGTTTTCTTCCTCCTCATATGTTGCTACATTTTTTTACTATTTATTCTCTCTGACGTAATCTATACCTATGTATTTTGTCATGGGGAATGAATGAAATATTATTATTACCATTATTATTATTAAAACTGAAACAATCACGATTTAAGCAAATTTTTAGTAAGAAGATGAATTATGATTTTATTACAAAATTCACTTCATTTTCGAATAGCATTTCTTCAACAAGGTTTATTACATCTTGAGGTAGTACATCAGGAAACAATTTTACATCATAAATTGAGACTAATTTTGTATTGGGTGGTATTTCGGTGCTGTTAATTTTGTCAGTGAATGTTAATGAATTTTAATGGAAAATTGTGGTTGAAGTTCACAAAAAGTTCTGATGATATTTATAAGTAATTTACAAAGTTTTCATGGTAATACTGTGTTACATGAAACCACTGGTCCTTATTGGTATTCCATTTTGTGGAGTTTTAATAGAGAATAGATTTGTAGTATCTAATGAAGAACTTTATTGTACCCTTATCTGAAAACGAAAAACATTTATAGACCGTTACCAAATTTTATACCAGTTGTTTATAAGCATTTGAAGAAGTTACTATGTGAACGAAACGTGCCATGTAAGCAACTAACAATAATGAATAGAAATCAACATATATGTACGAGTAGGAATTCAATTTCTTGAGCCTAGCAATTGAGGTGGGGGGACTGTTGGCATGCATACACCGTTCCACAAACGACCCTTGGCAACCCATGAATCAGTCAATTAAACACAAAATATATAATTATTCAAATATTTTGATATTAGCCTTCTACATATTCAATTTCAAAAAATTATATGTAATAATTATAACTTCAGGAATTAAATTAAATTAATGTCATATAAGTACCACTTATATCAAACGACATATAAAATAAACTTTTTTTATAAGACATCCAAATGATATAACAAAATCCAATAAATTAAAATTGTTAACCAAAATCCTATAAATGAAATATTTTGAGTGAACAAAATTTTGTTTCTGCTCATCAATTTTATGAAAACAGATACCTTTCAAAAATCTTTAACATAATCTTAAGAATTCCATCCTAAAACTATCTTACCTAGAATATTCAATATTATTGGATATCTAACTGAGTTACTTTTTATAAAATCTCAAGATATGTAAAAAAATAACTAAAAAACAAGTTTAAGGAGAGACTTTGCTTCGTCAGAACTCAATTATATTCATATTCAATAAAATATAACATCAATCAACAAACATATTTTCTCACCTCTTAACAATTGAGAAAGCTTCTGGTAAATGAATACTAAAAATTTAAATGGAGTGTAATGTTAACTCAAGTAAATAATTCTGTGGTTTACCATTGATCTAAAATGTTAAGGAAACCAATTAATTATATATTATGAATAAAATAAAATAAAGGTTTATACTTGACAGAAGGTATATTAAATTATTTAAATATTATACAGATCGTCCTTGTGCTATAACAGAGGCCGTTAAATTGCCTTTCATTCTTTTAGATCAATGGTAAACCAGAGAATTATTTACTTGAGTTAACATTATACTCCATTTAAATTTTCAGTATTCATTTACCAGAAGCCTTCTGAATTGTTAAAAGGTGAGACAATATGTTTGTTGATTGATGTTATATTTTATTGAATATAAATATAATTGAGTACTGACGAAGTAAGGTCCCTCTTGAATTTTGTTTTTTAGTAATGTTTTTACATATCTTGAGATTTTATAAAAAGTAACTTGGTTAGATATCAAATAATATTGAATATTTTAAGTAAGATAGTTTTATGCTGAAATTCTTAAGATCAAACATTTTCGAAAAATATCTGTTTTCATAAGATTGATGAGCAAAAACAAAATTTCGTCTACTCGAACTATTTTATTTATAGGATTTTGATTAATAGTTTTTATTTATTGGATTTTGTTATATCATGTGGATGTTATAATAAATGTTTTTTTCATCTCGTTTGATATAAGCGGTACTTATATGACATTAATTCAATATAATTCCTGAAGTTATGATTATTAAATATAATTTTTTGAAATTAAATATGTAGAAGGCTAATATTAAAATATTTAAATCATTTCATATACCTTCTATCAAGTATAAACCTCTATTCATTTTATTTTACAAAACAAATATAACTAACCCAAATGTATTATTATCAATGAGGTGAACAAATACATTTGGCTTAAGTTTCACAAAACTTCAGTTTATGTTGTTGACATATGTTTCAGGTTCCAACCCATTTTCAAATTTTCAATTTTCATCGAGTGGTTTCAGAGAAATCAATATACCAAATGTATTATCTCCAAAGCAGACCACCGAAAAGATACACTTATGTCAAAGAATAATTCAATAATCAATACATATTTTAAACGCATATTCCGGAACTGAATTGTTCTCTGCACAGTTGCCTTTTGAGTTGAATAAAATAATCAAGAGTAATTTCCGCCAACTTTTTAACAATCAATATTCTATATCTTCTGTAGATTCCTTCATATTTTTCAGTGTTGTATGATATTTTAGAATTCTATATGTCTATTTAAATGGAAGTAGTGGTCTGTGTTAGCATTGAGATAATAAGGATGAAAAAGCTAATGCAAAAATTCGTGAGGATCGTGATATGAACAAGTGCGTCAGAGCACCAGGCTTCAAGTCAGTGCTTCTCCCTATTTTTTAATTATTCTCTTATGGAATCAAACAGGATTCTTTTGAAACATTAAATTCAATGTAGACACCACTTGCTATGATGTAGAATTACATAACAAAATCTACACGAAATGGCAAGGTAAAACTTCATGAGCGAACTAAATCAGGTTTTCATTATTCCTGACTTCGAGCATTGTAATTCCTGAACTGCCGCCCGGATTTTCGTTAACTCGGATTAGCCAATCCAATTTCGATACGAAAACAACGCAGCAAGCAGTGATTGGATTTCCATGTAATTGGAAATGCACCCCTGAAGATTCGAAGACCTCTTCCGGTGAAAACTGTTACCTTCGTTCGCCGAGTGGAATGGAATTTGAGCCGCCATTATTAAGCGTATTACGCTCTTTCGGTGGAAAATGTCATCCTTTTATTGGGGCTGCAGAACTGGGAATTGAGATTCGTCTTTATTGAATACGGGAAAATTTAGCTGGAGATAATTATGGAGCGGAGGGCAACTAACGTGATTTCGATGTAATTCTATCACTCCAGATAATGAAACAATAGATAAGCCGAAATTGGTTTCAAGACTCAAAGGGGCGAGAATCCAATCTGACATTTAGCGAATTTCAAACATTTTGGATGATGCATTCCCTCAAAAGTTAGACGCCTTCAGATATACACGTATACGTACTCAAAATCTATGGATGGGATAAATACCCGGATACTAAAAGTTTAAATTCCAAACATAATTGTTCTATATCCGGTAAATTTGTGATATTATTATTATGGTCTACTTTTTTGGACAAGAAATTCATACTTTTTTGAACAAAAAATTAACAACATATATTCTAAATACCATTAAAATGTGTTGGATACGAATAATACTCTCAAAATAAATTCCACATTGCCTCATTCACTATTTTCGCCGTTATTTCATTATTGATGGATATTTTGGAGCGAAATTTTAGGGTCAGATAGTACTCGATATAATCTTCCGAATCAGTTATTGCAACACCCCTCATCCCCATTCAAAATCAACGGGTTGTGCTCGCCCCCGTTAGGGGGTTGAAGTGACGGGGATAAAAAAAAGGTGGTTCCCCTCGAATCAGAAATTGAAAGGTCCGAGCGATTTTCCACATTTTCATTTTAAGGTCGGAAAATCGAGGTGTTAAGTTTTCGTTGGACCACCTGTATATATCTAGCATATGTAGACGAAGGCGCTTTTAGATACGATTACTGTAGAAAAATGTAGGATACGTATAATAAATCTGTTGAATATGGCTCAAATAGAGTATTATAATGAAGTAATTCAAGGAAAGTGAAATTTTAATAGTAATTGAGAAGGTTGCATGAAAATTGTTCCGTTATGTTTTTAGTATTGAACAAATCGGCATAAAATTTTGGGAATAATACGCTGATAAATTCGTCAACATATGTCTAGGATGTCATAGTTGTTTAAAGTATCGGATGTTTTTTTTAGAGTGATAGAACTTTCGATAGGGATAACTGTGATTTGACAGAAGGTAGAAGCCATGTTGTTTTGACATTTCTGTTCAGTAACCATTGACAAATTATTATACAAAGACTGCAACAACGCAACAACGTTTTCAAATTGTTGCAATTTATTTTAAAAATCAGTGTTCTATTCGCCAAACTTATAGAACACTTCGTGAAATTTATGGTTTACCTAAGCGTCCATTAGAGCAGCTTATTCGTCGAACTATCGATAAATTTCGGACAACATTTTTTTCCTCGATGCAACAATAACAACAAAACAAATAACTGTACGTACAGAAGAAAATATCGCTGCTGTAAGTCATAGTGTTAATGATGATCCAGATTTGTCTATTCGTCAAAGTTCACAACAAGTTGGACACTGTGCATCCACCACATGGAAAATTTTGCGTAAAGACCTTGGTCTACACCCATACAAGATCCAACTGGTTCAAGAACTTGGCACTTGGCGATAATAAGCGTCGTTTGTTTGCTGATCGGGCTCTAGAACAGCTTGAAGTTGATTCACTTTTTTATCGTAATATTGTGTTTAGTGATGAAGCTAATTTCTGGTTGAACGGCTAAATAAAACAGCAAAATTGCTGTATATGGAGTGAAAACAATCCTCAAGAAGTTCTGCAGGTTCTATTGCATCCTGAAAATGCTGTACACGCTGAAAGTGCTGTACACGCTGGAGGCATCATCGGTCCATATTTCTTTAAAAATGATACTGGAGCTAATGTTATAGTAAATGGTGCTCGTTGCAGATCGATGATCAATAATTACTTGTTCCAAAATTTGAATGGTATCGATCCAGAAGTATTTTGGTTCCAACAAGATGGTGCTACACCTCATGCTGCTACCGTAACAATTGATTCATTGAAAGAAAGATTTGGCGAAAGCATTATTTAGAGAAATGGTCCAATTAATTGGCCTCATGCCATATAACTCCACCGGATTATTTTCTTCGAAGTTACGTCAAGTCATTGGTTTATGCTGATATACCAGAAACAATAGACGCTTTGGAAGCCAACATAACACGTGCTATTGATGAAATAAGGCCTGAATTACTCGAAAAAGTGGTTCAGAATTGAAAAACGGTCTTTTGCTGGTATTGTAGCACATGGTCTATCACTTCTGGGCTTTTGACGAATAGTTCCAGTTGGAAAGTACCGTGTCAGTAAACGCTATATCACACTTTGGCTTACATAGAAGAAATTGGCCTCTTGTAGTTGAAAACATCCCAAGGGCTCTATTGGCATCGTCTTCAAATAAAATTTATGTTGGTATAATGAAAATTCTTTTTTTAATTGCGTAGAACCGTACGAACTCATTGAAAACGAAATACAGACTGAAGAGAAAATCATTTAAATGTGTATTTATTACACACATGGACAAAAATGATTAAACATGATAAAAACTTACTTCACGATGAACCAGACGTTTCATAATCGTAATAAGTTCATGCAATCGATAAAAGACATTAAGATGATACGGAAAATACACTTTTTTGAGGAACATCAACGTCCTTAATTTTTTGTGAAAACAAGGACACATTTACGTACTTTCGCATCGAGTACTTCAAGGAGTTTATTAATTATTTGTATACCACTCTCATATTGAATATAGTTCTTGATTTTAAAAAAAGGGCACATTTTCCCATCGTTCTTTTCAAAAGGTTGTACAATTGATTCACGTCATATCGATCTATATCCTTTGCCTTAATTAGTGATAATCCTCCACTTTTTCTAATGAAAAGATCCGGACACGTCTTCGTGAAAAACACCAATACATTCCTGTTGTTTCAGTGATCTCGACCCTCTTTGAAAACTTAATTTCTGGGTAGAATTAGCAGAACTTAAAGTTAACAGTAGTCCTTATTGGTGCAAAACTAGATTCTTATAATTTCTTTATGTAACTGATTGTATGTATTTCGTTCAACTCTCGAAAAGCAGGAGTTTCTACCAAGGGGATTCTCTTATAGTTATTAGAAGCGATTCCCTTCTGATAGTTTTCGACGGAATGTTGAATCATTCAGATCTTCTTTGGGCCACGATACCGGTAGTTTTATATTTTGCTTTCCAATTTATTTTTCTGGCATCTGGACAAAGTAAGAAGTAGTCCGAAAGGTGTTTATATTCTGTACAACTTGGGCGTAAATCCCTGGTGTTTTGTTTTATATGGAATATATGCCGCACTATACCAATTATGTGAAAATCCAATGTTTTCCATTATAATCACCTCGTTCTGGCGACTTGAGCATCATGCATTATCTGTGAACGTACGATTAGTTTCGAATTCAGTAAACTAGGCACTAAAATATTTTCCTGGTGCAGACTCCGGATTCATACAATTATCAAAATAAACTTTTGTTTCAACGGTACTTTTCCTATCAAAAAAATTGTTTTATGAACACAGCAAATCTTTTTCTGCCATTGTTTTGAAAATCACAAAAGTTGACTGAAACCAGTGTTACATTTGACCCAAATGACAGATAGTCAGGAAATGTGTACTGTTACCCTTTGAAGGTGAATGCTTTAGAACTTAAATTTTCAATTTTGTATTTGTGGCGTTAGATCAGAAACTTATCAACCGACTTAATAGATAATTAATTAGATAACATAAATAGAGGTTAATTCTTGATAGAAGATATATAAAATTATATAAATATTTTAAAAATTTTAAAAATTAGCCTTCTACATATTTAATTCCAAAAGATTACATTTAATGATTATAACTTCTGAAAATAAATTAAAATAATGTCGTATAAGTACCACTTATATCATGACATAAAATAAACATTCATTATAAGACATCCGAATGGTATAACAAAATCTAATAAATAAAAATTATTAACCAAAATCCTATAAATTAAACATTTTGAATAGACAAAATTTTGTTTCTGCTTATCAATCTTATGAAAAACCAATATCTTTCAAGAATATCCAACATAATCTTAAGAATTTCATCACAAAACTATCTTACTTAGACTATTCAATATTATTGGATATCTAACCAAGGTACTTAATATAAAAACTCAAGATATGCAAAACATTACCGAAAAACAAGTTTTAAGATCGACTTTGCTCATCAGTATTCAAATATTCATATTCAATAAATATAACATCAATCAATAACAAATATTCAACTCCCCATTCATTCCTCTAGAAAAAGTTTTACCGAAATGAGACCTTTAAATATGGTATTTACTACACACAGAAATATATCTGTGGTTTACCCTTGATCTAGAAGATTGAAAGACAAATTTAACGGCCTCTGCTATAGCACAAGGACTATCTGTATAAAGAATGTTAAGGAAATCAAATAATTATATATTATGAATAAAATAACATAAATAGAGGTTAATTCTTGATAGAAGGTATATAAAATTATATAAATATTTTAAAAATTTTTGAAAAATTTTAAAAATTAGCCTTCTACATATTCAATTCCAAAAGATTGTATTTAATGATTATTACTTCTGAAAATAAATTAAAATAATGTCGTATAAGTACGTACCACTTATATCATGACATAAAATAAACATTCATTATAAGACATCCGAATGGTATAACAAAATCTAATAAATAAAAATTATTAACCAAAATCCTATAAATTAAACATTTTGAATAGACAAAATTTTGTTTCTGCTTATCAATCTTATGAAAAACCAATATCTTTCAAGAATATCCAACATAATCTTAAGAATTTCATCACAAAACTATCTTACTTAGACTATTCAATATTATTGGATATTTAACCAAGGTACTTAATATAAAAACTCAAGATATGCAAAACATTACCGAAAAACAAGTTTTAAGATCGACTTTGCTCATCAGTATTCAAATATTCATATTCAATAAATATAACATCAATCAATAACAAATATTCAACTCACCATTCATTCCTCTAGAAAAAGTTTTACCGAAATGAGACCTTTAAATATGGTATTCACTACACACAAAAATATATCTGTGGTTCACCCTTGATCTAGAAGATTGAAAGATAAATTTAACGGCCTCTGCTATAGCACAAGGACTATCTGTATAAAGAATGTTAAGGAAACCAAATAATTATATATTATGAATAAAATAACATAAATAGAGGTTAATTCTTGATAGAAGGTATATAAAATTATATAAATATTTTAAAAATTTTAAGAATTAGCCTTCTACATATTTAATTCCAAAAGATTATATTTAATGATTATAACTTCTGAAAATAAATTAAAATAATGTCGTATAAGTACCACTTATATCATGACATAAAATAAACATTCATTATAAGACATCCGAATGGTATAACAAAATCCAATAAATAAAAATTATTAACCAAAATCCTATAAATTAAACATTTTTTCAAAAATTTTTATAATATTTATATAATAAATAATAATAATAATTAATTAGAGATTAATGAACCCTTTTATTCACTGCTCTATATAGAAATATAGTTCCGCAAGGGTTTCTTTTCTGTTCCAAACTTGGAATATTATATTCAGGCAATCATTCTTCATCTAGCAAGTTGGGATGAAACATATAATTTAATTCTTCACATTTCTCAGGATAGCTTATTGATATAATCACGAAATTGTTGCGATCAAATTGGCGATGTATATTCTGAGTTATTCTTCATCAAATGGGAGTATAATGATTTAAGCATATCTATCAGTGAAAATGATGGATTTGAGTTTGAGCATGTAAAGCTGAATTAAATTAAGAATCAGATTATTTTGAATATAATAATATAAAAAAATAATACAATGTTCAGGAAAAAATGTGATAACCTCTTTAATTGCATGAATTTTTGCGATTACACCTTGGTTGCGTAGTGGTTTAAATGCTCTCTACTCGTAAGCGAGATTCCTTTCCAATGAGAGTCGACATCTTGGTAAGGGAAGAAATTTTCTCGTTAGGATGACCGCTCGCCATTTCACTGTTTCGTTAAAAATTGACAGTGCCTAAGTTGGCGTAAGGAAACAGTTACGAAACCCAACTGATTTCCTAACTCGCACAAGCTACACTAAAGCTTCTGAGGGATCTTTACAAGAGATCTAGTACTATCAACATAATATAAAGAATATCAAAATATACTAAAACGAAGACTTATATATGTCTTTTAATGGAGACCGTCTTGTAGGTATATTATTAAGTTTTCAAAACTAATCGTTCAGTTAAGGTATTCAGAATAATCTGATTATCAATTGAATTAATAAACAACTATTAATTTTTAAAAATATTTTAAATATCATACAGATTTATTCTGTTAACATCCTATAAATTATAGTTTCAAAAAATTTCAGAATTAAATTGAATAAATGTCTTTAGAATACACTGTGTTAATTTAGTAGATATATAGAATTAACACTCATTACATAGTACCAAAAGGAATAAAAGAAATTCAAAGAAATATAAATTGTCAAGTGAAAATTATTAAATAAATACCTGAAGACTACAAAATTTTGTTTCGTTCCTTGTTTTCTGAACACTAAATTCTTTTCCAAAAATGCAAAATATAACCTCAACAACTTTTCCACAACAGCTTGCTCAAAATGAGTTACTTTAAAAAAATTCCTCAATTATGCAGAACATTTTCAAAAAGCAATTTAGAATTATAACAACGAAAACTCATGAGCTCTTCTACTTCATATTTGAAAAACAAAATAATTTAACAAAAAACATCTTACCAAACCAACCTAATGCTGTTTACTGCACAAACATTAGAATGAAGTAAACTTTCAAAAATCCTACGTATTCTATGTTTGTCACAGAAATTATATAAAGTTTGCATTGTATTTCATGAACTATTTTATAACCAAGTGATAATATGTAATAAGCGTCATATAATTATTAGATATGCAATAAAATAATGGAATGAGATTTTTTCTAGATAGAAGGATTGTTATAAAATTTTAAATATCATACAGATTTATACTAAATTTCAATTTCTTTTAATTTAATTCGGAAAGTTTTTGAATGAAATTTTTTTTTTAAATTAAAATTAATAGATGGTAAACAGAATAAATCTGAATGATATTTAAAAATTTTTAATTACTTTATCAAGAAAAAACCTATTTTTATTATTATATTAAACTATTAGTTCATTGTTATTAACTCATATGTAATATATTTATCACTTTCGATGTTCACTGTTTTGTAATATCTGCAATATTCTGGAGTTCTGGAAATATCATGGTTCTCAAAGAAGATTTGTTTTGTCGAAAACTTTAACAACTACTTAATTCAGAGAAATAACGACATCGTGGTTCTATGGTTGCTTACGAAAGCATCTATGACTATAGGTTAATGTCCATTTCACGTTGTTTAACAGTTATTTATTTGTTTAATTGTTGATTTATTCAGAAATGTAAGATATCCCCTACCTGAAGATGCTACTACGATAGCGCAACAATTTTTGTACTATAATAACAATAAAATATTGCGAAAATCAGAATAACCTTATTTGATATAAGTTATTTATTTACATTTCTTTGTAAAACTGATAATTTCTCTGATTAATAAATCCTACTAATCATTGAAAACATGAAGCACTATTTGGAATTTTATTTGTGTAAGTAAAATATTTCTAAATTTCGAATGTACCTTAAATTGGCCAATGAACGCAAAATGAGTATACGTAAAAACTTATTGTATCATCTTCAAAGCAGGCCACACGAAATAACCAACTCACGCCAACGAATAATCCGACAAAATATTTTTCTAACACATTGCCTCAAATAATATTGCGTTAAAAAGGAAACTGAATACAGTTGAACAAACAGCTGTGAATAAAATAAATGGAGGTTTATACTTAATAGAAGGTATATAAAATTATTTAAATATTTTAATATTTACAGATATATTCTGAATTGAAGGGTATGTAAATACTTTTTGTTGATTGATGTTATATTTTATTGAATAGGATTGAGTACTGACGAAGCAAAGTCTCTCTTGAAACTTGTTTTTTAGTAATGTTTTTACATATTTTGAGATTTTCTAAAAAGTAACTTAGATATCCAAGAATTTTGAATATTCTGAGATAGTTTTATGATGAAATTTTTAAGATTATGTTAAACAATTTTGAGAGATATTTGTTTTCATAAGAGGGATCAGCAGAAACAAAATTTTGTCTACTCAAAATATTTAATTTATAAGATTTTTGTTAACAATTTATATTTATTGGATTTTGTTATATCATTTGGATGTCTTATAATGAATGTTTATTTTATATGTCGTTTGATATAAGTGGTACTTATATGACATTAATTTAATTCCTGAAGTTATAATATTAAATATTGTTTTTTGAAATTAAATATGTAGAAGGCTAACAGAATATATCTGTAAATATTTAAATAATAGCTGTTAATAATGATTTCTAAATAAAACTTATGAATTCTCTTATGAATAAAAAGAAAAAACGACTAACTCTGAAACAAATATACTTCCAAAACGGAGAGTAATGAACAAAATTGTGAAACTAACATACTTTGGACCAATCTCAATAAATACAGTTCAAAACTGACATAAAAATACCTTTTACCTTCCCATATGAAATTTCAAACGTCATGTTTAATGCTAAAGACTAAAACAACCGACCTAATAACTCAGGAGTTTATGAATTAAGATGTCATGAGTGCATTTGCTTTTATTTAGGAGAAGCCGGGAGAAGTTTCACAAAAAAGTTCAAAGAGCACCGAGAAGTTACTCTAATTTTGCGAAACATTCTTAAGAAACAAGTCAAGTTTTCTTAGAATCAGATAATATTGAAATACTACACCTGGAAGCGAAAGGCAAGAAAATCCTGGAATTAATATAGGTTTACAAAAATTATCACAATCCAACAAAAAACTATTGAACGAGCAGACAGACTATTGGTATTCTCAAGTTGTCGAAGTTCTACACAAACCGAAGCGTTCAATTAATAAATTCAACCTGTTATACACTAGTTTGAAAATGTAATAAAAATGATGAAACTCGAGTCACTGTCTTTTCAGTAATTAAAAAGTGATAGAAAATTAAGTAATTTAAAAGTTTGTAATAGAGATATTTTCGGAGCACACGGATACATTTTGTAGACTAATTTAATCCTCCAATTGGACTCAAGACTACTCTTCAAACTTCAGATCTCTTAATTGTTTTCCCCGAAAGTTATCGTGCTTAAATCCGAATATCCACTCCATTCACCTAAAGCCATCTCGAGATTTCCAAATACAGATATTTGAAATAAATGAATTCCAAGGAAGGAGCTTACAAAAAATAAAAAAATACAAGTGGATTTCTTCATATGCTATGTATTCATTTCCTTTTATTACACGTGCCAAGTCCAAATGGTAATAGTGGGTGAATATATTTCCGTTATATATATTCAAATCTGTTGGGGGTAATCCAACTTGTTAACTGGGACTAATGAGTTCGGTACATTTTAGTTGTCTTGGGAGCAGATCGGTGTAATAGAAGCGTATATAGCGAATGAGGAGGCCATATAATCCGTTCGGAGTTTGCACCCGATAAATTTGAATTTGTTCGTTCGATTCCATTTACTGCAGGAAGCTCTAGTCCATCTGCAATTCAGGCAGCAATAAATCATAGAGTTCTGGGGGAATATCGTTCCCAACTTGTTTCACGCTTTGTAATACAAATTAGATATGGGATTCATGTAGATTCTCTATTTTGTATCTTTGTAGGTTGTCGGAACTACCCGACAACCTCGAGCTTCTGTATAATATTACAAGTGCCCGGTTTTGATAATTCAACATAAATTGACGAGATTGCATGGGTTTCCATGTTGTGTAATTGAATTATTTTAACACTTATTTAGCTCCAGGTCACTTTTAGAGTGATATAAACACGAAGAAAATGGATTTCAAATTTTTTTAAAATTCATCAGAAATAATAGTTTTGTTACTAAATAACTGTCATTTATTGCCTTTTTCTGGGGATCATCCTTGGATTATATCTGTGGCGTTGAAACTATCTCGACACAATAGGGTGAAATATTTCGTTTCTAGTTAGCCTACTGAACGTCAGAGGCTAACGTCTCTCAGCTTCTAAACTCATAAGTTCACTCTCCAACTCTATGCTGTGAATAGGGATTGAAAAACTAGAAAATGCGATAAAGAAACTCAAAATTACATGAACAAGCTGACGAAATGGTTTACTAAATATAGGATAAAACTGACTGTTAATAAGGGCCAAGCAATAATGTTTCGATATGAAATAAAAAGAGAATTCCCAATGATAAAAATAAAATGGATCGATAAAGGAATACACCGGTCAAAAATTGAACTGGATAGTCGGGAGAAAACTGACTTTTTGCACATGAATCAAATTTTCAGGATAGCTGTACATATCATAAGGAGATGTGTATATGTGCGTATTACACACACACACAAACTATGGCTCCTTATGACACTGAATAGTTTAATTACAAAAAACTCATTTCATGTATTATAGGTGTATGATCTTTTTTTGTGGCCCGTAGGTAAGATAATGTTATTGCAGTTGATTTGGTGCTGTGTAGTATCAGTTATGGATTAATTGTTACGAGGTTAACATGCATTTAGAAGCCGTCTAACTATTAGTGTGCTGGTTAAATGCAGGTTTGAATGATCAAAAATTTGCTAATCGTCTCTAGGTTTAGCAAAATATATTCAGTATAATCGCTATCTTATTCGTGGAAGTGCTGCATATGCTTGTGGGTGTGAAGAGCAAGAACTACAATCACCACACAAGATAGGCTAATACGGTTTAGTTCACGACGAAATCCCTTCTTCACAGCATCCTGAATTAATAACTCGTTCGAACAAGCTTATGGCAGGAAGGTTTCGGGTCGAACAATCCGGAATAGGTTACACAGTTTCAATCTGAAGTGCAAGAAGATTCACCAGAAATCCGCGATTGAGTAGGGAGAACCGGGCTGTATGATAACGTTCGGCTCTTGATGAGTCTAGATTACATCTGTATCAGTCTGATAGACGAATGTAGGTATGGAGAGAATAGGGTCAACGGTATAATGAACATTTGATGAAGCTAACAACAACTTTTTTCAATTTCGGATCAGTGTATAATTGAGAAGGCATTTGTTTTAATCGGCAAACAGATCTTATTCTTTTCACTAACGCAACCATGACAGCGGTAAGGTATCGTGATTTGATTGTAGAACCAATTATTGTTCCCTTCGCGGCAGCCAGTGGCGATAATTTTGCGTTAATTGACGATAATGCTCATCCACACCGGGCAAGAATTATCGAAGACCGCATAGAAATGGATGGTATTAAGCGAATGGATTGGCCCGCTGTCTCTACAGACAAAAATTGTATTGAACATGTCTAGTCTATAATGCCTCAGCAATGTGGCATTACACTGCTTACCTGATCCACTTTAGACATTACAGCAGCTCGCCAATGCTCTAGGGACATTTGTCAGAACATTCATCAAGTTTTTATGGATAACTTCATTACCAAAATGCCGAATAAGATAAGAGTACTACGAAGAGCTAGAGGAAGCCTCATCCGATATTAAACCATGATAGGTATTTCTAACAGAAGGAACCTTTTCTTGAGCCTGCACTCTACCAGGTCAGATTTTTCATTTTATTGATTTTGATGTCGCTCTGAAATAGTATTGCTTACTTCTGCCATTTCAGGAAGATTAACCGTATGGAGACACCTAACTTCATACATCAGCACGTATACAAATTCGCTTTTTTATTTCCCTTTATAGATTATTATATATACGCAAATTATCCATTTCAAAATTTGAATATCAAAACAGATTTAATCAGTTAGTCTTCTACAATTTTAATTTCAAAAAACCTATTCAAGAAACTTTTAGAATTAAATTGATGTCTTATCAGCACTGCTTATATTTAATAGACCTATAAAATCGCGACTCATTATAAAATATCAAATGGGATTGAAAAAACCCAACAAATATAAATTGTCAATTAAAATTAATCAATAAATATTTGTTTGTTTCGTTCCATGCACGCGTACTGAACTCATCAGACAAGCGTACACAGCTCTGCTTGTTACAAAATGTTTTATTTTCCGATCTTATATTTATGAAAACTAAATCATTCCCAAAATATACAACATAATTTTAAGAACTTATCAAAAACTAATTTATTTGAAATTTTTATTATATAATATTTAAATAAGTTACTTCAAAAACTCTCAAAACATGTGGCACATCCTCAAAAAATAATTAAAATTTAGATAAGACCAGTTCAATTTCACATTCAAAAGATAAAATCAATTAACTAAATTAACTCACGTTACACGACCTCTAGGAATATCTGTTGAACATTCAAACTAGGTACATCTAATGTCCAAGGTACTCAATGACCAAGACTATTGAAGTGCCTTATAAATTTAGTGTGATTTTGTTGTGAGCATAGAACATTGAGTACCTTGGAGATTAGATGTACCTAGTTTGAATGTTCAACAAACAGATATTCCTAGAGGTCGTATTAGGTGAGTTTATTTATTGTTAATTGATTTTACCTTTTAAATGTAGAATTGAACTAGCCTTATCTGAATTTTTATTATTTTTTGAGGATGTGCTGCATGTTTTGAGAGTTTTTGAAATAACCTATTTAAATATATTAAATATTTCAAATAAATTTGTTTTTGAAAAGTTCATGAAATTATGTTGTATATTTTTGAGAAGGATAAAGTTTTCATAAATATAAGATCAGAAAACAAAACATTTTGTAAAAAGCAAAGCTGTGTACGCTTGTCTGATGAGTTCAGTACGCATGCCTGGAACGAAACAATTAAACATTTATTTATTTATTTATTTTAATTGACAATTTGGATTTTTTTTAATTCCATTTGATATCGTATAATGAGTTTGGATTTTATACGCTTATTGAATATAAACTTATAAGACATCAATTTAATTCAAAAAGTTTCTTGAATAAATTTTTTGAAATTAAAATTGTAGAAGACTAACCGATTAAATCTGTTTTGATATCCAAATTTTGTAATAATCCTTCTATCGAGTAAAAAACCGCTTTTTATTATTTTATTATCCATTTAAATTTCTGAGCAGTGTAGTTGAATGAGCCATAAGAATTTTAAATAAAGCAAATAATCTGTATTGATCACGAACTGAATCACCTCGAAATAGAGTTAAAATCCTCTATTAAATCCAGACTGAGTCATACTAATGTGTCTGCCATCCATCAATCGAATAGTGAGCGAGAAAAATTGAAAAGCGTTTTCGAGTGAGCTATTGTACTCGATAGCGTTAAGCTAAATACAATTTGGATTAAGTCGTTCGAGAATGGAGAACAATCGAAAAGAATTGATATTCGTCCGAATGGTTTTATTTTCAATGGGTATCGAATACGGATTTCAAATGGTCAACCCTTTTTGATCGCATCTATTGGCTTTCAGTAATTGATTACGTGCACATTTCTGACATTTTCCAGTTCACTTTTTCTCATTCTCTGTTTTGATGAAAAATTGCACTTTTTCGTTCGGGAACAGAGGAACGCAAAATCAGTTCATTTAGTGGAGCTTATGCAGAATTAATTGAGATAAGGTTTGAAACTCTTTCTGAGAATAATAAAAATCGGTCATCTGAATTCATTCCTCAGTTATATATTGAATGCGCCTGATGTATATCGACACTGTTATTTGGTGATAGCAACGTTGTGGCATTCATTTGAATCGGTTCTTACTTGATGCAAATTAATTTCAATCCAATAAAATAATATCGGGTGTTTTTTAAGAGTGACAGAGCTTTAGATAGGGATAACTGTGATTTGACAGAAGGTAGTAGCCATGTTGTTTTGACATTTCTTTTCAGTAAGCAATGACAAATTATCATGGAAAGACTCACGCCGCAACAACGTTTACAAATTGTTGAAATTTATTTTCAAAATCAGGTTTCTATTCGCCAAACTTATAGAGTACTTCGTGAAATTTACGGTTTACATAATCGTCCATCAGAGCAGCTTATTCGTCGACCTATCGAGAGATTTCGGACATTTTCTCTACTCGATGCAACAACAATAAGAAGACAAAGAACTGTACGTACAGAAGAAAATATCGCTGCTGTAAGTCATAGTGTTAATGATGATCCAGATTTGTCTATTCAACGACCTTCTCAACAAGTTGGATTCTGTGCATCCACCACGTGGAAAATTTTTTTGGGTGAAAATCTTGGTCTACACCCATACAAGATCCAACTGGTTCAAGAAATAAAACCAATTGACCATAATGAGCGTCGTTTGTTTGCTGACTGGGCCCTAAAACAGCTTGAAGTTGATCCACTTTTTCATCGTGAAATTGTGTTTAGTGATGAAGCTCATTCTGGTTGAACGGCTATGTAAACAAGCAAAATTGGCGTATATGGAGTAAAAAGAATCCTCTAGAAATTCTGCAGGTTCCATTGCATCCTGAAAAATGCACTGTATGGCGTGCTTTACACACTGGGGGCATCATAGGTCCGTATTTCTCTAAAAACGATTCTGGAGCTAATGTTACAGTGAATGGTGCTCGTTACAGATCGATGATCAATGATTTTTTGTTTCGACAAGATTTTGCTGATCACAGGGGAAAATTGCAGATATGCAAATTTGAAACGTGCACATGGCTGCAATTTGGCCCTGTGATCTGCAAAACCTTTATATATTATTTATTTAAACATTTTAATAATCACAGATATATTCTGTTAACCTTCTACATATTTAATTTCAAAAAATTATATTTAATATTATAACTTCAGGTATTATAATAATGCCACATAAGCATCGCTTATATCAAACGACATATAAAATAAACATTCATTATAAGACATCCAAATGAGATAACAAAATCCAATAAATATAAATTGTTAACAAAAATCCTATAAATTGAATATTTTGAGTACACAAAATTTTGTTTTTGCTCACATCTTTTATGAAAAAAGATCTCTTTCAAAAATGTTTAACATAATATCAAGAATTTCATCATAAACCTATCTTGCTTAGATTATTCAATATTATTGGATATCTAACTAAGTTAGTTACCTTGTAGTAAATCTCAAGATATGTAAAAACATTACTAAAAAAACAAATTTTAAGAGAGACTTTGCTCGTCAGCACTCAATCATATTCAATAAAATATAATATCAATCAACAAAAAATATTTACTTACCTTTAACAATCCAGAATGCGTCTTGGCAAATGAATACTGAACATTTAAATGGAGTCCAATGTTGACTCAAATAAATATTTCTGTAGTTTACCATTGATCTTAAAGATTGAAAGGCAATTTAACGGCCTCTGTTATAGCACAAAGAACCAAATAATTATATATTATGAATTAAATAAAATAAATGGAGGTTTATACTTGATAAAAGGTATATAAAATTATTTGAATATTTTAATATTTACAGATATATTCTGTTAGCCTTCTACATATTTAATTTCAAAAAATTATATTTAATATTATAACTTGAGGAATTAAATAAATGTCATATAAGCACCGCTTGCATCAAACGACATATAAAATACATTCATTATAAGACATCCAAATGAGATATCAAAATCCAATAAATATAAATTGTCACAAAAAATCGTATAGATTAAATATTTTGAGTAGACAAAATTTTGTTTCGGCTCATCCTTCTTATGAAAACAGATATCTTTCAAAAATGTTTAATTTAATCTTAAGAATTTCATCATAAAACTATTTTACTCAGAATATTCAATATTATTGGATATCTAACTGAGTTACTTTCTAGAAAATCTCAAGATATGTAAAAACATTTATATTTATTGGAGTTTGTTATCTCATTTGGATGTCTTATAATGAATGTTTATTTTATATTTCATTTGATATAAGCGGTGCTTATGTGACATTAATCTAATTCTTGAAGTTACAATATTAAATATAATTTTTTGATAATAAATATGTAGAAGGCTAACAGAATATATCTGTGAATATTAAAATATTTTAATTCTTTTATATATCTTCTATCAAGTATAAACCTCCATTTATTTTATTTTACCTTTATATTAGGAGTACAAATAAGTTTCCGCCGTTTTTTAACACAAATTAAATATTTATTATAGAAGAACGGTAATATAGTGACTTCTAATGTTGGAGCAAGTTCTTTTTGTATTTGAGATGAATCTTCCTCCAATAATTCCTCCAATTCTGCATCCTCGTAAATTTTTGGCCGTTCACTGCGATCTTTGTCTTCTTCGTCGAAATCACCGTTTTTAAACTTTTGAAACCACTCTCGACACGTTCTCTCACTCAAAGCAGCCTCACCATATGCTTCTACGAGCAATTGAAGCGCCTCAGCAGCAGATTTCTTTAAATTAAAAAAGTAAACTAATATTTCCCGCAAATGACGCTTACTTGGCTCAAATTTTCACATTTTCAACTCACAAAAATTATATTTTTCCAATATAAAATCAATGATATTAATAGGTTATGTTGTTCTTGAATGTCCAAATTATTTTTTAAGTCGGATATCATCTGCGAAAGCTAACCGAAACTCCGTGCCGCGCTATCTATAATAAAACGGCGGAGAGTTATTTGTACTCCTAATATATTATTTATTTATTTTGATATTGATACCTCATGTAAAAATTTCATGGGTAAAAATTTTTCACGCAGTATTATAGGTGGATAAATTATCATTATCATTATTTCTTGTTGAAAATATAAAAAATTCATGAAAACTGAAAAATGTCGAACCTAAAGCCAAAAAACTCAGATAAGAGGAAAACAGTCAATTTATCATGTTTCAATATTTGTTGGATAGCAACGGATACCGTTCGGAACAGACTGAGAATTCATGAACTTCCTTAACTTTTGTTGGCCAGTTTATATGGTGTTGAGAATCAAAACAAGTTTCAATACATTTGAAAAATATAGAGGCGTGAAAAACGTGTAAAACTAAATAGGGCGTACTTCTTGGTACTAGGACTTTAGTGCATTGAAATAAACTAACATGCTCCAATTGAGCACCAATATAAATATAATTCTGATTAAGAAAACACTGAAATGAATACTGAAAATTTGTATAATATTACCTTCACAGCAAATTAATTCTCAATAAATCCGTTTTGTACGTTTGTCACAACATTTACGCATTGTCCATTTTGTTTATTCTTCGGCCAGCGAGATTTATCCAATAAATTATTCACACATAGCCATGAACAGGTAAATAGATTTTATAAGTCCTTATTTTCCATGGCAACATTACACAATTAAAGTTGACCGTAAATTATGTTGATATGTATGTTTGTGTTTGCTTTCCATTACGGTCGATCAACATTCTATTCCTAAATTCATTTCATGAAATTCGGGTGCGATTTTCTATACAGGTGCTGCAATAGTGCGTTCCTCTCCCATAGCTGCCGAACCAGACATCTTATAAATTTCGATCGAAAACAGGTTTCTTGTATTTCTATTTCTGCATCTCAAGAAATTATTTTCCAATATACAGGGTGTACCCAAAAAAAGATATTCAACAAACGGACGATTTTTTAAATGAATTGACCTGTAGATTCATATGTATTTTTAATGACCATCTCTATTAAAATGCAAAATCTTAGAAATATTTTTCCAAAGGTTCAGATCTCATTCAGAGAAAACTGCAAAAAGTTGAGCACACAGCACTCCGCTAAAAGACCTAAAACGGTTGTAAAGACAAGATTTAATACGAATGTGATACGAATTCTTGGTTACTAAAAGATTCATAGAGTCATCATAACAAAAAGATTTATCTGCATACACAGGATGTCTATTATTGATTGACAAATATGATGAACTTGAAATTGATATTTCTCGATATTTTCAAATGTAACTCTATTAATTTTTTTACTTTAATGCAGAGAATTGAATGCTCCATATTTTTTCAGAAGTAATATTAGGGTTAGGTCCACTCCTGCGTCTGGAAAATAGAAATATGCAATCGCAACAGACAATTTAATCTGAATATGAACAGATAACTGAAGGAATTCAAAAAAATGATCGAAAGTACGGAACCAGCTGTAAAAATAATACAGGTTATATTCGCTACAGAACCACTCGATCATGGGCATCTCCAATATACAGGCTGTCCGGAATTAATTGATAAATGGGTAGCATTTCACTCGGATATTTCTCGATGTGATATCTTAAAGTTCTTATGATTATCGAATTTCTTATAAAATAGATAGTTCTAGAAATACTTAGAAAGATTTTTTCACCCTGATCCTACCTGTCATAAATTCTCAGTACTGCGTCAAGAATCTAAATTTAAGTTCAAGTTGCCAAGAATTTTAAACGAGCATTTCGTTTCGATTGTCAATTTTAATTTCTTGAGATGCAGAAATAGAAATAGAAGAAACCTTTTTTCGAACGAAATTTCTAAGATGTCTGGTTCGGTAGCTATGGAAGAAGAACTCACTATTACCGGACCCTGTATGACCAATTTTGAAATTTTGTTCACGTCAGTTTAAAGATACTAATATTCTGTGTTAATTAAATCTTATATCTATATACGGCAATGTCGAAATCATACAAGAAATCGACTAATGAAGCATAAAATTAAAATAGAAATACTTATTTCTAGTTTACTCGATTTACCCAATTCAAATATAAAAATAGAAATATTTGTAACATTCACATATTCAATTTTGAACAATTTAAAAAACTAGTTTTCTATTTTGATGCACAGAAATTTTTTCAAAAGAAGCACATAACTCGAGGGGATATGAAGGAAATCTATAGAATGGAGAAACTTATGAAAATATAACTAACATTACAAAGATCAAGACAGATTGACAAAACTATTTCTTGGGCAAAAAAAACCTATTCATTCATGAAAAATTGATCTGAAAAAATATGAAATAAAATTAAAATATAATACATATTTCAGAGCAACACTTGAAAAACCTATTCACGACAACAGTAGATGCAATTGGTTATCAGATGTTATTTAAATATATTAAACGGTTTGACTTTTTAATATTATAACTTATTCGAAAATTTCAATAGATTGCATGACGTTTTGCTTCTGATTCTATAAATAAAATTTTATGATTATTTTTGCAAGAAAAGATTGGCCATTTTCTATGAAATGGCTGACTTTAATTGTCAGCAGAAAATAACAAACGATTTCAAATACTTTCAATATCGTATGAGTATTGAACTATATTGAAAAAAACTTTTAAAATCTCAAGAACATATTGGACCTCAACAAGAATTCGATTGTGAAGAACACTTCTTGTTACTAAGTTTGTTGGTTGCGAAATGCTACAAAATATTGATGAAAACATTGAACACAAATTCGATTACTGCCTAGAAGCAAATGTAAACAATTTTAACATTCTAATACTTGCATAGAAAGTTGTAGAAATCTAGACAGTGTAACCTTGTCGAGTTTGTTTGAATATGAAATTGTTATACAAATGTATGTTACACTGTATTGATTTCTAGAACTTTCTATTACCATAGCTCATACTTCTTATTAATGATTTTTGATAAAGATTTCAAATGAAAATTGATCTTTGTCCTTTTTTTCCGAAAAAACTTATACTTGGGGAAATATGCGGTTGGATTTTTTTATGTGGGCCACTTGTTGAGATTGAATATTTAGCATTATAATAAACAGGATATATTTTTAATTTTATCATCTTATTTCGAAAAATAATTATCCACACTTGCATTATGCCACATTGCAGAAATGACTCTTTTCTTACATTTTATATATCATTTATATATTGAATGGAATAGTCCGTTACTTCGCGAATAGTTCATTTTAAAAAGAAATGAAACGAAAAATAACTTTGTTTTCCCTCCTTTTTCATTATTGAACAATCGAGTTTTGTAGTGTTCATTACATTATCAAATTGAATAAACAAATTCTATCTCAACGATTACATATTCTATGAAGAGTTCGGCTTCGGCATGTATAGCTTTTTTCCTTTCGCTTCCAGGCGTAATATCTCAAGATTGTTAAATTCTGAAAAAAATGTTTCGCAAAATTGGATCCATACGTAGGGCAACGTATGAATGCCTCAGCATCAACTGTCACGCTGATATTCAAATTAAATACCTATGGTATTCGAGACGCTCAAGTGGAATTGTTGAGTAGTTACCTCAAGAATAGAATACAGAGAATAGAAACAATATTCTAATTTCCGCTAATATTTTATTGACACTACGATCGTTACGTCATACCATGACTTCTTCAGGTGAGTATTACAAGATACATCGTAGTGTCAATAAAATATTAGCGTAAATTAGAATATTGTTTTTATTCATATTTTCAAGATGAATTTCCGTCAAGAAAAGACCGAAACAATCATAAAGAATACAGAGAGTTTCTATTGAAACTGTCGAAAGGAATCACTTGTCCAAGGATAAAACGGTAGTTATGGGTGTACCTCAGGGTAGTATTCCGGGACCTCTACTGTTTGTGGTATACATAAACGATTTACCTGAGTCTTTGTTTTGTTCCTTCTCAAGAGGGATAAAAATGCTTTTGTTTGCTGATGACGCAAACGCTTTAGTGCGTAATGGAGATTTAAAATCCAGCATGGAGCAAACGCAGATAGTTTTCGACTCAGTAAGTGTCTGGTGTGCTCGAAATAGGCCTCTTCTAAATGTTGATAAGACTGAGTGTATTATTTTCAGCACTACTCAGTTCGAAGAAAGTATTCCAGCTACTATCGAACTCAACAATACAGAAGTCGGCATAGCAATCAACCAAGTTTTTGGGAATGTATCTAGACTGCCTTTTAAACTGGCACCAACATATATGTGAGCTGAGTAAAAACTAAAAAGAGTTCTATATATGATGAGAGTATTGTCTCGCCGAGTAGATAGGGAGCTCTTAAGATCAGTTTACTTCGCAAATTTCGATTCTTTGATGAGATATGGTGTTATTCTTTGGGGTAGCACCTCTAGAGCCGAAAGGATATTCATTCTTCAGAAATCTGCTGTGAGGTCAGTGTATGGGCTTAATTATCGGAGATCATGTAGGGGAAGATTCCAATCAAATAAAATTCCGACAATTATTGGGATATACGTCATAGAATGTTCTCTATTTTTGAGAAACAATCCACATTACGTCGAAGATCTGCATAATATGAATAAAAGGAGACGGACAGATCCTTATCATTTTCCGAAACATGGTATTACATTAACAGAAAAAACACCAAGTATATGTGTATCAAAATTTATAATATATTACCAAATTCTATTAAAGATGTCAAATCAAAAAAAGTTCAAACAACAAATTACCAATTTAATTAAAGATACTGTTTCAGCCGTTACTATTTGGTAGTTGATCATAATTAAAACAAATTGTAGAAATTACTATGTTTTACTACCAATAAAAATATATTTATTATCATTAATTATTACAATCAAAACCATAAAAAAAAAAATTCAATCCGATGATCTTACCGTCACAAAAGCAGATAAATGAGATGCCACAGTTATCCTTTCTAGATCGAAGTACATAGAGAAAATGAATGATTTCATTAAAAATCAAGATATCGTAGAAACTCCCGTTGACCCGACGACTAAAATTCAAAAATCATTGAGAAAAACTTTGTCAGACATCTCCTTATTCAAATCAAATTATCATCTCATAAATATGAATCCTAGCCCACCAAAACTCTACGGTCTAATAAAAACTGACAAAAAAGATGCACCAGTTCGCCCAGTCGTTTCCTTTATTAGCAGCCCTACCTATAAAATAGGGAAAAAATAAATGAAATGTTTAAAAAGCTTAGTAATTTCACTCCGAAATACACAATAAAAAATTCCATAGAATTAACAACGGAATTAAAAAAATTTTCTTTACCAAATAATTCCTACCTAGTATGCCTGGATGTGGATAATATGTTTCCAAATATACCGAGAAATGATAGCATTCATTTAGCTTCAGAAATTCCTGAAAAATCACATGTAAATCCCGTGATACACGGTGATTTCATTGCCCTTTTAGAACAATGCCTGCACAAAAACTATTTTCAATTTAATAATAAAACATACGAACAATTAAACGGCCTAGCTATGGGCTCACCACTGAGTCTACTCCTTGCAGACATATTCATGTCAGAAATAGAAAATAAAATCTTCAATTCGAAACTACCAGTAAAAATTCATTTCTGGTATAGATACGTAGACGATATTCTCACGTGTATCTCCGGAACATCCAGACAACTGAGCCAATTTTTGAATTTCTTGAATAATATTCACCCAAAAATTAAATTCAAATTAGAAAAAGGATCGAAGAACAGTATTGCATTTTTAGAATAGAATTCAACGAGTTCAGAAAACCAACATCGACTGATATATGTATTCCTATTGATTCCAATCACCCATTTTCGCAAAAAATATCAGCGTATCAATCGATGATCCATAGAGCCTTCGCATTACCCTTATCAAAAAATGTCCGCGAAGCTGAAGTCCAAATTATAAAATCAATAGCCGCGAACAACGGTTTCAACCCCAATATAATAGATAATCTAATTCGAAAAAAACTATCTGAAATAGCTATGAGCCAAATTTATCCCATCATAAAAACTGAAGAAAATAAAAAATGTATTTCTTTATCGTCCTTTGGTAGCATAAGTCAAAAAATGGCCAATAGTTTTTCAAAATCAGATGTCCATATTGCCTTCAAAACACAGAACAAGTTATCATCGGTATTATTTAACGCAAAGGACCCTACTCCAAACATACACAAATCAGGAGTTTATGAGTTATCTTGTTCTACGTGCAGTAATAAATATATAGGACAAACAGGACGTTCCTTCAAGACGAGGTTCAACGAACATAAAATGAGTTTCATAAAAAATAAACAAAATTCTACTTTTGTCACTAATTGTCTAGAAAACGGTCATTCCTTTCCTACAATAGATAATCTTAAAATTTTACATGTAGAATCAAAAGGGAAGAAACTCGATTATCTAAAATCTGTTGAAATTTTCAAATTAGTTCACAATAACAATAATATAAAAATAATTCATGACTGTACGGAGCTGTGTAAATCGAAAATATTTGAGATATTCAAAAAGTAACATCTGTTCAAAACCTTTCTCAACGAACATAAAATGAATTTAATGAAAAGTAAACAGAAAATTCAACTTTTGCCACTCATTCTTTAGAAAACAGTAATTCCTTTCGATAAAAGAAAATCTTAGGAAAATTTTACATGTAGATTCAAATGAAAAAAAATTGATTATTGATATTTTCAAATTCGTTCACAAAAAAATTAATTTAAAAAATAATGAATGACTGTAGGAAGCTATGTAAATCCAAATATATGAGATGTACAACAAAATAACGTAAAAATAATGAATGACAGTACGGAGCTATGTAACCCCAAAAACTATTTGAGATATTTAAATGGGTACCATCTGTTTAATAACCTTCTTTGTCGATTGCCGACATTCCGATATCTGTTAGAAGGCCCCTCTTTTTTAACCGGGTTTTTATCACGTTCTGCTTGAAAACTTCTGTACCACTATTAGCTGTTAGAATCTATTGAAATTTTCAAAATATTTATCGCTTTTGTTCTAATACCTCTGTACCACTGTTAGCTCTTCAGTTGTCTGATGATGGGATAGTTCATTTCCCGAAACTCGAGTCACAAGAAAATGTAAAATATATTTTTATTGGTAGTAAAACATAGTAATTTCTACAATTTGTTTTAATTAATTATAGATATTGAACCATATTCTATTTTAGAATTTTCTAATCATTGTTTTGGAATTTCCAGAATGTAGTTCTCTTTCCATATATGTATTTTCATTTGACGATTTCTCATTTCCTTGTGAACAATGATTCTGAGAATAAAGTTATTGTTTATTCATGGCGAAAAGATCATGCTGTGTATTTAGTGGTGTATTATGAGCTGCTACAACAAAACGAAAGGATCACAGAAGAGGTTTACCGATGATAATTGTTACGTTTGAGCCGAGCGTTGCGAGAAAGATGGCCGCATTAGACAGACACGACAAAGTTATTGACAATGTATGGCTACATGTTGCGTCAGCCCAGACATTGTTTTTCCGATCAATGCAACATGGCCTGGCTGACCAATACTTCTCCAATTACGATGAAGAAAAAATAAATGTATCGATACATGAATAGCGGCCAAAGAGCCGGCGTTTTTTCGCAATGGAACCCGCCAGTTGCCAAAAGGTGGGGAAAAAGTAGAGGCTAGCGACGGACAACATTTTGAACTTTGAATGTATAACCAAATTTTCACAATAAAGCTTCAATTTTCGAAAAACGAAACTGCAACAAATTATTTACAGGATGGAAAAAACAGTCGGAAATTCAATGTTAATCCATAAACAACGTCGGCCTAGTGGAGCAGTGGAATATACGTTGATCTTATTCCATTGAATGCGAGAAATTTATTTGCCACGATTAATGACACAAATAATTTCCTGTGGGAAAATGGATTTTCAGTAATTGTTATTTGGTGGTTTATCAATCTTGCAATGCCTGCATGTTCGTAAACACTCACATTTCTAGAATTTTTCAATTATTTCAGAAATAGCCGAACTTGAAGGATCGACCAAAGGCAACAATAAATGAATTTGAATCAAAACAGATTTAATCTGTTGTCTTCTACAATTTTAATTTCAAAAAAATTTCTCGAAGAAACTTTAAGAATTAAATTAATGTCTTTATAAGCACTGCTCATATTTAATAGACGTATAAAATCAAAATTCATCATACAATATCAAATGGAATTAAGAAAACCCAACGAATATAAATTGTCAATTGAAATTAAAATATAAATAAGCAAACATTTTTTTTTGCTTCGTTCCAGGCATGCGCACTGAACTATTCAGACAAACGTACGAAGCCCTGTTTGTTACAAAATGTATTGTTTTCTGATCCTATATTAATGAAAAATAACTCTTTTTCGAAAATATAAAACATAATGCCTCAATTCTCACCTTATTGGATTTGGCAAAGGCATTCGATACTCTGGACCATGAGCTGCTTTGTGCTAAATTAACTTATATTGGTTTTGATGAAACTGCTCTGAGATTTTTCAAGTCTTACCTTTTTGATAGGCATCAGTGCGTTAAATTGCGTGATACATATTCAGATTATTGCCCTATAACTTCAGGGGTGCCACAAGGATCTGTTCTTGGCCCTCTGCTTTTCCTTATATATGTGGCTGACATGCATAGGGTGGTCAGATTCGCATCCACCCATTTTTATTGTGATGACACTCAGGTTCGCCTCTCTTTTCATCCCTCCTCTGTTTCTCAGGCTGTCGAGCGGTTGAATGAGGATTTAGACTTAATTATGCGTTATTCCCAAATGAATAATTTGAAGATAAATGTTAAAAAATGTTTTTATATATGCTTTTTTCCCAGGACATTTCAGGGTGTGGTTGAGATCAAGATGGGCGGTGAAAGAATTCCGTCCTCCACCTGCTGTAGAAACCTGGGAATCTTTTTCGATTGCCAGTTGAGATTCAGGGAGCATGTCTCGTTGCTATTGAGGAATTCTTTCCTTGCATTGCGCGTTTTGTATCGGCAGAGATATTGTTTAGATTTTCAGTCACGCAAGTATCTCTGTGAGACTCTCGTTTTGTCCAAACTAAACTATGGATTAACGGTTTTTTACCCTTGCCTTGATTCCGTGCAGAGGCGCAGACTACAGAAAATGCAGAATTCATGCTGCCGGTTTGTTTTCGGTTTGAGGAAATATGACAGTGGAATAAGAGACGGAATTAACAGCTTGGGATGGCTTAGGGTTGAGAATGTTTTCCGGCTCCACCTGACGATTATGGTTCATCGAATTTTACGTTCTTGTCTTCCACCGTATTTGAGGGAAAAGCTAATTTTTAGACGTGATGTTCATTGCGTGGACGTTAGGCATGGTCATAGGCTCATGCTGCCAAGATTTGGTTCAGCCATGTTTCAGCGCTCCTTCACCTTCAATGCGGTGAAATTACATAATGAATTTTTAGTTTCGTGTGAAGGCGTTTCTTTGAGCTCACTGAGAAAAATTTTGAAGTCAAAATTCTTGACGAGCCAATTATGAGTTAGGAAAATTTTATGAATATGAAATATGTTTTGTTTACTCACAATGGAATTGATTCGTTAATTTTATTTTTTTTTCCGCTTATTTTTGTTTCTATCCTTTTGTTTTTTTTCCCTTTTTGTTTTTTTTTTTTTTCAGGGTTGAGTGGAGTAGCTTTAAGCTAGACTTCGCCCTATGTTTATATATTGTAAATGTATGAATAAAGGCACTATTATTATTATTATTATTATTAATTTCAAGAACTTCTCAAAAAATAATTTATTTGAAATATTCAATATATTTAAATAAATTACTTCAAAAAATCTCAAAACATGTAGCACATCCTCAAGAAATAATTAAAATTACGATAAGATCAGTTCAACTTTACATATAAAAAATAATAAAATCAATTAAACAATGTATAGACTTACCGAGTGCAATCTTAGAAATATATGATCTTCAAAAACATGCAAATAGGTACATTTATATCCAAGGTACTCTATGTTCCATGTTCACAAAAAATCATACAAAGCTATGCTGCCTTATATGCTTTGTATGATTTCTTGTGAACATGGAACATAGAGTACCTTGGATATAAATGTACCTATTTGCATGTTTTTGAAGATCATATATTTCTAAGATTTTATAATTTTTTATATGTAAAGTTGAACTGATCTTATCGTAATTTTAATTATTTCTTGAGGATGTGCTACATGTTTTGAGATTTTTTGAAGTAATTTATTTAAATATATTGAATATTTCAAATAAATTAGTTTTTGAGAAGTTCTTGAAATTATGTTTTATATTTTTGAGAAAGAGTTATTTTTCATTAATATAGGATCAGAAAACAATACATTTTGTAACAAACAGGGCTTAGTACGTTTGTCTGAAGAGTTCAGTACGCAAGCCTGGAACGAAACAAAAAATGTTTGTTTATTTATATTTTAATTTCAATTGACAATTTATATTCGTTGGTTTTTCTTAATTCCATTTGATATTGTATGATGAATTTTGATTTTATACGTCTATTAAATATGAGCAGTGCATATAAAGACATTAATTTAATTCTTAAAGTTTCTTCAAAAAAATTTTTTGAAATAAAAATTGTAGAAGAAAACAGATTAAATCTGTTTTGATATTCGAATTTTGTAATAATCCTTCTATCAAGTAAAAAACCGTTTCTTCTTATTTTATTTTAATAAATGAATTAATTGTCTGTTGAATTGATTGACCGCAAAGTACCATTTTATGATTTGAATTTTTTCTTTTACAGGCAACATTTCGATTTACTCTATTTTCAACCGATATGGACAAACGAATCTCACGTTTGCAGTGCGAATGAATCCCAGACTGCAGATCCTTCCGATAGAAGTATTCCATCCACCTGCCACTACCACTGAGAGAGAACAGTGGTTTATTCGTCATCGCAACGCGTTGAGGTTTTGATTCTTCCACTGCTCCACTGAACCGACATTATTTATGGATTAACATTGAATTTCCTATGTTTCCGCCTGTCTTTTCCATACGTGTATACTTCTGATATCAAAGTGACCCAAACATGACGTATGTGATGTGTAGCTTTCACGAAAATATGGGATACGTCGCAGCAAATCTAATTCAAGCACAATTCTACCCGCTTGACACCATCTATTCAAACTGACCACTCACCTGAAATACATGACGCAGACAACAGAGTGAAGTAGCATGTTTACCAAATGATATCCCATGGGCTCCAACTGCCACATCATATAATTCCACCGAAATGTCAGGACGCACAATGGCCGATATGACTTGTGGCTTTGTTCCTGGAACAGAATATTTCAAGTTTGAACAAAAGCTCCATACATTTCGCAGAAGTATTTCAACAACAATAAACATCAAATACAGTAAAAACTCTTGGAGGAAGGGTCCTCATGCGTAAAGAGGACGAGTCGGGTCCTTCGAAAACGCGGCGTGTTATGCAGATAGCTGGTGAGATATGTTTGTTATTTAATCTGCGTTAAATCGTGAGTCTTGTCTGCCTGCTCCATGTATTGCGCATAAGAGCGGAATGAGCTGTCCTTTGGAGAACATGTTTTCGCAGAGAAGTGAGCACTTTGCGAAATATATACTCGCAAAATCTTGTTTCGGAGTATGCTTGTTTACTTGAAATAGTAAAATAAGCTTTTCCTAGATTTTGTAACACAAGGCGTGGGGTTTTTGTTTAGATGAAAGATTAAGTACAGTAGAACTGCATATTTAGATGTGATATCTAGGTAAAATGGACTAAACGACAAAAGAGTAAGTAATATTTGATAGATTCGGTCTTTACTTGGTGGAAACTCATTTTAATTAAAAAAATGTATATGAGACAGTAATTTATTTCCACAAAAATGTTTGTAATACAACAATAATTTTTTCACTACGATGTCACTTCTTCAGGTATTACATTGCACTGTCTGATGGTATTCAGTGTAACCTAGTTTAAATACATTGTTAGGTACGTGACCAAATAATGGAAGCACAAGTCATAAAAACTCTAGGTGTTCATTGGAGTTTGCTGCTAAAAATGCCATTAAGGAAAGATATTCAGTAATGCAGACTTATAAACATATAATATGTTTGTTCGTTCAAAAGGATTTTACGGGCATTATACCTGTTGATTTCAAGAAATTCTAAAAGTGTAAATCTAGAACTTTTGCTTTCAACGTGGATAATTTCATAATTATTGTTAAAATTATGCCTGAATTTCTTAAGATGATTAGCATCTGTCGAATTAACAGAATCGGATACATAACCCCTTTGGTGTTCTTGAACAAGTTTCTTGAATGATCTACCAGTCTGGCCAATGTATACTAAAGGGCAATCTTTGCAAGTCAACTTGTAGACTCCGGATTTATTTTCTTTATTTGTTCGATCTCTATTGTTTTTTGTGTAGGTACTAAGGTTATTAATTGTCTTAAAAGCCGCGTTATAATTGAAACAACTTTCAGAATATTCAGCAATATTTTCAGATAATCCATTGACATAAGTTAATGAAAAATATTTCTGTGTATTGCCCTCTTTTATGATTGAGTACACAAGTTTTAATGCCATTTTCTTTTATTTATTGGATCCCATTTTGTATATAAGAAAGGGATTGTAACCGTTGTTTGACGCTATTTGTTTAATAATATTTAATTCTTTCAAAAAGTTATCTGAATTCAAAGGGACATTCAATAATCAATGAATAAAACTATTATATGCTGACATCTTTTGGTTGGTGGGGTGGTTTCAAACCACCCCAACAATTGTTGTAGTAGTACAAACATTTTTGTGGAAATAAATTATTGTCTCATATACATTTTTTTAATTTTCGTTGTTATCTTATAAGCCATGATATTATTGCAGAGGGCAAGCAGCTGGAAAAAAGGTTAATATGTCATTCGAAATCACACTAAATGAGGAATTTTTTGCTGAAAAAAACATGTCCATAAGTAAAAATTTTTCATCGACAAAACCAATGGAGAAATATGACTCCTTACCAGGCCGGTAATAAGAATTTTTTGGCAGACAGAACTTCCTATCTTGTATGCCTGAATTTCTTAAGATGATTAGCATATGTCGAATGTACAGAATCGGATATATAACCCCTTTGGTGTTCTCGGACACGTTTCTTGAATAATCTACCAGTCTGGCCAATGTATACTAAAGGGCAATCTTTGCAAGTCAACTTGTAGACTCCGGATTTATTTTCTTAATTTGTTCGATCTCTATTGTTTTTTTATGTATGTACTAAGGTTATTAATTGTCTTAAAAGCCACGTTATAATTGAAACAACTTTCAAAATATTCAGCAATATTTTCAGATAATCCATTGACATAAGATAATGAAAAATATTTCTGTGTATTGCACTCTTTTATGATTGGGTACACAAGATTTAATGCCATTTTCTTTTGTTTATTGGATACCATTTTGTCTATAAAAAAAGGGTTGTAACTTTTGTTTGACGCTATTTGTTTAATAATATTTAATTCTTTCAAAAAGTTATCTGAATTCAAAGGGGCATTCAATAATCTATGAATAAAACTATTATATGCTGACATCTTTTGGTTGGTGGGGTGATTTGAAGGTTTATGTATTGTGATGTCTGTATGTGTGGGTTTGTGAAAAATACTAAAATCATGTAAATTATTTATTCTTGTTATTAATAACAAAAAGTGTCAAACAACTATTACAACCCCTATCTGATAGACAAAATGGTATCCAATAAACAAAAGAAAATGGCATTAAATCTCGTGTACCCAATCATAAAAGAGGACAATACACAGAAATATTTTTCCTTATCTTATGCCAATGGATTATCTGAAAATATTGCTAAATATTTCAAAAGTTGTTTCAATTATAACGCGGCTTCTAAGATAATTAATAACCTTAGTACCTACATAAAAAACAATAGAGATCGAACAAATAAAGAAAATAAATCCGGAGTCTACAAGTTGACTTGCAAAGATTGCCCATTAGTATACATTGGCCGGACTGGTAGATCATTCAAGAAACGTGTCCAAGAGCACCAAAGGGGTTATATATCCGATTCTGTACATCCGACATATGCTTATCATCTTAAGGAATTCAAGCATAATTTTAACAACAATGATGAAATTATCCACGTTGGAAGCAAAAGTTCTAGATTAACACTTTTAGAATTTCTTGAAATCAAGAGGTATAATGCCCGTAAAATCCTTTTGAACGAACAAACAGATGTTTATAAGTCTCCATTACTGAATATCTTTCCTTAATGGCATTTTTAACGGCAAACTCCAATAAACACCTAGAGCTGAAGCTATCTCATATAAATTTTTTTAACTAAAAGAGTAAGGATATCATATAGGTAAGTCCTTTGGTTCTACATTTATTCTGCCATAACTTCTATCGTATAAAACTTCTTTTTTTTTTGATATTTTTCCAAATTTGGCTCAGGTGAAAAGTAATAAGCATTTAGATCATTAATAAGGAGTATGAGCTATGGTAATAGAAAGTTCTAAAAATCGAGACAGTGTAACATACATCTATATAACAATTCTATACTCGAATAAACTCGACAAGTTTTTGTAGATCACAGAGGCAAATTGCAGACATGCGCACGTTTCAAACTGATTGGTTTTCGTCAGTGCAGTGCAGTGTATGTTAGTGACTCCAAATCTGTTCAGTATCTATATTCGCTCTACACAGAGACTCCAAAGATATTACTAATACACTAGCGCCATCTAGAGTATGAAAAATACATGCACAGAGACTCTAAGATATTAATAATACACTAACGCCATCTACAGTATGCAAAATACATACAAGGCATATTTGTGTGTTTATTCAAGTAAAGAAATGTATTATCGATTTTTTCACATTACGAACGCAGAAAAAACTTTCCTCATGCTCAAATCAGACCATAAATTGCCGTTCTATTACCATAGCTCATACTCCTTATTAATGATTTTTGCTACAAATCAGCCGGATTAATTTATTTTAAAGCATTTAAATATTTAACAATGTGTTAATACACTTCTGCACTTTGTTTACACGTCTAAAACAACACTTACGGTACTCTGAACTTTACAATAACGATAATTGAAAGCATTGGGTGATTGAAATTTAATGAAAATTGTGTGATAATTCACTCAGTCAATTCTTGAAATCTGGTACATACTGCAGAATTTGTAAAGAATGTATTTCACTATTTTCGACTACTGAAACGCAACACGAAATTTCCACTTTACTCAATAACTAATTTTTCCACTATATCATACACAATTTCATCATCGCCCATTCTCTCAAATTTATTATTAATTTATATGAAATCACTCAATCATGACGAACTCATTGATTGAACTCTATAAATTTGCAGCAACATGTTCGTTATCATCCCCCTTCCAAAACTCAAATTTCAGATCAATCAAATCTGTTGTTTGAATATTATTGATAAAAAGTAAAGATAATTTCAAATATGAAGATTAGCAAAACATTGGACTGATTTATATCGGAAGCTATACTAAGCTTTCTTTGGATTATGTGTGGATTTTCTGCTACATTCAGTAAAACCTCAAGCTCCTTGTCTTCGTTAGTGATCGTTTTCATCCTTTTTTTTTCTTCTTTGTACTTGACATCTGCTGTTTCGTCAAATCTTTTCAAAATTCTCCAAAAATTCATTTCTTTTGGAAATCTTTTCTGCGTGTATTCTGCAGCATACATTCGATTTGCTAATAAACAATTTCTATGGCACTTAGGTCGGGTGTCTTTTTTAGAGTGGTAGAACTTTAAATTGAAATAAAACACATTTGACTTACACATTTTCTGGCATATGTCCAACACGACTAGCTCTGAGGAACCGCATTCGACCAGACCAATTTTGGACCACTTTTTCGAGTAATTCAGGCCTTATTTCATCAATAGCACAAGTTACGTTGGCTTCCAAAGCGTCTATTGTTTCTGGTTAATCAGCATAAACCAATGACTTGACATAACCCCAAATAAAAATAATCTAGTGGAGTTATGTCGCAGGATCTTGGAGGCCAATTAATTGGATCAATTCTCGGAATAATGTTAGCGGCAAATCTTTCTTTCAATAAATCAATTGCTGCGGTAGCAGCATGAGGTATCTTGTTTTAACCAAAACACTTCTGGGTCGATACCATTCAAATTTTGGAACAAATAATCATTGATCATCGATCTGTAACGAGCACATTCACTGTAACATTAGCTCTAGCATCGTTTGTAAAGAAAGTGTAAAGCACACCGTACAGTGCATTTTTCAGGATGCAATGGAAGCTGTAGAACTTCTTGAGGATTGTTTTCACCTCATATACGGCAATTTTGCTTGTTTACATAGCCGATCAACCTGAAATGAGCTTAATCACCAAACACAATTTTACGATAAAAAAGTGGATCAAGTTCAAGCTGTTCTAGGGCCCAATCAGCAAACAAACGACGCATATTATTATCAAGTGGCTTTAGTTCTTGAAGCAGTTGAATCTTGTATGGGTGTAGGCCAAGATCTTCACGCAAAATTTTCCATGTGGTGGATGTACAGAATCCAAATTGTTGTGAACGTTGACGAATAGACAAATCTGGATCATCATTAACAGTACATTACAGCAGCGATATTTTCTTCTGTACGTACAGTTCTTTGTCTTGTTGTTGTTCTTGCATCGAGTAGAGAATATGTTGTCCGTAATTTAACGATAGTTCGACAAATTATTGTTTCTTCCATTACATTTTGACTACACCAGGTGAGCATGGTAATTCAGGTGAGTAACCATACTCACCTGATGTAAAAAAAATGTAATTGAGGAAAAAATTGTTGTGTAAACAATAAATATTTGCGGAAATAAATTTAAATCATATACGATGGATTTCCATCAAATAGAGACTGAAATAATCAAGAATTGATTATTATTATTGATTGATTGGTACTGCCCCAACATGAAAATCATATCATTTTATTTCTTTCAAAACTCATCCTGATTAATTGTATTCAAAAGTAACTTTGGGATCTAAAGAACAATAACTCGATTGATAATCGATTTGCGGAATGCTGACGTATTGGTTGAATACATATGACCAATTGGTGAGGAAAACCATTATCATTTTTATGTTGACGCCCAAGGATTATGATTTCAGGAATGTTCTAAAGTTCTGTACGCTCAATGAAAATAATTTAATGGTTTGGATGTTTCCTCTAGATTTCGAAAGATATTTCAGCTGGAATAAGTAGCGGAAATTCCAGAAACCACCCATTGATCGAGTAAAGCTGTACCAAAAATTACCTGAATAATTTCTACCGTATTTTCAATATGTATTATTTATTATGTTCATTATTCAAATTAAATTTTTAGTTGTGATTTTATTTTTCATGTTCACGCAAGAGTGAAAGTAGCCCTAAAGTTACTTCTGAGAAAATATGAAGCATTCAATTATCTACATTATCCCGAAAAAAAAATAGAATATTACATTTGAATGAATCCAGGAATAACAATTTGAAGTTCTTCATATTTGGCCATTAATAACGGACTACCTATATAGGGTGTCTACTTTTAAAAAGGCCAAAGTTCAAGGGGAGATCATATCAGCAATTTGCAACAAAAAATGTCATATAACATAGTCGAAATGATGGTTACTATTCAATTTAACATTTCTTGATTTCACGAAATATTTAAAGTTTTTCCATAAGATCAATTATACTTCAGAATATTACAGAATAATAGCTGGAATTAATTACCCAGAACCTCTACAGATTTTAGTCTAAATAAATCTCACGAAAACATTTAGAATTAAATTTTAAAAAACATGTTCTAAATACACTGTACACTTTATAGACCTATGTATTATCATCACGTGTAGTAGAAATGAACTAATAAAGAATCAAAAGAAAAATAAAATAGTGATAAAATTATTTAGATATTACTTTATACATATGTATGTTTCGAATGGATATTAAAGAATCACAAGTTTCTTCACCAAAAAATGTTCAATATATAATTCAAAAAACGCCTTTTTTATTTTCCTCTTTTAAAGAATATAAAGCACATTCTGCAGAGAAAGAACCTGATACATTCGGACCCAAAATCTCATCAGTAAGGAGTTATTTGAATAAACAAAATAATCATTCAAAAATATATAACAATACCTTCTTTACCACAATACATTTCTGCAACAACTAACCAATTTTGGGGTTGACATGGCCTAAACAAAAATTCTGTAGAGGTTCTGCTGAATTAATTCCAGTTATTATTCTGTAATATTCAAATACTCCTTCGTAGTAATTTTTAATTTATATATTTTAGTTATTCATTACATTAATCCAAAGCAGATAAACAGACATAATGGATGAAATGCTTCTGGCAAACAGAAAAAATGTCTGGTTTCAAATAGATGGCTGCCCAGCTTATACTAGCCGGAATGTACGGGATTTACTGAATGAATATTTTGGGGTGCATGAATGGATTTTTATGTTTGGAACGCCTCGAAAGAAAAAGTATATCAAATTCGCGTTCAGACTCAAGACGATTTGATCGAAAGAAACAAATTATATTGTGCAGAAATGCGTCAGAAATGTTGTGAACTTCGCAGTGTTGTAGATTCAGTGTGAAAACGATGTGTGAAATGTTTTGAACAAGGCGGTGGACACCTCGAACAATTGTTATAAGTAGTAGTATCCTGATTCCCCACATTTTTCCATAAAATCTGTAGTATTCAAATTAAGTTTATTCAATATAAGAAAAACAAATGTTAACTTCCGCTATTTTATTTATTCACACAACAATTGTTTCGTCATACCATGACTTCATCGGGTGAGTATTAATACTGAGGTATACAATGCAAAACATGACCTTAAATACACAGCTTAGGTACAAAAAATAGAGGGGTGGAAAGAGATGGTTTACAATCAATAAAAATATTAAATAGGGGGATCTGTTTAAATCTATTTAATCATTCAATAAAATTTGTCTTTTATTATATCTATTGATCTCTAAAATTTTTAACACATTTAGTTTCTGAGTTCTGTTTTCGATATTTAATATTTCATAGTTCATATTTAAATTATGACCACTCTCTAACAAATGGTTGGCATAAGTTGAATTTGGTTTATTGTTAATATAAAATTTTTCATGTTCTCATATCCTTGTTTGGAATGAAGTATTTTGGGCCTGTTTGTCCCACATAAACACATGGGCAATCACTACATGTTAACTTGTAAACTCCTGATTTTTTGTCTTTAGGAATGACGTCTTCATTATTTTTTATTAAGCTGCCTGAAGAATAGATGGTTTTAAAAGAGATGTTATAATTTTCTTGTTTCTTTGAATATCTAGCAATATTTTCAGATTTTTGGTCTATGTAAGTTTATGAAATAAATTTTGTTTCGTTTGAATTTTGAAATTTTGAATATACAAGTGATATTGCTTTCTTGTTATTTATTTTATCGAGTATATTACCTATAATTAACGAATTAAAATTATTATTGAAAGTTATTCATTTAATAGTTTTATTATCTTCATCAAAATTTTCTTTTGTCATGGGTATGTTAACCAATCTATAAAGCATACTATTATAAGCTGATAATTTTTGTGAAAATGGATGGTGTGAAGTAGAATGAATCGTACTATTTGTATGTGTAGGTTTCCTGTATATAGAAAAGTCGTGTATATTATTAATTTTAGTTATTTTTAAATCAAAGAAATTGATGCTATAATTTACTTCTTATTCAAGTGTGAATTCAATTGTTGGATATAATTTATTGATAGATTCCAAAAATGAACAAAGTTGTCTATTTCATCTATGTTCAGTTTTGGAAGCTATCAATAAATTATATCCAACATTGAATTCACAATGAAGAAGAAGTACATAATAGCATCAATTTCTCATATTTAAAAATCACCAAAATTAATAATAGACATGACTTCTTCATATACAGGTAACCTACACATACAGATGGTATGATTCATTCTACTTCAAACCATCCATTTTCACAAAAATTATCAGCTTATAATACTATGCTTTATAGATGGGTTAACATACCCATGACAAAAAAAATTTTGATAATGAATATAAAACCATTAAATAAATAGCTTCTAATAATGATTTTAATCCGTTAATTATAGATAATTTACTTGATAAAGTAAATTACAAGAAAGCAATATCACTTGTATATCCAAAATTCCAACGAAATAAAATGTATTTCTTTAACATACGTAGGCCAAAAATCTGAAAAGATTGCTAGATATTTAAAGAAAAAAGAAAACAAACATCTCTTTTAAAACCATACATTCTTCAGGAAGCTTAATAAAAAATAATAAACACGTCATCCTAAAAACAAATAATAATCAGGAGTTCACAAGTTAACAGGTAGAGATTGCCCATGTGTACATATCGAAAACAAAAGTCGTCAGAAACTAAATCGTCAAAACTTTAAAGATCAATAGATATAATAAAAGACAAATTTTATTGAATGATCAAATAGATTTAAACAGATCCCCCTACTTAATATTTTTCATTGATTGTAAACCATCTCTTTCCACTCCTCTATTTTTTGTACCAGAGCTGTGAATTTAAGTCATGTTTTGCATTGTATACCTCAGTTTCAGAAAAATTAAATTGAAGAATAACCACCAAAATTTCGAACATGTGTTATATGACATTTTTTTGCGAATAACTTGTATGATCTTTCCTTGAAGATTGGCCCTTCTAAAAGCAGACACCCTCTATATGTCAGGTTGACCATTTAGGAATGATGACTGGGCAATTCTTTCAGATAAAAAAAATTCTGACCAAATTCGTGTTAAGATTTCTTGTGGCAATCGATAGTGGACTACTGATTCCTCAATTTTTTGTAGTTTTCTCCGAATAAAAAAAATATCTCTACCATTTTGCGTCATGACGGAGATATTGAAGGCCATTGAAAATATATGAAAAATACGGTATGATCCATTTAAAGAATCATCCATTTGTTGAATAAATTGTTTTTGGGAACTGTATATTAGAAAATAATTTCCTGAGATGCAGAAATGAAAGACAAGGACCCTGCTTCAAAATTTCTATGGTTCCGCAGCTATGGAAACGTTGCGAACTATTGCAGTAACCGTACACATCTTTTCTGTCTCGCTTTGAACTGGCGAACACAGGGTAAAAATAATTTTCAGTTTTATTGTAATGACATAAAAATAAGTGTGGAAACATGCACAAAGATCTCAACAAAGTATAAGTGTCGAGGTTCATTCAAAGACGCAAAATGGAAACTTATGAATCTACTATTCATGTTGACAAATGTGGTGAAATTCAATATCCTGGATTTGAAACTCGTACATTCGATTTTGTCACCCAAGTTCCCCAACCAGTTTTCATTTTATTTGAAACACGATGAATAGTTCCCAGATTATGCTGGGTTATTTCGGATTATTCAAAGTTACCGTTGAATGAACTTCAAAGTGTTGAGGCGTAAAATATTCCAGAACATTTATTCCTCATTCCCGCGGCGCAACCTTTCCTTGCATAGAATTTTGCGAATATTCATTCCTGATTTCCGAACGGAACTCGACACAGAAAATCTATTAGTGCGAAGCAGTTGGATACCGATTGGGAAATGCCACGAATGTGACTTAGATTATCAAGCAGGAAATGATAGAAAATGTCAGTTGAATTTTTGTTATTTAATAATAATAAAGAACTTTTAGTTTGCATCAAAAAATCAGTAGTATTACAAAAAGTCATCAATAAAATGCAAAAATGGCAGAGTTCAGATGAGCAACTACAAGAGTAGTTCCCTGATCTACTCAACCCAAAATATTAAAATAATAATCATTTCTATAATCACTTACACTTTATGTACATTAATACATTCTGTCAAGAAAGTACCGGGAATTATCGATTTAAATCTGGCGGGGCAATGAGGCAGGTAAATTTTTTTTTTCCTAGGTTGGTACCACTGTCCTTAATTACTATGCCAAGCTTGAGCGGGATCTGTCAACTAGTGTGTTTGCAACATCTGATTAAGTCAGTCGATGTCAGAGTGCGTGCCGATTTTTACTATGGGTGATTACGTTGAGCAAAGAATTTGTTTAAAGTTTTGTGTTGCAAATGAATTTTCGTGTGCCGATGCATTGAAAATGTTGCAAAAGGCCTTTGGTGATAACGCTCTATCGTGCATATCAGTGGTACAGAGCCTTCAAGGACGGTCGTGAAGTGGTCGAAGACTTGCCTCGTTCCGGACGCCCATCGACGGCTTCGATCGAAGATAACGTCGATAAAATTAAGGAAAGGGTGCTGGAAAACCGTCGTACCAGCTTGAGAGAGATAGCACATGATCTTAAGATATCCCACGAGTTCGCACGATTTTGATTGATATTTTGGGCATGAGAAAGGTGGCCGCACGACTCGTACCGAAAGACCTGAATTTTCTTCAAAAACGTCATCGCGAACAGGTTGCTTCAGACATGCTGGATCGCTGTAATTCCGATTCTACATTCATGGAACGCATTATAACTGGTGATGAGACCTGGGTCTACGAGTACGAAATGCAAACAAGCCAGCAATCATCGGAATGGGTGGCAAAAAATGAGCCGAAACCGAAAAAACCACGCCAAAGCCGCTCGAAAATGAAGGTGATGCTCATTGTTTTCTTCGATATCCGTGGCGTGGTGCACTACGAATTCGTTCCAGAGGGTCAGACGGTAAACAAGGAGTATTACCTAGGCGTTATGAAACGTTTGCGTGAGCGTATCCGTAAGAAGCGGCCAAATTTGTGGGCGAACAACTCATGGATTTTGCATGACGATAACGCGCCTTCTCACCGAGCTACGATTGTGACTGACTTTCTCGCCAAAAACTCAACAAATGTGCTTCAGCAACCACCGTATTCGCCGGATTTGGCTCCCTGCGACTTTTTCCTCTTCCCAAAACTAAAATTACCCCTTCGTGGCACCCGTTTTGAGTCGATTGAAGCCATAAAACAAAATTCGGCGCGAGAGCTAAAGTCCATCCCGGAAAGCGCCTATAAAAAATGTTTCGATAATTGGAAGTGCCGTTGGCATAGATGTATTGGAGCAAATGGAGCCTAGTTTGAAGGCGACCCAATAAATTTTGACGATTAAATGTAAAAATGTTGTTTTAATTGAAAATTCCCGGTACTTTCTTGACAGAGTAGTATATCTCAAGTTTCTTTACTATGATTGAACATGTTTTTGAGTGGGAATTTTATATTATTTTCACCCTGAATATAAAAATGAAAAAAAAAAAACGACGTGGGATTACGGAGGTTAACCATTTAAGGAAATAATCCATTAACATATTGAGAAAGAATTGAAAACAATTTATCAGATGTAGAAAGAAAAGTGGCCATATTTTTAATCATAAGCCTGCATACGGAACTGCAGCATTTAAACAACATAATCACAAATGGAGACGATATCGCAGGGAAACTAATTCCAATCTATGCATTCATTCTAGCATGACCATTCCGAAACCATTCTCCCAGTACGGAATTTTTCTACAATTTCCCGGCTTTTTCACCGAATGACTCATTCCCATGTTCCAACATACTTGACTTATCTGATTGGCAATGAAACTGAACTGTGTGCGTCTCTGGGGTTCCATAACGCACCCCAGGGTCATATTGGGTGAACAGCCGTCTAGATTGGGAGTAATTTTATTGCTGTTGTTTTTTTGTCGCAGTCGCAGAAACATGGCGGAGTGGCTTTAAATTCATCAGTACCATTGGGGCTTGAGATTTGTTGTGGGAAAATTAAGTAAAAAGAATTTGAGAGGCGGAAAAACTTTGAGTGAAAAAAATATACTTTTTCCATCTTACTTGCATTAATAGGTTTGTTTTATATGAACGAAATTGATTGTCTTTGAAATAATTAGACGATCGTTTTTACCCATTAATGCAAGATATAATTACTAAAGTATGAGTAGAGTCGAAACTACTTCGCACTCTCGAATGAACGTACATTCAAATCGAAATAAAAGTTTCCTGTACCTAAGGGATGAGCTATTGGAAATTTTCATAGTTGATTTAATTTGGATCGGATCAGTAATTACGAAAGTATTGGGATACAGAGAAAACTTTCAAATGTGAGTAACAGCGGAACCACTAGACCTATTTTATTAATTAATTATTTTAACGATTAGTCGAGTATTACTGAAATGGTTCAAATCAGAGGGGTCTTTTTCATACCAATAAAATAAAGGTTCTTTCATTAACAGCGACCCATTCTGTTCTGTAAAGAAAACACAATATTTATTTGAAAATTATTGGAATATTTATTTCATAATAAAGCACAATGGATACCTTTAGTTATGAAACAAAACATCGTATAAATGTCCACCACTGAAACGCTGGCAGGAATGAAATCGTTGAACCCAATTTTCCATGACTCTCTCACATAAATCAGGTCGTATGTTAGCAATTACTAGTTCAATATGATCTGTAAATCATCCAAATTTGCTAGATGATTGTTGTAAGCCAATGACTAACGATAATCCCAAAGAAAGAAGTCCAATAGAGTTAAATCGCAGTAACGAGCCGGATAATTTATCGGTCCATTTCTTGAAATAATCGAATCAACGAATTTTGTTTTCAATAAAGTAATTTTTTCAGCTTTGAATGATTTGTTGATTTGAGTTCTTGGGTTAAAACAGTTTTGTATGGATGTAAAACAAAGTCTTCTAGTAAAATTCGTCACAAAGACGTCTGGGAGATGCCTAGTTCTTGTGAACGTCGAGAAATCGATCAACTTTGTTCTTCACAAGCACTTTCACGTAGAGCAGCCATATTCCCTTTCCTTTTTGCATTTTTTTGTCTCACTGGCACTGTAACTTCATGAAGTGTATAATTTGTTTCAAACTTCTTTACTAAACGTTCAACCGTTCATTTATGCGGACGATTATAACGACCAAAAATTGGAGTTGAAGTACGTAAAGTTATATCGGGTGTTTTATTCAGAGTGAAAGAACTTTAAATCGAAATAAAACACATTTAAATTAAGATTGAATCCAAATTTTTTTTACTTGAAAGATAATTTTATGATATTCATGTTTTAAAAATAATTTCCGGCATATGTCCACCACGATTAGTTCTGAGGAACCGCATTCGAACAGACCAATTTTGGAGCACTTTTTCGAGTAATTCAGGCCTTATTCCATCAATAACACAAGTTATGTTGGCTTCCAAAAGCGTCTATTGTTTCTGGTTTATCAGCATAAACCAATGACTTGCCATAACACCAAAGAAAATAATCCAGTGGAGTTATGTCGTATGATCTTGGAGGCCAATTAATTGGACTATTTCTCGAAATAACGTTATCGCCAAATCTTTCTTTCAATAAATCAATTGTTACGGTAGCAGCATGAGGTGTAGCACCATCTTGTTGGAACCAAAACACTTATGGGTCGATACCATTCAAAATTTGAAACAAATAATCATTGATCATCGATCTGTAACGAGCACCATTCACTGTAACATTAGCTTAAGCATCGTTTTCGAAGAAATATGGACCGAAAATGCCTCCAGCGTGTAAAGCACACCTAACAGTGCATTTTTCAAGATGCAGTGGAACCTGCCGAATTTCTTGAGGATTGTTTTCACTCCATATACGGCAATTTCGCTTGTTTACATAGCCGTTCAACCAGAAATAAGCCAATTGGATCTTGTATGGGTGTAGACCAAGATCTTTACGCAAAATTTTCCATGTGGTGGATTCACAGAGTCCAACTTGTTGTGAACGTCGACCAGTAGACAAATCTGGATCATCGTTAACACTGACTTATAGCAGCGATATTTTCTTCTGTACGTACAGTTCTATGTCTTGTTGTTATTGCATCGAGTAGAGAAAATGTCTGTAATCTATCGATAGTTCGACGAATAAGCTGCTCTGATGGATGATTATGTAAACCATAAATTTCACGACGTGCTCTATAAGTTTGGCGAATAGAACACTGATTTTGAGAATAAATTTCAACAATTTGTGAACGTTGTTGCGGCATGAGTCTTTCCATGATAATTTGTCAATGCCTAATGAACATAAATGTCAAAACAACATGACTTCTACCTTCTGTCAAATCACAGTTATCCCTACCGAAAGTTCTATCACTCTAAAAAAACACCCGATAGTAACAAATCACCATTTTTCATAATAAATATGGATTATTGGTAAACGTTGTTGGAGTGAGTAACTTTCCATGATTGAATGGTAGACATTGACAAATACAACTGTCAATGTCACAAACAAACAATGGTTGCCGTGCGTGAATAATGTCAATTTTAAAATGGGGCGTTCCCATTGAAAGACCCTTTACTTGTCAGAAAAAAGTTTTAAACATTGTCATGTGTAGAAACTATGAAATAAATCTTTACAATTGATAACGAATACAATTGATGCAAAAAGAACTGGAAATTCTTACAGTGAATGAACCCCTATATGCATTTATGTCTTCTACATTATGTCAGAGATTTGGAACATATTATGAACATAAATTGTTCAGTAAATTTCTCAGAGGATACAAGATATCTTTACTATTGACCAAGATTGTTCTGATAATATTTTCCAATGCAATTATTGGTTCTGAATAGCAATGAGAATATCTTCTGAAAAAAACTATGTGTTAGTTTTTCAACAATTCAATTTTTGAAAGTGAATATCTCGGAAAATATTCACCGGAGCATATAAAGACTTCATAAGTCATACAGCAATGAGAATATATTTTGGAAAACTGATCGACTTTCGAAGGGGTTGCAGTAACAGATCTCGAGTTTTCATAATGAATTTGGATTATTTGTGAACATTGTTGGAGTGTGTACCTTTCCATGATTAAATGGTAGACATTGCCAAATACAACTGTCAATGTCACGAATAAACAGTGGCTGCTATGCGTGAGTAATTTCAATTTACAATTGGGGCGTTCTCGTTGAAAGACCCTTTATATTCAATCAAGATAATACCCTGTAAGTATCCGCAGTGGATGAAACATCGAAAGACCAAAACAAGCCAAATACAAATTAGCGGTGAAAAAATTTCATTCAGAAGATATAAAGTAGGAGGGAAAAGCCGTTGTGATGAGAGTGAGCGAAAGCCAAAAAAAGATAAAACTCAATATTTGGGAAGATTCCAGGCAGTGGAAACGTAGTGTTGTGTTGAAAGCGACCGACTTATCGAACTGCGAAATGCTCTTACCAACGTTTCAGTACTGATGTTGACCTAGATAGATGAATTGGAGTTAGTTCGTGTCTTCAAAGTGATCATAGAGATTATGATAAATAATATTCAATGGCTCAACTTTCAGCAAGTTTTGCAGCCCCCTGAGTTTGAAGTATAAAAATGAAATATATGATGAAATTCATGGTGATTACCCGACTGAAATGTTTATAACTAAAAATGACACGAAGAAGCAATAAAATATCAGTAAAAAGACAGAAAAAATTCAGTACTCTTAAATTCTTACAGTCCGAAATATACGTCGATCAAAAGTTGACGTCAAGCTAGAGGAAGCGAGTGATAGGCCTAGACATAATTTAGTCATGAAAAAAATATATAATAAAATGTAAGTAGAGTGTTCTCAAAATTATAGGCAAAATATAATATGCTAATAACTTCCGTTACAACAAATTTTTACTTAATTTTCAATTTCATTTTCATTATGTAATCCTTAATAATGCACTTTAATTTGGTCGCTGAAATCTGGGCATTTTAAAATATTGGCGTACAGTTTATCAGGTATCAATTATAGGTACTTCTTTGTCCATATGCTTCCGTGATTCAGCGCTAGGAGCGCTGATTTTCGTGGAGTCACGACGTAATTATGTTTTCTTTACCGACGAGATCGACGTTCATTTTTGAACATTTTTAGTTGAATCTGATGGTGCAGTTGAATGAGTTTAAAGTTCGTTTGCCGGACTTTCTTCCGAAAAATATAGTATGAATTAATTGTGGACTATTCGGAGGATTGTTTATACCTGGCGAAAATTATTGCTGCCCTATGTTTTGCTTCTGGAGTTATGTTGGTCGATATTTTTGGATTAACCAGACGGCCATCTTCTTTTACTTCTTTATTTGAAGCCACCTTTTCGAATCCGATAAATTATCGAAATTCAAACTATCATACAGGTTTCTTCTGTGAACCTTGTACAAATTTTAATTTTAAAAATATTTTTATTCAAAAATTAAGTGTTAAAGTGTAAAAAAAACAAAGTTTCAATATTTTGGAAGCTGATTATAGACCTCCAAATAAGTAGAACATTTCATATAAATATGGGTCCGCAAATGGGCCGTCTAGGAGATATAAGCGATTTTCGGTTTTCAAATCAATTACTAGCACAATCAAATACGATATTCGATTTATTTTTATCTTTCCGATGTCTTGTTTACTGAATTAAAACAAGTTGTAGAAATTACTGTTTTACTACCAATAAATTGATATTTTACACATTTAATTGTAAACTGTTGTCTGAGTTACCTGAAGATGGGATAGTTAATTCCCGAAACTCGAGTCACAATTGAATGTGTAAAATATCAATTTATTGGTGGTAAAACATAGTAATTTGTAAAATTTGTTTTAATTATGATCAACTACCAAATATTAACGGCTGAAACCGTTCACTATTGTTTACTGAACTTACAATTAAAATGTTTTTCAGTCGGTTCATTAAAAAAAATCATAGCTGACATCAAATATTTGGGTTTCATATGACATTTACGTACTTTTCTTGAGTATTTTGCATCCGATTCGAATTGTTTACTTTCTTTCACTTTCTTTTCAAGAAAAAGTTATTATTCCTGCATTTGAAAGGCCTTATTCTAATTATGAAATGAGTGTATGGCCGTGTCAACAGATTTTGAGCACGTCGCCTTTATGCAGAGGCTTATCCCGATCGTCAACTTCCTATTTATGTAACGTCCAATCAAGGTTTTAGATGATTGAGGGAAACTGGTTCCTTAAAAAAAAAACGCTCGTGATACTGGACGTCCAAGATCTGTAAGTACTCCAGAAGTTGAGGAGCAAATTTTAAATATTGTGACTGAAAATCTCGGTACAAGTGTAAGAAGAATTTCAGGGGAAGAATGAATAAGTGGCAACCTTCTCTGGAGAACCATGCATAAACAACTTGTCTATCCATTCTATATTCAACGCGTGCAAGCTCTTAATCCTCCTGATCATCAAGCCAGAAGGACATTCTGTCTATGGGTTTTAACAAAGATTGCTGAACATCCGCATGTTACGTTTAATATCTTTTTCACTGATAAAGCCGGCTTTACCAAAGATGGAATTTTTAACTTTCATAATAGCCATATTTGGGCGGATGAAAATTTACATTACACTCATGAATCTAGGCATCAACGGCGTTTCAGTATAAATATCTGGCTAAGTATTTTAGGAGATCGTTTGTTAGGGCCAGTAGTTTTACCATGGAATTTTACCGGAGCCGCATACCTTAACTTTCTTCAAAATACCTTGCCCGATTTTCTAGAAGTACCTTCAAATCAGTGGATGAATATTTGGTTTATGCGAGATGGAGCGCCCCCAAATTATACACTTGCTGTTAGGGAACATTGAGATCAAACATTTTCCAGAAGATGGATAGGACGAGGTGGCACAGTGCCATGGCCCGCTAGATCTCCCGATTTGAATCCTTTGGACTTTTCTATTTGGGGTTATTTGAAAATTTTAGTGTATGAAACGTCAGAGAATAACATCGAAGAGTTGCAATATCTGATTAAACTATTCTGTTAAACGATCCGACCAGAACCAGATCTTTTCGAAAGAATACCTTTATGTGACGATGCACTTCCTACATTGAAATGGACGGTGGTCATATGGAACACCTTCTGTAAAACACTAGAAGTTAAAAATAAATCGAATATCTCCTGTAATTAATACTTTTTGGTGGCGCTAGTAGTTAATATTTTGAAAACCGATAATCGAACATACTACTCTGTCAAGAAAGTACCGGGAATTTTCAATTAAAACAACATTTTTACATTTAATCGTCAAAATTTATTGGGTCGCCTTCAAAAGAGGCTCCATTTGCTCCAATACATCTATGCCAACGGCACTTCCAATTATCGAAACATTTTTTATAGGCGCTTTCCGGGATGGACTTTAGCTCTCGCGCCGAATTTTGTTTTATGGCTTCAATCGACTCAAAACGGGTGCCACGAAGGGGCAATTTTAGTTTTGGGAAGAGGAAAAAGTCGCAGGGAGCCAAATCCGGCGAATACGGTGGTTGCTGAAGCACATTTGTTGAGTTTTTGGCGAGAAAGTCAGTCACAATCGTAGCTCGGTGAGAAGGCGCGTTATCGTCATGCAAAATCCATGAGTTGTTCGCCCACAAATTTGGCCGCTTCTTACGGATACGCTCACGCAAACGTTTCATAACGCCTAGGTAATACTCCTTGTTTACCGTCTGACCCTCTGGAACGAATTCGTAGTGCACCACGCCACGGATATCGAAGAAAACAATGAGCATCACCTTCATTTTCGAGCTGCTTTGGCGTGGTTTTTTCGGTTTCCTTGAAGGTTCTGTACCACTGATATGCACGAGTTTTCGATAGAGCATTATCACCAAAGGCCTTTTGCAACATTTTCAATGCATCGGCACACGAAAATTCATTTGCAACACAAAACTTTAAACAAATTCTTTGCTCAACGTAATCACCCATAGTAAAAATCGGCACGCACTCTGACATCGACTGACTTAATCAGCTGTTGCAAACACACTAGTTGACAGATCCCGCTCAAGCTTGGCATAGTAATTAAGGACAGTGGTACCAACCTAGGAAACAAAATTTTACCTGCCTCATTGCCCCGCCAGATTTTAATCGATAATTCCCGGTACTTTCTTGACAGAATGTATGTCCAAAAAGGCTCATTTGCGGACCCATGTTTATATGAAACTTTCTACTTATTTTGAGAATCAGCTCCCAAAATATTGAAACGTTATTTTTAACACAGCTCTCAGATAATTCATTTAAATCTTAATTATTGTGCACATTTGTGTGAACAGATATCTAGTATCTTTCATTTTTTATAATTTGCTTATTGCAAATTTGAAATAGATCATCTGATTGGAAGTGAATAAATATCATCTTATGTTATAGCCTGGCAAGCGGAAATGAACCTATTCTTAAAAAAACACACAATCATTCTCTATTCCCTTTTCACGATCATGCAGTTTGTTACAATTCGATAAATCATTTAAGAGGCTATATTTCCTCCTTTAAATTATAAATCTCCCACACCTATTATCTTGACATGCTACTTAAAGAAAATGGCGCCCACTTATAACTAGTTAGCCGGTGATAATGAAACTCTGAAACTGTATGTGTTTGTTACCAAATATTTGAAGCCAACTGCCTCAGCTCTGTGCACTCTTCGTCCTCTATCTCAAGACTGGTCCAGCGCATGAAAAAATGTTTCCAACAAAATTTGTCGCAAATTTTATGCTCTACAATATTCAAAGAGAATATTAGCATCATCAGATTTATATTGAGAGTACAAATTTATTCGGTCCGTTTCCAAATGATGGTTCTAAAAAATAAAGTTTTAAAATAGTAACAGCTTATTGTTGGAGTTTTAGACAGATTGGACATCTACCGATAACATCCAGTTTTAATTGTTTTGAGTTCCATGACAACCTTTTTTTATTATGCTGTTGAAAATGTCAGTTTTTTGACAAATATACAGAATTTGAGGGAATTAATAATTCTTTGTTTTGATTGGAAAAAAGTGCAAGTGAAGCTCATCGTATGCTTGTGCTGAATCACGATAAAGCTGACAAGTCATGTAACGAAAGGTTTCAGCGCTTCAAAAGTTGTGATTTCAAGATTGAAGATAGACCTCGCTTGGGACAGCCAAAAAATTCGAAGACGATGAATTACCTACATTACTTGATGAAGATCCGAGTCTAACTCAAGACGACTTTGCATTTACGTTGAGGGTGGCCCGACAAGTCTGTACGTTTTAGATGAGCCTGACAGCCAGACAATTAGAAAAATTAATTGCAACGAAGAGATTTGGAAAGGCGATTATTTTTTTGTGAGCAGTTGCTTCAAAGCAAAAAAAGAAAGAGTTTTCACTCCGCGTAGTGACTGGTAAAGAAAAATTTGCCCATTATTTATGAAAAAAAAACATCATTTGAATATCAACCACAGAAACGCTGGCAGCAATGAAATCCTTGAACCCATTTTTCCATGATTCTCTCACACAAATCAGGTCGTATGGTGGCAATCACTTGTTCAATATTGATATGAAAATCGTCTGAATTGCTAGATGATTGCTGTAAACCAATGACTAAATGTAACCCCAAAGAAAGAAGTCAAATGGAGTTAAATCACAGGAACGAGGTGGATAATTTATCGGTCCATTTCTTGAATTTTTCCGATTATTTCACGTACGTCAGCAATATTCTCTCTACTACTTGCATTTCTTTATATCACTGGTACTACAACATCATGAAGTGTAAAATTTGTTTCGAACTTCTTCACTAAACGTTCAACTGTTCTTTTATCCGGACGATTATAACAACCAAAATTTGGAGTTGAAGCATGTAAAGTTAGAGTAACAGATTGCGGATTTTGCATAATAAATATGGATTAATTGTAAATATTGTTGAAGTGTGTACCTTTCTACGATTAAATGGTAGACATTTACAAATACAACTGTCAAATTCACAAATAAACAGAGCCTGCAATGCGTGAGTTATGTGTATTTAAAAATGGGCGTTTCCATTGAAAGACCCTCCATTAACAATTATAGGTGAATACTAACAACACGCCATTAATCACATGAGTACCCCCCTGGGCGATGAATTAGCCGAACTATTCATTTTTGTGGATGATGATATCATGTCACATCACACTAGAGCTGTTCAGCAATTCTTGAAACAACGGAAATAAAACCAGATTAAAATGGCTGTCAAATTCCTCGGGCATGAATCCTATAGGATAGGATTATTTCTCCAGAGGTAGTTTTAGACGAAATAACGCACCAAAAATTTACTGTAACTGCAACTGAAGAATGGTGAAATACCCAAAAAAAAAACGATAAATGATACAAGTATAAAATTTTTGAATATTAAAACATATTTCAATATGTTTTAATATTCAAATTTTGTTATATTTCTTCTATCAAGTAAAAGGCCTTTCTATTCTATTTTATGATAGAATTATAGGTCTGCATTCGAAAATTGCAACATTTATAAAAAGCGGAGGGTCTAAATACGGAATATCAATCTGTTTTAGGAGGTGAAATAATTCGGTAAGGATTGTATAAAGATTACCGAAATGATGAATAACCATTACTGGTTAATTAATGTTATAATGGGAATATAATGGTTGTTTTTATTTGCATATCATAAGATGGATCGTCTCGATTAATGATTTGGATTTCTTTCTCCTCCCATGTTCTAATCCATAATTAGGGCAGTAACTAAAATACCGGTTGATAGTGAAATACCTTCTAGATGGGGAAAAATATACAAGGCTTTTCACGATGTACATTCTGTCAAGAAAGTACCGGGAATTATCGATTTAAATCTGGCGGGGCAATGAGGCAGGTAAAAATTTTTTTTCCTAGGTTGGTTTTCTATGTTTTTCTAGAGTGATAGAACTTTAAATTGAAATAAAACATATTTAAATTAAGATTGAAGCAATTTTTTTTTATTAGAAAAATAATTTTATGACATTTATGTCTTGAAAATAATTTCCACCATGACTAGCTCTGAGGAATCGCATTCGACCAGACCAATATTGGACCACTTTTTCGAGTAATTCAGGCCTTATTTCATCAATAACACGAACTATGTTGGCTTCCAAAGCTTCTATTGTTTCTGGTTTATCAGCATAAACCAATGACTTGACATAACCACAAAGAAAATAATCCAGTGGAGTTATGTCGCATGATGTTGGAGGCCTATTAATTGGACCATTCCTCGAAATAGAGTTATCGCCAAATCTTTCTTTCAATAAATCACTATCTTGTTAAAACCAAAACGCTTCTGTGTCGATACTATTAAAAGTTTGAAACAAATAATCATTAATCATCGATCTGTAACTAGCATCATTCACTGTAGCATTAGCTCCAGCATCGTTTTTAAAGAAATATGGACCGATTATGCCTCCAGCGTGTAAAGCACACCATAGAGTGCAATTTTCAGGATGCAATGGAACCTGCAGAACTTATTGAAGATTGTTTTCATTCCATATACGGCAATTTGGCTTGTTTACATAGCCGTTCAACCAGAAATGAGCTTCATCACTAAACACAATTTTACGATAAAAAAGCTGTTCTAGGGCCCAATCAGCAAACGACGCTTATTATGGTCAAGTGGCTTTAGTTCTTGAACTAGTTGGATCTTGTATGGGTGCTGACCTAGTTCTTTACGCAAAATTTACCATGTGGTAGATGCACAGAATCTTCTTGTGAAGGTCGTTGAATAGACAAATCTGGATCATCATGACACTATGACTTACAGCAGCGATATTTTCTTATGTTCGTACAGTTTTTTGTCTTGTTGTTGTCCTTGCATGTTCGAAATCTATCAATAGTTCGACGAATAAGATGCTCTGATGAAGGATTATGTAAACCATAAATTTCACGAATTACTCTGTAAGTGTGGCGAATAGAACACTGATTTTGAAAATAAATTTCAAGCATTTGTAAACGCTGTTGCGGCGTGCGTCTTTCCATGATTATTCGTCAATGCTTACTGAACAGAAATGTCAAAACAACATGGCTCATACCTTCTGTCAAATCACTGTTAACCCTATCGAAAGTTCTATCACTCTAAAAAAAACACCCGATACTTGAGTTACGTGTTCCGCATATTCTAGAAATTCCAGATAGTTCATTCAGGAATCAAGTTCCAATTTGAGTGGGGGACGTGCAACTTCGACGTAGGATCGACCCACATAATCAGACAGGGGGAAGCAGGTATTCCTGATTATTTGTCCGCTGCCCTCGAGTTGTTAGTCCTTTGTAACTTCCCCATGTTGTTTACCCTCTTCACTTCGACCCTAATCGACATCATTCCATCAAAATCTTACGCCGAATCTTCTACCTACATCAGGCAAATTGTGAGAGTCACTTGTCGGTGATACCAATTAGAGAAATACCTTGAAACATATGTGCGGAAAGTGATGAAGAGGTGTATGAAAATCGTTTTTTTTTTTCAATGAAATCTTGATAACAGGATTGATTTGATGTGAGAAAGATATTGTGTAACTATTATTAGAGTTCAAAATTAAATAAAAACATCCACAGTTTCCAAATTCACAACAATTGAATTCCCAACTCTGTGGTTCAGGGTCAGGTTTCCATTTTTAACTAGGGCGAATCAATTTTTGTGAAGTGACAAATCGTGGAAATATTTTTTATTATTTTATTTAATTAAACTGAATGTCCATCAAGTAAGGACAGTTCAATTAAATTAGAGTTTTAAAGAGTATATTAAAGAATAAGAGGTCTTCAAAACACGCGCGATTTTTCGACTACAAAGTCAGAATGCTGGAAAAAATGGTGTTTTGAAGAACAGTATTCACGAATACTTTACGCGATTTTATTCATTGGTGCACTTTGAATACATAAATACGGGTACTATTACTATCAAAAAATTGAAATAATAACTAATATTAGGAGTAAAAATGAATTCGTGCAGTTTTGATAGAATGTCGCTACTAGTTTATTATTTCATCTGGTAACACCTTTATAAGGCTTTCTTTTCAGAATCTGTCATTTCGCTGAAGCGCAAACAACATAGTTTCTGTGTGCTCTAAAAATGTCAACTTTTGCACCGAATATTGTGTTTTTGCAGAGAGTTTTACCTCATCACTTAAATATGAAGGAAAAGGCTGCCGAAAGTCATCGTATTTTAGTGGATGTTTATTGTGACCATGCTCTAGCTGAACGAACATATCAGTTTTGCCTGATTTAAAAGTGGCAATTTTGATGGAAGCAGAAGAACGATCCGAAACGCCACCAAAGTTTGGGGATGAAGAATTAGGGGCAAGACTCGATGGAGATCCATCACAAACGCAAGAGGAACTCGCAAAAACACTTGAAGTCACTCAACCAGCCATTTGGCATCGTTTAAAAGCAATGGGATTGATCCGAAAGGTATGAAATTGGTTGCCGTATGAACTGAAGCCAAGAGACGTGGAGCGCCGTTTTTCAGGTGTGAATAACGGCTCCAACGGCAAAAAAAGTGTCTTTTGCATCGAATTGTGACCTATGATGAAAGGTGAGTCCATTATGATAATCCAGAACGTCGGGCAATATATGAATGCCTCATTGTCAACTGTCAATCCTAATATTAATCGTTTTAAGATCATGCTGTGTATTCGGTGGAATTAGCTGGATGTGTTGTATTATGAGCTGCTACAATCGGACGAAAGGATCACAGAGGAGGTCTATCAATAACAACTTAGCCGAAGCATAGCGAGAAAAACGGCCGCAATGCATCGACAGACACGACAAAGTTATTGAAAATGTGCGGTAACATGTTTCGTCGCTCGTTAAAACGTACCTAGAAACGCTCAAAGGAAAAGTCCTACCCCCGTCTGACGTACAGCCGAGACATTGCTGCTTCCGATTACCAACTCTTTCGATCGATGCAACATGGCCTTGCTGACCAGCAAGTCTCCAATTACGATGAAGTCAAAAAATGGATCCTTGAATAGATAGCGGTCAAAGAGCTGGTGTTTTTTTGTCATGGAATTCGTCAATTGCCAATAAGATGGGAAAGGGCGATGACTAGCGACGGACAGTACTTTGAATGTATAACCAATTTTTCACTAATAATGTAATTAAAAGCATTTGAAGAATCTACATAGAGCGAAACGCTTCATGTGTTCAACTCAAACTAATATATCATTTTAAATATTAAGCAGAATAATAATGTGAAATTTCTACGAATTATTATTCGAAGTATCCCCCATATTTGAAATAAATTAAATCAGATGTCTTAGAAACATTGTTTCGTTTTATAGATAAAGAATTATCATACATTTCACAGCACCCAAAAAAAGATTAAACAATCTGAAGAAAATATAGAATATTTACCGATATAATCTACTGTTATCACCTTTTACATTTTATTTCTTTCATCTTTTTTGGGTGCGCTAATAAATTATTGGAAAATGTGAAAATGAATAAAGTTACTCAATCTATTCAAGTAGGGAATAAATATATAAAAGCGGTTGGAATGAATTATTTTAATAACAGGAGTGAGAAAAAAGGGAAAGAAAAACTAAGGAGAAGAAGATAGAAGAATAAAAAAGAGAAGGATAGGAGAAGAAAAAAAAAACTAAACCGAAAAAGTGTAGGACTAAGTCATTGATTGAAATGTATGTATAATGATAAGTTATCGTTGGTATAGTATAGATACATATGACCTACTCAAATTTTATATATAGATATCTTAAATTTTGGCCTTATAAAGAACACTTTGGAAAAAATTACTTCAATGAGGCACCATCAACAGATTTATCAAAAATCGATATAAAAATTGCAGGGTTGTCAAGGAGAATCTCAAAATACAAAATTGCCCCATAGTATCTCAGAGCATGCAGAATGAATTTTTATTGAATTTTGTAACATTCTCAATTTCAAACTTTTATGAAAGCGAATTTCGGTGAAACAGTAAACGTTATTGACTTATGAAGGTTTTTCTGATATGGGTGATAGTTTTCAAATAAATATTTCTCGGTTTCTAATACATTTTTTTATTACCAGGTGTTAACTGTATTTAGTATAGTGTGCAGTTTCCAGGTGCAGCGACTGCTCAATCGGCGGAGAGTAAAAAATATTACCAAAGTGGTAGCTCAGTGTTACTCAATGTTTAATCACCTGAGAATTGAATCGTCATCATCGGTACTCTGCATAGTTTAAACGTTGCACTATGAAAAAGTTTGAACATGAGTTTGGGACAATAAACCACCGAAAAGACGACTAAACTTGTGAAGAGAACATTGCAGTTGCAGTGGCTAGTATTGTCAATGAGCTAAATTTGTTAACGACGATCACAACTGGTACTTCCTCAGACGTCAATTCGGAAAATCTAACGAACGGATCTGGGGTTGCGTCCTTATAAGTCGTATTTACTACAGAGCTAAATCCAAGTGATTATATATTGTGTGCTGAATGGATCCTTGAGCACTTGGAACACGGTCCTGATTTTGGCCAAAAAACTATTTTTTCAGAGAGGCACATTTTTGGTTGAACGGTTTTGTTAAAAAGCAAAATTACCATTATTGGTGCGAAAACAATACAAAATATTACATGAAATTCCGTTGAATTCCGAAAACGTGGTGTCGTTTATAGCATGGTGTCGTCATCGCACTCTATTTTTTTCCGAATGACGATACAACACCCGTAACCTTGAATGGCGACCATTATTGAACCATGTTACTCGAATTACTATGGCCAGAACTTGAGCACATAAATATTGGAGAGATGTGGTTCCAAAAAGACATACCATAGAGCTCGCTCCCATGATATTGAAGCTTGCCGCGAGAAATGCTTCAGGGTTTAGCGAGGTTTGTGGATCTTGACGATACGGCTAGCTAGACCTTTGTTGCTTGAAGCCAGGATCAATTGAAAGACTTCATAAGGGTTCGTGGGTCTTGACGTTCAGGCCTGATAGACGGTGCTCGTGCCAGTATCAAGTGAGGCATTGAATCTTCAGACTATCTTGGTTCATGGGACTGTGTTCGGGTGAGTGGATAAGAAACTCCTTCGGCGAGTGAGTTGTGTCACAAAAGAACTCGGGTACTGACACTGCAGAGCCGGTAGAGGTTGAATAGTGCTTCTTTACTACCAGTCACTGTGTAGGTTATCGGACTGAAGACTAAAATGGAAGCTTGGTGGAGTGGTGAGAACTAAGTTGATATGTCAAACCTTCGTTGTTTCATGCGTTGGTAGGCGAACATTTCAGCTCACAAATAAATGTATACTCACCTTCATGCAGACGTGAAACCTTCGATTCCTTATGCATTGCTTATAAATTCACTCAAAGCTCGTGAAAATCAATGAGATATATCTAAAATGATATAATAACATTATAAATAATTTCGTGAAAAGTCGGGGATACTGATACAGATCGCGTGCACGAAAGAAAGAAGTTCCGAGTCGATTCAACTGTGAAACGTTGCCATAAAAAATGAAAACATCATGAACTGTTATTATAAGGAGTGGGAAGACAACAACGTGAAAGTTCTCCAAGTGGGCTATAAAATATCGATAATCTTTGGGAATATTGTTCAGGGCTCCCTTTGAGCATATGAAAAGTGTTCAAGTCCACTCTGACACGCGGATAGGCGTGTCTGAAATTAAATAACTACACGTAGTGGTAGATCCTCAACTTTTGTCACGCTACTCCTTGCAAACATTATTGTCCTTATCGGAAGTAATGAATTCTATGAAAGAACACTATTTCACCAAGCGTGAATATGTGGTTAAACTGAACTGATTTTAATCATAGATATACTGCAAACATTTAATACTGCTGATCGCATGTTATAGAATACAGCAAGGTATAATTTTTATAGTTCATCTCAAGATGCTATCTTTATAGGTTAACTGGAAGTCTATAAACTGGCTTCTTTATGGCTGCTTGTGTGATGAGAAATTATGTATTTCTATAAGTTTACGGTCCATTCATAATCATCGTGAAATATAGCGATGAGAAAATATTACAATTTATACATATTCATTGTAAGTGGTGGAAGAAGCATTGATATTCACCCTTTTTTATTTTTCGGCTAGCAGTATTTCCAAAGCTCTTCAGAAAATTTAATTTAGAGTATATTGCAGATAATAATAGTAGCTGGATTCATTCTCCGAAACTTCTACTAATTTAATCTAAAAATCTCTCCGAATTTTCAGGATTAAATTGAATGCCTTAGAAACACTGTTTCACTTTAGACATAAAACTCATATCGTGTGTTTTTTTTAGAGTGATAGAACTTTCGATAGGGATAACTGTCATTTGACAGAAGGTAGAAGCCATCTTGTTTTGACATTTCTGTTCAGTCAGCATTGACAAATTATCATGAAGAGACTCACGCCGCAACAACCTTTACAAATTGTTAAAATTTATTTTCAAAATCAGTGTTCTAATCGCCAAACTTATAGAGCACTTCCTGAAATTTATGGTTTACATAATCGTCCATCAGAGCAGCTTATTCGTCGAACTATCGATAGATTTCGGACAACATTTTTTCTACTCGATGCAACAACAACAATAAGACAAAGAACTATACGTAAAGAAGAAAAATTTTGCGTAAAGATCTTGGTCTACACCCATACAAGATCCAACTAGTTGAAGAACTAAAGCCACTTGACCATAGTAAGCGTCTTTTTTACATGCTGGAGGCATTATCGGTCCATATTTCTTCAAAAACTATGCTGAAGCTAATGTTACAGTGAATGGTGCTCGTTACAGATCGACGATCAATGATTATTTGTTTCAAAATTTGAATGTATCGACCCAGAAGTATTTTGGTTCCAACATCTTGGTCTACACCCATACAAGATCCAAGTGGTTCAAGAACTAAAGCTACTTGACCATAATAAGCGTCGTTTGTTTGCTGATTGGGTCCTAGAACAGCTTGAAGTTGATCGACTTTTTTATCGTAAAATTGTGTTTAGTGATGAAGTTCATTTTTGGTTGAAAGGCTATGTAAACAAGCAAAATTGCATCTTGAAAAATGCACTGTATGGTGTGCTTTACACGCTGGAGGCATCATCATCATATTTCTTTAAAAACGATGCTGGAGCTAATGTTACAGTGAATGGTGCTCGTTACAGATCGATGATCAATGATTATTTGTTTCAAAATCTGAATGGTATCGACTCAGAAGTGTTTTGGTTCCAACAAGATGGTGCTACATCTCATGCTGCTACCGTAACAATTGATTTATTTAAAGAGAGATTTGGCGATAACATTATTTCGAGGAATGGCCAATTAATTGGCCTCCAAGATCATGCGACATAACTTTACTGGATTATTTTATTTGGGTTTATGTCAAGTCATTGGTTTATGCTGATAAACCAGAAACAATAGACGCTATGGAAGCCATCGTAACTCGTGTTATTGGTGAAATAAGGCCTGAATTACTCGAAAAAGTGGTCCAAAATTGGTCTGGTAGAATGCGGTTCCTCAGAGCTAGTCGTGGTTTCAATTTCAAATTCTATCACTCTTTAAAAGTACCCGATACGTATAAAATTCATTTAAAGCATTTAATTTTTAATTAGTAACGGTTGATTGCTGCGGTTTTTGACAGTTTTGACATCAGACTCAGACTGGAGTCCCACAGGGTAGCATACTGGGACCAGCATTCCCTAAGATCTTACTTATTCTTATGTATAAAGATGACTCCAGTTTTACAACTAGAGAAGTTAATGTTGAATCAGTGATGAACTCTGCTTAAAAATACTAAAAGTAGGTGATTGAATGGTGCGATTTGAATAGAATCAAATTGAGCATGGCTAAGACCGAGGCAATGTTTTTCCAATCGAATGCCATATTTCCTGTTACAATTTCTATAAACACTGGAGAGGTATCTGTGAAGGCTTCGACGAAATTCCTCGGTTTACACATCGATAGCGACATGAAATGGGAAACTCATTGCAAGTCTTTTACTAGACGCCTACATTCGGTGATATATTCACTAAATGTTTTGAGACATCGGTTGTATGAATCGGTATTGAAGATTTTATACTGCCAACTTTAAGTCACATATAGCATATCGCATTATTTTCAGGGAAGGCAGTTACTTTGCAACAAAAATGTTTATAGATTAAAAGTGGGCGACAAGAACAATTTGTAAAATGAAAAGTAGAGAAAGTGGTCGCGTTGTTTTCAAGAACCAAGTTATCATGACTTAGATCGGCCTGTACATATACATGGTGTGCCAACGTAAATTTGACCCCCCAGAACTCAGAAATGAAGAATTATCGAAGATTTAAAAAAACAAGTTAACTTCAGTTTTGAGGGGGACGAATTTTCATCCTGAGTTTGTACCGAAAAATCCACCCCCATGAAGGTGGCATTAACCCCCAACATTTTTTGAATAGGAAGAGATGTCGAATGTTGGCTAGTTTGAAAGTTATTTATATCCCTAACCCAATTAAAATTTTCAAAATCGGTTCATTATTTACAAAATAATGTAATATTGAACTGAACGTCAAAAGTGAACACACAGTTCAATCGCCCAAACTCAGGAACCTAAGAGTTTTGAAGAATACAAAAATAATTTTCAAGTTCTATATTAAGGAGAAAGAATTCCTAGGACGAAATTGTTCTGAAAAAACTACCAGAGGATGGCAATAACCCCCAACATTTTTTGAATAAGGAGATGTTGGATGTGGTTTAGTTGAGAAGTTTTTTCTATTCTCTAAACATCGCAGTTGAAATTTTCAAATTTGTTTATTTAATAGCAAAATAATTTGAGTTCCTGAATGTTTTTATTTTAAAAACATTCGATTTCCTTATCAGTACTGCTGGAAAAATGTGTGAAGCCCATGAAATTCATTACAATGTATACTATTTTTTTGAAGATTCCTTCTCACATGTGTTTCAGTCTTTCGTTTCATGATGGAAACTCATCCTCCTCAAAACAGAAGTTGACCTGTTTCTTTTAAATCTTCGAAAATTCTTATTTCTGAGTTCTGGGGGGGTCAAATTTTTGTTGGGACACCCTGTTTATAAATGCGTTAGGTTCGTCTACCAACACAACGAATACTTCATCAAGTTTCCAAATCAAAATAACACCAGAAGTATGGATAGTTTCCTGTTGCCCAAATGCCATCTGTCTTTAATACAATACCAAGGAGCATTCATGTCCTTGAAGCTCTATAACAAATTGCTAAAATCATACCGTACAATGAATAATGACAGAGTTTTCGAAACAGAAGTTCGGAAATTCATCACAGAATGTGAAACCTACAACGTTGCAGATATTATGGATACAACTCCTTAATTTAAGTCTGTAAAGTACTATTTCCCTTTTATTGTTGTTTTTCAATAATTATGTGTAATTCAATAATAAACATTATAATTATCATTGAAATGTGGCTTAGTCATTTCAAGGAATAAAAATTCTTAGAAATCTCATCAGAGCTATCTTCTACATAGTGACCTAGGGCTATTTTATTTTAATTAAATTTTGATCGAACTCAGCGTGGAAAGTTTTATCAAGAACAAACCTGTTCTGAACATCAGAAACGAGCTTCCACCCTTGCAGAGTGTTTTGAAGTAATTAAATTATATATTACTTTCGAACCATTCAATTATTAATTAGGTTTCTATACTTATTTTCCTAGACTTGTAAAATATGATAAGGAAATATATCCACATCGTTCGGTAATTCCGAAAATATCCCAATGTGTACTCTAAAATAGAATAAGAGGAAAATGATACCGTAGTTTCCTTTTTGGAGAATTTGTTGAAAGGTTTTTATTCGAACTATCAGAACTCTCAGTTAGCCTGTTCTTTCAGTTTCAATTTTTTCTTTTTGCGCATTTGTTCCTGTGGGCAGCATGCTATCGTTTTCCAAATGTCCAGAATTTTCAGCCGAAAAATAAACTTAAAGGGATTCACTGATAGAAAACCTGCGATCAAAAGTAATTCAATCCGGCCGACTGACCGTAAATAAGAAACGAAAGGTGTTTTCCTTCAGAATCCATTTGAGCTTATGTTTAAAAACTTTGCTCTGTATGGACGTTATAATCAGAAGAAAAAGGCGAGAAAAATTCACCGCGGGGGTGTTGCTGTTTCACGACAACGCGTCGGTTCACAAGGCCCGCGTAGCGAAGGCTGCTGTGCGAGAATGTGGTTTCCAAGAAATTACTCCTCCTCCGTACAGTCCAGACTTGGGCTCCAAGTGACTACTACCTATTCCCAAATGTGAAAAAATATCTTCGTGGAAAGCGATTTTCCGACGCTGACGAACTGAAGGTAACAATTAATATCTATTTTGAGGAAAAGCCAGAAGAATATTTTTTACAAGGTTTATAGAAGCTTATTTCTCGATATAATGAATGTATTGAAGCTCTAGGGGACTACATTGAAAAATAGAATTTTTCCAGAATTTTCTGAATTTTCCTTCATGCCTATGCCGAGAATACATTGAACGCCCCTCGTTTAATTTGGTTTCATAACTGTGTACCGCTTAATGTAACTGGAAGTCCCTGTTTCTGTCAATATAATAAGACACTCGAGGATATACCAGCCTGTGAACCATATTCCTTGAGAAGATGCTTACAACTAGTGACCTGGGTAATAGGCAGAATCAAAGGTTTTGCAGTTATTCACATTTGAAATGTGTTTTTGTTTATATTTTCCAAGCTTCGAATCAGACCAATATGAAATTTGATTTTTAGAAGTTGAAAAATCTAGGTAATGAAGATATAAAAAACGACAAGAAGGCTACCGCAAAATTTTGTGAGGATTTGAACAAGCGCGCAGAATGTCTTGGCTTCATTTTTTTTTATATCTGCATCACTTTCTATGATAGAACAGTGAATTTGAATTCAGTTTTCAGAACTCAATATCTCTTCTATTTGTTTCACAAACAATTACTTCGTCTGAAACAATAAATGAAAATACGAAATTTGTATTTTAGTGTTTTCTGATGAATCTGTAATTACGTTATAAAAATTCCTGTGAAAGATGTTGTCAGTATCATAATCATATTAAATATATGAATTGAATTGAAATTAGGAGCATTGTATCGGGTATTCTTTTCAGAGTGATAGAACATTTGATAGGGATAACTGTGATTTGACAGAAGGTAGAAGCCATGTTGTTTTGATATTTCTATTAAGTAAGCATTGACAAATTATCATGGAAAGACTCACGCCGCAACAACGTTCACAAATTGTTGAAATTTATTTTCAAAACCAGAGTTCTATTCGCCAAACTTATAGAGCACTTCCTGAAATTTATGGTTTACATAATCGTCCCTCAGAGCAGTTTATTCGTCGAAGTATCGATAGATTTTGCACAACATTTTCTCTATTCGATGCAATAACAACAAGACAAAGAACCGTACGTACAGAAGAAAATATCGCTGCTGTAAGTCATAGTGTTAACGATGATCCAGATTTGTCTATCCGTCGACGTTCACAACAAGTTGGACTCTGTGCATCTATCACATGGCAAATTTTGAGTAAAGATCTTGGTCTACACCCATACAGGATCCAACTGTTTTAAGAACTAAAGCCACTTGACTATAATAAGCGTCCTCTGTTTACTGAGTGGGCACTAGAACAGCTTGAAGTCGATGCACTTTTTTATCGTAAAATTGTGTTTAGTGATGAAGCTCATTTCTGGTTGAACGGCTATGTAAACAAGCAGAATTGCCGTATATGGAGTAAAAACAATCCTCAAGATGTTCTGCAGGTTCTATTGCATCTTGAAAAATGCACTGTATGGTGTGCTTCACACGCTGGAGGCATCATCATCATATTTCTTTAAAAACGATGCTGGAGCTAATGTTATAGTAAATGGTGCTCGTTACAGATCGATGATCAATGATTATTTGTTTTAAAATTTGAATGGTATCGACCCAGAAGTGTTTTGGTTCCAACAAGATGGTGCTACACCTCATGCTGCTATCTGCTGCTAACAATTGATTTATTGCATGAAAGATTTGGCGATAAAATTATTTCGAGAAATGGTCCAATTAATTGGCCTCCAAGATCATGCGGCATAACTCCACTGAATTATTTTTTTTGGGGTCATTAGTTTATGATGATAAAGCAAAAACAATAGACTCTTTGGAAGCCAACATAACTCGTGTTAATGATGAAATAAGGCCTGAATTACTCGAAAAAGTGGTCCAAAATTGTTTCCCCAGAGCTAGTCAACATGAAGATATGCCGGAAATTATTTTCAAAACATAAATGTCATGAAATTATCTTTCAAATAAAAAAAAATTGGCTTCAATCTTAAAATGAATGTGTTTTATTTCAATTTAAATTTCCATCACTCTAAAAGAACACCCGATATTTGAACTATAAATCAATAGAAAAAGGGTGGGAGCCATATAGAAAAAACTACTGAGTTTTTATAATTCAGTTGAGTCTTGAGATCGATTTTTCCTATGAACCGATGTTCCTTATGAATTTTGGTTCGTACTAGATAATTGTCATTTCATTCAAATATTCGCTGTCAGCTTATATTTTCATTATATAATACTTTATTTTCCATAGCACAATAGATTTTCATAATAAATGAGTCGTCATTTATATATTATATTTTAACTGCCAAGAAGTTCTCGTTTCACTTAAGATTCACAATTTTATATACAATTTTTTTAATTAAGATTGATAATGTACTTTATTTTTGATATCATAACTCTCGTTCATTTTCTCTAATTTGTGCAATCGGGTACGTGAATATATTGGGCTATCAGGTTACTTTGATTGTATCATAGCACCAAAAAAGGAGAAATCTGTCAGTTGAAAACAAATATATCCAAATTTATTTCAAAACGTTCACATTCGATCTTTTTGGTCTTTTATCGAATTAAAACGGGTGCCTCAAAGTGGTAATTTGAGCTCTGCAAAAATAAAAACTTGAGCATAGTCGTGTCAGGGGAATAGGGTGATCGTTGGATAAGAGTTATTTTGGCAAGATAACCTCGTGATAAAGGTCTTTGGGCACTAGTCCATCGACAATGCTTTTATTTTATTTAATTCCATCTGGCTTTACTTGATGAACAGTTCCTTTTTGCCCGTTAGTTCCAGAGAACAACATGCTATCGTTTCGCCTGAATATCTGTAATTTTAGAATTTTGAGTCAAAGCTGGTCTTAAACGAATGGGGGAGTCACTATTGTAGAATCCGAGGTCAAAAGTTATTCTGTTCGGCTGATCCGGCCGTCCATAAACACGCTTACTTTTGAACAGAAAGAGCTAGAGTACTGAAAATTTCAGGGAAGTTTTGGGGTCTTTGTTCAAAATTTGTTCAAAAGTTTCGCAGTTAATCAGGTTTGAAAAATTTTCAAACTTTTCCCAATATTATGGAAACTGCAGATGCGATCGATCTGAAATTCCGAATTTAGAAGATCATAACACGCTTGTTCATGTGAAATTCAATGAGGATCGTATGATCAGAAGGTCCAGAATCAACGTTGAGCGCTACCTTAAACACTATAACTTTCGAACGGAAAGATACTTGAAACGATCGAGGTAGGTTTTGGGCCTGAATATCTCGGTCGCGTTCGTTATAAGATGAAATCAGTCCACTGGTTTTGCAGTTATCAATATTCGAAAATTTCTCCTATTCTTATTAATATTTTCTAAAATACAGATCCGACTGATCTATAATTTTAGAAGTTTAGAAAGATATTGATATCGAAGTTTAAAAAAATAATGATAACACACATGTTCCCGCAAAATTTCATGAGGATCGTGTGATTAGAATACTCGAAACAAATACAGAAATTTTCTGACCGGAGCAGCGTTGTAGGCTGATTGATTTTTCTAAAAATGCAGAATTGAAAAAACGTTTCAGGCTTTTCCTTGGAGAATCAGAATTACTAGTTCTGGAAGCGGAAATACCAAAATATCATCCTCTTTCTCTATAGCCGAAAGTATGGCAAAAACCCGGACGGTAATAACACAGTTACCATTATTGAAATTGGACCACCTATCAACAAGCGAAATTAGCATCAAATAGCATTAGTATGGGCACCTGTTAATTTGGAATTTCAATCCGTGAAAACGTTCTTCATTTTCTGGAATGAATCGAAACAATGCGAATTAATTTGTAGAAGATCAAATTTCGAATCGTGCACTTTCTAAATGAATCAAACTTGTGTGATTTATAAACGAGGCTTTAACGTGGATTCACATTAAACGCATTTCATTATAGTGATTATATCGAACCATTATCATTCATAATTGAAAATGTATATATTATTCATATATGCTGTCAATATTTAGATGGATGTATTGAACATATCGATGGATTTGATGAGATTCTACATGAATTCCATCAATGTAAACTGCTCGTCAAAAGTTAAGAGGATATTAAATTAATTTATGTTTTTTTCTTCAGGAAAACCTAATTTCCTTTTGAAATGTGTTCATGATTGTTTCAGGCCAGAATGCTAAGATTTCAAAGAAATTATGTATTCACAATAACAAAAATACAATATTCGTAACAGTATAAAATTTCACGAAAAACCGAAATTCTGTGAATTTCAATAATTGAATAATAAAAAAAGGATTATTATAATATTTTAAGCATCATACAGATTTATTCTGTTAACCTTTCACAGATTTGAATTTAAAGAAATTTTATTCAAAAACTTTTTAGAGTTGAATAAAATAAATGTTTTAGAAAACACAGTTTCAATTTAGAGGACAGAATTAACCCTCCTTACACAGTACCAGAAGGAATAAAGGAATTCCATGAAATATAAATTATTAATTGAAAATACTAAAAAAACACTTGAAGGATACAAAATTTTGTTTCGTATCTTGTATCATGAAAACCAAATACCGTTTCAAAAATTTAAAACATAACCTGAAGAACTTTGTCAATTACATTTTGACTTCTTCAGGTGAGTACCATACTCACCTGAAGAAGTTGAAATGTAGTTGACGAAACAATTGTTGTGTGAATAATAAATATTAGCGGAAATAAAGTGTTTTGCTTCAAATCATATATCCAATCTAGTACACTACGCGGCAACAATATGTAATTTCCTAATTAAAATGCAATCAATATTTAGGATATAATATATTAGTCAAGCACTTGTAAACTTGCCATATTTCCAACTACACTTTCTCATAAGGTTGGCAACTCTCGTCAGACAAAAGACAGAAACTATTCAACGTTGCCACACTACGAAATTTTCATGATAGAACTAAGAACTAAAATTGAGAACTGAAGAAAACAATCAAATCTCAGAATCAGCAGTCAACTGAATGTAAATAACCATGAACTCCCAAATTATGAACAAACAATTAACTGCAAATTGAACGTGACAGTCTTTCTATATAATACCACATATTTGAAGTACTATAAAAAACACTGTGATATTGTATACAATTTCTCATTTGGATAATAACGTTTCTTAGGCCATATTTTTTTGTGAAAAACTTAATAAACAAGCCCAACTCCTGCAATCGATCTAAATACCCTATATATTATACTCCATTTAATTTCAAGAGTTACTTCGAAATAACGCCGCAAGAAATATAATCCATTAGGATTTCTGAGCAAAAGTCATGGGTTCAGGAAGACCCTTTTTCCCATCAGAGCATAAAGACCTTTTCCAAACAAGGCCATAAATCTGAACATCATACGAACTTTCCAACTCATACTCAGAACCAATTATGTTATGTGGGGATGTTTTCGAACCCTCATGTTACCCCACTTTTTTCAAGAGGCCGAAGGGGAACTATGATAATCCCAACGCTGCATCAAACTACCCCCAAATAGTTGGTGTTTTCAGGAAGGGACAGCTTAAAATGATTGTTGTGCGCAATTATATTCAGGCATCTATTTAGGTGATGATAATGAGTTAGTAAGAATATGAGGGTACTTCAAAATAACACAGAGCTATAGAAAATAGCCCTTTTCCACCAATGATATGGAATATAACAATTCTCAATTCCACTTTGTTTACATACGATTAACTATTCCTATTTTATTTTAAAATAATGATTCTATTTAATCAATCTATCTTCAATATCACACAGATATAAAATAATTTTTCTAAAATACTTTTTAAAATGAAATTAAATAAATATCTCAGAAAAGACAGTTTCAATTCAGTAGACATATAGAGTTAACACTCATTACAATTATTTATGTCTACTAAACTGAAATTGTGTTTTCCAAGACATTATTTAATTTAATTTTGTAAAGTTTTTGAGAAATTGTTTTTTATAAAATTAAAATTTGTAGTGTGATATTTAAGATATTGTAAAAGACTTCTAGCAAGTAGAAACCCCCTTCTGTAATACTTTGCCTTTCATACATTTTGCATACACTTTCTTACTTGCTATAAAGATGTTTTCAAAGGGGAGTCTTTCTTTTAAAGTGAACAGAACTGATCAAAATGATACATTCTACCAAATATCGCCTACATGAAACACTCAAAAGGGAAAAGATATAATGCCTTGAAGTCGAATTCAATGCTGTGAAATATCAAGTCCGGTTCTGGCACTTCAAGCTCTACGAACCGAAAAACCAATGTCAACAATTAAACATCGAGTAGAAAAATGCAGTATTCAGTTCTAACGTGAACAACTATACTCGCGCACTACTTGCCTGTTGTTCTTTGACTTTCGTGAATTTGCTGAAAGATGCCGCATACTCATCAAATTAATGATCTTGTTGATATAACTCCGATAAACGACAACAAGCACAGTGCATCAGGCAGATTGTTTAGAGAAGGATATCGTATATATCTGCGAATATTTATTAAATAAGTGATTTTAAAACATTGGTGTATCATGAAGAAGAGGTGAATAACGTAGAGGAATTGAGACATCGTACTAAAAGCACTTGTGTAGTCATTCGTTGACAAATTAGTTTTATCGAAGTATCTTCAAAGCATGGTCTTTTTTCGTTGGGGGTAGAACTCACCAGAATAAAACATTTCGGTAAAACTCACCTAGTAAATATCTCAAGATAAGCTTTAGATTTTGAAATTTGCTAATAATTTTGATTCATGCACAAAGATTTACTGTTAACATTTGTAACGAAACCATAATAATAATAATTGGAGAGTGTTAATCCCGATTTTACGTGAAAACACGTAAGAGTATATGCTCTTCTGGATGGAATAAGTTTAGAGACTAGTATAATTAATAAGGAATATGAGCTATGATTACAGAAAGTTCTTCAAATCGGGATAGTGAAACATACATTTGTATAACAGCTCCAAACTCAAATAAGCCCGGATAGATAGGATAGATTTTGTTGATTGCTGGGACATAAGCTGCAGACATGCACATGTTTCGAAGCTTATTGACTTCAATCATCATCAGTGCGGTGTAATGTTTTATCAAACATTAGCACCCCTTAATGCACACGAATAAATATTTCCCAAGGAGCTAAACAGTAACTTGTACTCCCGATCTTTTCCAACATTAGTAACGTCATGTCATATATAATTACGCCATGCTGCACATAATTAGCATTTATTTTCAAATGAATTAATTCAGCTGATAATCTGTTAATATATTTTTATTGATCGTATTGGGAAAAGGTTATCTTCCAAATACATTCATTTGAATATGAATGCTAATTGTGAACACCACGGCGGAATTTGATGACTTGAGCAAGGGGAAAGCTTTCTACGTTAATAGTGTTGAAAAATATCTGGAATACAAGTGTTTGAATTAGCTCCTTGGGGTATGGTGTGTGTTTATTCTTGTGCATTAAGTGCCTCTAGTGTTTGATGAAACATAAGTTGACTTGTATTCATTGGACATTACAGCGCATTGAAGACTGAAGCCAAAAAAACTTCGAAAGATGTGCATGTCAACAAAATATATTAAGGGTTGTCTGAGGTCTGAACTGTTATACATATATATGTTGCACTCTCTTCATTCGAAGAACTCTATGTTACTATAGCTTCTACTCCTCATTAATTATATTTAGAAAATATTGTCAACCGCATTAATTCATTTAAATACTAGCCCAAAATCCCTCAGAACTGAGGAAATATTTGCCATAATTTTCTGTCCCACAAATAACAACTTTTTAATCCAATGGAAAGAGCTCCAAGAAAAGCTAATTGGAATGCTGATCTCTGCTTGATATCAATTATTTAACTGCAAAAGTTTTTTGTGCAACTTCGGTAACAAATTGTGTTAATTTTACTTCTTTTTTCTCTACGCTCTGGCTCAGAATGTGAAACTTATTAAAATTTTACTGTTAATTGCTGATTCAGTTTTACACTTGAATTAATATAAATATACCGTGTATATTAATTAAAAAATGACGTTTCAGATATATGTTATTTTCTGCAGTATATACTAAACAACAAAAACATGTTCTGACTTTCCCGAAAGTGCTCCCTTTTCGTTCAAATGTCTGTAATTTTTCAATTTACAGCCGAAAATAGTATTAAACGACTAGGTTGGCCTCACTGATGAATTCGAAATCCAAAGCAATTCTGTCCGGCCGGACGTATAAAATTTTTTCTAAACTAACAATCCGGCCAATCTGAAAGTCAACATTTACAAGTAAAATAATATTTCGCATATTTCTACGAAATTTCGTGAGTATCGTATGATAACTTCGCGAAAAATATATTTCATAGGCGGCTCCGTGTTGAAGGCTACCTTGAATACTTTCGAACGAAAAGAGACAGACTTGAAACTTTTGGTTGAGTTCGCTAGTGGACAGCATCAATTCAATGGTTTTCGACATTTTATTTTATTCCTACTAATATTTTCCAAACTGCAAATCCGATTGTTCCGAAATTTGGGGTTTGAAAGGATAATGATGAGGCACATGTTTCTCGAAAACATGTGGATCATTCCAATCTATTATATTTATTTTCATCTATGTATACAGAATGATTATTTTTTTCGACTGAAGAAGATTCCCAATAGAATATTTAAGTTTGAAAGGCAAGTTCCAAACAAGAATAGTGCTGTAAAACCAAAGTCATAGAATTACGAGTATATTGCTGACCGCTGAGAAGTGAAAAGTAGCATTTCTGAACAACCTCAGAAATTTTATGTTTCAATTCGTCATAATTTTCTTCAAATGCAAATGTTTGTTTCAGTTCGTTTGTTGACACGATCCTCCTTTAATTTTTTATGAAATTTCAAATTTTAAATTCTATTAAACTCTATTTATATCCAATTTATCAGTATTTTTTGGTATACTAGAAAAATTTCATATGAGTACAATTCAGGAACTAATGGGCATATTTGGCACATTTACGAATAAAAGTGAAAAAATTTAGGTAACAACAGAAAATCTGACGAGGAGTTTACTAGTTCCAATTCCGCAAAATATTTTTTCCAATTCAGTCATATGTTCCAGAATTTAAAATTGAAAGGCAAAACACTAGACATCTTGCAATTAATAGAGATTAAGTAATCACCCGGCCATCTAAATTTTACCAATAAACAATCCGACCCATGGAATTCTTTACTTCTTGTAGTTCTCAAGAAAATGAAGCTCCTTCAAATAAAAGAACCTTGAAACACAACAAGTAATTCGCAGTTTGAAAATGTAGTAAAACTACGAAACTCGGGCCACTGCATACCTATTCGATAGAAAGTGATAGTGACAAAGTGATTTTCTTATTTCATTTGAAATATACAAACTGAAAAAGTCGACAAGTATAATTTTCATTTTTTATTCCTCTTTATTGCAACTTGTCCACAAATTGAATAATAATACGACAAATCAATTCAGTTGATGAATTCATTAACTATGTACAGTTTTTCATTGTTGGTAAGATAAATACTTAGGGAATGGAATTGTCACATACATGAAGAACAACTTAGTTCAAAACGGCACAAAACAGATGTACTAAAGGATTCCTTTTTTAATTACGTGTTTCCATGTTTCTACATTGTTGTATAATCTCAGTGATGACAAGTCTGGTAGTTCCACCGAAGAGATAGAGGACAATCTTTATCAATCTCTTATTGAGAATAAATGCATGATCAGAGATTTCCTTACTTTGGCCGAAACCTTTGATATAGTAAATCAAGAAATATATTCGAGTGTTTTAAAGAATATGGGAATAAAGTGTTAGGAAATCTCTAAGCCTTGTCCTTATAATGGAGAGCAATATTTATTAATGGATAATCAAATGAGCAAAATTTTCATGGATATTCTGCAAGAAACAATTTTAGGTCCGAAAAAATAAGTAATTTTAAGTATACCCATAAGAAGAAAAAATTATATTCGGAGGAAGTACTGCGGTATTTTCAGGAATATTTGGTATTTTTCAAGTAAATTGTGAATTTTATTGAAATACTATGTTTTAAATAAATTTTTTCCTAAGGACGGATATTTGTAAGCCACCACAATATGGGTATTTTACAGATGGATATAAGTGTTCCGACAAATTTCACGGACGATCCTTAAGGGAGCGGTTCATTGCATCAGTTGGTGAAAGGTGAGCTGGCCACTCACCTCACGTGAGTATTGCGTCAATTTTGGTGATAAAGGTGACTCTCAAATGCACCACAAACTTTCAAATCATTTTCAATTTAGATATCTGTAATTAATCGGGATTGTTATACATCCAACTTTTTTATTAGTTCCCATATGAAGTACTACCACTATTCGGTTCTTCTTTTCAGACTTTAATTAATTGCAAATTAAATTTTATGCTTTTGTAATCCTTTCACATGCATACAGTGTACATCCTCCATAATTTCTTGAACTGATTCAATTCGTACTTTAATTCAAGATCATCTACGCGATGATATCAAAATTATTTTGATGATGTGCCAAAACTGTGAAACGCATTCTGAACCATATAAATTATGTATGTCTCCCTAATGTTTTCATCATAAACCAGAATCTGGAAAAGCTTTCATTTGTACTTTTGATAAAATTCAAAGATGTTTCTAGAAGATTGTAAAAAATACCGTCCGATTTAAAGTTCATGGAACCCCCGATGAGAATATTCACTCACAAAATATTTGCTGAGAAGTGGAAAATGACCGATTAAAAAGCATCTCATATCGTGCCAAAACTAGTAACTCTTGTTGCCAAATGTAAAGACGATGTGTATTGTCGTGGAAGATGGATACTTGCTCGGCACATGAAAAGCTTAAACTCGAACTTTCCTGGACTACATCGACGACTATAAGATTTCATTCTGTAACTTTTCAAGCGTCAAAATTATTCATCATCATTCATAAAAAGTTGACTGAATTTTAATTAATATCTCATTTTGTTTGGCAGTTCCTTTTCACAACTTCTTTGGTTAGTAAATGGGTACAGGACAATTCTTCATTCTTCTCGATGAGGATAATCTATATTATGATATAATAACATTTCCATTCTTTCAATTGTAAGCAATTAAACAGCATCACTTTCACAAACGAAAGTAGTTAATTATCCACATTATAATAAATTCTAGATGCACGTCATATCAACATCTTGAAATGTATCAAGTTATTAGATTATTTGCAGACGGGATTCGATGGAGCCAAATTCAAGATTTTGTCCCGCCGTTATTAGCAAATTACATAGCGAAACCCAACTTGTCAAACAGGTATCCTCGTTTCTTCGACATGTTTCTTGAACTCCGTTTTTACGATCTTATATAGCGCAGCTTGAAAATTGGAATCATAAAAGCTTTATGGTTTTGCTTTTCAACATTGTTTATTACGTCCCAATTATGGCACAACTGAGAGTTCACATCTTTGTCCTTTACTCGTGAGAAAACATCATTTCTTGGAGAGCGCAGAGATAAATAGACCTCTTCTCTTAGACGCATATAATTTCGAATTATTCCAATTACAGGTCAACAGTTTTATGGTGAACTCTTAAGTACAGCATTGTCTTATGCTCACATCTACGAGTCTTACCTTGTGCATAGGGGTTCCCCAAAAATCATTGAAAAATATGTTAAGCAGTGGTGAGTGAGGACGTAAGTCTCTATTGTCTTTGATAGCACTAATATCGTCAAACACAAAACCGCAATAGCAACTGTTATAGTAACATAACAGGCAAGTTAGTATTATCACACCACTAAGGACGTGTTTAAGAGCCATTTTCACCCTTATTGTTTATTTATACAGCGAAAGTGGACAGATAGATTGGCTATGTTACTTCGACGATTTAATCCAACATTCAAGTGATGTTTCATACAATATGTTAGAGAAGTCCAGTCGGAAATATCAACACAAATACCACGTTACACAGTATATCCTATAGATTAGTAGAATGGAGGTTTATCCTTCACACAGAAGTGGAATAGTCCAAGTTAACGGGCATAATGTGTCAGATAAATAGTAGACGTAAAGGTTGAGACACTTTAATTAAATTTTCATTCAAATTTTACACAAGCGTGCATCTGCCGCAACGTCAACAGCGATACTGGCGACAAAATTGTTGGTTTAGAGTTCAACGGAGACTGGCGAGAGCACTGTCGTACTGCGACTGTGCCTCACGTGACCTATTATTCAGTTGCCTATGCTCAGGCGCGAACTAGATCGAAGGGAATACATTAAATTGTGCCCACGGTCGAAAACTACCTAGAAATTCGAGACTACATAGAGAGAGATGTTTTCGGAAGGCCATTTCTCACATAATTGAGTGTCATTAGCCAAGGGATTATTTTGCAGACAATTAGACGATTGACTGGAAGTATTGATGGCTGGATTGAAGTGACCATTGATTTTATGTGAGCTTGGGGATATCGTATGATGCTCTGTAGCTGACAAAGAGCGGGTGGAGAATAAGTCCCCACATCAATTTCTTTCAGATCTTGTGCAGGTTGAGTAGGGTGCAGTGTTCATTTTAATATAGTGGCATCGAACTTTGATGAAGCGAAGTCGGAGGGATCTCCAAAAAAATGGTTTATTGAAAGCTATGAATTGAACAACTTGAAAGCTCTGCTTGCTTTTAAACATTAACGCAAAATGTACCCCAGTACTCCAGCAATCAAATAAGCCTTAATATTCTAGGATAACGAATCTAAAACATTAACTGTGGTCCACAGTAAATGTTATTTCCGCATTCTGTGGAAATAACACATTCATTCGTGAAGTACAGCTCCATAATAATAATATAGTCCGCCTAGAAAGTATCCGGTAAAATCAAAGCTCAATTGTAATTACTTAAGATATATTTTTAATTCTTGAATTAGAAAATTATAACAAAATATTCATTATTAAAACAAATTGTAGAAATTACTATGTTTTACTACCAATAAAAATATATTTTTCACATTTTCTTGTGACTCGAGTTTCGGGAAATGAACTATCCCATCATCAGACAACTGAAGACCTAACAGTGGTACAGAGGTATTTAAACAAAAGTGATAAATATTTTGAATATTTCAATAGATAACACCTAATAGTGGTACAGAGGTTTACAAGCGGAACGTGATAAACACCCGGTTAAAAAAGAGGGACCTTCTAACAGATATCGGAATGTCGGCAATCGACAAAGAAGGTTATTAAACAGATGGTACCCAAATATCTCAAATAATTTTTTGGGTTTTCATAGCTCCGTACAGTTATTCATTATTTTTACGTTATTTTGTCACTCACAACTCACAAAGAAGATGCACGAATTCGCCCAGTCGTTTCCTTTATTAGCAGCCCTACCTATAAGATAGAGAAAAAATTAAATGAAATGTTTAAAAAGCTCACTAATTTCACTCCGAAATACACAATAAAAAATTCCATAGAATTAACAACGAAGTTAAAAAAATTTTCTTTACCAAATAATTCCTACCTAGTATGCCTGGATGTGGATAATATGTTTCCAAATATACCGAGAAATGATAGCATTCATTTAGCTTCAGAAATTCTTGAAAAATCACATGTAAATCCCGTGATACACGGTGATTTCATTGCCCTTTTAGAACAATGCCTGCACAAAAACTATTTTCAATTCAATAATAAAATATACGAACAATTAAATGGCCTAGCTATGGGCTCACCACTGAGTCCACTCCTTGCAGACATATTCATGTCAGAAATAGAAAATAAAATCTTCAATTGGAAACTACCTGTAAATATTCATTTCTGGTATAGATACGTAGACGATATTCTCACGTGTATCTCCGGAACATCCAGACAACTGAGTCAATTTTTGAATTTCTTGAATAATATTCACCCAAAAATTAAATTCAAATTAGAAAAAAAAAAAGAAGAGTATTACATTTTTAGACCTCTCGATATCACACTCAAATAGAAAAATAGAATTCAACGTGTTCAGAAAACCTACATCCACTGATATATGTATTCCTATTGATTCCAATCACCCATTTTCACAAAAAATATCAGCGTATCAATATATGATCCATAGAGCCTTCGCATTACCCTTATCAAAAAATGACCGCAAAGCTGAAGTCCAAATTATAAAATCAATAGCCGCGAACAACGGTTTCAACCCCAATATAATAGATAATCTAATTCGACAGAAACTATCTAAAATAGATATGAGCCAAATTTATCCTATCATAAAAACTGAAGAAAATGAAAAATTCATTTCTCTATCGTACTTTGGTAGCATAAGTCAAAAAGTGGCCAATGGTTTTTCAAAATCAGATGTCAATATTGCCTTCAAAACGCAAAACAAGTTATAATCGGTATTTTTTAACGCAAAGGACCTTACTCCAAACATACACAAATGAGTTATCTTGTTCTACGTGCAGTAATAAATATATAGGACAAACAGAACGTTCCTTCAAGACGAGGTTCAACGAACATAAAATGAGTTTCATAAAAAATAAACAGAATTCTACTTTTGCCACTCATTGTCTAGAAAACGGTCATTCCTTTCCCACAATAGATAATCTTAAAATTTTATATGTAGAATCAAAAGGGAAGAAACTCGATTATCTAGAATCTATTGAAATTTTCAAATCAGTTCACAATAACAATAATGTAAAAATAATGAATGACTGTACGGAGCTATGTAAATCGAAAATATTTGAGATATTCAAAAACTAACATCTGTTTAAAACCTTTTTCAACGAACATAAAATTAATTCGATGAAAAGTAAACAAAAATTCAACTTTTGCCACTCATTCTTTAGAAATTAGTAATTCCTTTCGACAAAAGAAAATCTTAAGAAAATATTACATGTAGATTCAAATGAAAAGAAACTTGATTATTCAAATTTTCAAATTCGTTCACAATAAAAATAATTTAAAAAATAATAACTGTATGGAGCTATGTAAATCCAAATATTTGAGATGTACAACAAAATAACGTGAAAATAATGAATAACTGTACGGAGCTATGTAACCCCAAAAAATTATTTGAGATATTTGGGTACCATCTGTTTAATAACCTTCTTTGTCGATTGCCGACATTCCGATATCTGTTAGAAGGCTCCTAGTTTTTAACCGTGTTTTTATCACGTTCCGCTTGTAAACCTCTGTACCACTATTAGGTGTTATCTATTGAAATATTCAAAATATTTATCACTTTTGTTTAAATACCTCTGTACCACTGTTAGGTCTTCAGTTGTCTGATGATGGGATAGTTCATTTCCCGGAACTCGAGTCACAAGAAAATGTATAAAATATATTTTTATTGGTAGTAAAACATAGTAATTTCTACAATTGGTTTTAATTATGATCAACTACCAAATAGTAACGGCTGAAGTAATTCAGTAACAAAATATTAATCTTATCTACTTATACAACCTCCATTTAACTGCAAACACTTGATTATTATTATTATTATTATTATTATTATTATCCTGATACTCCTAGATCTTCTGTGAAGATCCCTCAGAAGCTTTTTCAGCTTGTACGAGTTAAGAGTTCAGTTGTGTTCTGTGTAGGCTTTGTTACTGCGATCTTGCGCCACTTTAGGTCACAGCACTGTTAATTTTTGACCCAACAGTGAAATGGTGGCAGATACACCCAAAATTAGATCATCTCCATAATTTTCGTTGATGGTAGTTCAGGACTGTGAAATTGACTGAATCAAATCATCTTTATTTCGTGGCACTGCTCGTTCAACTTCAATCTTCATTAGTGTCCATATATTTTCAAGGGGACTAAGATCTGGTGAAGCTGCTGGCCATGAAATGGTTGTCACGACAATGGTTGTCATTGTCATGAAATGGTTGTCACTTGGTGTTCTTGCATCCCTCTAGATATAAAGCATGCGCCGTTTCAAGGAGAGAAACATTCAGAATGCCATAGTACTTTTAACTATTAATGGTACAACTATGCAGAGAGGCATAACATCACGCTGAGATATCACTCCACAAACTATTATTTTGATGGGAAATTTGGAAATTTGAAACGTAACAGGTCGTTTTGATAGGATTTTTAAATGATTTCCACCAAGCTGGAAACAACTTTCATCAGGTATAAAGACATCATTTAAATTATCTTCTTGAAAACGTTGAGAAAATTCTATTCTTCGTTCTTTTTGTAAAGGTGTCATTATAGAGATTTTCTTGATTTCCAAATCTGTTTGCCAATTTGCGAAACCTCAGGCGCGGATTGTGTCATCCCAAAGCCAATAAAACGTTTGAATTGTTTCCTTTAATCTTACGCAGTCTTCCTGAAACTGGCCTATGCCTCATATGAATGCCATTTTTTATCCTCTTTATTGCCTCACTTCTTCCCAGTTCAGTAACTTGCACTAATTTTTTAACGTATCAAAAACCTTTTCTATAGAAATATTCTACCCGTTTTCCTTTTTCTAGTTGCGACATTATTTCATAAATTGTATACAAGTTGATAATCAACAATATTTGACAAATAGTGTTGACATGAACCTTTGGCCATAGCCGACTATCTGCACAACCTATTTAATACATTACTTTTGTTTTAGAATATTACAAAAACGAAGTATATCAAAATTATGAAAATTAATAAATTCCGAATACTTTCTAGACGGACTATATTTTATTAATCCTTTAAGACATAACAACGTATATATAGGAGAGCACAGAATGAAATTAGAGTAAGATCAGAATCAATCTAACTCATCACATAGATATTCATTACTACTATAAAAATATGTATGCAATAATAAAGTCTCAACTACTCGCCTAAATCTAGTTAAATCTGAAGACATACACTGACGAAGATGATTAAAATCTTTAATACACTGATACAGAGGAAACATTTCAAACCTTGACGTTTTGTGTTCAGAAAAATATGATGTTTCCTTATTTCTTATTTTATGGGAAAAAAATCTCGAAATTTTAACATTACTGCTTGCAATTTACTTTATATACTTATATAAGGCATCTGAGAATGAAAATGGCGGCCAGTGTAAAAACACCATTTTGCGGTCTTCAAGAAGCCCGAGGAGCTGAATTGAACAACATGTAGATTATTCCCTTCTGCATTGTAAAAACTCTTTGTACGTCAGAGGAATTTCACCATAAAAGGAAACTATATGAAAGGTATGAGAAAAACAAATGTTAACTTCCGCTATTTTATTGATTTACACGACAATTGTTTCGTCATATAATGACTTCATCAGGTGAGTATTTAAACTGAGGTATACAATGCAAAACATGACCTTGAATACACAGCTCTGGTACAAAAAATAGAGGGGTGGAAAGAGATGGTTCACAATTAATGAAAAATATTGAGTAGGGAGGATCTGTTTAAATCTATTTGATCATTCAATAGAATTTGTCTTTTATTATATCTATTGATCCTTAAAGTTTCTAACAGATTCAGTTTCTGACTTTTGTTTTCGATATGTAATATTTCCTAGCTCATATTAAAATAATGGCCAGTCTCTAACAAACGGTTGGCATAAGCTGAATTCGGTTTATTATTAATGTAACATTTTTCATGTTCTCGCATCCTTGTCTGTTCCACATATGGTTTTTTGTTTTTAGGAATGACGTCTTTATTATTTTTTATTAAGCTGCCTAAAGAATTAATGGTTTTAAAAGAGATGTTGTATTTTTCTTTAAATATCTAGCAATCTTTTCAGATTTTTGGCCTATGTAAGTTAATGAAATAAATTTGGTTTCGTTTGAATTTAGAAATTTTGGATATACAAGTGATATTGCTTTCTTATAATTTATTTTATCAAGTAAATTGTCTACAATTAACGGATTAAAATGATTATTGAAAGCTATTTGTTTAATGGTTTTATACTCTTTGTCAAAATTTTCTTTCGTCATGGGTATGTTAAACAATCTATAAAGCATAATATTATTAGCTGACAACTTTTGTGAAAATGGATGGTTTGAAGTATAATGAATCATACCATCTGTATGTGTAGGTTTTCTGTATATGGAAAAGTCATGTCTATTATTAATTTTGGTGATTTTTAAATCTAAGAAATTGATGCTATTATTATAACTTCATCTTCCTGTGTGAATTCAATTGTTGGATATAATGTAATAATAATGTAATACGGATCTGATTGATTTAAAACTTGGGTTCAGCAGGAGAATTATAACGAACCTGTTCCTGAAAATTTTCCTGAGGATGGATTGATTAGAAGATTCAAAATAAAAACAAAATTTTACAAGCGGAGCTGCGTTGAGCACTTAACATTCCACGAAAATTCTCCCACAATCGAATTTAAATGTAGCATTTAGATGAAGAATGAAGATAATAATGATAATATTTGCTCTTTTTTCACAATCAAATTCATACATCGAAAACAGCTATGAAAACGAAATGGAATAAAATAAGAAGGAATGGTTTTTTACTTGATAGAAGGATTATTACAAATATGAAAATCAAAACAGATTTAATCTGTTGTCTTCTACAATTTTAATTTCAAAAAATTCTTTGAAGAGACTTTAAGAATTAAATTAATGTCTTTATAAGCACTGCTCATATTTAATAGACGTCAAAATTCATCATACAATATCAAACGGAATTAAGAAAAACCAACGAATACAAACTGTCAATTAAAATTAAAATATAAATAAGCAAACATTTTTTGTTTCGTTCCAGGCATGCGTAATGAACTCTTCAGACAAACTTACGAAGCCCTGTTTGTTACAAAATGTTGTTTTCCGATCCCATATGAATGAAAAATAACCCTTTCTCAAAAATATAAAACATAATTTCAAGAACTTCTCAAAAACTAATTTATTTGAAATATTCAATATATTTAAATAAATTACTTCAAAAAATCTCAAAACATGTAGCACATTCTCAAGAAATAATTAAAGTTACGATAAGATCAGTTCAACATTACATATAAAAAATATAATAAAATCAAATAAACAATGTATAGACTTACTCGGTGAATCTTAGGAATACACGGCCCTCAATAGAAAATAAAAGTAAACACTTTCATAGATCCAAGGTACTTATGTTCCACGTTCACAGAATCATACAAAGCTTATAAGGCACTTGGCCTCAGTTAAAACCGTGCAACACTGTATAATGAATTTCTTTATTTAAAAAACCTAATATAATTATATATTATATATAAAATAAAATAAGAAGGAATGGTTTTTTACTTGATAGAAGGATTATTACAAATATGAAAATCAAAACAGATTTAATCTGTTGTCTTCTACAATTTTAATTTCAAAAAATTCTTTGAAGAGACTTTAAGAATTAAATTAATGTCTTTATAAATATATATATTTGTAATAATCCTTCTATCAAGTAAAAAACCATTCCTTCTTATTTTATTTTATATATAATATATAATTATATTAGGTTTTTTAAATAAAGAATTTCATTATACAGTGTTGCACGGTTTTAACTGAGGCCAAGTGCCTTATAAGCTTTGTATGATTCTGTGAACGTGGAACATAAGTACCTTGGATCTATGAAAGTGTTTACTTTTATTTTCTATTGAGGGCCGTGTATTCCTAAGATTCACCGAGTAAGTCTATACATTGTTTATTTGATTTTATTATATTTTTTATATGTAATGTTGAACTGATCTTATCGTAACTTTAATTATTTCTTGAGAATGTGCTACATGTTTTGAGATTTTTTGAAGTAATTTATTTAAATATATTGAATATTTCAAATAAATTAGTTTTTGAGAAGTTCTTGAAATTATGTTTTATATTTTTGAGAAAGGGTTATTTTTCATTCATATGGGATCGGAAAACAACATTTTGTAACAAACAGGGCTTCGTAAGTTTGTCTGAAGAGTTCATTACGCATGCCTGGAACGAAACAAAAAATGTTTGCTTATTTATATTTTAATTTTAATTGACAGTTTGTATTCGTTGGTTTTTCTTAATTCCGTTTGATATTGTATGATGAATTTTGACGTCTATTAAATATGAGCAGTGCTTATAAAGACATTAATTTAATTCTTAAAGTCTCTTCAAAGAATTTTTTTAAATTAAAATTGTAGAAGACAACAGATTAAATCTGTTTTGATTTTCATATTCGGAATGGAATAGTATCAAGTGCTACAAATCACATGGAGATCATATAGTCCTCTAAATTATATGGTACCATATCAATTAAATAGTTGAACAATTTTTTTCGAAACATTTCATATCACTAAAAATTTTAGGTTTTTTGTAAGAGTATTATAAATTTTAAGACATCTATATTTAGCCTTCTTTTGACAAGTTGTAAGATTGTGTCTAGGATAAATATAATCTTCATTCCTGGTTTCTACGAAACCAGGAATTAATTTTATATTTTCCAAATAGATTCTTATTGTTCCTGATGAGGAGTACACATTTTTGAATATAAAGTGCATATATTATCATCAATAATTTACTTCTCTTGAATATACTCCTGCAGGATTCATTATACTTAATGTTGTTAAGTATTCTAATTGCTTTTTTCTGTAGAATGTGCAACGGTTGTATGTTTCCTGATCCATAAAATAAAATGCCAAATCTTAGTTTTGACTCTATCATTGCGTGATAAACCATTTTCAGGTAATTACTATGGATATACCAGCTTATAATTCTCAGACCGTAAATAGATGTTGTAATTTTGTCACATAGACAATTTGTATGTTCTTTTCAATTGAGGTTTTTATCTATATAAATGCCTAAAAATTTAGTTTTTTCTCGAATTTGGTATATTTAGTGTCTTTGTTAAGAAGTAGATAATTATTCTTGAACTATTCAGCAGTTTACCTTCATTATACATATAACGAATGAAAATTTACACATTTAAAACAACAAATTATTTTAAGACAATGTTGTTTTATTACTACTGAAACCTCTTGAGGCCCTTTTGTTACTTAGAATATTTAAATATTTCATATTCGAAAAACTACTAGGTCAGAATCAAAGTGAACATATTCTAAACAACACAAGATTAATCAACAGTACCTGGATTTTTAGAATCGTGGGAAAGATTCTATAGAATCCCAAATCAATCATTTTGAAGACACTCTCCCATAAAAGACCCCTGAAGCCCTGAATGAACTCCGGCCTTCCATCACTTATTCAACACAAAAAACAACTCTGGAGAAGATACAAGAAATTCAAAAGTGCGGACAAATTCCGTGTTCATCGTCAGTTATCCCCAGTTCCTTTTGGTTTCACTTCGATGATCGAAGCATGATGGTGTCTTATGATCTTCCGACTTCAGGCCTGCTGAAATGCTTGCAGAAACTTAGTCAACTTCATTTACTACTACCAAGATGATCAACTTCCTAATATCCTAGCCAGCTGTTTGAGTAAATGTATATCGAAAGTTGATTTCACACCTCAGAAAGTCATCAAACACATAGAGAATCTTAGTCAACTTCATTTACTACTACCAAGATGATCAACTTCCTAATATCCTAGCCAGCTGTTTGAGTAAATGTATATCGAAAGTTGATTTCACACCTCAGAAAGTCATCAAACACATAGAGAATCTTAGTCAACTTCATTTACTACTACCAAGATGATCAACTTCCTAATATCCTAGCCAGCTGTTTGAGTAAATGTATATCGAAAGTTGATTTCACACCTCAGAAAGTCATCAAACACATAGAGAATCTTAGTCAACTTCATTTACTACTACCAAGATGAGCAACTTCCTAATATCCTAGCCAGCTGTTTGAGTAAATGTATATCGAAAGTTGATTTCACACCTCAGAAAGTCATCAAACACATAGAGAATCTTAGTCAACTTCATTTACTACTACCAAGATGAGCAACTTCCTAATATCCTAGCCAGCTGTTTGAGTAAATGTATATCGAAAGTTGATTTCACACCTCAGAAAGTCATCAAACACATAGAGAATCTTAGTCAACTTCATTTACTACTACCAAGATGAGCAACTTCCTAATATCCTAGCCAGCTGTTTGAGTAAATGTATATCGAAAGTTGATTTCACACCTCAGAAAGTCATCAAACACATAGAGAATCTTAGTCAACTTCATTTACTACTACCAAGATGATCAACTTCCTAATATCCTAGCCAGCTGTTTGAGTAAATGTATATCGAAAGTTGATTTCACACCTCAGAAAGTCATCAAACACATAGAGAATCTTAGTCAACTTCATTTACTACTACCAAGATGATCAACTTCCTGATATCCTGGCCAGCCGTTTGAGTAAATGTATATCGAAAGTTGATTTCACACCTCAGAAAGTCATTAAACACAGAGAATCTGAAAAATCATTCTTCGACAGGCCTGTATGGACTAGGCCCATATCTTCTGAAAAATAATGCAGAGTCTATCTGTTACTTTACCTATAATCATCTACACATGCTTTAATAAAGCATGCCGACTTGCAGCATGGAATATCGCATCGGTGAAAACTATTTTCAATAATGTTTCTCATAAATTTATGTAAATTATGATTTTAAAATCTCAAAGCTTATTTGAATCTAGAGTTATATTGTCCTTCAAGAAGAGAATAATACGCCTTAATCTGAAGGAAAGACCTAATGATTGATTTGAGAGTTTTTGTAGACTTAACTCTCAGATGGTGAGGTAGATGATTAAATTCCCCTACATACCTGAGCTTAACCCTTTGAAATTTGGGAATTTTTGTTTAATAATTCAGAACAGAAGAGAAGTGATAAATCTATCAGTCAAGTACAGTGGACATCTATTAATTAAAATTGGCCTTACTAATTAAATAAGGCCTACATGATTTTGTAGGATCTAAGGTGAACATAATTCTCAGAATTCGCTACAGAATGGGAACCCTGCTTATTGTTACTGAATCACCTATAGTACGATAATGTATTATAAATGACTTTATACCAGACTGTAATAAATAGTTATAAGAAACTTGACTGACAACGATTCCTTTATTCTACTCAACGCATAATAACCTTCATTCAGTTTTTTACAAACTGAATGAATATGTTCTGTCCAAGACAATCCACTATCCATGTAGATACCAAGAAATTTTGAACACGGTTTTCACATAAAAGAATCATCAAAAATTAGATACCTCCCACAACGAGCAGCCTCGAGACCAAAGTTTGAAAATTTTTTTATGCACATTCAAAATTAAAACATATCCATTACACCAACAATTACTCATAATATTTTACAGTCTCTTGAAATCTCCTCAGGACTCCGCGCTGTGACACCAAATGAAATATCATCAACTAAAATAATGATAATCTCAACTTAAATATATTCTAGTAGACCATTTATCAAAAAAAGAAATAACAGAGGTCCTAGCACGACCCCTGAGAAATTCCCAGGGTTGCATCAGAATCACTGGATCATGTATCCTGCACTTAACCACGGGAAGTTGTCTTTGAAAGGTAACTTTCTATTCAGTCCAAAATGTACCTCAAAATCCAAGGTTTTAAAGTGTATTGAGTATAAAATCAAAGACTCTAAAACGATCGAAAAATAAGCCTGTTACAGAGATTAAAGTTTTCATCAAATGTAAGAGTAGCCGACTGTGTAGATCTACCTTGCCTGAACCATATTGGCAATTGGTCACAAGATTGAATCTAGTTATAGTTATAGGTAGTCCATTATATAATTGAGAACAGTCCTTTCAAAGAGAACACACTCAGAATGGATATTGTTTCTTTTTGAAAACGGAAATGGAAGTAGATGTTTTTATACAAACGGAATCATAGAGATGGAAATATTCAACAGGAATATGCTAATAATTTTACCGCTCTTATTACCTCGTCACCAACAACGGGTGCAAAAGTTCACCCCTGAAGTGTGCCAAAGATATTTTACTATTTATTGTTGAAAAAACACCGATACATCCTTTTCAGGTTCTGTGCTTACCATAAAGATTGATATCATATAAAATTGGAATGAAATGAGAAATTACTTTGTTTTCTATCACTTTTATTTACTGATTATACAGTGACTCGAGTTTCGTAGTGTTACTACATTTTCAATTTGAATAAACAAATTATGTCTCAACTATTATATATAAATATATGTGTTTGTTGATGGCTTAACTCGTCTTTAACAATACTTCATATAGTTTTATTCTTTCTATGAGATGCATCTAGAAGATTTTTCATATACTCCTAGTTATCTCTCAATGAATTTCCAGAATTAATTTTTCCTTCAATTCATTTCCTAATTCAACCTTATCATATTTAATTTAATCTTCAATCAGTAAAAATTTTTCGAGTTTGGACATACATATTTCTTTGTTTGCACGACTTTTAGGAAAATGAGTTAGATAGCGAGAAAGAACGGAAATTATTACTGATGGATTTTTCACCTTAAGTATAATACTCTTATTTTCCTCTAATATCATGATGTTATCAGTTTTACCGCAGTTTCATGAATATTAGCCATTCTCAGTCATTTAGTGTTCATAAAAAAATCAAAACGGTTTGAGTTATATGTTGATAAGGCTTTATGACGGTCTATATTACTTCCTGTAATTTGGTCAACAGGTAATTTACTTGGACTTAATTCGCATTTTGTTTGTTCAGTACGTTACTGAATATAAATAACGGAAAAGGTCTGAAATTATTGGTTTACCAATGTTGATTATAGTTTTCACTAGAACAATTTGTAACTTATTATTACGAACAAATTATCGGGGAATCGGAAATAGTTGTTTTATTAACAGATTTCAGAGTAAAGATCGTGCGCTTGTACTGAGAAACAGCATGCTATAGTTTCGCACAAATGTCTGTCTTTTCAAGCTGAACACTTGAAACCTTTAAGATAGGTTTGGAGTCTGAATAATTTGATGAGAAATAAGCGAACTTCGGAATTTTTCCCATTTTTCAACCTATAGGTTGTTTTTTTAGAGTGATAGAACTTTAAATTGAAATAAAGCACATTGAAATTAAGACTGAAGCCAAATTTTGTTCTTATTTGAAAGATAATTTCATGAAATGTATGTTTTGAAATTAATTTACGGCATATGTCCACCACGACTAGCTCTGAGGAACCGCATTCGACCAAACCAATTTTGGACCACTTTTTCGAGTAATTCAGGCCTTATTTCATCAATAACACGAGTTAAGTTGGCATCCAAAGCGTCTATTGTTTCTGGTTTATCACTTATCAGTATAAACCAATGACTCGACATAACCCCAAAGAAAATAATCCAGTGCAGTTATGTCGTATGATCTTGGAGGCCAATTAATGGGACCATTTCTCGAAATCTCGATTTAGAAAATAAATTTCAACAATTTGTAAACGTTGTTGCGGCGTGAGTCTTTCCATAATAATTTGTCAATGCTTACTGAACAGAAATGTCAAAACAACATGGCTTCTACCTTCTATCAAATAACACTCATCCCTATCGAAAGTTCTATCACTCTAAAAATAACACCCGATATTTTCCAAACTACGGACTTATCGATATGAAATTCAGTATTTGAAAATGGACCTAGACCACAACTTTCGAACGGAAGGAGATATTGACTTAAATTCTCAGCTTAATCTAAAGACCTATCTGTTTCTCTCGAATTCATTATTGAGTAAAATCAGTCTAATGGTTTTGCTTTATGATTGAAAAATTCGAAACAAAAAAAATTATATGAGCGGAGCATTAAACGCTATCGAAATCTCAGCAACAGTCCTACAATCGAGTTCAAATTCAGCACTTAGATGAATAATAACGACACAAATACTAATGCGAAATCTCAAGAGGATCGTATGGTCAGTGGTTTCAGAAAAATTTAGTGAGGAACGCAGCTAAACAACCCTAATAATAGTCGTAGGATTGAGTATAAATTTAGCCTTCGAATAGTTTTGGCCCTTATTTGAGAGAAATCCATTGTACACTTCAATTAAATTACACACCTATACAGGTGTCCCATTAATCAATGTCAAGCCGGAGCTGGGTGACTAGGAAAGTCGTACTGGTTATCAGAAAAATATAAAAAAATATATGTGGCTTGCTTTCGAAAGGATAGGCATTTATACGAAATTTAAAAATTTTGCACCCCATGATGGTCTTTTTACTCATGTTGCCACAAATCTTCACTTTTTCAAATATTCTTTTGTTATCTAACCCTGAATAATGCTTCTCTAAACTGTTGGATGAAAAAGAGACACTTTTTCCAGAAATAAAAATTTTACCCAGTTTAAACCGACTGTACTGAAAAAAAATTGTCCTACGCGAGTTGGCATTTGACGTCAAAATTTGGCGCATTTAGTAAGGATTTCAAAATGGTATTACACTTGGTAAATTCTCTTCTGAAATTGTAGACAATTTTTTCTTTGGAAATAATCCCGTTTTCAACAAATTTATCTAACTTAGTTGAAAATTGAATGTGCCATTCTTAAGTGCGTTTGAAATGAAATTCATTGGATTCCTTGAGTTCTTAATTGAATAAGGATATACAAGAAAATTAAATTGATCATTTAAGATGACTGTTCAGCGCAATATGCTGCCACAGTAAGAAAATTCCCACAGCAATAATACACTTTCTCCTCTATCGTACCCCACTAAAAGTATTGGATTCAAATCGGGTGAACGGGCGGGCCACAAAATCTTACCATCCCTATCGGGGTATTCTTGATTGAAGAATTCTCTTACTATAGCAGCATGATGTGCTGGGCAGCCATATTGTTGGTACCACATGATGACGTAAATGTTCAGTGGAACTTGTAAATCTTAACTTAATTATAAACTCAAGGAATCCACTCAATTTTATTTCAAACGCACCTTAAATGTCACATTAGAATAATTTTTGACTAAGGTAGATAACTTTGTTAAAAACGGGATTATTTCCAAAGAGAAAATTCTCTACAATGTCAGCATGAATTTAACAAGGCAAGCATGAGGAAGATTACTTCGTCTGCGATGCTAGAAGTAATTCAGAATGCAGTTCGTTTCTTGACTTACCCTCGAGTTTTATGCTAGGTATTTGTATTCGTGCGCATTAGATGGCGTTGTTGTTTGGCAAAAACAGTAGAGTTGCAATGCAGGGTGAGTACACTGATGAATAGCTAAAAAGCCATGAAACATGCTTATCTGCTGCTTTTGCCGGACAATCAAAAAAACCTATTCCATTTTATTGAAGTTTTGAATTGTAACACAGATGTATGTTGCACTATCTATATTTTGAAAATAATATATGAAAAAGAGTTAAATTAATAAGGAGATTTTATCATATTTGTTTACTCACTTTCGTGAATAATTATGGAAGTTTTATCACGTGCCATTCACATAATAAGTCTAGGTTTAATTTTTGAAGTCATCAGATTAAATAGTCCAAATGATTTAGAAGCATGTTCCACAAGAAATTCTGGATCTACGAGAATATTTATTACTTTGAAGTGTTATGTGATATCATTTAGATAAAAAACAAATTGAAATGTGAGTCAATATTTGCTTGAAGTAATATTAAATAACTTTAAATTCTGAATTATATCTTCCAAGTTCTGCAATATATATTGAAATCATATATAAAAATTATCTTAATGATAACCTTAACCTCAATATGAAATATCGGAAACAACTTTTCCACTTCACATTGTATAAATACAAATGTATTAACAAAAATATATAAGTATGTATATTAACAAACAAATTCCGACTATTTTAGTTGATTCTTCATTTTGCGAATTTTAGATAATTTTGGAATAGTGGATATTCTTGTATTTGTGTGCTAATATACATGTTTTGTTAATACGTTTGTATTAATACTTTTCACGTCTTGAGGTAAAAAAGTTTTTTCCGAGACATTGAAAAGTATTTTATTTTGATAACTTATAAGGATATTATTTTGATAGTTTTTGTTTATTATTCCAATATATATTGTAGAATATGGAAGATATGATATTGAATTAAATGTTATTTAAATCACTTCTATCAAGTATTGACCCACATTTAAATTTGTTTTTTATCTAAATGATATCACATAACCCATCAGAGTAATAAATATTCTCGTAGATCCAGAATTTCGCGTGGAACATGCTTCTGAATTATTTGGAGTGTTTTATCTGATGACTTCAAAAATTAAACCTACACTATTATTATGTCAATGGCATGTGATAAAAAAATGGATTGAGAAAATTTATCACAATTTATGGGGTTGAAAACATAATTTTTCAATCTTTTTTAAGATAAGAGAAACTTACTTTCATAATTATTCACCAAAGTGAGTAAACAGATATGATAAAATCTCCATATTAATTAATTTTTTTTTCAGATATTATTTTCCAGAAGATAGACAGTGCAACATACATCTGTGTTAAAGTTCAAAACTTTAACAAAGCCGAATAGGTTTTGTTCATCGTCCGGCATAAGCAGCAGACATTCATGTTTCATAGCTTTTTGGCTATTCATTAGTGCATTGCTCTAATACCAACGAATAAAACACAGCCATGCACCTATATCCGCCCTGCATAGCAACCATACTGTTTTGGCTAAACTAAGGCGCCATCTAATGCACATGAATACATATAATCAGCACAGAACCCCAGGATAAGTCAAGAATCAAACTGCATTCCAATTTTTTTCTAGCGTCACCGACGAAGAAATCCTTATGTTCAAGTAATATCCAGTTAAGCCGCTGTGTCAATTTTCTCCAATTGAATTTATTTAATCCGCGTATATTTATTACGAATATGGTATCGACTATGAGCATGGTAGCAAGGAAGTTTTTCGAATCGGGATAGTGCAACATGTTTAAATTCGAATCTTAAATGAAGACGAATAGGTTTTATTGATCGTCGGGCATAAGCAATTAACATGAATGTTTCATAACTTTTTGGCTTTTCATCAGTGCATTAATCCAATGCCAATGAATGCAACACAGCCACGCACCTATATTCGTTTATATATCGTATATATTACGGTGCTCTACACGTCTGTTAGTTTCTAGTCTGTCCTTTTTATTCCCATACACAAGGAATTTCCTTTCCATGGGATAATCTAGGGCCAATATAGTATATTTCATTGATTGTTTGCATGATCGTTGGGTCCAGTTTATATGTGATGGTTAAGATGATTTGAATAATGAATTATGTTGTTCATTTTGCTGCGACATGTCTGCCGAATTTTCATATATTTATACCAAGCTTTTTTGATATTTTTTTTGTATTTAGGTGAGAAATTTGTATTATTGATGTAGATCCTTGTTGGTGAAATAAACTTATTATTATTATGCAAATTCGCAAATTTCATTTTTAAAACTAATGGAAGCAGATAAATCGTAAAAACTTTTATATATAAGATTCTAATATTCACAGTAATTATTGGAAATCAATTTTTTCACTTGTTTTAAGATCATATTGAGATTTTTCTCCATTTCTCCTAATTTTTACTAGGGTAAGAAAGCAAATGAGTTTTTCAGTATAAAAATAGATTTTTATCGAGAAAAGATCCTGATTAATATTAGTCCCATTTCTATCAAAATGTATTTGATCGGTGAATAAGTGAATTTACCTAATGAACTTCTTGCTACTGTTTTTTTCTTCGAAAATAATTTTCCTCCTGTTCAAGTTAATTACTGTTGTGTAAATGGTAACTATGGAATAAAGAATCACTGTTTGTTATTCTGACCTGTTCAAACAAAAAATACATAGACAAACAATCAAATGATTAAGTGAAAGGAACTACTTTTTCAACTTACCAAGCGAGATCATTAATGTACACAAAACATAATATTCCTTAGCATCCAAATGTTTACAGATTTTTTGTATACTCCAATTAATGTCTCGGGAATCTGAAGGTTTTATTTAATTCGAGTACTCACGTTGATTTAACGAATCGGTCCTAAATTTGTTACAACATATAAATATTTGTAAGGTATTATTTATTTATTGCTTCATTATTTTGAGAATTTTAGATAATTTTCGAATAGTGAATTTTTTTGTATTTGTATGTTAATATACATACTTATATAATTTTGTTAATACATTTGTATTAATACGTTTCCTGCCGTTAAGTGAAAAAAGTTTTTTCCCAGAAATTGAAAAATATTTTACATTGATTATATATAAGGATATCATTGATAGTTAATTAAAACAAATTGTAGAAATTACTATGTTTTACTACAAATAAACAGATATATTAAACATTTTCTTGTGACCCGAGTTTCGGGAAGTGAACTATCCCATCATCAGACAACTGAAGACCTAAAAGTGGTACAGAGGTATTTAAACAAAAGTGATAAATATTTTGAATATTTCAATAGATTCTAGGTAACACCTAATAGTGGTACAGAGGTTTACAAGCGGAACGTGATAAAAAACCGGGTTAAGAAAGGGGGACCTTCTAACAGATATCGGAATGTCGCCAATCGACAAAGAAGGTTATTAAACAGATGGTACACATTTAAATATCTCAAATAATTTTTGGGGTTACATCTCTCCGTACAGTCATTCATTATTTTCACATTATTTGGTTGTATATCTCAAATATTTGGATTTACATAGCTCCTTACAGTCATTCATTATTTTTTACATTATTTTTATTGTGAACGAATTTGAAACTTTCAAGAATCAAGTTTCTTTTCTTTTAAATCTACATGTATAATATTCTTGAGATTTTTTTTTGTCGAAAGGAATTAGTGTTTTCTAAAAAATGAGTGGCAAGAGTTGAATTTTGTTTACTTTTCATTAAATTCATTTTATGTTCGTTGGAAAAGGTTTTAAACAGATGTTACTTTTTAAATATCTCAAATATTTTCGATTAACATAGCTCCGTACAGTCATTCATTATTTTTACATTATTGTTGTTGTGAACTAATTTGAAAATTTCAACAGATTCTAGATAATCGAGTTTTTTCCCTTTTGATTCTACGTGTAAAATTTTAAGATTATCTATTGTATGAAAGGAATGACCGTTTTCTACACAATGAGTGGCAAAAGTAGAATTTTGTTTAGTTTTCATGAAACTCATTTTATGTTCGTGGAATCTCGTCTTGAAGGAACATCCTGTTTGTCCTACATATTTATTACTGCACGTAGAACAAGATAACTCATAAATTTCTGATTTGTGTATGTTTGGAGTAGGATTCTTTGCGTTAAATAATACCGATGAAAATTTGTTTTGCGTCTTCAAGGCAATCTTGACATCTGATTTTGAAAAACTATTGGCCACTTTTTGACTTATGCTACCAAAGTACGATAGAGAAATGAATTTTTCATTTTCTTCAGTTTTTATGATGTGATAAATTTGGCTCATAGCTATTTTAGATAGTTTTCTGAACACGTTGAATTCTATTTTTCTATTTGAGTGTAATATTGAGTGTTCAAAAAACCCACATCCACTGATATATGTATTCCTATTGATTCCAATATCTCCAATATCCCATATCCACAAAAAATGTCAGCGTATCAATCGATGATCCATAGAGCTTTCGCATTACCCGTATCAGAAAATGACCGCGAAGCTGAAGTCCAAACTATAAAATGCATAGCTGCGAACAACGGTTTCAACCCCAATATAATAAATAATCTAATTCGACAGAAACTATCTAAAATAACCATGCGCCAAATTTATCCCATCATAAAAACTGAAGAAAATGAAAAATTCATTTCTCTATCGTACTTTGGTAGCATAAGTCAAAAAGTGGCCAGTAGTTTTTCAAAATTAGATGTCAAGATTGCCTTCAAAACGCAAAACAAATTATCATTGGTATTATTTAATGCAAAGGGCCCTACTCCAAACATACACAAATCAGGAGTTTATGAGTTATCTTGTTCTACGTGCAATAATAAATATACAGGACAAACAGGACGTTCCTTTAAGACGAGGTTCAACGAACATAAAATGAGTTTCATGAAAAATAAACAAAATTATACTTTTGCCACTCATTGTCTAGAAGATTGTTATTCCTTTCATACAATAGATAATCTCAAAATTTTACATGTAGAATCAAAAGGGAAGAAACTCGATTATCTAGAATCTGTTGAAATTTTCAAATAAGTTCACAATAACAATAATGTAAAAATAATGAATGACTGTACGGAGCTATGTTAATCGAAAATATTTGAGATATTTAAAAAGTAACATCTGTTTAAAACCTTTTCCAACGAACATAAAATGAATTTAATGAAAAGTAAACAAAATTCAACTCTTGCCACTCATTTTTTAGAAAACACTAATTCCTTTCGACAAAAAAAAATCTCAAGAATATTATACATGTAGATTTAAAAGAAAAGAAACTTGATTCTTGAAAGTTTCAAATTCGTTCACAATAAAAATAATGCGAAAAATAATGAATGACTGTACGGAGCTATGTAAATCCAAATATTTGAGATATAAAACAATAATGTGAAAATAATGAATGACTGTACGGAGCTATGTAACCCCAAAAATTATTTGAGATATTTAAATGGGTACCATCTATTTAATAACCTTCTTTGTACATTGCCGACATTCCGATATCTGTTAGAAGGCCCCTCTTTTTTAACCCGGTTTTTTTTATCACGTTTCGCTTGTAAACCTCTGTACCACTATAAGGTGTTACCTAGAATCTACTGAAATGTTCAAAATATTTATCACTTTTGTTTAAATACCTCTGTACCACTGTTAGGTTTTCAGTTGTCTGATGATGGGATAGTTCACTTCCCGAAACTCGAGTCACAAGAAAATGTGTGATATATCTTTTTATTAGTAGTAAAACATAGTAATTTCTACAATTTGTTTTAATTATGATCAACTACCAAATAGTAACGGCTGAAACAATTCAGTATTTTGATTGTTTTTGAATATGATTTTAATATATATTGTAGAACTTGGAGGATAAAATTCTGAATTTAAAGTTATCATTCAGATATTTGAGAAGCTATTCCACAAATTAAAGTAGGTCGGAGGACGTGTGCAGAATAGGATTTTCTTGGACTGCGACCTTATGTGAATTGATGTATGCTCAGAGTCTTATGTTTCATAAACAGTATTATGTTGTCGAAATATGTTATAAGTTTAGTTGGTATTGACCTTTCAGTGAGAAAACCGTGTTGTTCTTCGAAAAAATAAATCTGAAAAAAAGTTACCTTTTTCGTAAATAACTATAATACTACTCTGTCAAGAAAGTACCGGGAATTTTCAATTAAAACAACATTTTTACATTTAATCGTCAAAATTTATTGGGTCGCCTTCAAAATAGGCTCCATTTGCTCCAATACATCTATGCCAACGGCACTTCCAATTATCGAAACATTTTTTATAGGCGCTTTCCGGGATGGACTTTAGCTCTCGCGCCGAATTTTGTTTTATGGCTTCAATCGACTCAAAACGGGTGCCACGAAGGGGCAATTTTAGTTTTGGGAAGAGGAAAAAGTCGCAGGGAGCCAAATCCGGCGAATACGGTGGTTGCTGAAGCACGTTTGTTGAGTTTTTGGCAGGAAAGTCAGTCACAATTGTAGCTCGTTGAGAAGGCGAGTTATCGTCATGCAAAATCCATGAGTTGTTCGTCCACAAATTTGGCCGCTTCTTACGGATACGCTCACGCAAACGTTTCATAACGCCTAGGTAATACTCCTTGTTTACCGCCTGACCCTCTGGAACGAATTCGTAGTGCACCACGCCACGGATATCGAAGAAAACAATGAGCATCACCTTCATTTTCGAGCGGCTTTGGCGTGGTTTTTTCGGTTTCGGCTCATTTTTTGCCACCCATTCCGATGATTGCTGGCTTGTTTGCATATCGTACTCGTAGACCCAGGTCTCATCACCAGTTATAATGCGTTCCATGAATGTAGAATCGGAATTACAGCGATCCAGCATGTCTGAAGCAACCTGTTCGCGATGACGTTTTTGAAGAAAATTCAGGTCTTTCGGTACGAGTCGTGCGGCCATCTTTCTCATGCCCAAAATATCAATCAAAATCGTACGTGCGGACTCGTGGGATATCTTAAGATCATGTGCTATCTCTCTCAAGCTGGTACGACGGTTTTACAGCACCCTTTCCTTAATTTAATCGACGTTATCTTCGATCGAAGCCGTCGATGGGCGACCACTTCACGACCGTCCTTGAAGGCTCTGTACCACTGATATGCACGAGTTTTCGATAGAGCATTATCACCAAAGGCCTTTTGCAACATTTTCAATGCATTGGCACAAGAAAATTCATTTGCAACACAAAACTTTAAACAAATTCTTTGCTCAACGTAATCACCCATAGTAAAAATCGGCACGCACTCTGACATCTACTGACTTAATCAGCTGTTGCAAACACACTAGTTAACAGATCCCGCTCAAGCTTGGCATAGTAATTAAGGACAGTGGTACCAACCTAGGAAAAAAAAATTTATCTGTCTCATTGCCCCGCCAGATTTAAATCGATAATTCCCGGTATCTTGACAGAATGTACATGAAATATTAGAAATATACACACCTCGTCAAAAGTCTTGGCCCCCCTATCAACTCTCAACTCATATCATCACTGAAGGACAACAAGGCACCTGGTCCGGATGGTATTAGAAACGAAACAATTAAAATCATGAAGAATTTCATTTTGGAACCACTATGTCATGTATTCAATTTGTGCCTGTCTCAGGGGTTTGTCCCGAATATGTTTAAAACAGCTTACATAATACCGGTACATAAAGGCGGAGAAAAGGATAATATGAACAATTATAGGCCTATCTCGTTGACATCATCATTCTCAAAAATATTCGAGAAAATAGTGGAGACACGCCTTAGGGAGTACCTCACTGCGCACAAAATACTATCGCCGAATCAATTCGGGTTCAGAGAGCGGCTTGGTGCTCAGGATGCCATAGCACAACTCACGAGATTGATTTACCAGTCCATTGATGATGGAAAGCCATGCTTGGGGATTTTTATAGATTTGAAGAAGGCGTTTGATACGGTGAGCCATCGGCTGCTATTGGAAAAACTTGAACACCTGGGTGTAAGAGGGGTCGTTCTGAAGCTGTTTGAGAATTTCCTCACCGATCGTGGACAAATGGTAAAGCTCGGAGGAAAGATCAGTTCGAGCAGAAGGGTTTGCTGTGGTGTGCCACAGGGTACCGTCCTTGGGCCAATATTATTTATTTTATTTTTGAATGGTTTGCTCACCTCGGAATCCCCGGGTACGGCGATTTCCTTCGCAGATGACACAACCTTTCTGTATTGCGCAGACTCGTGGACTGAGGTTAGGAATATGGCAGAGATTGATCTGCAAAGGATAAATAACTGGCTTCGAAGTAACTTGTTGACAGTAAATATAGCTAAAACGAAGGTTGTACCTTTCACGCCATCTCGGGCCTCACTGCCCTCCTATAATTATGTTTCTTTCGGTGCGGAACAGGCTGGGATTGTTGATGGTGTTCGTTATCTGGGTGTTCACATTGACTCCTATTTAAGATGGGACATACAGGTTACTAATCTGAAAAAAAAGATCCGTTCATTGTTTTACAAATTTTACCAAATACGATATATACTACCTTTATCACAGTTGAAGCTTGTTTATGCTGCCTTGGCTGAGTCGCTGCTGAGCTACGGGATTGTTGGATGGGGTGGTGTAAGGAAAACTATACTTACACCTCTAATGGTCGTTCAGAAGAAACTTTTGAAGATTATGTCCTTTAAGCCTCCCCGATATGATTCGAATCAGTTGTTCATGGACTTGGGAGTCCTCGACGTACGACAGCTGTTCCTCAGGGTTATATTAGTTTTTGCAAAGGAAGGCAAAACTTTCCTCAAGAAACTGGATCATCCATATAACACTCGTGGAGTACTGAATGACAGCTTTCACTTGCCGAGAGCCAATAAGTCTATTGGTCAGAGATCCTTTACGTATATTGCACCTAGAGCTTTTAGTCTGATCCCTGAGAGGTTGCGCAGTATGCGGTCGAAATATGGATTCAGGAGAGAACTGAAGTTATGGATTCTTCAACAGGGTAGAAGATTTACTCACTTGTTGATTGACCCTGTCTAGTGGTTGAGAATTTTAGGTGTCCTTAACAAATTGGACTTTTGTTCGCTGATTGTTCCGCTCACTGATTGGCAGAATTTTGGGTTGGGATCAGGTTTTACCTCCTCTTTCTTCATGGATCTCTATGTATGTGTTTTTGAATATCACTAAATTGAATATTTGTATTGTGTAAGTTTTTACTCTAATGTTGAAATGTTAAGTATCCGTGATGTATGTGCGAGAGTTTTAGAGTCTATATCCATAGACAGTACCGGAAACGGTACTACATGGATTGTGTACTGTTTATTTGCTTAAATCTAGCACATTGTATTTATTGTTAATTCTATATATTGTTGTTGAGTAAATAAACTTATTATTATTATTATTATTATTATTATTATTGAATGTAACATAACAAATTTCTTATGTGGAATCTCCACTATCTTAACACTTAAATGAAAACAATAAACCAGCAAAAAATGTTTCTTTTCGGGAGAATACAGGTCGAAGTTGATCAGTTTTCAGCGAATAACGAGAGTTGTGATATTGAGAATTATTCCGTGGAAAATGCACGGCATCCAATTTTTCAGTTTGACCGGGCAAGAATAGTAGCCCTACATCAAGAATCTTTGTCGAACCACCAGACTGCGTAACGTTTGAATATTGCACGGCCTTCAGTAAGGCGCATAGTGGCCCGTTTCCTGCAAACCGGCAGCCTGGTCAACCCAGAGTAATATCTGCAAGGGAAGACCATTATATCGCGAATTTTACTCGAAGGAATCGAACAACCCTCTGAAGTCATCTGTAACAACCCTCAGAAGTAATTTTTTGAGGACCTATAGACTGGTAGTCTCAACCAGCACCATAAGGAGACGGTTGCATTCCTCAAATTTAAGGACAAGAAGACCTTTAAGAGTACCTCGGCTGTCACCTGAACATAAAGCAACGCGTCGGAAATGAGCAGAACACCGCCAAGACTGGCTTTTACCACAATGGCGCAACGTACTTTATTCAGAAGAGTCATGATTCGGTTTACAAAGTGATAGTCGATGAAAAAGGGTTTAGAGAGGTCCAAGCAGACTTAGAGCGACTCAATTTCGCCCAGGAAGTTGTGCCCTTTTAAGGCTGATTGATAATGTGCTGGGGGGGTATAATGTTCGGTCGCCGTACTCCTCTTATTATCGTTCAACGAACAATGACTGGTGCCATCTACGTAGAAAACATCATTGAACAAATTATTGTTCCTCTGCGCAACGAATTTGGGAATAATTTGATTTATCAGGATGATAACGTCCCACCACACCGCATTCGAAGGGTTCAAAACATTCTTCAAGAGAACAATATCCAGAGAATGAACTGGCCACCAAACTCACCAGACATGAATCTAATTTAGCACGTATGGGATTACTCAGGGAGAGCAATATCTAAGCGCCAAAACCCACCCTCAACTTTTCAGGAGTTGTGTTTAGCTCTGTAGGAAGAATGGAACGATATGCCTGAAAATTTCATTAATGACTTGATTCGTGGGATGCCTAAACGTATTGGGAAGTTGATTGAAAGAAGAGGTGGTAATACGGACTACTGAATTTGGATTCAGTTTTGGAATAACTATAATTAATCACAAATGAATAATCGATAAATTTAGATTTTTTCCCATTTTTCCTATTTTATCTCATCCTGCATAAAGCAAAGAGTATCAAAGAAAGATTTTCTATCAGGTATATTGCAGTTGAAATAGAGGAAAATATTTATCTTATTTCCAGAACATGGATTGTTTATTTCTTGCGAAACCTAGGGGGGTCAAGACTTCTGACGATAAGTCTATGTGATTTGCAAATAAGTCTATAATTCCCAATATCTCTTGGGCCGCCCTCTTGTAAATTGAAGTTATGATATCACAAATTCTTTTAAGCTTGAGTAAATATTATTTAATACATCGGGTTAAGAGTGATCTAATACAATACGATTGCATATTATCAAATATGAAATCCAATATTCATTACAAATGAATTAAATTAATAGGTACTACTATAAATTCAAGTTGTATCTGGAATTTTATAGTTGTATCAGACTCATATTTTTTCCAATTTCGTGCTTAACAAATGATATCGCGGGATATTTTATATTGAATTATAAGGAACTTAATCCACCTCATCGATAAAATGCGAAAAATAATATATGGCAATAAACAAAAGTCACAAAAAATACATAAAAAATCAATATATTTTAAGTTCCGTCATAAACCCCGAACATCATAGTTGGAAAGAATTAGCGGCAATGATGCTTCGGCAAGAAAATGTTTTATGCATGAGGGCCACACGGTTTTATTGAATTCGCTAGTCCCCGAAATAATAAATTTCCTTTCCTAATGCGAACTCTTACTGCTCTATTGGGTCGAAGGTGGGATAATTCGACTACCGTAAGAAGTGGCTGAAGTTACATGCATTTGTAGAATATACCAGGCAAATCCCTTAGCACGAGATTCACCGGAATGTGTTTATAATCCATCATATTATTCAAGACGAATGCTCTGTCGACGCGACGTTAGCATTTTCCAATGTCTGTCAAGCGTTTTTCTTGCCTTAACTCTCACTTCTGGATCCTGGGGAAATATCCTGGGGCCCTACTCACCAACTAGTATAATGGCGCTATCTCTCCCCACCATAATCCACTATTTCCTTCTAAATTTCCCGTTGCGATAAGGAATCATATTTTTTATTCTTTGTGCATTTGAATGGAACGAATATTTTATCGAAGCTTGTGAAAGAAATAATACTTACGGCTTATATAAAAAGTGTCCAAGTTTTCTCATTGAATTTGCCCCAATATCCTTAATACACACGTTCTTGTAAGCGAGAGAAATGTGTTTTTTTTAGAGTGATAGAATTTTCGATAGGGATAACTATGATTTGACAGAAGGTAGACGCTATGTTGTTTTGACATTTCTGTTCAGTAAGCATTGACAAATTATCATGGAAAAACTCACGCCGTAACAGCCTTTACAAATTGTTGAAATTCATTTTCAAAATCAGTGTTCTATTCGCTGAACTTAAAGAGTACTTCGTGAAATTTCTGGTTTACATAATCGTCCATCAGAGCAGCTTATTCGTCAAACTATCGATAGATTTCGGACAAAATTTTCTCTACTCGATGCAACAGCAACAACATGAAAAAGAACTGTAAGTACAGAAGAAAATATCGCTGCTGTAATTCATAGTGTTAATGATGATCCAGATTTGTCCCTTCGTCGACGTTCACAACAAGTTAGAGTCTGTGCATCCACCATATGGAAAATTTTGCTTAAAGATCGTGGTCTACACCCATATAAGATCCACTTGACCATAAAAAGCGTCGTTTTTTTGCTGATTGGGCCCTAGAACAGCTTGAAGTTGATCCACCTTTTTATCGTAAAATTGTGTTTAGTGATGAAGCTCATTTCTGGTTGAACGGCTATGTAAACAAGCAAAATTGCCGTATATGGAGTGAAAATAATCCTCAAGAAGTTCTGCAGGTTCCATTTCATCCTGAAAAATGCACTGTATGTGCTTTACACGCTGGAGGCACCATTGGTCCATATTTCTTTGGAAACGATGCTGATGCTAATGTTACAGTGAATGGTGCTCGTTACAGATCGTTGATCAATGATAATTTGTTTCAAAATTTGAATGTTATCGACCCAGAAGTGTTTTGGTTCCAACAAGATGATGCTACTACACCTCTTGCTGCTACAGCAACAATTGATTTATTGAAAGAAATATTTGGCAATAACATTATTTCGAGAAATGGCCCAATCAATTGGCCTCCAAGATCATGCGACATATCTCCACTGGATTATTTTCTTTGGGGTCATTGGCTTATGCTGATAAACCAGGAACAATAGACGCTTTGGAAGCCAACATAAGTAGTGTTATTGATGAAATAAGGCCTCAATTACTCCTAAAAGTAGTCCAAAATTGGTCTGGTCAAATTCGGTTTCTCAGATCTAGTCATGGTGGACATATGCCGAAAATTATTTTCAAAACATAAAAATTAAAAAAAATTGGCTTCAATCTTAATTTAAATGTGTTTTATTCCAATTTAAAGTTCTATCACTCTAAAAATAGAAAAGATTAAAGTATACGTCCAATTTCTACCAAGTAAATGCCAATACGATTGGAACCAAATTATGTTTCTTCGAATTGTTTCCGAACATTTCAAGACAACTGGCGGGAAATACTATCTGTCGCTCAATAAAGTATTCTAACTATCTGCACTACGCTAGTTTGGCGAGTAACTTCAAAAATTGATGCATTCAATAAAGGTTTTAAAATATATTATAACACTTGCCTGGGACACCATATATTTAAAATCTATCTCTAGTTCCAAGTGAACCTGTTACACATGTTTTGTTTTAATATTATATCTGCCTATTGTTCAAACGGGAAAAAGTTATTTGCGTCATAATTTATACTTGTGGAATTCCCAGAATCCTATGTAATCAACAATGAAAACAGAATTCATCCAACAAATGGTTTCAATTCCAGAGAACTCCCATTCGACGAGTCAACATCTTGATGGCCTCTAGGGGTTCCAGAGTAAAAATATAGATCTTTCCAAGCAGACTCTAGTGGAGGAATGAATTGGCTCACTTGTAGAAAGCTTAAACGACTTTATAAATAAGCTTATGTGTGATGGTTCAAAGTAAAATAGAGCGTTTTTTGTGTGCTTGTTCTAGGGAACAGCGTGCAGTTTTGTTCAGATGTTTGTTATTTTCGAATATTGAGCCGAAAATGGTCTCAAACGACTCTGTCATTGATGAAGAATCGAAGGCCAAATCTAATTCTGTTTGGCCGGTCCGTCCTTGAACACTTAAATTTTTTAACAGAGGGAGCTAGAGGCTTGAAGTTTTCAGGGTAGATTAAAGTACTGAATATCTCTGTCAGGTTCGTAAATGGGCTGAATCGGTCCAATGGTTCCGGAATACTTATCTGAAATTTGATGTTGGAGTGAAAAAAAATTGATCCCATGTCCTGCAAAATTTCGCGAGGATCGTTATAATTGGAAAATTGAAAAAAAAAATTCTGTGATCAGGATAATTGTTTTTAATTTTCAAAATAACGAATTCAATCAGGGTTGAATTTGGCATTTAGTTGTAAAATCAATCCTTGAAGTATTATGCCAAGTTTCGTAAGAATTGCAGGTGATATGAAGAATCGCACAAAGGCTCCTGACTTCACGTCATTACTTTCCTCTAAGATCTTGATTTACTATAAATAAATCAGATTTTTTAGGATTAATTGTATATTGGAAATATTTCTCCTTGAAATATTTGGCGAAGCAATTATACTTGGGAGTTCTAGAAAAAACATTTTGAGTTTTGAAAGAAGTCGATAACTATTGGATGTTTTTCGTAGAGTAATAAAACTCTCGATAGGGATAATTGTGATTTGACAGAAGGTAGAAGCCATGTTGTTTTGACATTTCTGTTCAGTAAGCATTGATAAATTATCATAAAAAGACCTGCGCCGCAACAACGTTTTAAAATTGTTGAAATTTATTTTCAAAATCAGTGTTCTATTCGCCAAACACATAGAGCACCAATTTATGGTTTACATAATCGTCCATCAAAGCAGCTTATTCGTCGAACTATCGATAGATTTCGGACAAAATTTTCTCTACTCGATTCGACAACAACAACAACAACAAGACAAAGAACTGTACGTTCAAAAGAAAATATCGCTGCTGTAAGTCATAGTGTTAATGATGATCCAGATTTGTCTATTCGTCTACTTTCACAACAAGTTGAACTCTGTGCATCCAGCATATGGAGAATTTTGAGAGAAGATCTTGGTCTACACCCATACAAGATCCAACTGGTCCAAGAACTAAAGCCACTTGACCATAATAAGCGCCGTTTGTTTGCTGATTGGGCCCTAGAAAAGCTTGAAGTTGATCCACTTTTTTATCGTAAAATTGTGTTTAGTGATGAAGCCTATTTCTGACTGAACGGCTATCTAAACAAGCAAAATTGCCGTATATGGAGTGGAAACAATCCTCAAGAAGTTCTGCAGGTTCTATTGCATCCTGAAAAATGCACTGTATGGTGTTTTTTATGCGCTGGAGACATCATCGGTCCATATTTCTTTAAAAACGATGCTGGATCTAATGTTACAGTGAATGGTGCTCGTTACAGATCGATAATCAAGGATTATTTGTTTCAAAATTTGAATGGTATGGATCCAGAAGTGTTTTGGTTCCAACATGATGGTGCTACACCTCATACTGCTGCCCTAACAATTGATTTATTGAAAGGAAGATTTGGCCATAACATTAATATTATTTCCAGAGATGGTCCAATTAATTGGCCTCCAAGATCATGCGACATAACTTCACTGGATTATTTTCTTTGGGGTTATGTCAAGTCATTGGTTAATGCTAATGAACCAGAAACAATAGACGCTTTGGAAGCCAACATAACTAGTGTTATTGATGAAATAAGGCCCGAATTACACGAAAAAGTGGTCTAAAATTGGTCTGGTCGAATACGGTTCCTCAGAGCTAGTCGTGGTGGACATATGCCGGAAATTATTTCTAAAACTTGAATGTCATAAAATTATCTTTCAAATAAAAAAAAATTTGGCTTCAATCTTAATTCAAATGTGTTTCATTTCAATTTAAAGTCCTATCACTCTGAAAAAACACCCGATATTTGATAGACGTATAAAATCGAAACTGATTATACAGTATCAAATGGATCTAAAAAAACCCAACAAATATAAATTGTCAATTACATTAAATATAAGCAGTGCTTATAAGACATTTATTTGATCCTGAAAGTTTCTTGAATACATTTTTTGAAATTAAAATTGTGGAAGACTAACAGATTAAATCTGTTTTGATATTCAAATTTTGTAATAATCCTTCTATCAAGTAAAAAACCACTTCTTATTATTTTATTTCATATATTATTATACAAGGATTTTACATAACGAAATTTATTATGCAGTGTCGAATGTTTTAACCAAGACCATTAAAGTGCCTTATAAACTTTGTGTGATTTTGTTATGAGCATAGAACATTGAGTACCTTGTAGTACCTAGTACCTAGTAGTTTGAATGTTCAACAAACAGATATACGTATTAGGTAAGTTTATTTATTGTTAAATGATTTTATCTTTATCAAGTAAAAAACAGCTTCCTATTATTTTATTCAAAAGCGATAATATACATTTTGTCGAAAATCGTAGAAGCAGCTATCAATCTCGAAATTGTTAGACACCTGGAGACCAAAGATATCATCAGTGACAGACATTATGGTTTTCCGAAACACCGATCGACAGGTGACCTCCTTAGGTGTGTGACTTAAGTGTGGACAAGGACTATTGAGCGGTATGGAGAATCTAAGTCAGTTGCTTGGGACATATCTACGGTTTTGAATCATGTTTGGTAAAAGGCTCTTCTGAATAAGTTACGTACGGTTTTTCTGGTATTCCCTGCAATTGGATGAGGAGTTTTCTCACTAACAGGACCATTCTTGGGGTCGTAGATGGTTTAAACGGTAACGCCGGAGCACTCCAAGGATAACTTTTGTTGCACACCCTTCCTCATTAACATAAACGATCTTTTTAGTAAGACCAAGAACCACATTGTGAGCTTCACGGATGATAGCACGCTGATTTCTTCTTTCATCAGTGATAAACCTTTGAGCATCGTTTAGTCTTACCTCAGTTCGAGACTTCTGACTTCATGATCTAAAATCAGGGGCTTCTTGGCATGACTGTCAACTCTTCGGTCTGTGAGGGAGAATATGTGGTTAATATAGCAAAGGCTGCTGCGAATAAGATGGAATATTTGTTCCAGGCTAGGAAATATTTCTCTGAAAATCAGTTCTTCTTTTGAATAAAACCCAGATATGACCATGACTCGAATACTGCTCTCATGTTTAGAGCTCAGCACCCAAGCATTCCTTATACCTTTTGGATTTCTTCTAGAAAAGATTAGTACGACAGTCATAATAGCCAGTTTGTAGTCGGTGGAACATAGAAGAAGAGTAATCGACTTGTGCTTGTTCTCTAGATACTATCACGGTCGGTGCTTCACGTCACTGAAGGAAAAGGTGCCAGCTACCGTCAGATTTACACAAGGCACTAGGGCTGCGTAACGAGTACATTCCTATGCAGTTGAATGAAAAATTTATCTTTATCGGAAGTCCTACTATTGAACTGGACAGTTGTGGAACACGCTTCCAGCTGATGAGTTTCTTTCAGTGTGTAATCTTCAACTATTCAAGACGATAGGACACAACTTTCCACTCGGGCCACCAACTAGGTGAAAAAGGTTTTTCTATCCTCGGACGGTCAATTATAAAAAATCCCTTAACTTTAAGGATAAACATGCTGCAATACCAAAGAAAATAAAAATTGTGCAATTCAATAATTTATTAAAATTTGATTATGACCTCAAATTTCACCCCGCAACAAATGTCGAAAATGCAAACTCCGTTTAAATTAACGATGCCGGTAATCGATTTGGCGCCCTCCCTTCCTGTGATCATAGAAGCTGGCATACACAGATGAAATATACATTCAATTTGAAGACACGTAATTTGGCCTCCCGAATTCATTACCCTGCATACGTAAGTCATGGTGTATACCCGATATCAGCTTAATTTATATTGCCGTTCTTTTCCGGCCCGCCATAACTCATTTGCGTTCGGCTGTGCCGTAGGACGCAGTCTGCTGATAAATGGCGGGAATTTCCCGAATGTACTATATTGATTTTATATCTGGGATAACTTGCACCAATTACTTCCATTTTAATTCCGATAATGCATTGCCATGGCGTTTCTCGTTGCATTTATTCACATTTTCAACGACCGATTTCCAAGTTTCCGGTATTAGAATGCGACTGATTAATTTAGACTTATGCACAATGGTTCAGTTTTCGTTTGGAGAATTCAAGGAAATATCTAGATGTTGTGGAGAGGCTTATTTGTTTGGGGCTTGTGCGATTTCTCTTCGATCGACTTTATTTGTAGGAAATTTTATGAGTTGGACTGCATCTTAGAATTGACTCCCACGTTTGCTGCATATGGGGCGAAGTCCTGGGTTCCCCGACGTCCTGGGCAAGGAACAACTTAGATTCGCGAAATGTTTTGCCATGAATCAGATTTTCGGACTCTGTAAAGAATTGGGCAATAATGCAATGAATGAGAATCTTTTAAATGAGGCAATAATAATAATATGTCTGACGAAACGTTTTGGGGATTCATACCATAGATTGAAATCATTAAGAATAGACCAATATAATTGTCCTTTTCCCTAATTTTAAATAATTCCAGTGTCACGATGTTTATCCGGGATTAACTCCGAAACTACTCAACCGATTTTAATGTTTTTTTTTAATGTGTGCTCCTCTCCGACTTGACAGATAGGATAGTTTATTTATCGAATTTAGGATTGAAATTTTATTTATGGTGAATTAATTGTTTTTTATCTAACAAAGAGATATAGTTCGATAAGATTCTAACAGATGACGGTATAAGGTAGTCAGTTGACTGAATTGAGTGAGTATCCAACAGATGACGCTATGTTAAAAGTACTATCACTTTAATTAATAACCTACAATTCATTAATATAACCGACCACGTGTTGCTTAGTCCTAAGTATAAGAAAAATTTTCATTATAGTAAATGAAATTCGGTGAAATTATTCTCACTTTTTTTAATTTTTGGTGCTTTATTGTTTAGAACTTTTTTATCAAAATGAATATATGTAAGTATTATCACATCACATATTCATATTATTATACTGTACTAGCTGATCCAGCAAACGTTGTTTTGAAATATGAATTATTTCTAGGAAATTTTTTTGATTATACTTCATTTAATAATTGTTTTTTATCAAAGTAACAAATATATTTTAAATTAGTTATCCGTGTTTCTATTACTAATTATGGCAATTGAAAAATAATTGAATATCAATCTTTCATGAACTAATTGAGAGTGTATTTTTGGATATTCTTAATAATCACTTAGACCATAATTGGCTCAGTAATCGTGCAATTTTAGCGGCAAAAAATGTTGATGTCGATGAAATTAACTATCGAATACAAAATTTATTGCCAGGCGATCTAATGACTTTTATGTCAATTGACACCATTGTTGATGAAAACCAGATCGTCAATTTTCCAATTGAATTTTTAAATTCTTTGGACTTACCAGGAATGCCGCCACACAATCTTCGTCTCAAAATTGGTTCACTGGTCATTCTATTGTGTAATTCAAATCCACCAAAATTATGCAACGGTACACGATTAGTCATCAGAAGAATTATCGGAAACGTGCTTGAAGCAACGATATTGACTGGAAGGTTTAAAGGCGAAGTTGTCCTGTTACCTCGAATACCTATGATACCATCAGAATCTACAATTCCTTTCAAAAGGCTAAAATTTCCGAAACGTTTGGCTTTTGCGATGACAATAAATAAGCAGGGCAAACATGGCTATTTGTAGCTTAGACTTGGAGAACCCGTATTTCTCCCATATGTTGCATGCTCCCGTGTTGGAAAACCATTGAATTTATTTATTTTGACGAAAGACAGATTAACGAAAAATATTGTTCATCGCTTAGTTCTTAATTAAATGAAAGTAATGATTATTAAAATTAAATTAGGTAAAATAATTATAAAATAATTATAATTTCAGTTTTAAAAATCAGCATTATATAAGTCATTCATTAAATGAATAAAAATTAAACAGATTAAATCTGTTTTGATATTCAAATTTACTATCCGTTGAAATTTAATTTGCACTTTTCATCATTCTTTATCAATCACTTACTTAATAATACCAATAGTACCAAATAATTAAACCAAAAACAAGAAAACTACAGCAACGCGTGGCCAGGTATGCTAGTCTACATTGGCTCCCTGATCGCTTCCACAGTTCACTACTTTATTGCCTCAATAGGAGAAAAGGGATCTTTAAGTATTTACTTAACATGTTTAGGATTGTCTGATTTGGGTCGCCCCCCATGACATTGTAGCTTGACGTGCTGGGGGCGCTTGTCTTGACTAAAATTCTAGTATCATCCAGGTGCAATGAAGGGTTAAGTCTTAAGAAATGGAGGGCTGAGCTACGTTGATCAACTCAGTGACAAGGAAGTCCGTCGCAGCCCAGGGCCTCTCCCTTATAACTAACCTATTCTACCCTATTGTAGTAAATCTCCGGATTTTTCTGTCCAATAGTTGATTGCGTTATGTATCATACTGCGTTACCTCGAGAGGGTGGAAGTCCTTGGGAAGTATTCCTACGACCTAGCCACCCAATTAGTGTTGGTCTCGAAGGGGCACTGATTGACAGTCCGCATACTGGACTAGGAGGGTATTCCCTCTATCTGTTCGCAGACACTCATGTTCAGGATATCTCGAGAAATGCTTCAGGGTTTAGCGGGAGTTGACGGTTGGACCGGCCTCGTCCTGAACCAGAATCGATTTCGAGACGTTTCTGGGGTTTGTGGATCTCGACGATACGGCTAGACCGTTGGTGCTTGAAGCAAGGATCAATTGAAAGACTTCACAAGGGTTCGTGGGTTTTGACGTACAGGCCGCATTGACGGTGCTCGTACCAGCATCAATTGAGGCATCAATCTTGGACTGTCTTAGTTCATGAGAATGCGTTCAGATGGATAATAAGAAGCCCCTTTCGGCGTGTGAGTTGCGTCTTAACTAACTCTGACCATGCAGAGCTAGTAGAGTTTGGATAGTGCTTTGCTGCTACCAGTCATATGGTTGTGAGTTTTCGAACTGAAGCCCAGACTGAAGGCTGGTGGGTTCAGCTCTTCGGAGTGGTTCTCGCCATGCGCGATGATAAGGAGTAACCCTTATCACACTTTCTGCCTCTTGGGGCAGACTGTGGAGATTGCTAACTAGTCACTTGATGAAAGAGCTACGCTCACATTTCAATACACAAACTGGTAGAATTCACGTGTCCGATTTGGGTCGCCCCCATGACATTGTAACTTGATGCGCTCTTGAGAGCTCTTGGAAATTCTCTACAATGAAATTGCATAAAATGTCTAGGAAACTCTGTTTCATTTTATAGACGTATAGAATTATCAGCGCATATGAGCGTCAGTTAAACAATAAAGAATAAAAAAACATAAGATACTGACCTTAATCATCCAGGTCTATCACCCGAGACAAATTTGTTTCGATTGAATATTCAGGAATAACAAAATCCATCACCAAAAAATGTTCCACTTGAGGTCCTTTTCATTACCTTCTTTAAGAAATAGATTGCATATTCTCCAGAAGGGGAATTCAAAATTATTATCCATATCCTCCTCAGTTGAAAGTTATTTGGGTGCTAAATAAAAACAGTCAATAAAATTCATCATATATCTTCTATATCATATATCAGGTGTTTTTTTTAGAGTGTTAGAACTTTCAATAGGGATAACTGTGATTTGGCAGAAGGAAGAAGCCATGTTGTTTTGACATTTCTATACAGTAAGCATTGATAAATTATCATGGAAGGACTCAGGCCGCAACAACGTTTGCAAATTGTTGAAATTTATTTTCAAAATCAGTATTCTATTCGCCAAACTTATAGAGCACTTCGTGAAATTTATGGTTTACATAATCGTTCATCAGAGCAGATTATTCCTCGAACTATCGATAGATTTCGGACAACATTTTCTCTACTCGATGCAGCAACAACAACAAGATAAAGAACTGTACGTACAGAAGAAAATATCGCTGCTGTAAGTTATCGTGTTAATGATGATCCAGATTTGTCTATTCGTCGACGTTCACAACATGTTGGACTCTGTGCATCCACATGAAAAATTTTGCGTGAATATCTTGGTCTACCCCCATACAAGATCCAACTGGTTCAAGAACTAAAGCCACTTGACCGTCGTCGTCAAGCTCTACAACAGCTTGAAGTTGATCCACTTTTTTATCGTAAAATTGTGTTCAGTGATGAAGCTCATTTCTAGTTGAATGGCTATGTAAACAAGCAAAATTGCCGTATATGGAGCGAAAACAATCCTCAAGAAGTTCTGCAGGTTTCATTGCATCCTGAAAAATGCTCTGTATGGTGTGCTTTACCCGCTGGAGGTACATCGGTAAATATTTCTTTAAAAACGATGGTGGAGCTAATGTTACAGTGAATGATGCTCGTTATAGACCGATTATCAACAATTATTTGTTTCAAAATTTGAATGGTATCGACCCAGAAGTGTTTTGGTTCCAATAAGATGGTGCTACACCTCATGCTGCTATCGTAAGAATTGATTTACTAAAATAAATGTATGGCGATAACATTATTTCGAGAAATGGTCCAATTAATTGGCCTCCAAGATCATGCGACATAACTCCACTGGATTATTTTCTTTGGGGTTATGTCAAGTCATTGGTTTATGCTGATAAACCAGAAACAATAGACGCTTTGGAAGCCAACATAACTCTTTGTATTGATAAAATAAGGCCCGAATCACTCAAAGAAGTGGTCCAAAATCGGTCTGGTCGAATGCGGTTCATTCACCAAATATTCTGTTTGGAAGCGAAATTCTATGAATGTGGTCAACCAGTAGAGCACTATTTAAAAAAGTAGGCTATTTCACATATCATAGACTCAATGTCTGAAAATTTTCATTCTATATCTATGTAAATACATGTAAATACCGATTCTCTCATTATTCATAATCACTTTTTTGTGGAAAACGTTCGAAAAATTAAATTAATCGGAAATTGAATAAAAGTGCTATTTTTCTCATTTATAATTCATCAATTCACCTAGGAGGTTCAAGCTTCAAATTTATAATTCTATGCAACAGTATCTATGACACGTATTGCCTTGTTATCACTCAATAACCAAAGTAATATTTGAAGCTCTTATAACTACACTATATTCATCGTATCGGGTAAACATTGCTAGTTCGTGGTTTGAATATAGTTACACCAAAGATATATGGAATGGTTGGTTAATTGAAATCGCTTCGACTATGAAGATGAATTTTCCATGAAACACTTGCTTCGTGTTTGCAAGTGCCCTATGTGACCGCAATCTCCCAATTAATCAGACTAGGGTCAGGAGGAAATTGATTGAATCAAACAATACGAGTCAATATTTTCATTGGAAACGCCATTTGATTGGTTAGTTCTCGGCAAACTATTGTCAAATTTTTTAGTTTATACAGAAGGGACATTTATTCTTGATATCTAATACATTTAGTTGAGAATTTATTCGAAGTTGTTTATTACTTAGGTCCGTTTTCAAAAGGTGGCTATAAAAATTTATTGTTCAATTGCTGATTGTCGCAGGTTAAGGCAATGGATATCCACCGATAACATCCAGTTTGAATTGTTTTGAGTTTCGTACAAAATTTTGTTACGCTGTTGAAGATGTCAGATCTTTTGATACCTAAGCGGGTAGTTATAATTCTTTGTTATAATTTTGAAAAAATTGCAGCTTATCCTATGCTTGTGAAACTTTACGGTGACAATGCTCCAACTAACAGGTTTCGGCATTTCAAAAGTGGTGATTTTAACGTTGAAGATAGACACCTCGCTCGAGCCTAAAAATTCAAAGATGATGAATTACAGACATTACTCGATGAAGATCTGAGTCTTACGCAAGACGAGTTTACACTTGTTGCAATACGTTGGGGCTAACCCAGGAAGCAGTATCTGTACGTTTTAAATATGTGGGCCTAATTCAAAAGTGAGGCAATTCAGTAATTTACGAATTGATACCAAGAGATTTGGAAAGACGATTTTTTCGTTTTAGCACTGATTTTTATAATTTAATTGAACAATTTCTTAACCTTTTTGGAGCGTGTATCTTTCCATGATTAAATGCAGTAACCTACTGAACACAAATGTTATGGAAAACGTCAAAAATAATATAAGCGTTGTCATTATAATCATTTTAAATTATATCATTTCATTTTTGGGGTCTATCTTTAGCTGCCAATTCTAGAAACTGTCGATCTGAAAGGAATCGCTTTTTTTCAAACTGGAACAAGACTATTGGATTTTTAACTTCGAAAATATAAGGAAGAATGAGAACATATTTCAAATAACTTCGGAATCATTAAACCAATTTTTACCACTAAAAAGGACTTCTTAGACATTTGAGCCTCAAATCTATCCTGAAAGCTACAAGTCTCTAGCTTATTCGAAAGTTAAGAGTTTTTAAGATGGACTGGACAGTCCGGATAGAAAAACTTTGGCCACGAATTCTTCATCAGTGAGCCAACCTAGCCATTCGAGAACATTTATCGCTCAAAATTCGAAAATAATAAATGTTTGGCTGAAAGATAACACCGTAGAAAAAGATTGCAAAACAGAACAATAATGTTTTAATGAGAAAATAGTTTAGTATTTTGAAATGCTCACTGAATTGGCCATAGTTTGAGTTTTCTTACCATATTCAAGGTAGTTGATTACACAGAATAATGACAGTGAATAAATTTCACCAATATAGTAATAACAGTTTGACCAATACTCCATTAAAAATGGAGACAAATAAAACAGTAAAATAATGTATGAATTCTAAGGTTTAGGTAAAATTTCGAACAAATAGTTGACTTCAGTATTTATCATATACTAGCGCCATATATTGCACGCAAGTATATATAGACGACATACCAATGTATTTATCATACACTAGTTCTATCTAGTTCAAATATGCATACACGACATATCCTAGTGAACCAATTCAAGTAAAGAACTGTATTTCAGATTTTTTCTAACGTTACATATGCATATACATATACTTGGGCTTGTTTACGTTTAGATTTGTTAAATAGATGTATATTACACTGTCTCGATTTGTAGAACTTTCTATTACCATAGCTCATACTCCTTATTATGTGAAACCAAAATTGCTAACTCACCACAGCGAAGGCTGTGATAAAAGATAAGAGAAAATGAAGCTAAAACGCTTTAGTTTGCGTTAGCGATTTTTTCCATCAGTACATGAAACATCCTACTTTATAAAATGCCCCATAGTGCGCCAATGAAAAGAGAAATAAATCTTGTCTTTCCTGAATGAATGCCAAATTGTCAACCTGATAGTGAAAATGCAAACTCTTACTCCCTATCTATTTATTTCACCTTAACAATTGAAATAGTTATTCTTATTTACAATATAACATAGTGTAACAGTTAGCTTGATGTCCGAAATTTACATAAAGACTTATCTTTGAAATTCTTCTGGAATATTGTTTTCCAAGGTGTCGGAATGCTGGTGCTTTCTCCAAGAATAGTTAATCAGCAGGTTTTCAGTTTAAAATTATTCCAAATGACCAGTAGAGCATCGGGAACCAACATGGTGCGGTAATAAGATACTCTAAATCCGGCACAAGGAAGATTGTCTGGTATTAAGACAATCCAACCAAACAGACAATCCAGCAAGATTGTTCAGTTCTAAGATCATCCGGTACTAAGATCTTCGGTACAAAGATCTCCGGTACTAAGACTGTAAATTTCAAATCTTTAAGATAGTGTCTGCAACACGTAATCTCACTCCCAGTGACTCTAGATGTTATTAAAATTATTTCCAATTTAATAAACATGAGATGAAATATCCAGAACACAGGAAAAAGAACACGTTATACAATCATGAGCATAAGAAGAGAAATTAAATGCATAATATCATATAAAGGAACATTTTAATCTGTGTAACCTGTAGAGAATAAAATAAATCATAAATAATAATTGCCATTCACAAAAGCAGAAAATATTTTTATACGTATTACTTACCGCCTTCTAATTAGACGTCTTATAAAAAACAATAAAACTTCAATATTCCTCGATTTTCATGGGTTAGGTACGTTAATTCGATAAAAATACTACAAGGTGTGCCTTCGAGTAACCTCAGAAAGAAATATGGGAAATTCTACGCTTCTTGAAATCAATGCAACTCTAGAGCGCATGCGATAGCAGCGTCGACTTTCATTGCGGAAGCTCTAAACGTCTTAATGGTCTTAGTTTAATCACATTATTAGAGCATTTTTCAGCGATTGAAATACAAATTAATTTGTATATCACTGTTAATTAACAGTGATATGAGCGTTTTTCATTATTATAAATGATTCAAGTTATTCATATTGCTTTTTTTTCATAAATGTACTATCCTTTCATATAATAAATTTTTCGTCGCATCAGTTGGAGAATTTACTATATCTGGATTTCCATAAGAGGTAACAAATTCTCTCAATTGGGTTCTGGCCATTTTTTTCACGTCAATAAACAGCCAAATACGATTTCTTCACATTCCTCCTACACACGAAACGAATGGAACACAAATAACCCTAGTCACGCTGTGAACAAGGGAATTCAACGATGCGAAACGAAAGGTGTCGATGATCTTCTGCTCAGATCGCCGCTGAGTGTATTGAAGTACAAAAAATACAGAATTGCCGACACTGCGGTATCTTATTGAATTGTTTTGAAAGAACAACATTAATAATATGGATAATCATAGTTCTCGCATATCGCTTGTTGAAACATATTTAAATTAATAAAGTGAATAAAAACAAGTTGGCATGAGTTTCACTGTTTATTTCACTGTTGACATATATGTTTCGGGTTTTCAGACCATTTTCAAAACTGGAGAGAGTAGAACTTTGAATCCCTCTTATAAAAAGGATTCAAATACTTCATATGAAGAGTTGGCAAATAAAATGTAGACACCGTCCTTGTAGGCAACCTTGAAATATTCAAACTCATTTTTACAATAAATCAGGTGAGTTGATTTTGCCACTCTTTGAGCGAACCTGGTACACTGCACTTCGCGTCTCACCAGTAAAGACGATATCTTCATCTTATCCATGATGTCCGACGGATCAGCTCCTCTTTCAGGTTTACTACCAGTTTGCTTGAACAACATGTACTTGAAAAAATTCCAATTAATACGTTTCAATGGGAATAGGTGACAGGGATAAAAAGGAGACCATATCAAACTCTCATACTCTATTATCCTCATCACAAGATGAGTACTACTGATACTCTGAGTACCGGCAGATCACTGAACTCTATTGTGTTTCTGATAATAAATCCCAGAGTTCTGCTGGCCGATGAACACAACTCTTCAGTATGGAGAACGTATATTGGACAACTCTTAGATACTATACGAGGAAACAGTTGACATTTGTGCTTCTGCAATGAATCTATAATCAATAAACTTGCTAGGGTAACACGTCCCATTTAGAAACATTTTGAAGCGGCGTGGCTAATAGTAGGTTAGGATCGGAAGTTCTTTCGATATAGTTGCCATAAGGAAGCCTGTATCCCAATAATTGACCAACCCAGGTATTTCCATATCCTTTCGTTAAAGTAACCCATATACGTTGAGTTTTATCTATGAACTATTTACATAGTATTCACAAAGTATAAACTCAAATTATACGCTACGAGAAATTGAGTTCCTACATTAATATTTAGAAAATATTTTTTGCAGAATCGTTTATAGAATTCAAATAAGGTGTCACATGCTCCAAAGTGTTATTTAGGATCTCGAAATAAGGTTTGCTACCTCCAGAAGGATAGATCAGGGAGAGGTGAAAATTACGTTGTTTTGAAACCTCGAAACAGGTTTTTAATTTTTTGTATCGTTTTAATCTAATTGGCGACATATAGTTTTCGGTGGGCCTCAGTATAAATTATACGATATACGTGTATACATTAAATACAAAGTTGAAACCAACTAGTTAACTTGTGTTAGATATAAACACTTCAGTATATGTGGTTGCATCACATATAATTTCATGTAAGAGCAAATGTTAGTTTCTGTATCTATCTAATCTCGGCGAAAAGCGAATAGAACTGTCAAAACAGGATGGCACACAGTAACAAGAAATTAATTGGACTTCGTTTGAAACGGCTGCGATTGGAAAGGAATGGGATATATCGAATCGTATCTTTCCTACGTCAGTTCCTATATCGTCCATTTTCAATGCAGAGGCGGTGATTACACGTCAACCAAAGATATAGAAGAGGAGTATTCCAGGACGTTAAATTGGTTCTCTTAATGAAACTGTATGCAAACCGAAATGGTACGCTTGGTTTGACCAACTGACTGAGTGAATGGTCTTATACCAGTGGACCCCATCTAACCAAGGATGGGGGAATGCTTATAAATTAAAAGGTATCTAACCAAACTGCAAAATTACGTTCTCATTTGTGTGAGTCATTGTTGTGAATGTATATAGAAAACTATGATTACAATGATTTCAAAATCCCAACTCAGACTCAATTCCTCGAATATTTGGAACATTCTATCCTTAAATAATTGAGAACAATGAAATTAGTCATTCTGTCCTATAATTCTATTATAGGAAAATTCCTCGAATATTTGGAACATTCTATCCTTAAATAATTGAGAAGAATGAAATTAATCATTCTGTCCTATAATTCTAACTAAGAATAGAACATTATCGAACATATAATTTCTAGTTTCAAGACCACTGAGAAGACATATTTTTTTCTATACAGAATATCCGAGTTATCTCTGGCCAAGATTTTTTTAAAGGAAATGGATAGGAAGATTCGGACCTATCAGATGGCCTGCTTGAAGTTCCGACTTTACATCTGTAAACTTTTTTCTTCCTTTGGGATGTTTTAAAAGATATGGTGTATACTGCACCACTTCATCCTCTTGACCAGTTAATACTAAACTATGGCAATTTGCTATGGCAATGGCGGGATCAGTTGCGGAAAGCTGTGGATTCTATCCAAAAACGATGTAGGCTTTGCATTAGTGGAGGTGGCAGACATTCCTAAAATTTTTGTGATAAGTTTGAAATTTGTATGAATAGTAAAGAATGTCGTAAATAATGAGTTTTCTTCAGATGGTGTATATCGCACTTTTTGTACTTTCATAGTTTACCATCTATTATCAAATAAGAATAAAGATTTAATATAATGTATTGTATGACTCTATAAATAAGACAGTTTTTGCACCATGAAATTTTAGGGGCGCACATTAGAGTACGCTTTGAACAAAGATTATAGTTGAAGAAAATTATAGAATAATTTTTTTCCTCAACCATACCATAATGAGTTGTTACTTCAAATTTCCATGAAATTGTCCTAGTCTGAGGAAAATTTCAAGCTCTTTCAATAGTGTACATCGAAATTTCATCAAGATTATGGTTTTCAAGTTATGCCATGTTTTTAGTTAAAAAATTGTGAAACGTTACAAAATAGCATAATCTTACTCAAGTAACTTACAACGACAGATAATTGCGGAATTCTAAATATCGTATAGATTTCATGTATTACCCCCTACAAATTTCAGTTTGAAAACTAAATTTTATTCAGAAACTTTTTAGAAGTGAATTAAATGTTTTAGAAAAACACTGTTTCAATTTAGTAGACATATATAATAGAATTAACACTCATTATACAGTATCAAAAAGGGAAAAAAAGGATTCCAAGAAATATAAATTATTAATTGAAAATACTAAATAAACACTTGAAGAATACAAAATTTTGTTTCATATCTTGTATCATGAAAATCAAGTCTCTTTTCAAAAATGCAAAACACAACTTCAAGAACTTCTTCAAAATTAACTTACTTCAAATAAGTTCCTTCAAAAGAACTCCTTAAACAACTTCAGAAAGCAATTCAAAATTTCCACAACAAAAACTAACAAAAAACATCTTACCAGAATAGTTGAGTTCCTCTTAACAAACATCAGAATAAAGTGAACTTTTGAAACTCCTACGTATTCTATGTTCGTCATAGAAATTTCACAAAACTTGCAAGATATTTTATGAACTCACTTTAATCCAAATGATAATATTTATGGGTGATAAACCAAAATATAATTATTATATATACACTGAACCAATGAAAAGGAGTTTTTACTTGATAAAAGGATTATTACCAAATTTTAAATATCATACAGATTCTGTTGACGTACAAATTCTAATTTTGAAAATAAAATTTTATTCGAAAAATTTTCAGAATTAAATTGAATAAATGTCTTAGAAAATCAGTGTTTCAATTTAGTAGACATATAGAATTAACACTCATACCAAAAGGAATAAAAGAATTCCAATAACTATAAATTATTAATCAAAAATATTGAATAAATACTTGTACTAAACAAAATTTGTTTCATATCTTATATTATAAAAACCAAATCCCTTTCCAAAAATGCAATCCATAATCTCAATAACTCTTCAAAAAATACTTACTTCAAACAAGTTCCTTTAAAAAATTCCTAAAACGTGCAGCACATCTTCAAAAAGCAATTAAGAATTCCCACAACGAAAACTCCTCAGCCCTTCTTCATATTCAAAAAATAAAAATAATTAACGAAACATATTTTAACGGATTAGCTGAAGTCTTCTTAACAAACACCAGAATAAAGTAAACTTTTAAAAATTCTACATATTCGTCACAGAAATTATACAGAATTACACAAAGATAATTGAACCAAAATTATCTGTAGTATCACCTTGTGAAATTTGCCCAGAGATAACTTGGGCACCCTGTATAGTGTTATTTGAGTTTAGTAGTGTTCATCCACACTTCTTCTCCCTCAGTTAAGCTCTTTTATAAGATTAAAAAATATTAACAATTTCGTCAAATACCTTTATACAAAATTTGAAACAGTTCGAGAGTGTCTATCCTATAGAAAACGTTCGAAAAGTATTTCAGCTGTATTCAGATTGTTATAGTAATTACATTCCAGAATGAATGGTTCACTGTTTACATTTTCCTATAATATATTCATTCAAGAATTTAATTGAATCGGTCCTCACTTGATGGAATTATTTTATTCAAAATATTTATTCATCCTCCCAACCAAATGAATTCAACAGATCACAGCGAAACAGATCAAATAAATAAACAATCCATATGGGATATGTATGAAAAATTGAATAGGTTGCATTGAAATCTCAATAATATATTTTCTAGTATATTTAAGAGAATTCGAATCCATTCAATTCCAACAGTTGGTGAGCTTTGTATATCATATGTTTTGACTGAACCATGAAAAATCTTAATTATCAACTTTGAGTTGCTGTGTGTTTTCATTATATATTCATAATTGAAAAGTTGAAGAACGTTGTTTGCAACTAAATATGCCTGCAGCAATGAGAAACGAAAAGCTGTAGAAATCTTGTACAGTTTCCCACAAAATTATTTCAGCCGTGAAATTTTGACGGAAACTCCTTTCTGGCAAACAAGGTTTTGAATGTTCGAAGAATTTTTACTCCACTAACGAGAGCACTCAGTTGTTTACTTTGTTAAATGGTTTCCTAAACTGCAGGAGTGAAATTAATCTGTTTGCTCAGTTCATTATCCTTCGGGCAACTGTTTATGAGGAATATTTTTTCAGTAGGGGCTGAGGTATATGTACTAGGTATGGATAAGTGATAACTATATTTTGGAGGATGATGTATAATTATTAAGTTGGTATTTAAATATTGCCTTACTAAAGTTATCTAATCAAGACGTTGTTGGTGAAAAGACTTTTCTTCCTATTATGAAATAACAAACTTCACGGCAGAGTACCCTTCTAGCCTAGCATTCCGGCATTCAACCATTGCCCTCACGAGTCCAACACCAATTAGGGTGGCCAAAAGTACAAGTATCTCGTAGGCCAAACCAGCCATCCGTGGTAGCGTTGCTTCCAAAAGCCATTGAAGGCTAACGGTCGCCAAGAAAAGTTCAACTCGATACCGGAATCCACGAACTCGAAGAGACTAACACGTCATAGATCCCTCTCCTTACAGCTAGCACAGTTCTTATTCTGATGCATTCGCCCTTATGGAAAGATAACCTGCAATCGTGTATAATCACTTCAGTTCTATGGGTGAGCGCTCAGTTTTCCAACACGCACCCCGGATGGCAGACACAATAAAGTTATTTTGCAGCATGAAAGTTGATGCTCCTCCAGATGACCATCTCTTCCGATCGATGCCTGGCTGACCCGCACTTTACCAATTTTGATGAAGTCAAAAAAAAACTGAGTTCATAAATTTCAAAAGTAATGCTAACGATTTCCCGGATACAATAGACTTGAAATCGAGTACATAGCACATCTTTCATTACATCAGTCGATGTTATTGAATAAATCATAATGATCTAAGGGCCACTCAGATAGCTCAATAAACAAGCTTAGAAGCTTACTCGAGAAATTCAGACATCTAACAAATGTAAATGAAGATATAAAGCGCAAAAAAATTACTCCAGAATAGGGAATGTTTCATTTTATGAAGTATTTTCTGAGGAATTTGGTATATTTTCAGTAGAAATTTAATAAATTTTCAAGGCAAGTTATATTTTACCACAAAAATATCAGTTTGAAAATACGTTCCTGGATGGTCAAACTGACAATTTAACAATCACCAATGGTTTGTATTGAAAGTTAATGTTTTGGTTACTAATGATGGGAATATGTTGCAGACTGAAATGAATAAATGTATAGTTAACTTTATGTAAAATGTATCAGTAAAATTAATGGATAAATATTGTGAAGATTATAATTACTGCTGCTACTATTGAAGGATCAAATATCACAATAAAAAAATTCACAAACATGGATTATTAATTTCATTTATAGAAAGAAATCCTACCTGGAACTAGGAGGAGAAAATATTTTTCATAGTGAAAAATTCATTAATTGAAAATAGGAACAAACCTAAAGAAGTGATGAAGCTCAAGATTGACAGCATGAAATAAACCCAGTGATATTGTGAAAAGATTATACTTTTGTTGAAGAATCTAGACGTGTTATTTTAGTTGTAATAAATCCGATGTATTTTGTGGCATTCTTTTCATTAGTTCATTCATTTTATCAGTTATTTGGAAATAATTAAATACTTTTACATATTACTTAATGAAAAAATTTAAATTAACAAGTATACCTCAACAGAACCATCTTCCGAAACTTTTGATGAAATAAAAAAATTCCAAATGATGTATTGAAGTATTTAAGACGTGTTAGTTAGTTCAAACATTTATATATTTCAACAATGCAGGAAATTAATATTATTTTTCTTCAAATCAGAATAATTTCCGATGAAGTAAATCTTGAGGCAATCATATACATGGCGGCTCGTGATAATTCTGAATTAACGTTATTCGCAATAAGGGCAATTATTATTACTAACAATTTGGATGGCGGTCAAAAATTCAGTTTTTTTTCACGATGGGATTCGTAAATTGCCAGGAAGATGGAAAATAGTAGTGGCTAGCGACAAATGATACTTTGAATTGTGACCATTTTTCACAATAAAGCTTCAATATTAAAAAAAAAACATATTAAAATATTATTAAATTTGTATCCCAACTTATGAAAAAATTCGAAAAATGGAGGAAAGAATAAAAAATAATTGAACCAGAACTCTAACAAACGACAAATTTGTTTTGATCATCGAAAGATCTCTCGAGATATGTGCTGAATCCAGATTGGAATAAATTAATAGAACTTTTGAAAACTTCACACAGCCTTGTCAATTCAGAGTTTTAACAACTCTTCGAAAATAGTTATTTCGTATTTGAGGATGCAATCTTAAAACAAATTTTTGGACTAGGAATGGGAAATAATTTGACACCTGTGACATCCGACATAATAATGGTGGAAGTTCAGAATAAAGCTATTGAAAAATTAAGCTTTAACTTACCATTTCTGAAAAGATATGTTGATGATATTGTCACACTATTCCATTTGACCGTGCAGATGAAATCTTAACAGTTTTCAGCAGCATTCATCCGCGCTTAAAATTCACCATTGAATTAGAAACACAGAACAAATCACTATATTTCCTAGATACATTACTGAAAAGAAGGAAAGACAAAATAATAACAGGCTGGTACCAAAAACTCATATTTTCTGGAAGAATTCTGAATTTTCACTCAATTCATAATATGACACAAAAAAAAACATCGAAAATAATTTGAAACATAGAGCGTTAAAGCTTTCGGATAGCTAAACTAACGTCACTAAAATACAATCAATCCTAGAAAATAATGACTATCCCACCAAGTTCATGAGGAAAATTCTTAACAAGGAAGAAACTTCGCAAAGCCAACAACCTGAGGAATAGGAAGCCGAAAAATATTTCAGAATAATATACATAGAAAATTTGGCAGAAAAAATTGAAAAAATGTTCACCAAAATAAACATAAACGTGACATTTAAATCGGAAAACACAGTTAAACAACTCTTCACGAAAACTAAAAGTGCAACTCCGAAGGAATACAGTAGTGATACCATGTACAAAATATTCTGCAATGACTGTCAATCAACATACATTGGTCAAACTGGTCGGTATCTAAAGGACAGGATCTCTGAACGAAAAAGAGACTCCTTGAATATCCTTAATCCACTGAAGAACAGAAAATAAAATAATACCGCTTTAGCAAAACATGTGAAAAACAACATTCATTCCTTTAATTTCGATCCGGGATCTATGATTTTACATTTTCCATACGACAAAAACGAAACGAGGTAGAAATGAAAGTTGAAAAAGTCTATTTGATCCATCAACAAGAAAACAAAAAAAAATTTCTTCACTTATAAAAATTTATATTTGTTTTGTATTGATTTCAAAATTGTATTGTAATATCGTAACTTTAGGCATCTCGAAAGGATTTTGTACCTGCAGTTCATATTTTTCATTTCAGAGCCCAGATGAAGAAACTAGTTGGCCCTTTTCTTAAAAAGTTGGTATTATTATAACCCTGGAGCTAGAACCTGTTAAAGAATTATTGAATTGTTGTATACATAGGTCTTATCTTAACTAATTTTACCAAGTAATGTGTTAGTTCTCGAAAAGGTGATCGCAATTGGCCATCGAGATCTTGTGGTGGTTTAGACTTATTTCTTTGGGGCCACGTGAAAGATAAGGTCTATGATAATGCTACACGATCGATTCAAGACCTTAAAGTGGAACTCGTGAAGTTGTCGAGGACATACAGCTGAAAATGAGCGAATTGTTCATTGAAAATTTTTTGAAAGTATAGTGTGCTGCAGTCGTAGGCGTGAAGGTCATTTGGCTGATATCATTTTTCATTGCTAATGACATACCTTTCTCTTTGCAATGACATAAACATCCACTGACTTCTCCTAAAATATACTAGTTTCTTAATCAAAATTAAACTTCTTATTAGAAAATCCTTTATATTCATTTGAGTGTATCATTCCGTACTTTATTGGAGTTTGAAGGCAGCTATAATGAATCAAAACAGTTCAGAAACTTTTCTATCAGTATAGTTTGAACTGATCCCATTAACGATCGAGATAGTGTGTGATTTGTAATACCTATTGTCTTTCCAGCGATATCGCATTGAACGAAACTTTTCCGGGTAAAATATGGTTCCGTTCGGAATTTACCGAACAATCTCTCTCCTCAAAGTTAGGTATACGAATCAGGATAAGAACAATTGAGTTTGTGGCGTATCGGACCCCCTTCTCCCATAGATCATTATCGAAAACAACGAATCTATGCGATATTTCCTGCCGTATTCAAGTAAACTAATAGTCATGTTTGCAGATTTAATTATAAAGTTTGCCGGCTCAACCATTATATTCCGCGAGGCCTGAGGACGGGCGCATATCAAATTCTGAACAATTTGTTCGGGGCCTATTTCTAAAGTTACATGATCGGGATATAAATTTCCTAATTATGTTGCGGCTATAAATAACGGAGCAAATAGGAAGCACAAGTGTTACCTCGTTTAATTGCTACCCCCATTCATTCTCAGTTACGTCGTAAAACCCGTGCTCTTTCAACAATGAATATATTTTCACTGGATATCCCTGGCAGAATTAAAAATTTAAATTAGCGACTCGAATTTTGGACTTTCGGCTACGGAACTGCCGTGACCGTTTGACCCTCCGGTTAGGTGGATTGGAGTAAAATGTTGGGATGTGAAATTCAATCCTGATAATATTGTCAATAATAATAATAATAATAATTTATTCATCCTTAAAGATACAACAGAATATGTATAGTCAAGATAGAAAAATTCAGTAATTTTCAAGCTTTTCGCTGAAATACTCACTAACTGTATAGAAAAATTTATTTAACAATAATTCCTTAATTGCTTTCTTAAATCTACTTACACTCAGTTATTGTATGATCTGCGGTAAATGATTGAAACCTCTGATGCCTTGATACAATGGCGACGATTCAAACTTTGAGGTCCTATGTACAGAAAAATACAAGGTTTCTTTATTTCTGGTATTGTGGAAATAAAAGCTGGGAGTTTTACAAAACTGCCTTCATTCTCCTTCATATACTCAAGACATCTCAACATGACTATAGAGGAAACAGTAAGAATCCCATTTTCCAAGAAAACAGGTCTGCAAGAGGATCGTGGGGCGCAGTAGAACATCAAGCGAATTATTCGTTTCTGAATTATGAAAACTCTGTTTATGTCAGAGGAATTACCCCATAGTGGAATGTTGTACGCTAGGTGACTGAATACCAAACTGTATTAGATATTAATTAGAGATATTAAAGGAAGTTAATTCTTAACCCTACTCAAAGCATAGTAGGAGCTATTGAGCTTTTTACAAACATAATCAATGAGTGAATCCCACTTGAGTCGTCGATCAATATGGATTCCTAGGAACCTTGTTGCTTGTTTACATGGAAAAATCGTATCCAAATGCCGAATAGTCAATGTATTCCTATCGTCTTCTGGCAAGGAAAAGTGAACGCACATCATTTTATCAATGTTTAATATAATTCTATTTAAATAGCACCATTCTTTAAAGCTCCGTACAAGCAGTTCACACAACCTCTGTACCTCCTCCAAGGTCTCTGCAGTGATCCCTACCGAGGAGTCATCAGCAAACAAGACAAATTTGAGTATGTTGGCTGATAAGCTTTTGGATTTTCACCAATTTGACGAATAATTACCTTATATTGGCGGTAAGGTCGTTAATAAATACAAAAAAGGAGTGACCTCAGAACAGAGCCCTGGGGCACACCTAAATTGAGGTCTTGTTCACTGAAAAAAGAGCTGTGAACTCCAAAGTTCGCTTCCCTACCTTCGAGATAACTTCGTATCCAGTTCAAGAATACTCTCCTGAATCCCAAGTTATACAGCCTTGTCTATTATAAACTGATACGCAAGACTATCGAATGCTCTTGATAAGTCAAAAAATAATACCGCAACATGTGAGCCATTGTCTAGACTTTCATAGGCAAACTCAACAAAATGTGAAGCTCCGGATTGAGTTGAGCGCTCAGATCTGACACCGAGCTGTGGGGTATCAAGAATTTGAAACTTGTCGAGGAATTCCATCATTTTACCCTGCACTATTTTTTCGAAAACTTTAGAAGATCCTCAGAATGAAAATTGGCCGGTAATTCGAAATATCGCTTATACTATTTTTTTGGTGAACCAGAATAACTATCGCATTTTGGAGGATCTGAGGAAACATACATATTAATGATATGCGCAAAATGTCCATCTACTTCCACATTTATCGACTTGAGAATTTTCACAGAGATGAAATTAACTCCTGAACTCTTTTTACTTTTAAGAGATCTTATAACCTCGATCAAAACTCAATATATAATGTCAAATGGAATAAATAAACCAACATATATACGAAAGTCATTAAAATTAATGAACACACTTAAAGGACTTCTCAAAGAATATAATTTATTTGAAATATTTAAAATATTTAAATATTCGAATGAGTTAATTCAGAAACCTCTAAAAACATGTACTTTATCTTCAAAAAACAAATATAATTCTAAGCAATTCCTTCTTCAGTCCTCAATAATATTCCAAATATCAAAATCAAAAAACTAACCTATATCCAAACCCTCAGCACGTGTAAAAGGTCTAATGCTTCGAAACACAGATCACCTTTATAATTCAAGATTGATCTATGTTCTAACAAAATCAAAGAACAGTGTGAGTTATTTTTAAGGCTTATTTAAATTCATTGACATTCCATAATGAGATTTATTGAAGCCAAAATATAATTATATATTATATATAAAATAAAGTAGAAAGGCCTTATACTTGATATTTTATATTTTATATATAATATATAATTATAGTTTGGCTTCAATAAATCTCATTATGGAATGTCAATGAATTTAAATAAGCCCTAAAAATAACTCACACTGTTCTTTGATTTTGTTAGAACATAGGTCAAACTTGAATTATAAAGTTGATCTGTGTTTCGAAGCATCAGTCCTTTTACACGTGCTGAGGGTTTGGATATAGGTTAGTTTTTTGATTTTGATATTTGGAATATTATTGAGGCCTGAAGAAGGAATTGCTTAGAATTATATTTGTTTTTTGAGGATATAGTAAATGTTTTTAGAGATTTCTGAATTAACTTATTCGAAGATTTAAATATATTAAATATTTCAAATAAATTATATTCTCTTAGAAGTCCTTCAAGTGTGTTCATGTTTTTAAAAGGCAATTGGTGTTCTTAAAGGTAAGACCAGAAACAAATTTTTGTCTCCTTCAAATATTTATTTATTAATTTTAATGACTTTCGTATATCTATTGGTTTACTTATTCCATTTGACATTATATATTGAGTTTTGATTATATACGTCTATTAAATGTAAGCGGTGCTTGTTTTAGACATTAATTTAATTCTAAAAGTTTTTTGAATAAAAAATTTTTTTGAAATTAAAATTGTAGAAGATTAACATATTTCAATTTGTTTTAATATTTAAACATGTTTTTAAATTTGCCTCTAAAAGATTCCCTATAATTCATTTTCCCAATTAAGGATCCATGAACATATATACTCAAGAATTTTCCCGATACAATTTTGACATCCTGATTTACAAGGTTTAGATAATCCGGAGCAGAATATTGTGATTGCCTTGTCCGAAAAAGCATTAGAATTGTTTTGGATTCGTTTATCATCAATCTATTTATAGAAAACCAATCGTTCAATATGCAAAACTTATCTTCAGTTTTCTCTATAATTTGTTCCATACTATTTCCCCTAAGTAAAACGTTAGCATCATCTACAAAGTTTGTTATTAAACAATCATGAACTATCAAAGGAAGATAATTTATATAAATGATAAACAAAACTGGATCAGCAATACTGCCCTGAATCAATAGAACCAATGTCTGATTTAACCCTATCATTTCCATTACTAACAACAACTTGCTGATTCCTATTTGATGAAAATTATCTTATCCAATCATTAGCATTGCCTCTATCACCATATTTCCCTAGTTTTGTCAGTAGAATTTCATGATTAACACAATCAAAGGCTTTACTTAGATCTACGAAAAGTCCTAAGACTAAATCTTTGTTCTACAAATGATTCAATATTGATGATTAAAGTAGTTAAGTGGAGATCGATACAATCAAACATTTGATTCAATATTGCATAAATAAACTGATAAATAGCTGTATTAGTTAATCTAATCTTTAAATATTCATGTTTAAACCGAGCAAATAATTTATTTTCATTCATGAAACGTCAAAATTCAATAATTCATGATTCAAGATTATACTCGTTTGGCTGTTCGTGAACTAGAAAGTGATCTCGGAATACCAAAATTTACTATTTGCTAAATTTTTAACTAGATTTTGGAAATGTCTCACGTGCATGTGAGATTCATTTTGACATTGCTCACGATCGAGCAGATAGACCTTCACTCTAAAATCACTCAGGATAACTGGAAATGGTCAGTAATAATGAAAATGTCCTTAAGAAGATTATAACTGGTGAATCATTGTCTTGAAAATACACAATAATTTTCACAGTGGAAGCATTCAGATGGCCGAGAAGAGCACGTTAAAGTCGGAGCCATGTCAAGTCAATGCTGATTATTCTTTTAGATTCTGAGGGTGTTGTGCAATAAGAGTTCGCTCCAAGATATCAGACGATCAACAGAGAATATAACGTTGACTTTTAAAGAATACTATGTGATGCTGTGAGAAGAAAACGACCGCGTATCTGATCAAGCGACTGGCTTCTTCACCACGATAACGTGCAACAATTTTCACCACGATAACGTGCGAAATACAAGCTTGTACAGATCCGCCAGCCTCCGTATAGGCCTGACATAGCAACAGGGTGCTGAAAGCAGTTCCAGTACATCGAGACTATTCAGAGTATAGAGATGCGCGAGCTGAACGCCATTTCAAAATGTGCGTTCAAGGGCTGTTTTGAGATGTCCAAGCGTCGCTGGAAGTATATGGTTCTATCAAATGCAGACTACTTCGAAGGATACCATGGCCCGGATGACGAAGAACTGCATCAACGCGGATATATGAATTCAGGTCGGATACTTTTCGGACTCACCTAGTATGTCATTTATAGGCTGTATCGGCCAATACCCCACTAGTTATCTATTTGAATGATTTGTCTCGGTGCCTGCTTTGTTGTTATTGTATTTATTAATTATGGTTTCTTCTTTGCGATGTTCATTAAATTCGCGGTACCGGGTATAGAAATATGGAAAAGAAAGTCGGAAACGTAGAAAATTCAGTATTAATCAAGAATGCAGTGGAGCAGTGGAAGAATCAAAACCTCAGCGCGATGCGCAGTGTTGATGCTTCGATCAAAAGACTGAGCAGTCTGAATTTCCTATATTTCCTACTGTCTTTTTCATACCTGTAAAACCGATTTTCATGTACTATTGTCTGATTCAATAGTTGCTTATTTATTTGTTTTTCATTAAAAATATTCACTAACATGTGGAGGGGATAGTGTACTATCATTTTTATAATGTCTTAGTAGCAAATAGAGGTCACAAAATTGAGTTTGATAGATGCAAAACGATTGCAATGGAAAACATGCTAACAGGTCGCATTATTCGTGAAGCCTTCGAAACTGAGAAGATACCAAACTGCCTCAACAAACCCGATGACAGCCAATGACTGCCCGACATATAGATACCCTTAATTTGTCGTTTTTCCATGCCAACAGTTCCCCCACCTACAAAGATCTGCGGAGAAGACCCATTGACTATATTCAACCTGCTGGTTATTATGGATGAGAAGTGGATTCATCAATATGCCCCGGGAAGTGAACAAGAGTCCATGCAGAGGATTGAAAAGGGTGGATAGCCCCAAACAAGTTTGAAGTCACTCCATCCATTGGTCTTTTGGGATTCTAAAGGTCTTTTATTAATAACATATATAAAAAGGTGAAAATATAACAGCAGCATGATACGCAACCACTTCACGTAATTTAAGAGAAGAAATTAAAGGACAAAGGCAAGGAAAACTCACAGCGGGGGTGTTACTGCTTCACGATGACGCGCCGGTTCATAAGGCCCGCGTGGCGAAGGCTGCTGTGCAGGAATGTGGCTTCGAAGAAATTAGCCATCCTCCATACAATCCAGACTTGGCCCCCAGTGACTACTACCTATTCCCAAAGGTGGAAAAATATCTTCGGTCATTATCAAAGTATATATTGTAACATTTTTGAGAATTCTGTTACTAATTTTTAATTTTTTCGAATTTTTTACAAGAACGTTCACCGAGTAGACTCAAAATTCATATTTCGTTCAATTATTTACACTCTTTTTATTCATTAAGTTGATTAAACATATACTAATCATTTCATTTTTAGATTTTCCTAACTATAACTGAATCTATTGGTTCATAAAAATAAGGCATTGTGAAATCAAGACTTGGTTCAAATTTTCCGTGAGAAATATCACAATGGAACATGTATTTCAATCAAAAAAATATATCTCGCTGTTTTCTGAGTTATTCCGATAACTTTCTCATTTTACCTAATTGAGAGTCATTGAGACTTTAACTACTTAAAAGCCGTCTTTCCTGAAATTAAATGTGAACTTAACCGTAAGAGAAAACACGTTTTTCCATTTCTTGGAAAGAATATGTCGCTGATATGTGGAGATGAAAGAACAACAGACTTATCATGTAATAAGTTGGGAAAACGATATGAACTGGCTTCGGGCGTTCACTGCGAGAAACGTTATATTATGATAAAATCGATAAAAAATATAAAACGATATCCCCACAGGATATACAATTTGAACCAGAATGAGATATGAAAAATAGATGATATATTGCGTTCTTCATAAAGTGATGTCAATGAACAAATGTGTACTTTAACGAAAGCATATTATTGTTTGTTGATGAAATAACATTTTCCGAAATCAATAAGAAAGTGCTCTACATTCATGTTTTCAGAATAATACTTTTTTATTTCAAAAGATATACTTGGTTGTATGCTTGAGATTTATTAAGAGAGTTCAGTTCTTATGGCTAATGGGACAACAGATTTTTCAGTAAAATCTCAATTGGTTCTAGTCTTTTGGGCTTATTTCGTTTCTGGAAAATTTGATGTGAATACAATAAGAGAAAATATACGGAAAATTTTTGATCTTATTGTGCAGAATTGCACTGACAAAACTTATAGCTCAAAGTTAACACGGAGTAGTCATTATAACTGGATACCACTCATGTGTTCAAGACAAAATAAAAACCACACACCATGTAGATTTAATTTTTTCAAATGCCACATCAATCCTCAATTTAGTATTTCATGTAAATCTGCATGACATTCAAGCATTTTTCAGTAATTCACTGCAAGGGATTGAAATTTGGGATAGAGTTATAGAAAAAATTCCTTATGGAGCTTTCACCTGTTGGAATTTCAATATACGAACTACAAATAAATTTTTTGCACATATAAATATTTGAATAGAATGCATCGAAGTAATTGAATCAAATGTTTCCAACAGAAACGTAGCCTGTTCTGCATCAGAAGAACGCTGCAGAATCCAATTGTTGTTTTTTAATTGAATTTTTTTCATTGTTTTATTCCTCATGCAGATATTTTATTTTACTTCAACAGAAAAGAACTGACCCTCTTTGGCACGGCAGGTTATCAATCATTGGGGAAAAAAAAGCAAGTATTAAAACTTTCATTGGTGATGTTATTGAAAGCGAACTGAGACAGATTAATTCGAACTCAAGTCTACTACTGCATTCGAAGTCATGAGCATCAAGGGAAAGGAAACACAAGATATATATGGCATGTCAAGTACAATTATCAAAGCCCTGTCAGTTGAGATTGTCCATCCACTCACTGTTATGTTCAATATATGTCCCCTCGAAGGTTTATTCCCAACAGCACTTAAAATAGTAAAAGTATTTCGTAGATTATTAATCTGCAAAAAGGGAGATGAAAATGATCTTCAGAACTATCGACTGATAACAATCCTACCAGCCATATCAATGATTCTAGAAAGAATAATCAAATCTAGACTCCTAGTAGCATTTTTAAGATAATGAAATTCTCGGCAGTGAACAACATGGTTTCAGAACCAGCACGTACCACGCCTGTCTGACGAGTTCAGGTGCGCATGTTTGGAACGAAACATTCAATGTTACTTATTTTTTAATTTTAATTAACAATTTATTTTTGTTGGGTTTTTCATTTCATTTGATATTGTATAATGAATTTTGATTTTTTACGTCTACTAAATATAAACAGTGCTTATAAGGACATTAATTCATTCCTGAAAGATTTTCAAAAAATTTTTTTGAAATTGAAATTGTAGAAGACTGACAGATTAAATCTGTTTTGATATTCAAAGTTTTTAATAATCCTTCTATCAAGTAAAAAACCGCTTCTTATTTTTTTTTTATATATAATATATAATTATATTAGGTTTTTGAATAAAGAAATTTATTATACAGTTTCCAGTGGTTTAAGGAAGGCCATAAAATGCCTTACAAAGTTTGTGTGATTTCTGTTTTTAGTATAAAACATAGAGTACCTTGGATATTATATGTACCTACCTAGTTCGAATTTGCATTCACAGAGTTTCTAAAAATCGTTTGGTGAATTTACACGTTTATTTATCTTCATTTGATTTTATCTTTCAAATGTAAAGTTGAACAACGGACCTTATCTGAATTCTAATTGTTTTTGAGGATGTGCTACATGTGCTACACTAACTTATTTGAATATTTAAACATATTAAATATTTCAAATAAATTAGTTTTGGAGAAGTTATTAAAATTATGTTGTGTATTTTGAAAGAGATTTAGTTTTCATAAATATAAGACCAGAAACTAAACATTTTGTCACATGTTTGTTACAGGCTAAAAATACGTACCACGCCTGTCTGACGAGTTCAGGTGCGCATTCTTATATTTTTTATTCCATTTGATACTGTATAATGAATATTGATTTTATACGTCTATTAAATATAAGCAGTGCTTATAAGGACATAAATTTATTTCTAAAAGTTTAAAAAAATTTTTTTTTTAAATTTAAATTGTAGAAGAATTACAGATTAAATCTGTTTTTATATTCAAAGTTTGTAATAATCCTTCTATCAAGTAAAAACTCGCTTCTTATTATTTGAAATCAACAACACTCCTGCTGATTGGGGTCATCAATAAGATATTGGACGCCCTGGCGAAAAAAAGGCCATCAGAATTTGTTTCTCAGGATTTATCGAAGGCTTTCGACACTATGGACCACGATATCCTGGAAAGTAAACTACGGTATAACGGATTAGGTGGTGCTGCTTTTTATATTATCTGCTCGTTCTTGTCGAATAGGCTGCAATTCGTACTATGGAATAACTTACTGGCCAGGAGTAGAAACATAACGTCTGGAGTTCCTCAAGGATCAAAGCTGGTGCCCTTATATTTACTGATATTCGTAAACGATCTAAATCTGACAAAAGATATATATAACTCATTTGTTTGCAGATGATACCTCTTTTTCCGAAAGGCCTCGGATGAGGGAACTCTAAGGATATTGGAGAGATATGTACTTTCAACATCTAAGCACTGGTTCAACTCTAACTTTCTTGCCACAACTGAATTGAGAACACAAAACTTGAAAATAAAGAACAACAAAAAAGAGACCATCAAATTGCTGGGAGTCACATTAAAGGGGGCACTTTCATGAGAGCCGCACATCGATTCATTAAAAAGAAAACTTGCAGTGGCAATCTACACTGTCTCGGCTCTAAAAAGAGTTTTCTCCAGGAAAGCGGCAGTGATCTCCTATTTTGAGAACTTCAGTTCATGCTAAGGACATCATGATTATTCAGAAGAGGGCGGTGAGAATAAACCAAAAAAAGTATGTTCAGATATACATTCTGTCAAGAAAGTACCGGAAATTATCGATTTAAATCTGGTGGGGCAATGAGGCAGGTAAAATTTTTTTTTCCAAGGTTGGTACCACTGTCCTTAATTACTATGCCAAGCTTGAGCGGGATCTGACAACTAGTGTGTTTGCAACAGCTGATTAAGTCAGTCGATGTCAGAGTGCGTGCCAATTTTTACTATGGGTGATTACATTGAGCAAAGAATTTGTTTAAAGTTTTGTGTTGCAAATGAATTTTCGTGTGCCGATGCATTGAAAATGTTGCAAAAGGCCTTTGGTGATAATGCTCTATCGAAAACTCGTGCATATCAGTGGTACAGAGCCTTCAAGGACGGTCGTGAAGTGGTCGAAGACTTGCCTCGTTCCGGACGCCCATCGACGGCTTCTATCGAAGATAACGTCGATAAAATTAAGGAAAGGGTGCTGGAAAATCGTCGTACCAGCTTGAGAGTGACAGCACATGATCTTAAGATATCCCACGAGTCCGCACGTACGATTTTGATTGATATTTTGGGCATGAGAAAGGTGGCCGCACGACTCGTACCGAAAGACCTGAATTTTCTTCAAAAACGTCATCGCGAACAGGTTGCTTCAGACATGCTGGATCGCTGTAATTCCGATTCTACATTCATGGAACGCATTATAACTGGTGATGAGACCTGGGTCTACGAGTACGATATGCAAACAAGCCAGCAATCATCGGAATGGGTGGCAAAAAATGAGCCGAAACCGAAAAAACCACGCCAAAGCCAATCGAAAATGAAGGTGATGCTCATTGTTTTCTTCGATATCCGTGGCGTGGAGCACTACGAATTCGTTCCAGAGGGTCAGACGGTAAACAAGGAGTATTACCTAGGCGTTATGAAACGTTTACGTGAGCGTATCCGTAAGAAGCGGCCAAATTTGTGGGCGAACAACTCATGGATTTTGCATGACAATAACGCGCCTTCTCACCGAGCTACGATTGTGACTGACTTTCTCGCCAAAAAGTCAACAAACGTGCTTCAGCAACCACCGTATTCGCCGGATTTGGCTCCCTGCGACTTTTTCCTCTTCCCAAAACTAAAATTGCCCCTTCGTGGCACCCGCTTTGAGTCGATTGAAGCCATAAAACAAAATTCGGCGCGAGAGCTAAAGTCCATCCCGGAAAGCGCCTATAAAAAATGTTTCGATAATTGGAAGTGCCGTTGGCATAGATGTATTGGAGCAAATGGAGCTTATTTTGAAGGCGACCCAATAAATTTTGACGATTAAATGTAAAAATTTTGTTTCATTGAAAATTCCTGGTACTTTCTTGACAGAGTAGTATGTCATTTAAAATTAGTTTTCACCAAGTAAGGGTCGCAGCTTGATATTATTTTCATTATCTTAAATCGCCTCACAAATAAACTAATCCAAATAACTCTTGACCATCAGTCAAGCGACGGCTAAGTGCGGTATATTCGAATATAAACACGCTATATTTTTCACAACGCATATCAAGATCAAAGTCCAACTCAGTTGTCAAGCCTTAAACCCCTCACATTAATTACTCCGACAAAATTTCCCATAGACTAATGGGCCTCAGGTAACCAAACGATGTGTGCTCACGGCTGCCTTTAGGTTGATATCTTCGCGTCACGCAAGGGAATCGTTGATATGTTTAGGCACGTCTGAACACTCCTTTTTCGCACAAAGCTAAACTATAAATAGGGCGGTCGGCAATGAATGGCCTCAATACGTATTCACATAAATTCACGGGATAGCTATCTAACGAACTCTTCACAAAACACACAAGATAAGATTATCACTCACGAAAGTAACATTTAAATTAAATTGCACACTGTAACTTACACTGTTCGCTTGGGATAGAGGTTCTGTGATAAAATGGAATAAATGTGAATTTTTCTTGGTTGCGAAGCAAATTGTTCTTTGTGTTTCTTGGGAATACTTTCGTGAAAGTACGAGGACAATTTCATAAGATAAAGAGTGGAAAAAGAATATATTTCAGGAACATCATATGCTTTTCATACTTTCTGCCGAAGTATTAAAAATTTTCGTAATTCATCTTTACGAAATCATACAAGAGTATTTCCGTCATTTTATATAAAAGTATTTAATTTGAAATAGGATTTTTACTTTCGAAAATATTTGACACAACAAAATTTCAAATGAGAATAACTCATTCATCGAGACCAATTTCGTCAGCTTTTGAACATAACAGATATAATCAGACTCCCATCCTGAAAATCCCTAGGTCTTATCTTTCAGAAATTGATATTTTCACTAGTCGTATGCTTGGACGGTAGATGGTTTTGAAATTTACTATAAAATTTCGTACTGTTATACTTTTATACCAAATTTAATTTCGATATGATCAGTAGTTTCGAAAAATGAGAAAATATTCAAATTGAATAACTGCGGATCGATTTTTTCCAATAACGAAATTATCCAAAAACTACTCCACAGGTCCTTTTATTCATATTGTAACGTACTACGGTTGTTTTACTACAGTACTTTGCCTATTATTTCAGTATTTGGCAGTATAAGACAATTGAAAAATTAATTATCTTGATGATTAATTACGAAACGTGTAGTGGACTCTATTTGACGTAGTGTAGCGAAGAATTTAACTTCAAGAACACTTGTATGTAGTTATCTCCATGATATAATAATAAGGAACTATAATTCTTGGTTTATCTAGTCAAAAAGTAGGACTATTAAAATGAAAATAAATTTAATGAATTTGCCAATACTTTGGCCATCGACTGGATTACTATATTAACAATAAAAACGCGATAGCTTGAACTCTAATGACACATATCCCATTTTATCAGATTACTAGTATGTTGAAAAAAACACCCATTTATTATGAAATACTGAGTTTTTGCCATTTGGCACCAGGAATTTGATTTTGAGATTAGCTTGTAAAATTATGGAAAAATATCAAAATTATATATTAAGACTTACGTACCTGGAATCTCTTTATGGAAGTTCTTTCAATTCTGCCCAAATAAGTGCTACTACATGCAATTTGTTCTGACTACTTTTATCCATAGTATTGAAGAACGAAGTGAAATTAATATTTAATGTTTTAAAAGCTGTTAACGCTGATATGGGGGTAAGTGCTCAATCTTGTGTTGGGTGGTTAATGGCAGAATATTGTTTTGAGGCCATTATTCAAGGAAGTTCCACTGTTCTTGAGAATACTAGGAATTTGTATGATTTTTCTGTTACCAAACTAGTATGCTTGGCCATTGAAGTCAAAACCCTTTAAGCTCTCTGAAGTAAGATTCACGTTTGTGAAATGTAAGTTATATTCAAGTTTCTTTTTTATATTACATATTATTAGGATAACCTCCATTTTTATTGTTGTGAATTAAGGTTGAGATAATTTCTTCTACTTAATATCTGCGTTTTGAAATAATAAAATTTGGAAATGAAAATAGCCTTTCATGAAAGATTAGAGAAAAAGAAATCCATCATTTTCATTTGGTGGGACTGAAAAGAAATAATTTATTGTGAGTTGCCTGCATATGGCCGAACCCTAAATTCGTATCTCTACTGTTAACAACTGGATGAACCAGAATCGGCCATAATTGACCAACAGTAGAGGAGTTGTGTTCCATCCAGGCTACATACGCCTGTAGTGACTTGCCAAAAATTCCGAGAGCTTGGTTGGGAAGTTCTAATGCATCCCCCAGACAGTCAGGATCGGGCACCAAACGATTACCATTGTTTTTCTCATTACAATACTTCCTGATTGATAAATTAGCATCAAAAGAGGATCAAAAAAATCGCTCACTTGAGTTTTTCGCCAATAAGTATCAAGACTGCTATGAGAGACGGATTATGAAGCGGCCTTCAAAATGGCAACAGATTAATGAACAAAACGATGCACATTTGACCCAAATCGGATAAAATGAAACATGTTGAATAAAGTCTTGAAGTTGACGCAAAACAATGGATTTTTTTCCAGCATATTATGTAATTCTATATACGTATAAATTGTCAAGTGTTCCGATATTAGTTTGATTAAGGAACCTGGAGCAGAGAATTCATATTCACCATTTTCGAAGGAAATAACGCACAAATGGTTACATCCCATTATTAACGTTTTTTTGACCAATCAGAACGATACAAAACGACTCTTTGAGGTCAAGGTCAAAGAGCACAAAAATCATACAATCAGAGGAGAAACGACCAAATCAGGAATAGCAGAGCATACCTGGGACGAGCATCACAATATCCCATAGAATCAAGCGAAGATTATCCACCGGGAACAACACTGGAGAAAGCGTAAGTTCAAAGAAGCAGTCTTCATCAAACAAAATCGAAATGTCTACAGCCACCCAAGCGTAGAAGTCCCTCCCATATGGCTCCCTCTAGATCGATAGAATGCAGAATGAGAATACCCCCACCCCCTCCATCATCATCAAACTAGGGATATATAAAGACGCGTAGCCACGACCATTTTCAGTTGATAACGGTCAGAGATACTTTACTGACCGAAACGTCGTGTTATACACAACATAATTTTTAACTTTATTTTTTGACGAAATTTGTAATTGTATATATATTTTCAAATTTAATTTAACTTGATATTTAAAGAGACAAGTATTCATTTCGTGAAGTTTACTGTTTTTTAAGATCACTTCACTTTAGAATATATTGTGTATATGAAGAAATTGTGAATTCAGATTCAATCTATGATTATTGTCTCTGTTTCACAGTATATATTAGACATTTGTTAAAATAATTTTTGTATTAATTTTCAGGAAGTTTTCTGAATATATTGTTATGTAAAGAATTCAGGCAATGGATGTCCGAAATGAAAATTATCAAAATACTTTGCCTTCAACATTTAAATCAACGACAGAACGATACTGTCTTTCCAAGACCTATTATGTGTTAGTTGTTGAAAGAAATTAAGCTTAAGTTTGGACAATTGAATCAATTTGACAAAATTAAGCATATTTCAATTAATAGTAATGAACATCTCTCAAATAATTGTAATTTATTATATTAAACGTTCAAACGATACTTGTGAAGAAGAAGAAAATTCTTAATAACTTAAGATGCCGAACAGATAACCTCTTCTTCTAGTAAAAAGCTGTAAATCAGTGGATGAAGTTTTCTTTTCTTTAGTATAACACTTTGCTCAAAGTCTCTTCGATAATATTTGTTAAAATCTACACCTTGTTGTTAGTCAATGATTTATATGGGAATGAGCTTTAAATTATGGACACACGCAAGTATAAATAGCCAGATAAAGAAAAACCACTGCATTTATTCGGAATCATGCTAACATTATGGTTAAAAATTCAAGATAACAATGATTTATTGTTCCGAAATAGTCAAGGTTTCTATATCTTACATAGTATGCGTGTCTTAGAAAGAAATATAACTTTGGCTTTCATAATCTGAAAACAATTCATTTGCAGATTAAATTTTAGGTCTTTAAATGTGTAATTTATATTTTTCTATTGAGGATACTGGATTGAAATGAAAACAAGCATTTCATGGTTATTTATTCGATATATTAATGAAAATACAAAAGACTTATGAAATAGAACTTAAGCTGTACCATGATCCTAGTAGTACGATCTCTGTTCTTTCTTCATTCCTTGGATGAAAATTACAGAGAAAACTATGTTGACAACCTGAAAACAAAAATTTTAAATGAATTACATTTTAAGCAGTGAAATGACGTAAAAACGTCAAAGTTTTTTCTCGAAAATAACAGTTCAAACAGCTGAATTTACTTAGACTCATTCAAATAAAACATTAAAAAATTGTGAAAAGTGCTGGCGTGAAGTCAGAAGCCTTTTGAACGATTGTTCGACAGTTTTTTTCCCTAGAAATTTGAAATCAGTAAATCATTTCCAAAGAAACTGCATACTACTCTGTCAAGAAAGTACCGGGAATTTTCAATTAAAACAACATTTTTACATTTAATCGTCAAAATTTATTGGGTCGCCTTCAAAATAGGCTCCATTTGCTCCAATACATCTATGCCAACGGCACTTCCAATTATCGAAACATTTTTTATAGGCGCTTTCCGGGATGGACTTTAGCGCCGAATTTTGTTTTATGGCTTCAATCGACTCAAAACGGGTGCCACGAAGGGGCAATTTTAGTTTTGGGAAGAGGAAAAAGTCGCAGGGGGCCAAATCCGGCGAATACGGTGGTTGCTGAAGCACGTTTGTTGAGTTTTTGGAGAGAAAGTCAGTCACAATCGTAGCTCGGTGAGAAGGCGCGTTATCGTCATGCAAAATCCATGAGTTGTTCGCCCACAAATTTGGCCGCTTCTTACAGATACGCTCACGTAAACGTTTCATAACGCCTAGGTAATACTCCTTGTTTACCGTCTGACCCTCTGGAACGAATTCGTAGTGCACCACGCCACGGATATCGAAGAAAACAATGAGCATCACCTTCATTTTCGAGCGGCTTTGGCGTGGTTTTTTCGGTTTCGGCTCATTTTTTGCCACCCATTCCGATGATTGCTGGCTTGTTTGCATATCGTACTCGTAGACACAGGTCTCATCACCAGTAATAATGCGTTCCATGAATGTAGAATCGGAATTACAGCGATCCAGCATGTCTGAAGCAACCTGTTCGCGATGACGTTTTTGAAGAAAATTCAGGTCTTTCGGTACGAGTCGTGCAGCCACCTTTCTCATGCCCAAAATATCAATCAAAATCGTACGTGCGGACTCGTGGGATATCTTAAGATCATGTGCTATCTCTCTCAAGCTGGTACGACGGTTTTCCAGCACTCTTTCCTTAATTTTATCGACGTTACCTTCGATCGAAGCCGTCGATGGGCGACCACTTCACGACCGTCCTTGAAGGCTCTGTACCACTGATATGCACGAGTTTTCGATAGAGCATTATCACCAAAGGCCTTTTGCAACATTTTCAATGCATCGGCACACGAAAATTCCTTTGCAACACAAAACTTTAAACAAATTCTTTGCTCAACGTAATCACCCATAGTAAAAATCGGCACGCACTCTGACATCGACTGACTTAATCAGCTGTTGCAAACACACTAGTTGACAGATCCCGCTCAAGCTTGGCATAGTAATTAAGGACAGTGGTACCAACCTAGGAAAAATTTTTACCTGCCTCATTGCCCCGCCAGATTTAAATCGATAATTCCCGGTACTTTCTTGACAGAATGTATAATGTATATAAACACATCCGAGAATCAAATAAATGTCATTTTCCCAACTTCCAAACTATTAATTAAATGAAATATTGAATTATATTTTCACGATTTATTAATTAGAGACAATTGTTGCGCCAACACTATGGCTTTCTCAAGTTAACATTTTGAACTAGCTACGAAAATTACACCTTCACTTCTTATATAGATGAAATATAGGCTAAAATTTTGGGAATAAATATTGGTAAACCATATGCAGAAAGGATACCAATAACAATCAATTTGCAGGACTAACGATTAAGAAAATAATGCCTAAAAAGATTATAGATAACCATAAAATATATTAGGACTATTCTCGAAAATATCTCTCACGTCTAAATATTCAACAATGCAGATCTGGTGACATCTGTTTGGTCGCCGAGAAGTTTTTTATGGTTCTGTTACCTACCAATTTCTACTACTTTCACAATTGTGAATCTGGTATCCGGTGTTATTTTCAGATTGATTGAAATTAAAATTGAAATAAAATACATTTAAATTAAGACTGAAGCCAATTTTTTTTTTGAAAGATAATTTTATGACATTTATGTTTTAAAAATAATGTCTGGCATATGTCAACCACGACTTGCTCTGAGGAACCGCATTCGACCATACCAATTTTGGACTACTTTTTCGAGTACTTCAGGCCTTATTTCATCAATAACACGCGTTATGTTGGCTTCAAAACCGTCTATTGTTTCTGGTTTATCAGCATAAACCAATGAATTGACATAACCCCAGTGGACTTATGTCCATTGATCTTGGAGGCCAAAAATTGGACCATTTCTCGAAATAATGTAATCGCCAAATCTTTCTTTCAATAAATCAATTGTTAGGTAGCAGCATGAGGGATAGCACTATTTTATTGGATTCAAAACACTTCTGGGTTGATACCATTGAAATTTTGAAACAAATAATCTCTGATCATCGATCTGTAACGAGCACCATTCATTGTAACATCAGCTCCAGCATCGTTTTTAAAGAAATATGGACCGATGATGCCTCCAGAGTGAAAAGAACACCATACAGTGCATTTTTAAGGATGTATTGGATCCTGCAGAACTTCTTGAGAATTGCTTCACTCCATAAACGGCAATTTTGCTTGTTTACATAGCCGTTCAACCAGAAATGAGCTTCATCACTGAACACAATTTTACGCTAAAAAATTGGATCACCTTCAAGCAGTTCTAGGGCCCAATCAGCAAATAAACAACGCTTATTATAGTCAAGTGGCTTTAGTTCTTGAACCAGTTGGATCTTGTATGAGTGAAGATCAAAATCTTAACGCAAAATTTTCCATGTGGTGGATGCACAGAGTCCAACTTGTTGTGAACGTCGACGAATAGACAAATCTGGATCATCATTAACACTAAGACTTACAGCAGCGATATTTTCTTCTGTACGTACAGTTCTTTGTCTTGTTGTTGTTGCATCGAGTAAAGAAAATGTTATCCGAAATCTATCGACAGTTCGACGAATAAGCTGCTCTGGTGGACGATGATGTAAACCGTTAATTTCACGAAGTGCTCTATGAGTTTGGCGAATAAAAAACTGGTTTTGAAAATAAATTTCAACAATTTGTAAACGTTGTTGCGGCGTGAGTCTCTCCATGATAATTTGTCAATGCTTACTGAACAGAAAGGTCCAAATAACATGGCTTCTACCTTCTGTTAAATCATAGTTATACCTACCGAAAGTTCTGTCACTCTAAAAAAACACCCTATACATCATAGGGCATTCATTTAAAGTCAACTCAGAGACTCCAGATTTACTGTTTTCATTCGTTTGATCTCTGCTATTCTTTATATGAATTCCGAACTTATTAACCATTCTTAAAGCTACATTCTAATCTAATTTTATTTTAAAAATACTTACCGGAATTATGTGATATACTGCTTAGGTAAGGAATAGAAATCTATCTTTTAGTTGAATTTTATGTTACTGGGTAATTTAAATACAATGCAATTTCCTCTTGTTTTTCGTTTGAAATTTTGTCCATTGGAAGTATGCGTTTCGGCAATAGGTCGATAAAGACTATAGTTCAATTAGTATGAACATAGTTGAAAAAAACAGAAGAAAATTGCATTGAATTCAGTTTAACCTGCTACAAAAGACTTTACTGAAAGATACATTTCTATTCCTCACATAAATAGAATATTGGATAATGTTGCCGAGTATTTTAAAATGAAATTTGACCGAATGTAGTTTTAAGAACGGTTAGTAATTTGTAAATTTATATAGAAAAATAACAAAAAAAAAATAAATTTTGAAGAAATAATGAAAATAAATTTGGAATCTATAAGTTCACTTAAAATAATTTCCTTATAGTATATTGGCCAAACAGGTAATCTTTCGAGGCAAAAATTCTCGAACATCAGCGGAGTTAGACGTGAGACATCTAGCACTCAACATATGCCAATCATTTGAAAGAATTTGGACGTAAGTTTAACAATAACTGTGGACTTATTCATGATGAAATCAAAAAGAACCAGACTCACACCTTTGAATGCAGGAGATATTAATAAGTACCTACAAGAATCTAGAAATTTTTCTCAACGTTCAAAACATTCCAAAATATCCCATCTGCCCATCTGCTTCTGAGTACTCCGTACCACTAGCGTGTCTCTGATGAAGTCGATTCACCGTAATCTTTATGTAATATTTGGAGCGCTTTTGTAGACGATATTTCATTAGAAATACAGAATTGAAGTTCGATATCTTTATGGATTGTGAAAATGGAAAACATGCTTTAGATGAAAGGACAAAATGGAGATCTGCAAAAACACTAAATATGACCACATTGGTATAGAGGACAGTTTCGACAACTTAGCGACAAGAATAATGTCAACAAACCCTTCGAGCAGACTCTTCAAATGATCTAAAACATGTTTTTTCATATTGCATGCATTGTTTGTATATTCATTAACCACTTGGTATAAATAAAGTCGCAACCCGCCTATTTTAAATGCATTGTGAATATTTAAACTCTTCTACTGAAGAGATTGTCGACTAATAATCACTGGAAATCTCATCCTAGAGAAACATAAAGACCATTTCGCTCTATCAAGCTGCTCAGGATTACCCTCCCAACTTTGCAGAGAATACTAAGCGGGCTATCTGATTGGACCAATTTAACTTCCAATTATCAGAAAACGTGAAGCCGGCGGAAGCTATAGAAAAGCTCGACTATTCGGTTCATATTATGAGGGAACTATGGAACTCAAATTCTTCCGAAATCACTTCAGAAAGCAACTTAAACTCTTTCGATTTGGTGATTGTTTTCGAACATTATTAAAAAATAAAAATCAACTTATTTCGTTATTTTCATCACTTTCAATCCAATACTAATAACATTTTTGTTCAAGATTAAAGATGAACTAAGCCAAAGAACTCGAGTTGTCACATGAAAGGCTAATTCAGCATTTCTCCACATTAGTATCTATTAATTTCCAGTCAGAAGACTGGAAATTAATTTGAACTGTAGGTACAGTTCATTGTCTTGTTGTTGTTGTTGCCTCGAGTAGAAATGTTGCCCGAAATCTATCGATAGTTCGACGAATAAGCTGCTCTGATAGACGATTTTATAAACCATAAATTTTACGAAGTGTGTAGAACACTGATTTTGAAAATAAATTTCAACAATTTCTAAACGTTGTTGCGGCGTGAGTCTTTCCACGATAATTTGTTAATGCCTACTGAACAGAAATGTCAAGACAACATGGCTTTCAGCTTCTGTCAAATCACAGTATCCCCATCGAAAGTTCTATCACTCTAAAAAACACTCGATATCTTTGTTTATTATTTTTATTGTTTAAATAATGATGATTTCCATTGTTATAATTCTAAATGGCTTTTTAGGGATGATCCACATGTTTTAGGAATGTTTTATAATGAAATTATTTTGAGCAAGTTATATTTGAAGAAGTTCTTGAGGTTATGCTTTGCATATTTGAAAGAGAATTCTGTTTTAGTAAAACAAGGAAAGAGACAAAATTTTGTACACTTTCCCTTTGGTACTTTGTGATAAGTTTTAATTTTATATGTCAACTTAATTGATACGGTAAGTTCTAAAGACATTTATCTAATTTAATTCTAGAAATTTTTTGATAAAAATTTTTATGAAATTAAAATTCGTAGAATTGGAATGAAATGAGAAGTTACTTTGTTTTTTATCACCTTATTTGATGATTATGCGGTGACTCGAGTTTCCTAGTGATACTACATTTTCAAACTGAATCATTCCAATTAAAATGAACTATCACAAAGTAGCGGACTACTCCATCCAATATTTGAAACAAGCAAGTACAGAAGAACAGTCGAGTCACTGTCTAAACAGTAAATAAAGTGATAGAAAACAAAATAATTTCTCATTAAATTTCAATTGAAATGAACTATCAGAAAGTAACGGACTACTCCATCCAATATTTAAAAATTGTAGAAGGTTTACAGAAGAAATCTATATGATATTTTAAATTTCAAAGTTTCTGGAATGAAATAACACATTCTCTACTTTATCGTCCATTTCCTGTCCTATGGAGAAATTACTGTACCAAACTAGGCTTAATTCCAAAGAATGTGAAATTGTAATACAACGGAATCCATTAACTGTTAATCAGGCTGCATTCGAATCGTTCGAGGATTTCCGTTCGATAGTACACAAATTTCGACCTCATCCTATAATTAGGGAAATTGCAGTTCGCGATTATAGTCCAATTCAAGTTTCTGTATACCATGTGAATTGAAACTTAATCGAATTACTTGAATCTATCTCATAATGAGTTTTCGCATTTCCTCTTATTTCCAGTCCGGCTGCTCTTCACTGCGAACTTCTGGAGTTTCTGCTCATTTCATTAATGTATATCAGAACAAAGTAATCCGTTTAGACACATTTTGGGAATATTATTAAATTCAGTCCATCAAAAGGAGATTGAACACGGCGTGTGAATTATATAACAGTTTGCCATTATCCATTAGGTGAGATCGTTTCAAGAGGCCCTGCTTATCACTAATTGCATTTAAGTGGGAATTTCAGCAGTTCTGCAATACAGTAATTCAAAGGTTTCTTCTACTAACCTACAAGTTGAATAAAACATTTATGCCTCAGTTTTTGTCAGATTTTCAAAATACGAATGAATTTTCTAATTAATTTTCAAATTATATGGACTTTGAAGACAAAAACATTTTAGAACAGCTCGTTTTGTTTTCGATTTTTGAGAAATCAATATAACAGAGGGAATGGAATGAGAAATAACTTAGTTTTCTTTCTTTTTTCATTAACTGAATATATAAAGACTCGAGTTTCGTAGTGTTTACCACATTTTCAAACTGCCTAAAACAAATTGTACCTCAACTATTATATTGGGTTGTTCGGAAAGTGATTTCGTTTTTTCTTTGGAAAGGAAATACAGTTTCTATATAATGATCAAATATTTTGTTGAATTATACATTGGCATTATGTTCCAACACCTTTTGCCATCTTTCTGTTAGTAGCATTATTCCACGTTCATAAAATTTTTGGTCTTTGCTGGCAAAATACTGATCCAGGTGATTTTTAACCTCTCCATTCGAAGTGAACGTTTTACCGTCCAACAAATTTTGCAGTGATTGGGACAAATAATAATCCAAAGGCGCCAAATCTGGAGAATATGGTGGGTGTGGCAGAGTATGCCATTACAGCTGCAAAAGCTTTTAGCGAGTGTATGAGGACTCGCATTATCTTCGTGGAATACTACACGTTTTCTGTTTATTAATTCTGGCTTTTTCTGTTGAAGTGCATCAATCAGTTTGTACCGATACAAGAAGTAAGTACAAGAAGTTCTTAACGGTAAGACCAGAAACAAAATTTTGTCTCCTTTAAATATTTATCTATTAATTTTAATTACTTTCGTATATCTGTTGGGTTATTTATTCCATTTGACATTATATATTGAGTTTTGATTATATACGTCTATTAAATGTAAGCGGTGCTTGTTAGACATAAATTTATTTCTAAAAGTTTTTTGAATAAAAATTTTTTTGAAATTAAAATTGTAGAAGATAAACATATTTCAATTTGTTTTAATATTCAAATTTTGTTATATTTCTTCTATCAAGTAAAAGGCCTTTCTATTTTATTTATATAATGATTATGCGGCTTAAGTGTGAAGTTGGGTTTGAAAAAACACAATTAAATCTTCTGTCTGGAAAAAAGAAATTACTTTTTGAGCAACCTTCGTTGAAGTTTTCGGCTTGTCAAAAACTTTGAGAAGTGGGTTGTACGGAAGGTTCGTCTGCTCATTTAATACTTTTATTTTTGAAATATACTTATGCTTACATACTTCTATGGATTCAAGGATGTCTTTCCTTTCGCTTTCAGTTGTTATACTTTAACCTTTTTAAGAAAGATCTAGTGGTTTATCTGTTAAGGGATTATGCCGTTTGAAAAATTTCCGCAGTTTCTTAATACATTGCAAATAAGGGTAATTTTCAAACTGCCAGGCATGAAATTGTGTTTATCCCGTAATTTGTATTTATTCTAGAGAGCTTCTGTTTTTCGGCTGTGATAAAATTCACTATCTGGTTAATTTATCGTGATTGCTCGTAGAAAAAAGTAGTTGTTGTTATATGAATGTTTGACACAAAATTTAAAAAAGGTATTGAGATAAAGCCACGAGCCTTTGCGGATTTGTTAATAACACTTACGATCCCCACGAAATTTTGCAGAATTCCTCATGGAAATACTCGATCAGATTTTTAATTTCGAAAACATTCGAAGAATAAATTTCTAATGAGGATAATTCAGGAACCATTTCACTGATTAACGAAATCAATCGAGATATATGGGCTCTAAACTCACTCTTAAAGTTCCATTTCTCCAGCTTCGAAATGAGCATTTTTACAGACAAATCATCTCTAGCGATGAAGCACATTTCGACCTAGAAGGAGTACTTTTTGTATAGATTCGTTTTGGCGGTCATTTGAATGATACTGTTTTTTGTTCGTGATTGTCATGGTTCAATCTTTTTATCCTGCAAACCAGTTCTGGAACTGGTGGTCAACACATCTTCTTCATACAGATCGGTCAATTACTTTCTGGCTTGAACAGCATCTTTCACCTTTTCCATGTTAAAAGAGTGAAATATGACGAAAATGCTGCTATTTAAAAGGGCACCAATCAAAAACTATTGCGTAGAATTTTTTCTACTTCTGTGTGAAAATTTTCACACACAAGTCTTGCTATATCATCTTTCACAATATATAACGATTATGCGGTTTAAGTGTGAAGATGGGTTTGATAAAACACAATTAAATCCTCTGTCGGGAAAAAAAGAAATTACTTGTTGACCAACCTTCGTTGAAGTTTTCGGCTTGTCAAAAACTTTGAGAAGGGGGTTGTACCGAAGGTCCCTCTGCCCATTTAATAATTTTATTTTTGAAATATGCTTATGCTCACATACTTTTATGGATTCAAGGATGTCTTTTCTTTCTCTTCCAGTTGTTATACTTCAAGATCTTCCAATATTGAGAAGATAGGATAGGTTTCGAAACATTTTTTCCCGAGATTAGAGTTTGTAAATGGAGATCAATGTTTCTGAACCTTTTTTAGAAAGATCTGGCGGTTTTTCCTATATATACGTTACTGCACTGTTGACAACTTAATTTTTTAACTCCATAATTATTCAGCCGGTTGTTTTTGTCTTCTACATTAAAAGAGAGATGGGAACTACACAAATTGTCTGTACCTTTTTGGTGGGTATCTATTTTACTTAAATAATGTTCCTCTTAATTAATGCGTATTCTTCTGCTTAATGTTATCACGTTTCTTTCTGCCAAAGTGTAATTGACGTGAATTTGTCTCGTTACAAACGTTTTTGAACTTACCACAGACTTTGATCTTTGAGCATATCTCAGATCTTCATTATAATGCAGTATTTATTCTCATAACAAAAAATCAGTCAGGAAGATATTCTAAATAAGGTATTTTCAGATAGTTTCCTAAATAACCGACGCATTCGCCATTTAGCAACTTCGATCCTAGTATATATAGGTTGTTTCAATGGGAACGCCCCATTTTAAATTGACATTACTCACGCCACTGTTTATTTATTTGTAACATTAACAGTTGTATTTGTTAATGTCTACCATTTAATCATGGAGAGGTACACACTCCAACAACGTTTACAAATAATCTAAATTTATTATGAAAAATCGCGATCTCTTACTCTAACTTTATGTGCTTTAACTCCAAATTTTGGTCGTTATAATCGTCCGGATGAAAGAACAGTTGAACGTTTCGTGAAGAAGTTTAAAACAAATTTACCACTTCATGATGCTACAGTGTGAATGCTACACAATTAAATGGATTTCTGTAAGGAGAGGTTTTTTTTTAGCCTAGTCGTATATTACGTATCGTTTTTATAATCTAATCTGGTATACTTTGGAATTTAATAAATTTTCACTTATTTCACATTTGTATGGGAGCGAAAAAATGAATGGATTATCATGTCCTTCTGCAGACGAATATAATAAAACAGGGTACTTACGGGGGAATATCTTTTATTAAAAACGTCAGCGTTCGTAACCATTTGGCATTGGCACCTTCTGCACGATATTCATATTTTCTCTTATACGACTGTTTTATTGAAATAAGTTTGTATTGCATCCAGAATTTTATCTGAAAAGGGATTATGCCATTTGAAAAATTTCCGCAGTTTCTTAATAAATTGCAAATGAGGGTAATTTTCAAACTGCCACGCATGAAATTGTGTTTATCCCGTAATTTGTATTTATTCTAGAGAGCTTTGTTTTTCAGCTATAATAAAATTCACTATCTGGTTATTTTATCCTGATTGCTCGAAAAAAAGTAGTTGTTGTTTTATGAATGTTTGACAAAAAATTCAAAAAAGGTATTGACGTAAAGCCCCGAGCTTTTGCGGGTTTGTTAATAACACTTACGATCCCCACGAAATTTTGCAGAATTCCTCATGGAAAAACTCGATCAGATTTTTAATTTCGAAAACTTTCGAAGAATAAATTTCTAACGAGGATAATGCAGGAACCACTTTACTCATTAATGAAATTAATCGAAATATTTGGGCTCTAAACTCACTTTTAAAGTTACATTTCTCCGGCTTCGAAATGAGCATTTTTCCACAAAAATAGCACATTTGGACCTTGGAGGACTACTTTTTGTATAGATTCGTTATGGCGGTCATTTGAATGATATTGTTTTCCATTCGTGAATGTCAAGGTTCAATCTTTTTAATAAACCTGAAGTTGCCGACCTTGAAAAAATATCCATTGGCTTGATATTTATAGCCGATCAAAAATACAAATTTTAAATGGCCCACCCCTTATATGCCTGTAGCATACTGAAAGAAATGTGTAGAGCTTCAAAAAACGATAGAATCACAGATTCAATATCTCAAAACTGCCACGCGCATGCGTGAGAAGGTGAATTATAATTAATTTATAGTCCATCTAGAAAGTATCCCGAATTTTTTAATTTTCATAATTTTAATATAATTCTTCTTTGTAACATTCTGAGACAAAATTAATGTATAAAATAGGTTGTGTTGATAGCCAGCTATGGCCAAAGTTGCAAGGTGACACTATTTGTCAAATATTATTGATTGTCAACATGTATACAGTTTATGAAATAATGTAGCAACGAGAAAAAGGAAAACAGGTAGAATATTTGTGTAGAAAAGGTTTTAGGAACGTTAAAAAATTAGTGCAATTGTATGAACTGGAAAAAGGTGCTGTATATGAGACAATAAAGAGAATAAAAAATGGCATGGAAATCAGGCATAGACCAACTTCAGGAAGATCGCGTAAGATTAAAGGAAACAATTTGAATGCTTCATGGGCCTTAGGACGACATAATACCTGGGGTTTCGAAAATTGGCTAACAGATTTGGAAATCAACGAAATATAAGAGTATGTCCAGAAACCGTCCGTATGTCACCGAAAAGACAAGACGAAACCAAAAAAAAAATGTGATTGCGTCTTCTTCTCAAGATTTCACTGAACATAGTTTTATGAATGCTGATGAGTTTGCTTTGAGCGTTTCTTTGAATTTACCCCAGGTCGAATATGAATTAATAGAGGGTATGTGGATTTATGATTTAATGATTGCTTTTATTCAAAATACAAAAACTTACTCAGATGTGCTTTATATTTCTAGAAAGAAATGAAAAATTTTTTTTAAACCTATACGAAGCAGTTTTTGGATTGTAATTTTTCATTTATGAATATCCGTTCAAAGCTGTCTCGGATGATGTGCCGCGGATAATATTTTATATTTTCTTTGATTCTTTATCGATTGACTGTTGCACATATGTGTTGATGTGTCTATGAGAAGAAATAGAGTTTTAAGACATTTTATTCAATTTAATTTCGAAAATTTTTTAAAAGAATTCTTAGATTGAAACTTTAGAGGATTCAGAGAATTGTTGTAGTTAATATTTCAAATATATGAAAAACTCTTTGAAGTTTTATTGAATTTATGTTTATTCATGTATGTTTTCATCAAAATATCCTCAAATAATAAAACTATTATTACTTGCTCTTATATTTTTTGAGCCGATTTTCGAAATCAATATGAAACTGCGGATATTCTGGATCTACAAGATCGGATAGTCTCATTATCAAATTAGATAACGAAGTTTCATTATCAAAAATTAATAAAAACTCGTTTATTCATGTCCACGTTGTGTGGACTCCACTCTCCTAGAATGCAATTTTCCATTACTGAATACGAACAAGGGATTCTTCGAATAGAAAACTTATAGTAAAAACATAATTAATGGATATTCTGGAGAACTTACACCAAGAAAATGCAAAGAATATTCAATCTGAAATGAGAGCTGAAATGTGAAAGGGAGCATATTAAAAATCCAGAAAATCCCAAGATAAGAACGGAAGAAAACTCAACCTCGGCAGAGGAATAATGAACCGTTCACAATGCCATCGTCAGACGAGCGGATCACAACTAATTTTAACTAACGTCAATTCCTCCAAGTTATCTCGAGTAATCATTTTTTCTGAATGGGTACATCCAACGAAATAATATATTAAACTGGAAAATTTAATACTTAGAGAAGAGGGTAATTGAATTATTTCCTCACTTTTGTTTAGCAGATGAAATAAATGGAAGAAAGCGGCGGCTCCTCAGGAATAAAATATGCGCGGTGGTTTACAGATGCTTTTTTTGTGCATGCCACCCGATTTGTAGGAACTGGGAAGATAGGGCTCTCTACACCACCGGCTTGAATTTTAATGCGATGTTTCAATCTGCATATTTCTAAATATGTCCCGTGGTATTTTTTCTGAACTTCTTCTGGATTAATATTCAGATGAACGTCGAATGGGCTGAATTAATTAGCCGAAGCAATTCTGAGAGCTTGATGAGAAGTTGATTCATTCGCCAGATGGGATTTAATGCATTCAAAAATTGAATTAGCCGGGTCTGCCAGAACTGTAAGTTCAACTTTCTTAATTCATCAGAAAGGAGTTGTCTTCGCTGCTCAAATTTCAGGAAGTCAGCTGATAATAGTTGGAAGTCACTTGAGTCGCTCGGCATATTCGCAATGGTCTGAATAAATTCGGCCGCTTTCGGAAAATATATAACTTTCATTCGGAATCGTATCTGAAAGTGAAACTCAGTGAGTTACTCTTCGAAAAATGATATTTTTAAATTATATTGGGAAGAGGAAAATGTTTGAACATGACGTTCATTTGGATATGTCACTTTTTGGTAAATAATTCGAACAATCTACGCATTAGCTATAATGACTTCAGGTGTTTAAAACCCACATAAAAGGAAAAATGTCAGCTTAAAATAGTTTAAGCCGTAGATAATTAAAAGTATCTATGAACTCACGGAATTTTTCTAAAGAACTGAGTATAACTAAGCAAATAACCCTAAACAAAGGTTTCAATTCAACCTTCATAGAAAAAAATTATAGCTAACAAACAGAAAAAAATGGCATTAAGTGATGTTTATCCATCATCGAAGATCACACCTCCTAAAAATACATCCGATTCACTAATATCCATAGAATATCTGAGATCTAAGATATTGCTAATTATTTAGAGAAACATTCTAATTATGCAGCAGAAATATTTACAACTGGGATACTTACATAAAAAAAAAGATAAATTAAAAAAAGGTAATAAATTAAGGGTCTTCAAATTGGTTTGCAATGATAACACATTAGTTTCAATTGGTTGAACATGAAGATCATTCGAAAGAAGAATACATGAACATCAGAAAATATACACTCCCACCATTCGAAATAAATTGGACAAAATTTTAACAATGGCTATGAAAATAAATTAATTCGTCTGATCTGTACCAAAAATCATTAATAAGGAGTATGAGCTATGGTAATAGAAAGTTCTAGAAATCGAGACACTGTAACAATTAAATACTCAAACAAACTCGACAAGGTTTTGTAGATCACAGAGGCAAATTGCAGATATGCGCACGTTTCAAACTGATTGGTTTTCGTCAATGCAATGTATGCTAGTGAGTCCAAATCTGTATCTATATTCACTAGCATACATAACACTGACGAAAACCAAACAAATTTGGACTCACTAGCATATATTGCACTGACGAAAACCAATCAGTTTGAAACGTGCGCATGTCTGCAATTTGCCTCTGTGATCTACGAACCCTGGTTGAGTTTGTTTGAGTATAGAATTGTTATACGATGTTTGTTACACTGTCTCGATTTCTAGAACACTCTGTTACCATAGGTCATATTCCTTATCAATGGTTTTTGGTACAGATCAGCCGAATTAATTTATTCTGATATGAATATGCAAATTTTTCAGCATTATGGCAAATTATGGTCTGATTTGAGCACGAGGGAAGTTTGTTCTGCGTTGGTAACGTGAAAATATCGAGAATACATTTTTTTACTTGAATTGACTCTCAAAGGTATGTATTGTATGTATTTTGCATAATCTAGATGGCGTTAGTGTATTATTAATATCTTAGAGTCTCTGTGTATGTATTCTGCATTCTCAAGATGGCACTAGTGTATGATTACTATCTTGGAGTCTCTGTGTATAGCGAATATAGATGCTTGACGATCACTGGCATACATTGCACTAACGAAAACCAATCATTTTGAAACGTGCGCATGTCTGCAATTTATCTCTGTGATCTACAAAACCTTGTCGAGTTTGTTTGAGTATAGAATTCTTATACAGATGTATGTTAGACTGTCTCAATTTCTAGAATTTTTTATTACCATAGCTCAAACTCCTTATCAATGGCTATGAAATTATCGATATCGGGAGTAGAGGATCTTGACTGACACTCTTAAAATCATTGGAAATGAATTAAATTCGAAAACATTCTCCAAAATGCACAAACAGATTCCAACAAATTACCGTTACTAAATATTTTCCCTATTTTTTAGAACATCAGCGATCAACCGCAATAACTTTCATTAATATGTTCAGTTCTATCTTCTTATCTTATCTGATATCCTCACCAACCAGAAACCCCAATAACTTTTACTACCATATTCAGTTCTTTTTAGTTTCTTCACGTAATATGAAATACCAAACACCAATTAAGCCCCTTTTTCTGCAGTATGACTCTAATCCCATATAAGGTATTCAGTAAGTTGTCAGATTTAAGCAGTTCACATTTTGACCCAATTTGAAGCAGATTCTGCTGATTAGAAGAGAATAGTGGCGTCTTGATTTTTCGGATGTTTGATTTTCTCGGTCTCTACTTGTCGGAAATACATATATCATACTCACCTGACGAAGTCATGTTGTCATGACGAAACAATTGTTGTGAAATTAAATAAATTAGCGGAAATTAAGTTTTACACGGCAATTGTTTCGTCATACCATGACTTCATCAGGTGAGTATTTAAACTGAGGTATACAATGCAAAACATGACCTTAAATACACAGCTCTGGTACAAAAAATAGAGGGGTGGAAAGGGATGGTTTACAATTGATGAAAAATATTAAGTAGGGTGAATCTGTTTAAATCTATTTGATCATTCAATAAAATTTGTCTTTTATTATATCTATTGATCTCTAAAGTTTCTAACAGATTCAGTTTCTGACTTTTGTTTTCGATATGTAATATTTCATAGTTCATAATAAAATTATGGTCAGTCTCCCACAAATGGTTGGCATAAGTTGAATTCGGTTTATTATTAATGTAACATTTTTCATGTTCTCTACATTAATAATAAACCGAATTCAACTTATGCTAACCATTTGTTAGAGACTGGCCATAATTTCAATATGAACTATGGGATATTATATATCGAAAACAAAAGTCAGAAACTAAATCTGTTAGAAACTGTAGAGATCTATAGATATAATAAAAGACAAGTTTTATTGAATGATAAAATAGATTTGAACAGATCCCCCCTACTTAATATTTTTCATTAATTGTAAACCATCTCTTTCCACCCCTCTATTTTGTGTACCAGAGCTGTGTATTTAAAGTCATGTTTTGCATTGTATACCTCAGTTTAAATACTTACCTGATGAAGTCATGTTATGACGAAACAATTGTCGTGTAAATCAATAAAATAGCGGAAGTCAACATGTGTTTTTCTTATATTGAAGATGAATTTCCGTCAAGTAAAGACCGAGACAATCAAAAATCGGAAATTAAGTTGTTTTACTTTAATCATTTTAATTTTTCACAGATAAAGTGTGATTAATTATGTATAGAGCCCGACAAAACCTTCACACCCTTGCACGCCCTTGAAAAAAGATCAGAAAATGAATTTTGCCGATTTCTTATGATCTATGGCACTGATAATAACGACGAATCCATTTAAATTTGACCGAGATGGGATAAATTTTTATCATAATGCACACTATTGGGTCCCCAAAGGTCAAAATTCACGAGAATCAAAGGAAACCGCTTATCAGAGACGATTCTCTTTCAATGTGTCACATACGAACAATTTTTGCCTAATTAGCTCTGAATACTATCTGGGGGTTCCACTGATACACGATTACAAATAATTTTCCAACATAAATGTTATTCAGAGAGATACAGTAGCTAGACTAAAAATATCTACATAACAGGTTGTTGCGGGCCAACCAGATGTCTGGACTTAGTCCTATGTTACAGTACTACAGTGCCGACACATGAATAATTAAGGAGGATAATTATAACTGCCACCAATAGCATAAAAAATACGATTTTAGCGCATGCCTCGATAAGAAATTGATTTAGGTAATTTGAGCAGTAACTTCAGTTATTTTGGATGATGTATCAAAGTCGAAGTTGATATTACTTCGTTTACTATTTCAGGTCGATTTTTGTCGATCTTGTGAAAGATTTTTCATTTGTACCTTTTGAGAAAGTTAATGGTTCGAGTATTTCATTAGTATGCTAAGTTCACTACATTTCTTACGAGTTAAATTCAAATATTTTATGTAAATTTTACAAAAAATGACTGCCAATTGTGGCCATTTATTCTTGAGATTATGTTGTTATGAGTTTTGAGCAACATTTTCTTCTAAGTGGTCGCTCATATTTGAGTTTTCCGAAAACAGTTAATTGAATATTAACATTGAAGTAGTTTTCATATAATTAATAGATTGCCTTTCATAACATACGGAAAATATCGAATGAATTTGAGTTATCATCCAATTTAACAGCTCCTTTACTGAACTTGATTTGTTGCCAATGATCTCTAGTATAACCCTTTCAAAATATCAAGTCGAATTTCCAATCCATAAGATCAATAACGGGATACAGAAATGAAGAAATAAGGGCGATATGTGACATCCAGGATGTGGTAAGTTTGGCACGAAATCGACGAAGAGAATAAAGAGGCCACGTAGACAGAATGTCAGATGATCGGTTGGCAAAGATTGCAAAAGGGAAAAAACCAAATACATCCCGACCACCTGCGAGATGGTATGAAAGCTGGTCTTCATATTCCCAGCTGCAGCTAGGAAATCATTGATGTAAACACAGGAAAATGTCCTAACGTACGTCGAAGAAGAAGAAGAGAAAAAGAAGAAGAATTTCCAATCACTCTGTATATATTTAACGCAAGTTGAATCATCACGAATTTAGTTGGTGCATATAGAAGCAATTGATCGAATGATCTATCAGAATAATAATTTCATTTAAATAATAATGGAATGAAAATTTATTGATAATGTATTATTTCTAATAACGGCACTCTGTTATTTACAAAATTATAATCTTTCAAGAGGAACCGAAGCAACTATGATCAGACACATTACTGTCATACCTCAATACATGTTCTATCTCGTTAATTTTGAAGGCACATTCAAAATTTAAATGAACCTATCAACCAAAGATACAACTAATTGTCGTGACGATAGAAACGTCAACACTGAAAGGCATGAATAAATGAACTCATCGAAAATAATTTAGGAATATGGCACTGTTACAGAGGAGTTATATTTTCCAGACTTTTCGTATTCTGACAATGTCATATTTTACTCTCCGCTTCTCTGTAGACTATTCTCATCACTGGCATCTAATATGGATCCCAAATTCAGCATCACAATGTCTTGAAGAGCCAGAATGTCTCGACAGAGAGTCTTAAAATATTCAGAAGTATCATTATTACTAGAGTCTATATTGATTTTTTCTACCATATTTAAATTTTCTCAGCTTCTATTTAAATATCGAAAAATGTGATTTCCTAAGAAAAATTAATGTTATTAAACTTTCAACATTCTATAATTATTGCCAAGAAGGCAAATATAAAATTTACTGCAAAGACAGTTTCTTCGTACAATGACCAGACAAGAGAGTAAATACACAGTGAACCTTCACCAAGAGACCAAGCCCAAATACTTATTTTGGATTTGATGAAATAATCGTTTGAAAAAGAAAAAATAATAAATTAGACTGCCCACTTTCAAAAAATTTATTTGATGTTATTTGGAATCAATTTTTCCAAAATCGATATCAAAAGAGCTGCTATTTTGAGGAATCTTATGAGATTTAGAATTTTTAAATTTGTGTTTGAAGCCACAAACCAATCAAATTTCTGCGTCATATCTAATGTGTACCAATTATTTTTACGCAAGAAAACGACTAATCGAAGCAAAAGCTATGATAAATGAAAAAATATGATCTATTGAAATGGTAAGTTCCTTGAAACGGGACATTGAATCTTATATCAGTCTAATTGTTCAAAACTTCAATCATATAGGTATAACCGATGGACGGAACAAAAGAACAAAAATGCATGTTTCGAAGTTTATTAGCTTCATCTTTGATGCCAGTTCTAGCGTCCAATGACTGCATTCACCTCACTATACTAACTCTGCATAGGACAAGTGAAAGCAAGTCTGACAAAACAAACATACAATGTATGAATGAAACAATAAACACAGTGAATATAAAAAAAATGTACACCAACACTCACAAATAAGATTATTTGATTTCGAATGACCACAAAAGAATTGAACTCATTCAATGAATGAAATGTATTATCTTTCTAATGCTTTTTCAACATTGCATCAAATTTACTCTTTGATAGTATTTTTATCCAACAAGGTAACCAATTGTATAGAGAAATTGCACGGTAGTCTGGACGTTGCTGTGATCTTCAAATCCTTAGGTAGTCTCTTCTGATAGGCGAATTGTTTCGTGTATTTTCCTCGTGAATATCTGATTGCAGGTGATTTCTTCCGATGATTTATCGAACATACATTAAATTTTTGACAATTAAAATAGATGGTAGGGTCAATATACTCTCTGATGTCTCTTCACTAAAGGCTTTGTATCCGAGACCTCCCACTAATATAATCGCATGTCTCTGAGGATGTTATCACGTCTGGTACAGCTTCCTCATACCAAAACACAATTTTTCAACCCAGACTCGATTAATGCGTAGTAAACAGTCTTTGAAATTCACCAGAGAGAGAGTGCGATATAAAACTCAGTGGAAAAATATTTCTGCTGAGAGGAGATATCAATTCATCTGTGTGAGAAATCTAGGTGAGCATAGTATCCAAATTCACATCTAGAAATCCAACTGATTGCAATGAAGTATTTTCTTGAATTCGGTTCTTCAAGCTCAGAAACAATTGCTGCGTCTTCTCGCTGTCATGAGCCGTCTTTTTGTACTAAACCAGTCCAAGGGGGTCATCTTGGTCTCATCAGAGATGTGGCATAACTCGCCCTCATCAAAGGATTCGACTACAATGGTAGTATCCTTCCACAACTAAGATCGTTTTTGTATTAGGTACGTAATCATGAAAATCATTGATATATATCAGAAAAAGTGAAGGTCCTTATATGGATCCTTGGGGTACACCAATTTCTATTGGTCCCAGTTCAGAATATATACCATCTACCCTTGAAAAAAAGAATGGAAAAGTCTCACTGCATCCGGCTCCATTCCGTACATCCTCAGCTTCTTTAGCAATATGTGATGTAAAACGCAATCAAAACCCCTTGACAAGTCAATGAATAAAGTAAGACACCACAACGAACTCCAAAAGTCCGCTACCGCCTTGGTATTACTATTATCCTTCCTGTAGCCAAACTGCTCATCTTATAGTAGACCATTACCCCCAGAAAACAAAATCAACTGTTTCAAAATGTTTTTCTCAAATTTTTTCGATATGATCGCAGTCAACAAAATAATATAATTGTGCACATCATCTGTATCATCTGCATCCCTTCTTTGGAGCACTTAGGTATCTTTAGATATCTTCAAGAATTTGGGAAAATAATCAGAAATAAGACATCTGTTTATAAACCTCGTATTGATGAGGTTATCACCATTGGGTGATAAAATAAAGTTAAGATACTGAATTGTTTCAGCCGTTACTATTTGGTAGTTGATCATAATTAAAACAAATTTTACAAATTACTATGTTTTACTACCAATGAAAATATATTTTACACGAGAAAATGTGTAAAATATATTTTTATAGGTAGTAAAACATAGTAATTTCTGAAATTTGTTTTAAATAAAGTTAATATTTGATTGATAACTTTCACATAAAGACCATAGAAGTCAGTAGATTTTCCCGCTTTCAGGTCCCTTACCACATCACTAACTTCAATAGAATTCATTTAGTACACTACAGCCTTTAAAAGTGACAGATTTATTTCTTAAAATATGTCAATTTTATATCTTTTAAAATAATTACTCCGTTTTAAGCCCCTGTCCGAAAGTTGAATTATTTTGCTGAATCTGATGGGTGTTTCTTCGATACTCAACGTTTATTGAAATAATTCTTTATGCTTCAAGTGCTACAGTTTGTAATTAATATCGAATAAACATTGAAATCGATACTCTCTTTCTTTGTACTCGACATCAAATTGAAATAATATATTTTGCATATTCCCAACATCTCTTCTATTGTTTGAGCTCAAAACCAGTCCGAATTTTCATCTCATTAAGTCATTTCTTCAACAAGTTATGATGAGTAACGTAAGCACTCACTTTTTCCTAATTCTCAACAATGACATTTTTTTCTTGGTTTTATACCGTCGCGATCATTTAATAGCCGTTCGATTTCCTTTTGTCAGCAGTTTTTTTTAAAACAATTTTTGGTTAATAAACTATGGAATGGAAAGTTCATCTTATTCGACTGGATATTCCAGTAAATAATCATAAAACGAATTTTTCACTTTTGTATCAAAAATATATATGGATTTAATCAAATCCATATAAATCATAAATTTTGAGTGTAATTTATTAAAGTTTCAATTCGAAATTGATAACAAAGTAGACTTAAAATTAATATTTTATATGAATTTCAGTACTTCTACACTGCTTTGTCCATTCAAGATTAGAAAATGTTGCTTTATGCTTATCTATTGGAATATATGCTCGAAAAAGACGAGTTTTCCGTTATAAGGTTTGTGGACCATGAAATTGTTTTCAAAGAAAACTGCTGAACATATGTAATGAAACGGCTAACAAATGACCGCGTCAGTAAAAAGCCAAGAAAACAAATTAACATTGTTGAGAACGAAGGGAGACTGTGCATCAGAAAAAGGTTGGACAGCTTCCCATTAGTGGAATATTGGAAAACGGAAGCAGGAATGATGTCAAAATAATTGCTTGTTTCCGCCAAACAATTTTTAAGCGTGAATTATTTATCGCCGCAATTTCGTCAGGTTTGATTTCCTCGTCTTTGGATTTCTTCGAGGAATTTCAATGAAAATAATTGTCCATTTTTTTGTTTACTCTTCATATGTTCGTGCGGTTCGTTAGTTTGATTACATTGAGGGTATTTCCATGAAATCTTTCAGCCATTTCATCATATCGTCAATATTATATATTATTTCTTCGTTGGAATTTCCAATGAAGGAATAATAGAGAATAGAACTTTCTCTGATTTTTAATAGATTTTTATAGATTATATTGATATTTAATAAAATCTATGGGGTGTTTTTTTAGAGTGATAGAACTTTAGATAGGAATAACAAATTATTATGGAAAGACTCTCGCCGCAACAATGTTTACAAAAAGTGAAAAATTTATTTTCAAAATCATTGTTCTAATCGCCAAACTTATAGAGCACTTCGTGAAATTTATGGTTTACATAATCGTCCATTATAGCAGCTTATTCGTCGAACTATCGATAGATTTCGGACAACATTTTCTCTACTAGATGCAACAGCAACAACCAGACAAAGAACTGTACGTACAGAAGAAAATATCGCTGCTGTAAGTCATAGTGTTAATGTTGATCCAGATTTGTCTATTCGTCGACGTTCACAACAAGTTGGACTCTGTGCATCTAACACATGGAAAATTTTGCGTAAAGACCTTGGTCTACACCCATACAAAATCCAACTGGTTCAAGAACCAAAGCCACTTGAACATAATAAGCGTCGTTTGTTGGCTGATGGGGCCCTAGAACAGCTTGAAGTTGATCCAATTTTTTATCTCAAATTTGTGTTTAGTGATGAAGCTCATTTCTGGTTGAACGGATATGTAAACAAGCAAAATTGACGTATATCGAGTGAAAACAATCCTCAAGAAGTTTCGCAGGTTCCATTGCATCCTGAAAAATGCACTGTATGGTGTGCTTTACACGCTGGAGGCATCATCGGTCCATATTTCTTCAAAAACGATGCTGATGATGGTGCTATACCTCATGCTGCTATCGTAACAATTGATTTATTGAAAGAAAGATTTGGCGATAATATTATTTCGAGAAATGGTCCAATTAAGTGGCCTCCAAGATCATGCAATATAACTCCACTGGATTATTTTCTTTGGGGCTATGTCAAGTCATTGGTTTACGCTAAGAAACCAGAAACAATAGACATATTGCCAACATAATTCGTGTTATAGATGAAATAAGACCTGGATTACTCGAAAAAGTACTCCAAAATTGGTCTGGTCGAATGCAGTTCCTCAGGGCTAGTCGTAGTGAACATATGCCGAAAATTATTTCTCAAACATAAATGTCATAAAATTATCTTTCAAATAAAAAAAATTTGGCTTCGTTCTTAATTTAAATGTGTTTTATTTCAATTTAAAGTTCTATAACTCTAAAAAAAAACACCCAATATGTTTACTTGATATAAATCTGTAAAATGATTATAGAAACAAATATATGTGCCAATGTAACGCTTCTTGTATAATATGATATTTTGAATAATAATTCACTTTTATACCTATAAGTGTTCCAGAGTAGGTATAACAAAGTTAGTAGATATTACCGAAGAAAATAGGACCAAATTTCCTTCATATATGAGCCCTAACTCCTTACACTTCCGAGACACAATGTGTCGAAGTTGTAAAAAATAACTCATTTGTTTGCAATAACTCCAAAATGAATGAAGATATTTTGATGTGAATCAAAACTGTTTGTTGAAAGATCTGCACCAAATTTCATTAATAATGAGTGTGAGTTTTGGTTATACAGAAGTATGTTACACTGTCTGGATTTGTAGAACTTTCTATTATCATATCTCGCACTCCTCATTCATGATATTTGATACGGATCAGCCGAATTAATTTATATGAATATGATTGAGGTGATGGTGTAATGAAATAATTCTTGTGTAAGCAATTACATTTAGAGGAAGTTAAACTTCTTTTATTTATAAAATATTTTTTCATATTGACAAGAGCCCCATTTTCATAAACTATACATTTTATATGACCCCAGTAATAAATGTCAAGAAGTGTTAAGCTTTGTTTAGTTTTACTATGCAGTGTTTTTAAACTATAAGTATTGAAAAATACGTTTGTTGCAAAATGGCGAATGCGATGGTATCGGTTCTGTATATAAAATAATAAGAAGCAGTTTTTACTTGATAGAAGGACTATTACAAACTGAGTATCAAAACAGATTTATTCTGTTAGTCTCCTACAATCTTAATTTCAAAAAATTTTTAATTGTATAATATAATGAATTTTGATTTTATACGTCTATTAAATATAAGCAGTACTTATAAGACATTAATTTAATTCTGAAAACTTTTGAATGAAATTTTTTGAAATTAAAATTGTAGGATACTATAAGATTAAATATGTTTTGATATTCAAAGGTTTCTATATATGTTTTTATGAAACATAAAAATGAAATTCTCATTATAATTTATGAAGTTGTTATGAGTTTCTGATGCGTGAAAAATTTAAATGGTTTTTTTGCGTCCAAAGTTTTCCGAAGTTTTGGACGAGATTGATTGTACGAAAACGTTCTAAAGATTACATTGTTTATATTTCATACGCAGGACTCAATATGATATAATGGGTATGGAAATCTGCCGATGGATATGAAACTAACAAAACTGAACTCGATCATAAAAGTATTTCTAATATCAGCAGAGGATTATTTAGAATAATATTAATAACTTTTTTCATGAGAATCCATTGTATATTGGGAAAAAATATTATATTTCATTGAATTTTCACGGTATATTCGCCAAAAATATGATACACGACCACTGCCCATTTTAACATCATTGTCAAGTGTAACGCAATACAGAAAGCACTGAGATATATAAGGTATCATTTCAAGATGAAAGAGCAAAATATTCAATATAAAGGAGTAGGCATAGATTCACTTCAAATTCGTTTTTCAGTGTTTGAAAAGTCAAGATCTTCATGGATTTTATTTATTTCCAAGCATTTTGATGTACTAATTTCCAATCCTTCCCGACTTCATGAATCCTATGTAGGATTTTGGGGTTGGTACTGTATATGGTGATTGGCAACTGTAATTTGTTTGAAGTTTGCCTGATTTTTTGTCCGTTGTGACATGTTCTTTCAATCTCGTTTCAAAGTTCCTACCTGTTTCACCTACGTAAGTAACAATTGATTGTCTACATTTCCGAATCTTTTAAATCATCTTGTTTTTATTTTGCGTTAAATAGAATAATTTCTAGATTAGTAGTACGCTCTTTTGGTTGAGTTTATTGAAATAATTTCAGACTTTAGTATATAAATGTCCAGTATATGTATGTTCAGATTAAGTCAATTGGAAGAAGAAGGTATTCATTCGTTTCCTCATTTTGATTGAAATTATTCTATTCATCAAATGAAAAGCAAATTTTAGAGTTCGGGCTATGTATTCACTGTGAAGATTTCTACAGAAGAGCTGTCCAGAAACACAGGCATTATTAATGCTCTGAAATATGGAATTTAGATCAACAAATTTATTATTTTCGAGACGGAAAAAGTCTTGGGAGATGATCGCATCTATTGTTATCTATTATTTTATCTGAAGAAGTTCAAATTTAATACATTATATTTGTTTGAATTCGCTAGATATAAGGAAATAAATTTATTATTCGTTCTTTTTCCAATAATGAATTCGATTATGCGGTGAATGGAATTCAGAATAACTAGAAATTCAAGAATTTTCAGGCCTGTTCCGTTAGAACCGACAATTATATCGTCTGCGTATCTATACCAAAAATTGTTGTTTGTTTATTTCTCATAAAATCTTGGGAGATGATCGCATCTATTGTTATCTATTATTTTATCTGAAGAATTTCAAATTTAATACATTATATTTGTTTGAATTTGCTAGATATAAGGAAATAAATTTATTATTCGTTCTTCTTCAAATAATGTATTCGATTATGCGGTGAATGGAATTCAGAATTTCTAGAAATTCGAGAATTTTTAGGCCTGTTCCGTTAGAACCGACAATTATATCGTCTACGTATCTATACCAAAAATTGTTGCTTGTTTTTTTCTCATAAAATTTTTATCTAATTTACCCCTGAAAAATGTTTACAAATTATATTATTTTCTAATTATCCTCAAAAATATCCGATGAAATCGGAATCACGGGTGATTCTATTAGTAAACCATATTTTTGAAGCTTGCATGAGCATTAGTTTTTTTTAAATGATTTTTTATTAGAGGTATACATTTATTTGTTAAAATAGCTAGAAATATTCTTCTCAAATAATAAAATAAATAAAATGAAACTGATTTTGGTTATTACCATGATTAGTTTTCGATGTTTCTGGATTCAATTCTGTGAAATTTTTAGATGTATATTTAGGTGAAAATTTAGTTAACTCCTTGAATTTGTTATTAACAAATTTCGAAGATTCACCTAAAGAATAGTTGATATAAGAATCAACTGGTGTGATAGGATTGTCTTCTTCGTGTCATTTGATTAGTATATTTCAGGGGGTTATGGATTCATTGTAATAAGTGTCTTGGTTTCGATCAGTATGGAGAATAGTGAGTTGGTATCAGTAATACTTTATCTGATCTATTTAGAATAAGTGTTCAGAGTATCCTTTTTTATTTGTATTATGTCTAATGTATCGATGAAATCTAGTATTTTTTGATGATATTGGATTTATGGTAGACAAACATTCACTATGGTGAAAATTAGTTTTTGTCCTTCTACCTCCTTGGAAATTTCTTTCAATATATGAAAACATACACGATACAATAAATCATACAATACACGATACAATAAAAACAAACTTTCAGAAAAATTTCCATCATAAACGAATATCAACAGAAATCTCCCAGAAGATACAAAAAGAAAAGTTTACTCTCACCAAAATCTCCTACCAGAAATGTAGTTTCATAAAAAAATGCGAAACAATCAATATATTAGACATAATTCAAGTAAATATTCTAATTTTATCATATGTACAATCTAAATATTTCCTATAATTTATAATCATCAGACTTCATATTCCGAACATTATTTTCCGATATAGTTTGAATATATTTACCATAAATTACAGACGATCCCCAGATAAATGAAACATTCGTATACATTTGTATTTAAATTGCAGCAGTTGTTACATTTTCATTTCCTCCATTACATTTTGATAATTACATATGAGCTGGAGCTTTAATATAATATTTGCCTTTCAATATTCTGAGAATTATCAAAATATTTCGTGTTCCAAATTTTTTAAATGAGTATAAGCTGTATTCATGCCAAAGAATTATCATTCACTAAAAATTTCAAGGAACTGGAAATAAATTCATAGAATTATACATTTTTCAACAAAACATATACAAGAAATCGACTCTCGAGGATTTGAAAATTGCTGATTCATCCCCCAAAAATCTAGTTCCGAGAAAACAATATTTGCTGGTTCGAGGTAGCATCACACTAAGCCTGAGGGGTCATTTCTCTAATCAATATTTCCCATTAAAATAGATAGCTCCATCTGCCGTCGACATGTTTCCCATAAATTATTCTGTTGTATTCTGGTGCGATGTTGATAATCTGACGTGAACAGATCTTACCAAATAAATTAAAAAATGAATATTCAATCGGTTTCCGTAATTTCAGAGGTTAGATAACAATTTCTGGTTCAAACGTTTACGTATCAAATTTGATATAAAATATTTTTTTGCGATTCTGCATGAAGGAATGGAGTGTTTTAGTTAACGGAATAGAATAATTATTAAATAAATCCTACCCGAAATAAGAGAATGAAAAGCAAGAAATAATCAATTTCCAATGTGAAAATAGAATCATTTTGTATAAGTGCACAAAATTTATTTTATATTCGAGAAATAAATACGAATATCCTAGAAAAATTATGTTTGTATTCAAGACGACATATGAAAATCCAAAAAATATCAAATACTAAAATGCCACTTCATACATTGCTTTTTTCTGTAGGATGGAAACTCTCTTGGCACTTCCCCACATAAGTATACCATATAAAAGCACACTCTGGAAATCAGCAAGATATGTTGTTTCAACCATGCAGGAAGTACCAAATCTCTTTAATTTCCTCAGTAGGTAGAAGATTTTGAATAATTTTTCACAGACCTAGTTGACATGCCCCACCCAATTCAATTTATTGTCCAAGATAACTCTAAGGAACAATTCACTTGTTTTATCAGAATTAAGTTGGAGCGAGTTCAGCCCAAACCATCCCTCAATTTCTTCCAGGGCGAGTTGTATCTTTTCATTCAAATCACCATTTCTCTTTGAATGTATGATAATCGATGTGTAGAAGCACATGGAATTACAAATTATGATTTTCAGATAATAAATATGAATAAGTTTATAACTTTTTTTATATGTTCACCTAACTGCCAGTTCAGTTATTAAACTTTCTTTGGAAGCGATTGAATATTATACTTTAACAGCGAAAATATTTTAAGCAACCTTGAACCTATCTATAATTGAGTACTTATCTATAATTGTGTACCGAAAAAATCTGAAGGTTACACCAACATATATTCGGGCCAAATTTCCGAATAAAGAATAAGAACATCCAAGTTTATAAAACTTACTCCTACTTGTGTAAGAATCAAGTATTTGTTGATTACTCCACCTCAAAATTTTCGGTCGGAAATGAAGAAAAATTTACCAATTTTGCAGAATCTTCTGAAGACCTACCTCTTGGTATCACCTTTGAAAAGTTCTTCATTTCCTACCTTCGCTACCCTTGTATTGCCCCCTATTTTCTTTTTCAATTTCCTTTGGTTAACTTTTATTATTTTCCGTTTTGTTGATTTTCCCTACACCTTTCTTCTCCACCACTGATTGCACCATAGACCGACTGACAATCGTAGTTCCAGTAATGGATGTGGTAGATTTTGATCATTGCTGTCATCTGTTTTGACTCTTCTCACCAATTTATGTGGATTGTTATTTGTTTCCTTTATGAAAACCTCACATTTCGACAATTTTGTTCCATGTCTATCTCCATCTGTATTTTTGCTCTTGATGATACTTATTAACAATTCCTGTTCTTCCGTTCTCTTTTCCATTTGTTATTAAAATTCTTTTATCAACTAAATGGACTCAACAACTTGATTCAAAGTTTTTGACTGAAAGTGTTGTTGCATTCATTTTCCTTTTCAAATTCCCCGGAAAGCTTTATATTTTCGAGATTAAGAGCTGCACTTACAGTACTAAATGTTCTCACACTATTTATGTTTTGCATTGACAATAATCCCATCTTTTTCCTACTTATTCAGTTCGCTTCTTAGCTATGTTTTTAACATTGTCACCATCTTCTCAGTATATCTTCAATGGTCTTCTTGAGGAACTCATCATTTCATCGATGAGCATGGAGAAAATTATTGCTTTCAAGCTTTCCATTACGTAAGTATCAAATAAAATTTATTGGGAGACATCTTCATTATTTTACTTTGCTCAACAATTATCTCAAACTCATTTGGAATAATGTTCCCAAAGGATTTTTTCCAATTAATTTTGCATAGCTCTATTGAAGACTAGTTATTCGAATCTAATTTTGTATTCCCCTATTTTTAGATCTAGTAAATTATAGGTGTATACCTATCAATTATATTTATTATTCTTTGAAATGATGTCTCAGTCCTCGATGAGGCAGCAAGATTATTGAAGGCTTTCTTCCATTATTTATTCACTATGTCGGTAACAGCTTTCATCACAGAAACTGACACGATAGGGTATTAACGTCTATGAATGTGTAATAAGTGAGACCAAACTTGGCATTAAGAACATATTGAAGTTTGAATAATTAACATGCAGAGGGGCTATTGAAACGAGTTCCATTAATTGTCTGTCTCTTCTGAAGCCGTTTGAAGTGAAATATAGTATCAGGTGTAAAACGGAAACTTGCTTTCATGTTTGTCAAAGGAGTGTAGCAAATTATTCAGAGATACTTTAATGAAGGTCGATGAAAATTTCGCTTCTTCAGCTCTTATGTGGGTTGAGATATTCATCTTTCGGTTTAATTATGGCATACTATATCTGCGGAATCTGGTGATTCCTCTAGAGGATTTAACTGATTTTTCCTGTCCAGATTTTTGTATCACGTTATAAAATTTCAATTTTTCTCAATCAGTTGATATAAATTATCTTTTTATTTCACTTTAAATTATCTAGTTGCTCAAACTTAAAGGTTATTATCGCGTAGATACGTCACTATGCTATTCAGTTTCATGTTAAAATCAAAAAAAATTTTTTGTCGGCCAAAGTTATGCCTCTTATGTGTCGATTTTGATAACAAATGGGAAAAAAATAATGCAATCATTAGCAAAAACCGAGACCAACAATTCAAATTTAACGCCCTCTATTTTTTCCACAGCAATATTTTATTGAGTCACATTTGGTCTAATCGTCATATTTTGCTCCAAATAATCTGTCCATCCTGACCCAACATACCATACATACATAGTTAAATTTTTTTTTTAAACATTTGTTAAATTTTTAACCAATACCTACTGTTAATGCGCAAATTGCCGCCATTCTATGTAATCTCATGCGCAAATCACTTGCGCATGTACATTCTATAATATTGAAGTATTATAGCATACCGCATTATCTGTATAACGTCGTTGCTGCCAAAATAACTAAGTTTCTTTATGAAATAAGAATGACCACATTAACCATAGACTAAAACTCCATGTTATGGAGTTTTAGTCAGTTAAACACACGGCACCAGGCAGAAGAAGTTCAGTTAGTTAATTTTTACATATTTATCATTTTATAACACATATATTTTACTTCAATATATTTTTTATACTTGTTCAAGTGTAGTATTCATTTAATCCCTGATACCAGGAAAATATATTCAGTTTTTTGCACTATTCCCTAATATTAGTTATATCTAATAATTATTATTCTTGACACACGTTCTATACAGACATTATTCATATTGGTTATATCTTAAAGAATGCAATGCAACGTTGATTCGGAAATACATGGGTTATTTTGATATATTGGCACTATTTCTAACCAGCTTCTTCATCTAAAGGAAATTCCCATCACATTGAAATCCCATTTGCAATAAACAAATCGCAAATTTACACCTACTGAATATAAAAAAACATAGTGATGTAACTCTAATTTCAAATATATCAACTCTAATGAGTAATCGAACATATTTCAGACTGTAGATATATCACCTATGCACATATTCTGATACTCACATGAAAGAAACAAACAGTCAAAACTATTCCTGCAGCCCAGTTACATTTGCTCTCGAAGAACCAAGTGAGCTCCGAAACGCAGCCATGGAAGAATGGATTTCCTGTTACGGTGTCTCTGCATTCGTTGGGTAAGGGCTGCTGTAGGTTCAAATAATCTCTGGCACCATCTGCTCCACAGCAACCAATCTGAAAATATATTATTCGATTAGATTTTACTTTTTCGATCTAATAATGGAATTGAAAGTTCAAGTATCACAGCTCAGTCTTTTTATGTTTGGGTTGTGTTTGAAGAAATATTAGGAATGTAAATAAGTTCGTGCGCTTTTGATAACAGATATCTCTGCTAATTTATTATTCCATTGTTTTATCTGGCAACACGCTGATAAGCAGTAGATAAACGATCCATACTGTTAAATGGCTAGTCCTCAATTGGGCATGTGAGGCTTCGGATCGTAATTCTGTTCGACAGATGTCATTGAAACAGGGCTGGGAAATCCGGACCCGTTATTACCGGATAACCCGTTATTACCGGTGAACATATCTTAAAGTATATGGAGCTATTTATATCTTTGCTGAACACCGACTGAAAAACAATCACAATCATTAGAAAAATAGTTTTCAATCCAAGTTTAAGAATTCCCAAAGAAAAAAATTGTTATAATTTGGGATACGTGTTTACTCACGATTAGCATATCGTTCATAAATACAATTTTTCTGAAAAAGAATTTCCAATAATACAAATAACAAAATAAAATAAAATGAACACGTATAAAAATGAGAGAAACCGAATTTATAAAGCATTTCTTATTTCCCAATTTCTGAGAGCTACGTATTCATAAATATCAAATTCGAAGCTTCGATCAGATATGAATGAAAACATCCTTTTTCTGCAATCTATATATATGCAAGAGATGAAAAAAGTTTACATTTGAAGATCCTTCGTTCGGATTTTGGAGAGAAAAATTGAGGACATTGTCTAGAAAATGAATTCATTCAATTATAAAATGTCAGCTATGCACACTGCAAATAATATAAATTCTATAATGCTATCTACAATATAATCTAGGAATCTACAATAGAATCTATCGTTTCGCAAAAATGTTTGAAATTTTCAAATTTTTAGCCGATGCTAAAGACTTGAAACTTTCAGAGAAGGTTTGGAGTCTGAATACCGAAGCTGGGTTTTAGGCAAAATCGATTCAAACTTAAATTATTGACGTTTGAAAATTTTTCATATTTTTTGCTATATTCTCGAAGCTTCCGATTCGAACCTGAAATTGAGCATTTAGAAGTAGAATATTGAGTTCGTATATCCGAGAAAAATCTTGCGAGCACAGTATAGTTGGAAGACCAAAAAAATATTTTCTGTGGATTGTGGGTTTCAGTCATCTTATTTATTTCATTCGGTTAACCTCGCTACAAATATTAATTTCTTAAAAAAATTTGCTCACACTTTTAGAATTGAATTAAACGAATGTCTTGAAAAACAGATTCAATTTAGTAGACAATTAGAATTAACTCTCATTATATATCACCAAAATAAACAAAAGAACACCAAGAAATATAAATTATTAATTGAAAATATTAAATAAATACTTGAAGGATACAAAAGTTTGTTTCGTATCAATGTATTATGAAAACTAAAAATGCATAATATAACCTCAAGAATTTCTTGAAATATAACTCTCTTACAAAAAGTTCTTTCAAAAAACTACACATCTTCAAAAGAGCCATTTGAAATTACAATATCGCTTAATTTCTTTTTATAAAGAAATTTATTTTTCGAGAAATTATTGGTTTTATGTTATGTGGTTTTGGAAAGAAATTTGATTTTCATAATATATTATTACGAAACTAAATTTTGTATCCTTCAAGTATTTATTTAATATTTTCAATTAATAAATTATATTCTTGATTGTTTCGGCCTCTACTTGACGGAAATTCACCGCAAATGATCTGAAGTAAAACACTTTATTTCAGTAACCATACTCACCTGACGAAGTCAATATGTAATTGGTGAAACAAGTGTCGCTGAAAAATAAAAATAAGCGGAAATAAAATGTTTTAGTTCAAATCATTTTTAATAATTTATATTTCTTGGTATTCTTTCATTCCCTCTGATGCTATATAATGAGTGTTAATTCTACATGTCTACTAAATTGAAACTGTGTTTCCTACGACATTCAATTTTAATTCAATTTTAAAAAGTTTTTGTGAAAAAAATTTTATAAAATTAAAATTTTTAGCAGTAAACAGAATAAATCTGTATGATATTTGAGATATTGTAAGTCTTCTATCAAGTAAAGTCCCTTTTTATTATTTTACTGTATATATGTTCATTATAGTCCGATTTTTTCACTCGTACGTAGTATCATTTGGATATAACCGAGTCCTTAAAAATACCTCACAAACCTTGTGTGACGAACATAGAATACGTAGGTTTTCGATTTTTGAAATCTACAATATTTTAAGGTTTTTTAGCGAAACATATGTGGTTTAAGTCCGATAAGATATATTTTTCTTCATAACTTACATAACTGACAAGATATCGATGTTATAATTTCCAACGGCTTATTTGAAAATTTGTTGCATGCTTTAGGGGTGTTTTTGAAGAACTTTTTTTAAAGAAAGTTATTTTTGGAAAAATACTTGGGGTTTTGTTGTGATTTTTGTAAAGTACCTCGGTTTTTATAATATATTGATACGAAACTAAATTTTGCATCCTTCAAGTATTTATATAATATTTTCAATCGATAATTTTTATTTCTTGGTATTCTCCTTTTGGTGCTATGTATTGAGTGTTAATTTTATGAGTGTACTACATTGAAACTGTATTTTCTAAGACGTTCAATTAATTCAATTCTAAAAAGTTTTTGAGAAAAAATTTGGTAAATTAAAATTAAAATTTGTAGTGAGGTAAGTAGAATAAATCTGTATAATATTTGAGATATTTTAATAAGCTTTATCTCAAGTAAAAAAGCCCTTTTTGTTATTATCTATTTATGTTTTTATTGCTGAATAATAAAATTTACATTTAACTCGTTTTGTACTTCCCCAAATTTTCATAGTGGATATGTTTGAAAATTTACAAAATATATAACACAACAATATTATGTAAATAAATACACAGGATAAAGATTTCCCTTTTCGAATAATACGATTTTTGTCATTATAAAATAAAACACTTGTTTACATTTTCTACTTTATTTATCTCTACTTTATTATAAATAAAGTAGAAAATGTAAACAAGTGTTTTATTTTATAATGACAATTACAACTGATTTCTACCAAGCAACGGCCCAATCTATCATAAATACGATTTTTCAAATAGTGAATTGCTTCAGCCGTTACTATTTGGTAGTTGATCATAATTGAATTTTTCATTTACTATTTGAAGAAACACAGGCTGTGGATTTCTCAAAAAATTTCTTTGTAACTTTTATATAATAATTTCAAGTAAAATGAATTTTGGTATGAAGTTTTTTAATCACCTTTAAATCATTATAAAAATCTTCAATCAAAAATCAAACTATTCCTCATTATGTCTCCTGAAATGAACCGTTCTTGGGATGTTCAATGCTGAATACTATAAAATTCGATAAAACTTCACACTATTTGTGTGAATCTGCTCTTGGGGCGATGATGAAATTTTGTATAGTCTTGGTGGATATCGAATGAAAATCGATCAGGAATTCAGTAGATTGATAATCCAGAATAGGGAAATATTTTCATGAAAAATGCTGCACTAAGCATCAATTCATAAGAATCGAGTAAATAAATAAGTTTTTCTACACAGAGAAATCTAAATATAGATTACAGAAAGAGTTATTTGTGTTGGACGTGCAGACAAAATGCGGGAGTGTGTTAACACATTGTGAAATCTTTGAACGCTTATAACTTTTGATCTGAGCAGAATTATGGAAAAATGTTAAATGAAATCTGTTTTTTTTGAGGAGCGTATTCTTTGGTTTAACATGATGTACAACTCAAAGAGACCTGTCGTCCTTCAGAATATTCACTAACAATTAACAATAAACGTCCAAAATGTTTCAATAATTTTCAGTTAAATGATTAGGTGAATTGTAACTATTCCAACCAACCTCATTGTTATTACAAATAAATAAAATTTCAGATCAATGATTGTGACTTCGAAAAAGTAAATAATGTAGAAATTCAAGAAATTAATCATAATTCTTTTAATAAACGGTGTGAAAAAGAGTAGGTGAATTGTTTGGTGAGATATCTTCTAGACATTTAAACTTATTTGCTTTGTGCTAAAAATGCTATATAACTGATTATTTGGAGGAAGTTACATTGTGTCAAGAAAGTACCGGGAATTATCGATTTAAATCTGGCGGGGCAATGACGCAGGTAAAAAATTTTTTTTCCTAGGTTGGTACCACTGTCTTTAATTACTATGCCAAGCTTGAGCGGGATCTGTCAACTAGTGTGTTTGCAACAGCTGATTAAGTCAGTCGATGTCGGAGTGCGTGCCGATTTTTACTATGGGTGATTACGTTGAGCAAAGAATTTGTTTAAAGTTTTGTGTTGCAAATGAATTTTCGTGTGCCGATGCATTGAAAATGTTGCGAAAGGCCTTTGGTGATAATGCTCTATCGAAAACTCGTGCATATCAGTGGTACAGAGCCTTCAAGGACGGTCGTGAAGTGGTCGCCCATCGACGGCTTCGATCGAAGATAACGTCGATAAAATTAAGGAAAGGGTGCTGGAATTCTACATTCATGGAACGCATTATAACTGGTGATGAGACCTGGGTCTACGAGTACGATATGCAAACAAGCCAGCAATCATCGGAATGGGTGGCAAAAAATGAGCCGAAACCGAAAAAACCACGCCAAAGCCGCTCGAAAATGAAGGTGATGCTCATTGTTTTCTTCGATATCCGTGGCGTGGTGCATTACGAATTCGTTCCAGAGGGTCAGACGGTAACAAGGAGTATTACCTAGGCGTTATGTAACGTTTGCGTGAGCGTATCCGTAAGAAGCGGCCAAATTTGTGGGCGAACAACTCATGGATTTTGCATGACGATAACGCGCCTTCTCACCGAGCTACGATTGTGACTGACTTTCTCGCCAAAAACTCAACAAACGTGCTTCAGCAACCACCCTATTCGCCGGATTTTCCTCTTCCCAAAACTAAAATTGCCCCTTCGTGGCACCCGTTTTGAGTCGATTGAAGCCATAAAACAAAATTCGGCGCTAAAGTCCATCCCGGAAAGCGCCTATAAAAAATGTTTCGATAATTGGAAGTGCCGTTGGCATAGATGTATTGGAGCAAATGGAGCCTATTTTGAAGGCGACCCAATAAATTTTGACGATTAAATGTAAAAATGTTGTTTTAATTGAAAATTCCCGGTACTTTCTTGACAGAGTAGTATATGTACGATAAATACAAATTTTGCTTCTATTAATATTTCTGCAATGCATTGTGCAAACTTGAATGAAGTGTTGAAAAATCGCCCATAGATAAATTCTTCGAGGACCTTTTTGGACTGATATGTTTCAGTCTGTTGAAGGTTATTGTCAAAACATTGTATTTACCTTACTAAATTAATGTGATAATTATTATCATCATAATTATTTCCATCATTTAAGTAGAATATCTTTGAGGGACAATTTATTGAAATATTTGTTTCATTCTTCTGGTGCTACAACTCCTCACAAAAATATGAGTAAGTACTCAAATTGTTATTCTATATCTATCTACTTATGTTCAACACTTTATTCTGTTAATAATCTTTAAATAAATTCTGTGTTGTTATTTTAAAGTTGTCAGGAAGAAAATAATCCTGTCATTTTGTTAAATGTGAGAGTTGTCTGAAGATTAAGAATAATCATGAAATACGTATAAGAGCTTATATTTAGATTTAAGGTTTTTATCATTTCTCTAGTGTTCTTTTTAAACATGTAATCGTACAATGTCTTAAAATGAAAAATGAATGCGTTTCTTATATTTTTTGTATCAACGAAACTTTCACTTTTTCATATATGTATTGAAATTTATTCCAGAATTATTGCTTCAATTTTCAATCTTAAATTTGGAACTTTGTGAATTCAACTCAGAATTAATAATTTATATAACAGTTTGTGAGTATTGTTATATTTGAATATTTTGGAAGCTCATAAGTAATTTCAACGATCCCTCCGATTAAATTCAGAATTTAGTGAAGAATTTCAAGTCTTAAAATTTATTGTGCTAACAATGTTACGCGTGAAAAAAATGGGAACTGGATTTTCATAACCAATTATTTTTCATCTTAAATATCAAACAGAGTTATTCTGTTAGGTCAAGTCAATTTGAGATATTGAAAAAACCTTATATCACGTGAAAAATCTCCTCTGAATTAGTTATTATTTGATGTATTTGACATCAAATGATTTATTTCATCTTAAACGTTTTCATGAGATTCATTTAGATTTAGATCTGTAGAGGTTCCGGAGAATTAATTTCAGCTATTATCAGAAAACTTCAAATACTTCTTCATAGTAAATTTTTAATGTATATATATATTACTAATTGAGAAATTTCTTTGTATTATAATACAACACATGCACGTGGCAGTTGTCTAATGCTGAGTCTAAGTGGTATCTTCTTTCATTGTATATTTCTATGATATAACCTAATTTTCATAAAGGCGATGCTTATCTAAAACTTGGTTAGTTGTTGCAAAAATTTCTGTTGAATAAAGGTATTTTTATTTATTTTTTAATGATTATTTTGTTTATTCAAATAAGAACTTACTGAAGAGATTTGGGAACCAATTTATCATGTTCTTTCTCTGGAGAATATGCTTTATATTCTTTAAAAGGGAAAATAAAAATTGGGCATATTATAATTATTAGGAGTACAAATAAGTTTCCGCCGTACGGAACCCAATTTCCTTGAATCATCCCTAATGATTTTAAACGATGTTAGACTGCTTGCTGAGTGACTTCTAATGTTAGAGCAAGTTTTATTTGTGTTTGAGATTAATCTTCCTCCAATAATTCCTCCAATTCTGCATCCTCGTAAATTTTTGGCCATCCACTGCTATCTTTGTCTTCTACGTCGAAATCACCGTTTTTAAACTTTTGAAACCACTCTCGACACGTTTTCTCACTCAAAGTACCCTCACCATATGCTTCTACGAGCAATTGATGCGCCTCAGCAGCAGATTTCTTTAAATTAAAGAAGTTAACTAATATTTCCCGCAAATGACGCTTACTTGGCTCAAATTTTGACATTTTCAACTTATAAAAATTATATTTTACCAATATAAAATCAATGATATTAATAGGTTATGTTGTCCTTAAATGTCCAAACTATTTTTTAAGCCGGTTATTATCTGCGAAAGCTAACCGAAACTCCGTGACGCGCCATCTACAATAAAACGGCGGAAACTGATTTGTACTCCTAATATATGTTGAACATTGTTTGGTGATGGAACTTGCGATTCTTTAACATCCAATCGAAACATGTATGTATATGGTGATGTCTGAATAATTTGGTCATTATTTTATATTTCTTTTGATTATTTATTAGTTGATTTCCACCACATCTGGAAATATGTCTATGAAGTGGTACAATGTTATCTAGGATATGTTCTAAAAAAATTTTATTTTAAATGTTTTCATGAGATTCGGGAGAATTAATTTCAGCTATTATCTGTAATATCAAAAGATATTCAAACTGAATCATTGCGCCCTGTTGCACAAGCGTTAATAGCATTGAAATAAAGCAGGACCAAAAATTAATTTCTCTGTGAATATTTCAGTTTCACTTCAAGCACTTAATAGTGACAAGCTCAGAAGTTCTTATGTCAGACAATGTCTCGGTTTAACTACGTGCATCTGCAGCCAGTTGAACAATGACTGCAATTTAGCAACGGAATATAATTGCTGTCATTAATGGTATACGATTATTGTTCAAGACAAAGCTGGCTAAATATTCAACACTACGAAATCCAATCTACGGAAAATTTTATATGGTATTCAGCGAGATATCCTTCAAGCACAAGGCGAAATTACGTCAAACTCAAACGTTCTTCTGGTGATTCATTCCTGTAAAATATCTTTTATTTCATCGTACAAAATTGAACCTTATTATTAGGATACCATCGTCTGAAAATTTCTTGCAAATGATAAAAAGCTTTAATAGCTTCTTCATGTCTTTCTGAACTATGTGTCTTCTTCATTCTTCGATATAGTCGACCAAAATAATTATGTGTGAATTGAAAACGATATTTCATGTGTTGAATCTAAAAACCGGATACAACAGAAGAAGATTTTTATAATTTTCTCAAACAGAATTGCTCCTCCGTACATTTTGAGCGACTCAATTCAAAATACCCTAAAAGTTATTCATCGTTTAAGGCACTTAATTAACATTTAAAATGCAAAAAAACTTCAACAAGCCATTTACCGTCATTCAAATCCAATGGGAATGATCCAAAAGTAGGAAATTGGGTTCTGTATAAAGCCAACGTGTGAAAAAAATGCTCCAATGGTAAAAAGGAAAGGGTTTTTTGCATCGAATTGTAACTGGGGATGAAACGTGAGTCCATTACGATAATCCAAAACGTCGGACAACGTGTCATCAACTGTCAAACCGCATATCCATGACGAGAAGATCATGCTGTGTTTTTGGTGGGACCAGCTGGGTGTGCTATATTATGAGCTGCTACAATCGAACAAAATGATCAAAAGGGATGTTTACCATTGACAGCCATAAAGTTATTTTGCAGCATGACATATGTTGCGTTGCTTGTTAAAACGTCCTTGGAAACGCTCAAATATAAAGTCCTACTCCACCCTCCGTACAGCCCAGACATTGCTCTTTTGATCAATGCAGTATGGCCTGGCTAACCAGTAAATCTCCAATAACTATGAAGTAAATAAATGAATCAATGCAAGGATAGCCGCCAAATAGCCGAAGTTTTTTCGCGATGGGATCCATCAATCGCCTGAAAAATGGAAGGAGTAGTGGCTAGCAACTTGAACTTTGAATGCAAAACCAATTTTTGACAACAACCAACTATTTTGATTTCCAGGGGATTGATCTACGTTTCCGAATTTAAAGTTAAGGATTAAAATAGAGGTGACCTTTATATTATAGTATATACGACTGGAAAAATGTAAATCTAATTAAATTTGAATCCATTAAAAGGATTAACAGGCTCCTTGATCAGGTGAAGCTATCTCATCGAAGAAAAAGACCAGGCACATCCACTCGAAGGGTGGTTTTTCTTCATGACAACGCTCGACCACACACAGCGGCTTTTACCCGAGAGAAAATGGGGAATTTCATTGAGAAATAATCGAGTACCCGCCCTTCAGTCCAGACCTGTCCTTGTGTGACTATCACATGTTGGATCCACTTAAAGAAGAATTGGGAGGACTCCATTTCAGCGATAACCAAGGAGTGGAATTATTCGTGAGTAATTGGCTGAAGATACAACCGAATACATTCTTCCATAAGAGCATCAAAAAATTTCCCATTTGGTAGGAAAAATGTTTTAATAAAAAAAGAGACTATTTAGAAAAAAATATATTAATTTTATTTAGTAATTCATCTGAGGCTTTTTTGCCTATATCCGGTTACTCTTCGATCCACGTTCGTTTACTCAGTTGATACCAACAGCTCTCCAACAAATTGAATGAATTTCTGAACTGATTCGGCAGCCAACCACTCAGTTACTGAATAGAGCCACTAGATTCAAACACAGAGAAAAGTCTATTCTGAATTTCCGTAATTTTCATAGAAATACACAATCCTGAAATATATCCGCAGGGCATAAAATACTTTCTCTCACCCACGAATTAGAGGTCTAAATTTATGATAGTGAAATACAGGTATTCTCCCGTTATTCGAACCCAGCCTCACTTAGGCTTTTCCCATTCCAGGTTTCTGCAACCACATGCATTTGGATGGAATAATCCTGATTTGTTAACGAGTTTAGGCAATGCCGCTTGAGCTTCTTACCGTACGCTGAACGAGTGGAACCAAACGTAATTTTCTCATCTTCATCGGGCTCATACGTTATTCAGAAAGGAAGCCACGGCAATTCCTGTAGTAATTAATTTTTCAATCGAGCCTGAGCTTTATATTTATGAACATTAAGCTGAAATCACATAAGAAGGATGCGTGTATGCCGCTGTAAGCTCTGGTGGAATAATTTCAATGGAAGCGATGTTTGGAACACATCACGTTGAAAACGAAGTTCCCCTCTTCCATATAAGGGGTAAAAACCATGAGAATGGATGCTTTCCAAAAAAGGAGTCGTTATACCTAAGGGTAAAATGCATGTGTATTCCGAGGAGAAAGTCTGAGAGGCTACAAAGCAGTAAGAGAAAAAAGCATTCACTCTCGACATGTATATGGTATTTTTTGTACCACTTAAGTTCATTGTAAGATACCAATAATGAATAAAGTGAGATATGAAATATTTTTTGTTTATGGCCTCCAGAGGTGTCGCCAAATATATACAAATGTTTTGCTCTATTATCCATATAATTTAGAATGAAATGGAGTATAAAAGACAACACTTCATTTGTGCCATTTTCAAGAATCATGAGGATATGCGTTGAAAAATTCTAGAAAAGCACTGACGTGATATCTGGAGTTTCTGCGTACTTGTTCATATGACTCATGATCCTCAAGAAATTTTTCTCTAGTCTTTTTATCGTTATATTTAATCTAAATGCTAAATTTGACTATTGTTCAGTAGCGCTCAATGCTGCTCTGCTAACAATTTTTTTAAGATCTTCTGAATATACGATTTCCATGTAATTGGTAAGAATATACGGGTTATTACTCTACTTCTGAACATCAAATTTCATATTTAATGGATCTCTAGTACCGAAAATATTGTGGAGATCAAGAAAAAATTTCAAACTCAAATACCTACCAAATATTGGATCGATTTTGCCCTCTAATTTGACCATGCCAACTATTTATTACAACTTAATCAGCAGATATATTATTTTGCGAAGAAATTCAAAAATACTATCATAACTCAGCTCCTGGGTTCGAACGCATAGTATGAAGATACATTGCATTAATAAATACCAGAATCCTACGCCTTTAATTGCGTGGCCACCAAAGCAAATGGTAGCTTTGTCGGTTCTTTCTACATACATCAATTCGAAGATTTGAGAATTCTCAATTTACCTACAGAATATTCCATTATTCTTCCTTTAGATACTTTTCAAATCCGAATTTTGAATTAGATTGCATTTGTACTTTCGAGAATAATCGAAAAGTAAAATTTTAAGTGGTTATAACTCCGGAAAAATCGAGCCGCTGTCGCCTATATTCAAAACTGAATAGTAATATTTGGGTCCCAAATATACCCTAAGAATTTCGTGTCTTTAGGTAACATTGTTCGAAAATGAGCTTGTTCACCTCAATTCAGCCGGCTGATCCTCATAAATTTTGACATTAACCTGTCATTTTTTAAGATCTAGATACTACAATTAAATTCAAGAGTAGGTCTGCTGCTATGGATAAAATAGAGCTCAAAGCAGATCTGCTCACTAAATATATTCTATTCTCCAAATAAATCACTAGTTATACCAATTTTCAAGAAAGGAAATATTCATGAGGTGACCAACTATCGGCCTATATCGATTATTAGAGTTCTCTCCAAAGTTTCTGAGCGAATCGTTTTCACGAGAATGATGTTATACATCAGCAAGTTCAGTGTACTCATTAATGTCCAACATGGTTTCAGAAATGGTAGTGCTACTCAGTTAGCCGCACTAAATTTTGTGGAATCAATTTACGAGTGCTTAGATGATGACTACATGTGCCAAGGATATTTTTCGATCTTTCTTGTGCCTTTGACACTCTTTGTTTTCAGTTCATCATAGACAAATGCTACAGTTTGGGTTTCAGAGGAATTTTTTCTGATTGATTGTATGGCTTTCTCAAATACAGAACAATATCAGTCAGAGTTGATAAATACTATTCCAAGGAATACAATATGAAACTAGAAGTCCCCCAGGGTTCCGTGTCAGGGCCTCTATTATTTTTGTTGTTTATAAATGACTTGCCATCTCATTCGACTTGTAAGTTGCTGATATACTTCGCTAACGACACTTCTGTGGTTGTTTCGGCGCAGAGTTGTGGAGAACTCCAACAAACTTGTGAAAGAATTGTGGATGAGTTTAATGCATGGTGTGGTTCAAATAATTTGATAGTTAATATCGGTAAGATCACGTGCCTGTATTTCGGTTTAAAAAACTATGAAAAAGGTCATTTACAAATAAACTGTTTCGACACAACATTGGTCCCAGTTGAGTGAACTAAATTTCTGGGCGTACACATGGCTACAAATCTGAACTGGTCAGCTCATGTCGATATTTTGCATAAGAAAATTAATAGCGCTTTTTTTGCTTACAATAGACTGTAAAACTCCTTACCGCGTAGTTCCCTTATCGATATTTATTATAGCCTTGTTTACAGTCATATATCTTACAATGTTCTGCTCCGGGGTTACTGTAGCTCTTTCTCTAGAGTTTTCGTGACTCAGAAAAGAGTTATTCGTCTTATCTTCGATCTGAGCCGACGCTCATCATGTCAGCCGGAGTTTATTGCCAACAGAATATTGTCGTTACCTCGCGTATATATTTTCAAGTGTCTTTTATATGCTAAGGAAAATGAAACTAAATGGAAAATACTCTCGAGTTCACATGATCATCATACAAGAAATTTACATGTACTCCTTGTTCCTAAATACAGAACTCGTAGTTCTTCTTTCTATCAAAGCACTAAGCTGTTTAACCATCTTCCATCTTACATCGAAGCATTGAATGAACATAAATTCAAAAGGAAAATCAAGGAAATATTACTGATAAATTGTTTCTATTCCGTTAAAAATTTCCTTCCTGATTCCTTAGATCCTAAGAATAATAACTGATTTGTGCATATACTTTCTGCCTGACTTTTCCTAAACTTATTGTAGTGTCCTAAAGGACCAATTAATTATATTATTAATTAAATATATTATATTATCATTGCCACATTATATAGAATTTTTTTCATACATAATCTGTACTAAAGTATCCTAAAAGATCAATAAAGTATTATTATTATAATATTTTAATTATAGAATCATCTCGAAATTTTCCACGAATATGTGCGTCATTATTATTCTAAATAGCAAATATCAGATCGATCGTATCTGTAGTTTCGGAACTATTGGAAATAAAAATTGAAATCTGAATAAGGGTGGAATAATTGAACCAATTTTATCTATTAACAAACAGCACTGAGGTATTCATACGAGAAACCAACCCTGAAAGTCTCAAATTTCCCGCTCTTTCCGTTCAAAATTCATAGTGTTAATAGACGAACCGGTCGGACAGAATTACTTCCGATCTTGGAATTTTCATCAGTTAGTCTAACCTAATCGTTTAAGACCATTTTCTGCTCAGAATTAAAAAACAACAGACATATGGCCAAAACGCAAAACACATGATTATGTGTTCTGTCCTCCTAAATTCAAGTGAACGTCATTTTTTGCGATTAATATTCAAATAATAGAAGAGATAGCAGAACATGAGGCAGTTAATAAAATCTGGAAAACTTTTAGATGAAAGACAAGTTAAGTGACAAAAAAATTATGAAAATCTATGGTTCGTATACAATATAGGAAAAGGACAAACACTTATTGAACGAATACTTTCCTGGTAACAATGAGACTCTAGATACTAACGAAATAAAGGCATATATAATGACACGTATCCAACGAAACTTATGAATCTGTCATTAGTCCATATGACACAAGGAAGGGTAACCAATCTGCTTGTCCCTTAGTCCACCGCTGACCCCCAACGTTAAGTAGAACGTGTGCTAGCGCTTAAGGACCTCGTTTCTACTGAAACAAGGACCTCATATATTACAGTAACGTAATTATTACAGATGAATCACGATATGCTCCCATGAGAGACGATTGCAACAGTTTGAAATGATCTCGAAAGTCCTAGAACATAGCTTTAGCATTATTCAACTTTTGTGGAGTATGCCTTAATATTCAACCGAAAAATTGAATTGGTTTATATACCATAAACAGGTTAAAATTACTTGCAAGACATCAACAACTGAGCAGCAATTGTGCAAGAAATTAGTGTTGCTGCAAAGGAGGAGTGGAGGAATATACTCCTTGAAACAACGAATGACTCGATTATGGTCATACATGTTATGTTATGTTATTTATGGCGAGCGGGCGTCTGTCCACCCTACCACTGCGTCCGCACGGACTATTGTGGTTCACCCCTAATTTATATCTCCCCGACGAGATCCAGTTTTTGGATCTCGGCAACTCCAGATTGTTCTTGAGGTACAAGAGCTGGATTCCAAAGCTTTTACTACTGACTGACTATCAGTAAATATTTTGATTTTACCGTGGTGGATTTGCCGTTTTATCAGCAGTTTTGCCGCGGTCTCAATGGTAAAAAGTTCTGCCTGGAATATGGTTGAGTTTTGGCCGAGACTCAATGAGATGTTAATTCTCGGTTTGCTCCTATAGACTCCCGCTCCTGTTTCGTTCGTCGTTCGCGAGCCGTCTGTGAATAAGCCAAGGTCGGTTCTCAATAGAACCTCAGCATGCTGGGTCCATTCGTCCCGTCCTGAGCCTCCCATCACTATTGCCTCTGGCCTGTCAATCGCCAGTTGATATAGTTTGTATGTGGTCCGTTTCGCCTCCCTCTGCACGAGTAGGTGCAGGGATGGTAGATTTAGTAGACCTCCATGGCTGCCGTGGGTGTGGTGCGAAACGCACCTGATGGTCATACGTAGACGTGTTGTAGAATTCATAAGATTTAGAGGGTTTAATATCGAATAATTATTGATGTATTTGCTTTCTTCAGACCGAATATTTTCTTTAATTATTAAAATCTTTCATTCCTAATTTTTCACCCATCAATATTGATATTAGGAAATAAGTTTCAATAACAGACAAACGAATCGCATGTTTGAAGTGCGAATGGTTTTGATTGTTCAACTGACAGCAGTGCAGAGCCTCGTTTCGACGGAAGCATCCCCCCACTAGTCACTTCCATTGAGAGAACAGTCGTGTATTCGTCATCGCACCATGCTGATGTTTTGATTCTTCCACCGCTCCGCTGGACATTCGTTCTCCTCTGGATTAACTGAATTTCTTATGTTTTCGAGTGTCTTTTCCATACCTGTACATGTGTTTCATTTAATTAACGTCTGAACTTATTGAGATCGGCACTCTTCGCTCATTTGAATTAACTTGAATTATTTTCAATGTCTCGAGGCGTATTCTCTTCGTCATCTATTTTTCAGATTCGTAGGATACCTGAGGAATTGCATGAGATTTCCAATCAGACTACGACAATGAAATGAATTCGTGAGGCGCATATTGACAAACTCACCGTTTCCTGTATGATTTGCAAACTCTGTCTCGCAGGTTCATAGTTTGCATTCATAATTAAATTCCTCATGCTCTCTCTCACCATAGGCTGGAAACTCGAATCTCTTGCGCTGTTCCCTAGCAGAACTGTCGCTCCGATCAGACCAAGCAGAAATGCCAATACCTGGATAGCGATGTACTGAAAAAAAATTATGATAAGTTTTCCAATTTAATTATTGAAGACAATTTATAAATCACGTTTCTATTTATGTTTAACTTCTGATATGAGTATTTTGGTTAATGTGAGAAATCAGTTTGTATTCAAGAGTAAGAGCTGTTCAAAGAAAATAATGCCTTCACAACTTTTGGGTTAGCCCTATGGAGCGCTTTAGTTAACGGGTTTTCTGAAAGGAATGACACAATCTAAAATGGTTTCAATGGCAACACTATATATTATTTTTAAAATTTCCCATGTCATTTGTATTCATTAGGTTATGCCATTTAACGGAAAGAAATATGCTTCATCAACATCGAGAAATTGTTGAATTATTTTATCAAAATCAATGTTCATTTGTGAAAACTGAAAATTAAACAGTTTGGTGTGGATTTGGTACATTCTAAATTCTGCAATTCTGTTTGTTTACATAACCATTTAACCAAAAATGAGTTTCATCACTGAATAAAATTTTTCAATCGAACGGTTCACCATTTTCAAGTTGCTCAAGAGCAAAATCAGAAAATAAGAGACGTTTATAGTGTTAAAATGGCTTCAGTTTTTGAACCAGTTGAATTTTGTAAGGGTGATACGCCAAATCTTTTCTTGAAATCCTTCAAGTTATTGTTTGAGAAATATTTAATTGGTGAAACCGATGAATTTAGATTTTCTTTTACATTTGCTGCAACCAAGCCAATATTCCCTTGTGAGTCTGCATTTCTTTGTCGTACTGGTATCTTAAGCAGTAAGATAGAAGGGTTTTGGGTTTTAGAGTGGGGGTTTCTCCAAGTTGTCTTCACTTCATTCTTGCTTTTTTTAGATTTTAAAGTGTGATCATGCTCTCATGTCTCATCATGGGTGTGAGTATGACTAAAGATATCATCTCAATATCCCCTTCAGAGCCTTTCTCACACAGCAAGACAGTACTTTGTGATTTTCCGTTGGTAAGTGGGGAACCCATCTTACCGACAGTTTTCAATAACCCAACTTATAATTAATGATTGGATTGAGTACTCCCATACGATATTTCTACTTCTGCAGCAACAATAAGTTTGAATTAGCTCACAGATCATAGAAATTATTTAAATATTTCAATATTTAAAGATATATTCTGTTAGGCTTCTACATATTTAATTACAAAAAATTATATTTAATATTATAATTTTAGGACTTAAATTAATGTGATATAAGTACTACTTATATCAAACGACATATAAAATAAACATTCATTATAAGACATCGAAATGATATAACAAAATCCAATATATTTGAATTATTAACAAAAATCCTATAAATTAAATATTTTGAGTAGACAAAATTTTGTTTCTGCTTATGTCTCTTATGAAAACAGATGTCTTTCAAAACTGTTTAACATAATCTTAAGAATTTCATCATAAAACTATCTTACTTAAAATATTCAATATCAATATATTGGATACCCAACTAAGTTACTTTTTATAAAATCTCAAGATATGTAAAAACATTACTAAAAAACAAGTTTTAAGAGAGACTTTGCTTCGTCATTACTCGATCATATTCATATTCAATAAAATATAACATCAATCAACAAAAAATATTTTCTCACCTTTTAACAATTCAGAAAACTTCTGGTAAATGAATACTGAAAATTTAAATGGAGTGTAATGTTGACTCAAATAAATAATTCTGTGGTTTACCATTGATCTAAAGGATTGAAAAGCAATTTAACGGCCTCTTTTATAGCACATGAACCATCTGTATGAAAAATGTTAAGGAAAAAAACTAATTATATATTATGAATAAAATGAAATATATTTAAATAAATTGATTTTAATTCAAATTTTCAGTCTTCATTTATCACAAGCTTTCTGAATTGTTAAAAGGTGAGAAAATATTATTTGTTGATTGATGTTATATTTTATTGAATATGAAAATGATTGAGTACTGACGAAGCAAAATTTCTCTTAAAACTTGTTTTTTAGTAATGTTTTTACATATCTTGAGCTTTTATAAAGAGTAACTCAGTTAGATTTCCAATAATATTGAATATTCTAAGTAAGAAAGTTTTATGATGAAATTCTTAAGATTATGTTAAACACCTTTGAAAGATATCTGTTTTCGATTAATAGGCAGAAACAAAATTTTGTCAACTCAAAATATTTAATTTATGGGATTTTGGTTAACAATTTTTATTTATTGGATTTTATTATATCATTTGGATGTCTTATAATGAATGTTTATTTTATATGTCTTTTGATATAAGTATTACTTATATGACATAAAAATAATTCCTGAAGTTATAATATTAAATATAATTTTTTGAAATTAAATATGAAGAAGGCTAACAGAATTTATTTGTAAATATTTAAATAAATTTATATACGTGGATAATTTTATAATTATTGTTGAAATTATGCCTGGATTCCTTAAGATGATTAGCATATGTCGAATGTACAGAATTGGATATATAACCCCTTTGGTGTTATTGGACACGTTTCTTGAATGATCTAATAATTTCTATTATTCAAACCGAAACAAACTTTTTGGCTGAATACGCTATTAAAAATAGCACCCAACTTATAGACAATATTAAATCCATCCAATTAGCCAAAAATTGTAAATTAATTTCTTTTGATGTACAAAATTTATTCCCTAGTATACCTCCAATTGAAACAGTACAAATTGTAAAAAAACTATTCATTAAAAATAATACCCATCCCATCAAAATGAATGATATACTTAATTGCCTGGAAATATGTCTTGAACAAAACTACTTTCAATTTAACGGAAGCGTCTATATTTCTGACGATGGGAAATCCACTCAGTTCAATTTTAGCTGAAATATTCATGGACGATCTGGAATCAAAAATACACCTGAATCCTATAAGCAAATATTTTCTTTATTGGTACAGATATGTAGATGACATTTTTTGTTGTTTCAAAGGCACCGACCGACAACTACATATCTTCACGAATTTAATTAATAAACTCCACCCAAAAATCAAATTCACAATCGAAGACGAAAAGAAGCAAAGTATTAATTTTCTTGACCTAACTATAACAAGATTAAATAATTTACATGATTTTAGTTTTTTTCACAAACCAACACATACAGACATCACAATACATAAAACTTCAAACCACCCCACCAACCAAAAGATGTCAGCATATAATAGTTTTATTCGTAGATTATTGAATGTCCCTTTAAATTCAGAAAACTTTATGAAAGAATTAAATATTATTAAACAAATAGCGTCAAACAACGGTTACAATCGCTTTCTTATAGACAGAATGGTATCCAATAAACAAAAGATGATGACATTAAATCTCGTGTACCCAATCATAAAAGAGAACAATACACAGAAATATTTTTCGTTATCTTATGTCAATGGATTACCTGAAAATATTGCTAAATATTTCAAAAGTTGTTTCAATTATAACGCGGCTTTTAAGACAATTAATAACCTTAGTACCTACATAAAAAACAATAAAGATCGTACAAATAAAGAAAATAAATCCGGAGTCTACAAGTTGACTTGCAAAGATTGCCCTTTAGTATACATTGGCCAGACTGGTAGATCATTCAAGAAACGTGTCCAAGAACACCAAAGGGGTTATATATCCAATTCTGTACATTCGACATATGCTAATTATCTTAAGGAATTCAGGCATAATTTCAACAATAATTATGAAATTATCCACGTTGAAAGCAAAAGTTCTAGATTAACACTTTTGGAATTTCTTGAAATCAACAGGTATAATGCCCGTAAAATCCTTTTGAACGAACAAACAGATGTCGATCATTCTCCATTACTGAATATTTTTCCTTAATGGAATTTTTAGCGGTAAATTCCAATAAACACCTAGAGCTTTTATGACTTGTGCTTCCATTATTTGGTCACGTACCTAAAAATGTATTTAAACTCGGTTACACTGAATACCATCAGACAGTACAATGTAATACCTGAAGAAGCCACATCGTGGTGAAACAATTGTTGTAGTAGTACAAACATTTTTGTGGAAATAAATTACTGTCTCGTATACATTTTTTTAATTTATAATAATGTTTGGCACATCAGACGTATCTCCTGTTTAGACATGATGCTATTGACGCCCAGTGAAACAGAACGTTGTCTTCTTCTCCCGTAGACAATTCCTCCCAACACATAGTATATACTGAAGGTCCGGTTCACATTTTATCCATTTGATCCACTCTCGTATCATACTCGTATTATACATCAGTCACTGCAACTTGTTGAATTGCCCACTTCCGCAAAATAGAATAAAATAAACCCATTCAACACCGCGCATAATTTCACGATTCAAATCAAGTCAGTCTATGCTATATTTCAACACTCAACGTTCTACACTTTAATTGATCCCGTCTGTTATTCCTAGACACCCTTCCTGTCGACTTCAGTATTAGTGTCACGTAATCAGATGAACTACCCTATAATATTGCTGTTCAATGCAAACGCTAACTCGAAACTGCAATTCTGATTCTCTAACTCTCATTTCTGGAATTGTTTCTATTGCTGTTGTCTCAAGATTCAGATTCAGTTCGTGATACAGATTCTATCTAACACATGTAGACGTTCGAATCGATTTTCGGATATTACACGTTACGTGATGGAACTTCTTGTTCTCAGTGTGGTACATTTTGTGCGCTCTGAGCTAGGTTGAGTTAACACTGTTATCGTATGGAAGACAAAGGCCATTTTTGGAAAGTGATTTGTTGGAAATTGAAAGTTCTAATCGGTTAATAGGAACTGAATAACGGTGCAATGAAGAAGATATTCAGGTTTGAATTGAGGACCACAACAAGAACAGATATATCTGGTGTTCTTTTAGTGTTATAGAACTTTAAATTAAAATAAAACACATTTAAATTAAGATTGAAACTAACATTTTTTTTTGTGAAGGATAATTTTATGACATTTATGTTTTAAAAATAAATTCCGGCATATGGCCACCATGACTATCTCTGAGGAATAGGTCTTATTTCATCAATATGTGTGTGGATAGATCAGCGGGAGAGCATCGGACTCGTGACCGGGAGGTCCGGGTTCGAATCCTGTTCAGGGGGAAAAGAAATTTTTCAGTTGGACGGGTGTCTGCCACCATTTCACTGTTGGGTCAAAAATTAACAGTGCTGTGACTTAAGGTGGCGCAAGATCACAGTAACAAAGCCTATACAGAACACAACTGAACTCCTTACTCGCACAAGCTGAAAAAGCTTCTGAAGGATCTTCATAGAAGGTCTAGGAGTATCAGGATAATAATAATAATAATAATAACACGAGTTATGTTGCCTTCCAAAGAGTCTATTGTTTCTGGTTTATCAGTATAAACCAATGACTTGACATAACCCCAATGAAAATAATTCAGTGGAGTTATGTCGCATAATCTTGGAGGCCAATTAATTGGACCATTTTTCGAAATATGTTATCGCGAAATCTTTCTTTCAATAAATTAATTGTAACGGTAGCCGCATGAGGTGTAGCATTATCTTGTTGGAACCAAAACACTTCTGGGTCGATACCATTCAAATTTTGAAACAAACAATCAGTGATCATGGATCTGTAACGAGCACCATACCTCAAGAAATATGGACTGATGATGCCTACAGCGTATAAAGCACACCGTAGAGTTGGAACCGAGTCACTTCTGTGTCGATACTATTCAAATTTTAAAATAAATTTTCAGTGATCATCGATCTATAACGAGCACCATTCACTGTAACATTAGCTCCATCATAGTTTTTTGAAAAAAATATTGACCGATGATGGCTCCATCGTGTAAAGTACACCATACAGTGCATTTTACAGGATGCAATTGATCCTGTAGAACTTCTTGAGGATTGTTTTCACTCCATATACGGCAATTTTGCTTGTTTATATAACCGTTCAAACAGAAATGAGCTTCATTACTCAACACAATTTTACGATGAAAAAGTGGATCAACTTCAAGCTGTTCTAGAGCCCAATCAGCAAACAAACGACGCTTATTATGGTCAAGTGGCTTTAGTTCTTGAACCAGTTGGATCTTGTATGGCTGTAGACCAAGATTTCCACGCAAAATTTTCCATGTGTTGTATTTACAGAATCCAACTTGTTGTGAACGTTGAGGAATAGACAAATCTGGATCATCATTAACACTATGACTTACAGCAGCGATATTTTCTTCTGTAAGTACAGTTCTTTGTCTTGTTGTTATTGTTGCATCAAGTAGAGAAAATGTTGTCCAAAATCTATAGATAGTTCGACGAATAAGCTGCTCTGATGGACGATTATGTAAACCATAAATTTCACGAAGTACTTTATAAAATTGGCGAATTGAACACTGATTCTGAAAATAAATTTCAACAATTTATTAACGTTGTTGCGGCGTGAGTCTTTCCATGATAATTTGTCAATGCCTACTGAACAGAAATGTCGAAACAACATGGCTTCTTCCTTCTGTCAAATCACAGTTATTCCTATCGAAAGTGTTATCACTCTAAAAAAAAACACCCGATATATGCAACCACCCACTTTTTGCAATACACTCGTAAATTATTATTTAAAAATATTTTCATCGTTTCTTCAGAAGATATTCTGACATAAAATGCTCGTTAATCATATATAAAAGCATTCATTTCGATTTCGTCAAAAATAACATCAAAATGATGTGATCAATTCACATTGATGATCACCGATTTCTACCAACGTGTTCTACGTTGGATTTTTAAAGTTCTCAAATTTTAGTGTTTGTTCAACAATGATACCACGAGATCAGTCTTGTAAGTTATTTCTTGGGAATTGATTATATTTGTTAAATATGACAAAGATCATATTTAATGTCAAATTGTGTTTTGAGGATGTGCTACATGTTTTGAGAGATTTTTGAAGTAACTTATTTGAATATTTGAACACTTCAAATATTTCAAATAAATTAATTTGGGAGAAGTTCTTAAAATTATGTTTTGCATTTTTAAAAAAGATTTGGTTTTTATAAATATGAAATCAGAAACAAAACTTTGCCTCCCTCAAATATTTTTCAGTAATTTTCATTGACAATTTATATTTGTTGAGTTTTTTTCTTTCATTTGATATTATATAATGAGTTTCGATTTTATATGTCTACTAGATTCAAGCAGTGCTTATAAGACATTAATTTAATTCTAAACGTCTTTAAATGAAAATTTTTTGAAATTAAAATTTATAGGAGGCTAAGAGAATGAATATGTTTGAATATTCAAATCTTGAAACATTTTTCTTATTGCTAATACCCTATTATATGCAATCTTTTGACACATCTGCCAATTTCTGTTTTCTCAAATTCTAAGTTTTCTAATCTTATTGTTATGTTTAATTTCTAACATGAGTATTGTCTGAAGATTGTCAAGAAACATGAAATACTTATAACAGCTTATAAAACGAATTGAGTACTCCATAATTTCTGTACTGCTTTCCAGCTTTTTACACCATGGAATACATTTTCGTATACATGTATCCAACCAATATCATTAATGAAAAAATGAATATTTTTCTTGACGAGTACTATTATATTTATTTTCAGAAATCTGATTCTCTTTTTTTCCATTAAATAATTTTATATCAATTTCTTTGCTTGTACGCAACAATTATTATGATTTTGGATAGATAGCCCATGTAATTGACACCTTGTACTGCTCCAGAGTCATTGGTTCAGCGATACTAATAGGAACTGTCATTTCATTCAAACTTACTCGAATATACTGATTTGATCTGATTGTAAAAGAGTAGGTCTCGTATTTCTAAAATTCACTAGTTCTATGTGTGCATTCCATGAATTTCATGCAATAAAATTAAATTGAATTCGGTATATTCTCATCAATAGACTGACTTCAAAAGAATAAACCGCAAATGGGCTTGATGATAAGCGGGCGAGCATACTCATTGGCAACATCTAGTTTGGAATGCAACTAAAATAGAATCTTCTTTTTCAACACACTGTTGGAAATATGAAATAATCCAGTCATGGTTTCATCCTATTGAAAATGAAATATAAAAGGAAAAATAACGCAAATTCATTGTTTAAAGGCACATTTGCATGTCACAATCAGGTTCTATCATTTCAGTCAGCTAAAATTTCGAAACGCCAGATGTTTTTTCATTTCGTACGTGTATTCCAGTCAAATGGAAATTTTATATTTTAAAATCCGTAGTTTTTCAATCGTATACTCATATTTCGATTTGATTGAACCTAGTTTGGTATAGGATTGGTGGTTATCCGTAACCACACAAATTTCGGTTATTGAAAAGCCATGGATATAAATTTTTTGATGAAAAGTATGGTGCAGTAATACATATTGAATGAATGTTTTATTTTTGTTCGGAATTTTAATCTAGCAGAACGTGTAGTTGGAAACATCGAATATGCTTAATGCAATAGCATGGAACAACCCATTAGCTTCATCTAAAAATTATCCAACTGCATTATTTGATCGCGACCCAACTGGAATCTATTGATTTTTCGAACAATTTCGTAAATTAGAATTTTGGATGGACACATAAATTGATACATACAATCTCTGTTCACTTTATCAGAGTCACTTCAAAGAGCAACATTTATCCGAATTTGAGGGTTCATATAACACTGGTCAACAAGATTTTTGTAACACAGAGCAGATCTTTACTTTTTTTTTGATGGAATATCCTTCCTATGATAGGAAAAATATTTCTAATACCCTAACAGGTACCACTTCTCAATAGCTCAATAAAAACATTTTACATAAGCAAGTAGTAAATTTTATGAGGGGACGGTAAATGTGGATGCATTTTATAACAGCAAAAATACCTAAACAGTGTTATTTAAAATATTAGACATAAATAAGATTGAAAATCAATCTTTTGTTGAGTTCCGAAATGAGAGGTTCCCTGTGTGTAGATAAGAAAGTGTTTAAGGACAAAAATGTCGAGACAAGCCGCAGTTGCAGAATCTCTCCTGACAAATTTTGTTATATTTGTGGAGAATTTATGGTGAAATCACAAAATATGCCATTTTCTGAAAATATTCCAAAAGCCCACATCCAATATTTTGGTGTTTTAATCGTAGATCAAGACATGCAGTGGCTATGTGTGCTATGTTAGTTGTTGCGTAGTTGGTGCAGTGGATGAATGGTATGAGATAAAGTATGCCTTTTTGCAATCCCTAAGGTATGGCGAGAACCCGCTTATCATTTAAACAATTGCTATTTTTGCCTGACAAAGACTGAAAATGATTCCAAAAAGGCAAAGAACAAGAACGACTATCCAAATTTGCAGTCTGTGATACCAACTGCATCATAATGCAGATTTAACAGTGCCGATCCGCAAAATGTTGTTTTGGAAGATATTGGAGATAGGCATCGGCCAGCTCCGAAGAACAGTCGCTTATCCTACTTGTACTCCAGGTCTCAGTTCCGTGAGTTGAATAATTTAGTACGTGATTTGGGGTTATCAAAACAACAGTCAGAACTTCTTGGTTCTCGTCTTAAGATATGAAACTTATTAGTCAACGGAACAAACGTTACGAATTTCAGAAAAAAATGCTTCATTCTCTTTATTCTACAGTATAGAAAATCTGTTGTTTGCTGATATGCGTACTAATATAGATGGTTTAATGCAGGAACTTTATATTGAGTATAATTCCCTCTGAGTAGCGTTTATTTATAGATTCGTCTAAATACAGTTTAAAAGCTGTGTTAATGCACAATGGAAATGTAAAACCCTCTATACCAGTTGCCCATTCATTCATGATGAAAGAAAGTTATCAAAATATGGGCACTCTTTTGGATAAAAAAAACTATAATACGTATAAATGGCAGACATGTGGGGACTTGAAAGTAATAGGAATTCTAGTGGGACTTCAGGGATGATTCACAAAATATTTCTTTGTCTATGGGAGAGTCGTGCAGTAAATCAGCATTATATAAAAAGATTTGACCAGAAAAAAGTGTGTTTCAACGGGAATCTACAAATGTTCTTCTGCTTCCTCTTCACATTAAATTTGGACTGATGAAAAACTTTGTGAAGGCTATGAACTATTATGAAGACGGAGTCAAATACTTAAAACAAGTCTTTTCCAAGTTAAGTGATGCCAAATTAAAGGAAGGCATTTTTATAGGACCACAAATTAGAAAATTGCTGGACGACGATAATTTCATAGAGAAGCTTACCAGGCAGAAACTCAGAGCAAACTCATTTGTTAGTGTGTAAGAGAATTTTTGGGCAACAATATGGATGCAAACTACCAACAGTTAGTTAATGAACTATTAGATGCCAACAAACCGATTGCTGCTCGAATGTCACTAAAAATTCATTTCCTTCATTCACATCTGTCATTTTTTCCTGCAAATTTGGGAGCTGTCAGTAACGAGCAGGGTGGGAGATTCCACCAAGATATTAGGACAATGAAAATTCGCTATCAAAGAACGATATCAGCCATGATGGGTAATTACTGCTGGTTTTTGAAGAGAGAAGATATTAGCCCTCATAAAAAATAGAATTTAATTAGAATAGCATTTTAAGTCAATATTTTTAATCCATGTGATTTTCTTTAACGTAAGGTACGTTTGGTAGGTGTGAAAATGAATAAAGTCCATATAAACGGTTAAAATATTCTGAAATCACTTTTTTAAATACACATCAGATATTGTAACATTAAATATGGTTCTACAAATGTAACGATAAAGCCTTAAGTGTTACAGCTTTTTTTATCTCATTTCGTATTTGTGATTACCTCCATTCTACTATAATATGATATTCAGCATTATGTTACAACCAAAAAAAATTTTTTTGTCGGTCATTGTAATTGATACACATTGAGCCTTGAGAAAATGCAAATATTGATACATTAGAAGTATTTATAGTTGCATAGACACAATTCTTTTCTTGTTTATTATTCAGTCAGTTATATAGTATTTTAGTTGAAATATCCGAAAAGATATATTAGAAAACAATTTGCTGAGATGCAAAAATGAAAGTTCCCCGAGAATGATCCTGAAACACTTTATAAAAAAGATATGGGATGCTCTGAAAAAAATTCTAAACAAACTCTTTTCCAGATAGTAATACTTTCTAAATCGAAATAATGATTTCTACTACACCCCATTGCGTAAGTATTCGAACTTCATGGTGGAAATAAAATTAATGAAATCCTAAGTGGCCACCTTGAAAAAAAAAGCGCCTTTCATGTAGTTTTCAACATATTGCAATCCATCTTCATAATTTATGTAAATGCAAAGTTATTGCTATCAATATACAGAAGGAGCAAATTCCACTGATTAAAAAAATATTGAAGATTCGATAATTTCTTCTATCAATCTGTACCTGAGCATGACAGCTTAATAAAAAATACATAGTGATAAAAACTCATTCATTCTACTAACTCAGGGAATCGATGTTGAAATCAAATATTTCCTATACTAATTTTATTTGAAAAAATCGCACAATTTTGATGCATCACAGTTTGTTCAGAATCCTGACATATGTTTCTGTCTTTGAATCATTTTCAAAGGAGTACAAAAAGTAATTAAACTTTAAATTGAATAAAGGTTCTTTTATTACACTTAGGACATCTGTATTTGGGAATTTGTTAAATTATCCTTTTTCTCAATGGCTTTCTTGATTGAGAGAATCTCTAAATAGTCCATCAATTTATTCTTTTTAACATTATATAGTAAAGTGACATCTTTTTCATTGAAAAAATGATTATTTTCGATACAATGTTCTGCTGAACTGGTTGATTTCTGGTTTTTTACAAATAGACCTCCTATGTTCTTTGATTCTATGTTGTAAATAACCGCCTGCCTGTCCTATATATGCAGCATTACAATAATCATATTTGATTTGATAAATCCCCGATTCGGAAAAATTGCGGCTCTTTTCTTTATACACTTACAACATTTCAGATAAATTATTTCTATTTTCTGCTGAAGAATTAATTCTCATATTATGAAGCCATTGAAAACTATATTTTCTTTTCTTCATAAGGATCATTTATATTGATATAAAATTGTTTTAAAATATTCTGGTAAGTTTTCTTTTATATCATTTTGTCAATGATTTCAGTTCTATAGCCATTGTTCACAGCTATAGTTTTAATTATATTGACTTTCTTTCGGAAATTGATTTCGTTCAACTGGATGCTCAAAAGTCTAGGAATGAAACTATGGAATACATTTTTCCCATGAATGATCGTATTTTGAATGGAGTATGATATCAGTAGTGGTAGGTTTTCCAAAAATGTCGAATTCGATTTTATTGTAACAATGAATCGGATTACAGTTCTCTTCGATATATGTCATTGAAACAGGGCCATTGTTCACTGCTCTGGTTTTAATTATTTTGATTTCTTTTCGAAAATTGACTTTGTTCAACGGGTTGCTCAAAAGGGTATGAATGAAACTATGGAATGTTGACATTTTAATTTGCCATGACTGATTAGATTTTGAATGGATTATGGTATCAGTAGTGGTAGGTTTTCTAAAAATGTCTAATTCGAACTTATTGTTACAATGAAATGGATTAGAGTTCTGTTCGACATACTATGTATGTCATTGACACAGGGCTGTGAAATCCGGACCACGGAATGGATAACCCGTTACTACTTTGAAATCTGCATGAAAAGCGCATATCTTTTTTAAGTTGACCACTCAGGCTTCTGATTTTTTTTTCACAACTTAATAAATTGTGGAAATAATCCATATTATTTTATTCAATTATAATAAATTTCCTTCTAGTAGGGACCGATTCAATTAAATATTCATAACATTTTAAGATGAAATTTGAAGTTGGATGTTTTTTTGCAAAAAAATTACAGAAATTATTTATAAGGTTTCCCATACATCTATTGGTCTTCTAATGAAGAATATTTCACCATGAAGAAACTGGTGGATTTGATTCATTTGCGAGCGTGCTACCCAGAAACGCAACGTGGTGTAGTGGAAATTATTATTAAGAGAAAGGTATTTCTACCGGGTATAATTTTTTTTTGTATTTTTTGCTGCATAACTTACATTTGTATTATAATTCTATATTCAAACAAACTCGACAAGGTTTTGTTGATCTCAGAGGCATATTGCAGACATGCGCACGTTTCGAACTAATTGGTTTTCGTCAGTGCATGCTCAAATCAGACTATAATTTGCCGTAAAGCTAATAATTAGTTTATTCATATTCAAATAAAACCTTGTCGAGTTTGTTTGAGTATAGAATTGTTATGCAGATGTATATTACACTATCTCGATTTCTAGAATTTTTGCTACCATAGCTCATACTTCTTCTAAATGATTTTTGGTACAGATCAAGCGAATTCATTTATTTGAATATGAATATGCTAATTATTAGCAATACGGCAAATTATGGTCTGATTTGAGCATGAGGAAAGCTTTTTCTGGGCTCTTTACGTTTAAATATCGAGAATACATTTCTTTACTTGAATTAATTCGCAAAGGTATGTTTTGTTTGTATTTTGCATGATCTAGATGACACTGTCTCTGTGTGTAGCGAATATAGATACTTGACAGATTTGTAGACACATTGCATTGACGAAATCCGATCAGTTTAAAACGTGCGGATGTCTGCAATTTGCCCCTGTGACCAACAAAACCTTGTCGAGTGTGTTTTAGTATAGAATTCCTATACAAAGGTGTGTTACTGACTCGATTTCTAGACCTCTCTATTACCATAGCTCATACTCCTCATCAATGACTTCCTTTTTAGTTGACCTACATTGAAACCCATCTGATTTTCGTTAGGATATGCAGGAAGAAACCTGCGATTCTGTGTTCGTTTGAATTTAACAAATTAGTTTCACAAAAAAGTTACAATTTGAAAATGTAATTATTCTTATGAAAAACGGTGGTGAATCCCTTTCATGGAGTCAAATATGAAAAGTTCCATTCCTGCTTAGTTAATCCCGAGATACTTCAGACATGCTTAATATACTAGAACTCATAAATGAAAAAAATTGGTTTTCCTCTAATATGCGTCGAGTTCTCTTGTATATGAATTTCGTTCATTTATATCAGATGATCCTCACATCCTTGGACATACCAGCAGTATTATGAAATTTCATTATTCGTTTCCATTGTGGCTTGATACTTTTTATACCGGCATGAAAATTTGAAAGTTACTCGAGTCGCCGTACCACATTTTCCATCTCCTCCCCGATATAATAAAGACGCATTCAGCTTCTCCCAGAGGCCAGATTTATATCTCAAATGGGAACTGTCGCAACGTAAATGAAAATTCCTCTATCTGCCGTTGAATGTCAGTGAGGATAAAAATCCCAAATTCAACTGAAACTCTTTGTGTTGCCAATCGTATTCCTGGGAGATAAATTAAAAACCAGCTTCCTTTTTCCCGATGGGATAGACTGACCATCAGACATAATTACAGAAATGGTTCTTCCGTGAGACCTTCCATCCTCCATGTTCCCTTAAACGGAGTTACTTCGTGTTTGTGCTTAATGAAAGATAATAATATTCTTTCCCTCCAGCCCGTTGGAAAAACTCCACAAGGGTATGAAAAACGACTTCCTTGTTCATTTAATTCAGGTCAGCTATTTTGGTGACAAAATTTTTAAATTGCGATGAGAATTACTGTCAGTTTCTCATTTGAAAATTGAAATTAATAGTCAATTATACCGGTAAAATACATACACTCTACATGCTCCAGTTCGCAAAGTTACTTTTTCGTAGATGATTATTAATATAGTTGATTCTTTCAAACCTGGAATACAAACCGTTAAAATTCTTCACAAGAGTTAAAGAATTTCACAAATCCTTAATCTACTCATACTTCAAATGACGTTTGGTATTTATAAATTGAATATTTCATATTTTCCTTATTATGGAAGGGCAAATCACGAAGAATGCAGAGTGATATGCCTGGCATATAAGAAATCCAAAAGTCAACAGGAATGATATTGATTTCTCGCAATTGAAACTTCTTCTTTTCACGTCTTTATACATAGGTTACTATCAACCCCTCTCTAATAGAAAACAAAGAATATTGAATTGTATCAGTCCTTACTTGGTGAAAATCCATATTAAATAATATTTAAATAAGGTTATTCTGATTTTCACAAATTTTTGAAAAAAAGAAATCAAAGTCGAACAATGGGTACAACACGAACGTAATAGACAAATTAATTTTCAAGAAACAACATAAAAAAGCTCTGGCTTCTCTTTACCTACCCTTCAGGACAAGGAACAAGAAAAATTCCATTGCATAAACTTCATACCACAAATTAGTAACAAAATTTGTAATAGAATAAAATAAGATAATATCAATACTATTTGTAGAAATAAGAAAAATTTAGGTTCACTCTTACTTAATGGAAACGACTGTCGTGAAACGTGTGAAAAAAGCAGTATATACAAATTATATTGTAATGAATGCCCTGCATTTTACATAGATCAGATAGGACGATCTATAAACATAAGGGTAGAAGAACACAAAAAAATATATTGCATAATAAAATAACAACTGGTTTTTCAGACCCATGTATAAATAGCAACCATTTCATAGATTTCAGAAGAAATAAGATCTTAGGCGAAGGTAATAAAAGCAGAAGAATGGACCTCTCAGAAAGTTTGGAAATTTCCTAAGCACACGGAAGGAAATTACCAATCACAAACGACCAACTGGAATTAAATTTATCACCATTTCTTTAATCTGTAAATGATTAAAACTGACTCAACATCTTATTTTAACACTCTTCAAAATTCTGCCTAACTCCGCCAGCAGTGGAAACTGGATGGTTCAAGTAGTTCAGTGGAAGCTGCTGCCGCTCCCAAGCCCGTATAAAGGAGGAGGCATCAGGAGCGGGGTAAGTACCCTACAACTGGTAAAAAAGGGAACTGCTTAAAGAACTGCTGTTGACGACACGGCACGAAAGAGTCTGTTGGAATGTTACATCATGGAACTCAAAAGACCAAGAAATCATCACTGAGATCGCTAGTAGTAATATAGACATTTGTGCAATATCCAAAAATAAAAAGAAGGGTAAGGGTAACATAAAATAGAGAGAACAAATTCTGTTTTACAGTGGACCACATAAAGAGTACAGAGCGAGAGCAGGAGTTAGAATACTGCTGCACGAAATGTTTGAATCGCTGTTAAGTGAAACAAAACCTGATTTACTTAACACTTAAAATAGATAATGAAAAACACCATTTCATCAGTATATGCACCAGATATAACTTAACCACGAGAAGAGCGGGAGCAATTTTTTGACATTCTGCAAGAGGTGCTAATAACGCTGCCCAACAACAGTTTGAGTTTAAGGATTAAGAATAAGAGGCGAGATTTATCACAAACGCAAGAAGAACCCGCAAAAACACATGGAGTCACTCAACTACTCATTTGCTATCTTTTAAACGCAATGGGAATGATATGAAAGGTAGGAAGTTGGGTGCCGAATGAACTGAAACCAAGAGATGTCGAACGCCGTTTTCCACGTGTGATCAACTGCTCCAACGCCAATAGAGAAAGGCGCCTTTGTGTTGAGCTGCATCTGGCGATGAAAGGTGGGTCCATTACGATGATCCAAAACGTCGGGCAACCTCATCATCAACTGTCAAGCCGAATATTCATGGCCAGGAGATCATGCTGTGCATTTGGTAGGACCAGCTGGATTTGGTGTATTATGAGCTCCTACACTCAAACGAAAGCATCACAGGGGAGATCTACCGACAACGATTCATGCGTTTACGGCAAGCATTGCGAGAAAAACGGCCGCAATACACCGACATACACGACGAAGTTATTTTCCAGCATGACACATGTTGCGTCGCTCTTTGAAACGTACATCGAAATGCTCGAGTGGGAAGTCCTACCTTACCCACCGTACATTAGTTTTTCCGTCCCTTCGAATCGATGCAACATGGCTTGGCTGACCAGCACTTCTCCAATTACGTTGAAATTAAAAAAGGTATCAATGGATGGATAGCGGCGATGGAATCCGTCAATCACCAGAAGGATGACAGAAATAGTTTCCAGCAAAAATATTGAAGTTTGAAAGTATAAACAATATTTGAAAATAAAGCTTAAGACTAAGATCTGGTGAAGCTGCTTGCCGTGAAATGGTTGTTCCTTGGTGCTCTTGCATCCAAGCTTAAGTTGAAGTATTGCATCTTGTATTATCCTGCTGAAAATGCCACCCCTCTGAATATAAAGCATGCGCCGTTTCGAGGAGAAAATCGTTTAGAATGCCACCATACTTTTCACTATTAATGATACCATCAACTATACAGGGAGGCATTGCACCACGCTGAGATATTGCTTCTCAAATCATTTTTTTGGTGGGAAATTTTGAAATTATCTCCTTGAGAACGTTGACAAAATTCTATCCTTCGTTCCTTTTGTAAAGGTGTCATTATAGGGATTTTTTTTTTGGTTTCTTTGATATGTAGCCTTGTCTTTTCAGTGTTATACGAACAGTTTCTGGACATACTTTTATATTTTCTTGATTTCCAAATCTGTTAGGCAATTTGCAAAACCCCAGGCGCAGATTGTGTCGTCCTAAAGGCCAATACAGCGTTTGAATTGTTTCCTTTAATCTTACGGGGTCTTCCTGAAATTGGTCTATACCTCATATACATGCCATTTTTATCCTCTTTATTGACTCATATACAGCATTTTTTCCTGTTCAGTCAATTGCACAAATATTTTGAAGTTTCGTAAACCTTTTCTATAAAAATATTTCACCTGATTTCGTTCTTCTAGTTGCAACATTATTTTATAAATTGTATACCTGTGGACAATCAACAATATATGATAAATAGTGTTGCTATGCAACTTCGGCCATAGCGAACTATCTGCAAAACCTATTTTATACATTATTTTTGTCTTAGTTTGTGACAAAAAAGAAGTGTATTGAAAGTATGAAAAATAATAAATTCCGGATACTTTCTAGACGGACTAGAGTTTTGAAGGTCTTTAGCCTTGAGGGAGCTTTTGAATTCGGGAGGTTTCGAAATCATTTGATATCTTATCGATATTATGGATCCACTCTTTCTAAGTCCACAAAGAAATTTGGTAAGAGTAAAAAAAATAAAATACGGAAGCTGGACCTTATCTACAAAACCTTCATAAAGCTGTTCATATATGAATTCACCGATCTACTGCATTATTCTCTCTCCCAATCTCCGGGTCTCCGAAAACTTATAAATAAGTTCGAAACACGGGACCTCAGAAGGTTTTTTGTTATGCCGTAAAGTATAATAATATTCTTTCTCCCTTGTTGTGGGTGAAATGTCGTCGCCAGGATATGAAATACGATCTCATTTTCCGTTTAATTCAGCGCCAGTTGTTTCGCGAAGGAGACGAGAATTGCGGGTCTCGTGTTCTCGCAATAAGGGTAGCTTCACACTCCGTCCGAAAATTTGGTATTTTCCCTTCTTAAATTCAATAAAATATATAGCTACGAAAGGTTTCTTCGGATACTGGAATGTCTTGGCAAGACTCATGTTCCACCAACGTATGTTTAAAATTTTACAAATTGAACTAATTTCATTATTCATTCTCATCCAAACATAATATTGTTCCATCTAACATGAATTGGGGAAAACCATCCCGTCTCGTTCAGTTCTCATTCAGTGAACTCATAGATAGAACAATTTACTAGAACTGTGATAACTTTAATAGAAGCTATGGTCCATCTAGAAAGTATCCGGAATTTATTATTTTTCATAATTTTAATAAACTTCTTTTTTGTAACATTCTAAGACAAAAGTAATGTATGAAAGAGATTTTACAGATAGGCAGCTATGGCCAATTGATGAAATAATATCTCAACTAGAAAAAACATTCGATATTACTTATCTTTAATTTGAATTAATAATTTTTTTTTGTTTTTTTTTATTCCATTTGATATTGTATGGTGAATTTTGATTTTTATACGTATATTTAATATGAGCAGTGCTTATTATTAGACATTCTAAAAGTTTCTTAAAAAATTTTTTTGAAATTAAAATTGTAGAAGACTAACAGATTGAATCTGTTTTGATATTCAAAGTTTGTAATTATCCTTCTATCAAGTAAAAACCGCATCTTATTATTTTTTTTATATATAATATATAATTATATTAGATTTTTGAATAATGAAATTTATTATACAGTATCCAGTGGTTTAATGAAGGCCATAAAATGCCTTACAAACTTTAGGTGATTTCTGTGTTCAGCATAGAACATAGATTACCTTGAATATTAGATGTACCTACCTAGTTTAATTGAATTCACAGATTTTCCAGAAATTGTTTGGTAAGATTACAAGTTTATTTATTTTTAAATGAATTTATATTATAAATGTAAAGTTGAACTGACCTTATCTGAATTTTTAATTGTTTTTGAGGATGTGCTACATATTTTTGGGAGTTTTTGAAGTAATATATTTAAATAATTAAACATATTGAATATTTCAGATAAATTAGTTTTGGAGAAGCTCTTAGAATTATGTTGTGTATTTTTGAAAAAGATTTAGTTTTCATAAATATAAGACCAGAAACTGAACATGTCTTCAAATGTTTGTCAAAGGCAAAACATACGTACCACGGCCTTTCTGACGAGTTCAGGTGCGTATGTTTGGAACGAAACATTCGATATTACTTTTAATTTTAATTAATAATTTTTTTTTGGGGTTTTTTCAGTCTATTTTATGTTGTAGAGTGAAGTTTGGCTTCTATAGGTCTATTAAATATAAGCATTGCTTATTATTAGACATTAATTGAATTCTAAATGTTTTTTTTTTTATTTTCGGAAATTAAAATTGTAGAAGACTAACAGATTTAATCTATTTTGATATTCAAAGTTTGTAATTATCCTTCTATCAAGTAAAAAACCGCATCTCATTATTTTAGAAAAAAGGAAATAGGTAGAATATTTGTATAGAAACGTTGAAAAATTAGTGCAATTGACTGAACTGAGAAAAAGTGCTGTATATGAGTCAATAAAGAGGATGAGAAATGGCATGGACATGAGGCAAAGACCTGTTTGAGGAAGAGCGCGTAAGATTACAGGCAACAATTTGAACTATTTATTGGTCTCAGGACGACACAATTCGCGCCTGGGATTTTGCAAATTGTTTAACAGATTTGGAAATCAAAGAAATATAAAAGTATGTCCAGAAACCGTCCGTATGTCATTGATAAGATAAGGATAAATATCAAGAAAACAAAAGAGATCCCTATAATGACATATTTACAAAAGGAACGAAGGATAGAATTTTGTCAACGTTTTCAAGAAGATAATTTTAATGATGTCTTTACATCTGGTGAAAGTTGTTTACAACTTGGTGGAAATCACTTAAAAATCCTAGCAGAACAACCTGTCACCGTTCAAATTTCTAAATTTTTCAGTGAAATAATGGTTTGAGGAGCCATTTCTCAGTGTGGTGCTACGCCTCTCTTTATAGTTGATAGTACCATTAATAGTGCAAAATAGTATTAATAGTGAAAAGTATTGTGTCATTCTAAACAATTTTCCCCTTGAAACGGCGCATGCTTTATATTCAGGGGGGTGGCGTTTTCAGCAGGATAATACAAGATGCAATACTTCAACTCAAGCTTGGATGCAAGAACACCAAGTGACAACCATTTCATGACCAGCAGCTTCACCAGATCTTACTCCCATTGAAAACACATAGGCACTTATGAAGATTGAAGTTGAACGAGTAGCGCCACGAAATAAAGTTGATTTAATTCAGTCGGTTTTACAGTCCCTGGATTACCATCAACGAAAATTATGAAGGTGATCTAATTTTGGGTTACATTAACGTTTAGTTAATTGTTTACAATTAAATGGAGGTTGTATAAGTAAATGAGATGAATATTTTGTTATTATTTCCTAATTCAAGAATTCAAAACATATACTAAATAATTACACTTGAGCTTTGTTTCTTCCAGATACTTCCTAGACGTAGTATATATTCTGAACATGTGCTTTTTCCTAAGGAAGTTGAATGACATATGGAGGACTCGGTTAAATATTTTTCCACCATACCTTTTTCCAAAATGAGCTATATTCATTTCCTTGTTACTCTTGTTTATTGAGTTCAATCAAATATGATTCAAAGAGTATGAGGTATGGTAAACAGAAAGTTGAAGGTTCTTCGAATCACAGTACGGATAGGTTTTGTTTATAAAAGCAACAGACATGTGTGTTCCGAACTTAATGGCCTCAATAATTATTGCACTGATTATAATCAGAGCATTGCTATGTACAACGAATAAAAGTCAGCCAGGTAGTTTTATTCACCCTGCACTACTATACTACAATACTCAGATTTTATCAAACACTACCGCCATCTAGTGCACGCAAATATACATACACGACATATCCTAGCAAGCCAATTGAAGCAGAGAACTTTTTTCCTGATTTTTTCTAACGTTACACACGCAGGAAACCTTCCTCATACTCTAGTCATATCCAATTCGCTGTGACGCCCAAATTAATATTTTTATTCTTTCTAATACTCCTCATTGCTCATATGTGGAAAGAGTTCATCAGCCGAATTAATTTATTTGATTTCATTTCTTTCATATAATGCAAGTCAACACTCATATATTCTTTACGTTGGATAGTTTACTTGTGACTCCAAATGTCGTTTGTCAGAATACCCTGTGTAGCCTCATAAATTATTGTGTATCGTACCGCGATTATTTTTCTGCCGTAGTTTGTTTATTGTTTCAGTATTTGAAGAAAGACAAGAACCGATCAATTAATAGGAATTGTTGATTTAATTCATGAGGTGTTGTCGACTGAATCTTAGTATTGTGATGGTGTTTAACTTTCAGAGATACCTTTATGTAGTTGTCTTAATGATAATGATTGTTTGTCTAGCAAAAAGATAAACTACAACGGCGATGGGGAAATGAAGAGAAACTCGAACATTTCAACGATAACAATTGTTTTTTTACATCACTGTATATGACGTTACGTTGTAAATATGATGATTACATTATGTCAGCACTTTGGTTTTGCATGCCGAAAATCTAACTCTGTGATGCAGTTTATGTATGGCGACGTCATCGAACCTTATTTCTTCTGAAATGAGGATGGAACAGGAGTACCTGTGAATGATAACAATTATAGGACTATGTTTCTTTTAATGCTTGTGGACATCAATACTGAAGAGATTTTGTTCCAACAGGATGGCGCTGCATACCTTACAGCTGATGCTCGCTTTGATGAGGAAGAGGTTCAAAGATACGATCATCTCACGATTAAAATTTGGGGCTTTTGTAAAAACACAAATCTATGCTAATAACCCAGAGACTTTGAATCATTTGGAAGATAATATTCGTCAAGTTATTGGCGAACTACATCTTGAATTATTGCATAGGGGTCAAAAATTGGAGCGATCGGGTGCATCAGTGTCAATGAAGCCGTGTCGGATATTTGAACGAAATCTTATTCCGAACAAGAATGCATTGTTCAAGCTTAAAAACGAAACAAGAATTAATTTGATATGTCATCAATTGTTGTTGTATCAAAAATTAAAATCTTATTCAACTTAATGAGATACCCTTAACAAGGTTGAGCGAACAGAAATTTTTTCAGAAGGCGCTGACATTACTATATTAAATTTAAAAAGTGTCCATATTAAATTGAATGCAACAGGGTGTAGGGTCAGTTTCGTTAGAAAATCTGACTCCCAATGCGGTGATGGTACTTTCATAAGCTACTTCATAATAAATAGGCGCCCAACGCGATGCTGATATTTTTATAAAAGTTAATTCCATAAAAATATAAACACAACATATTTCAACTGAGAAATATTGGATGAGTCGATCAATTACATTCTGATCGTTCTCTCTTGATGTTGCCTGAGATGTATTTGTTTGACTTGGTGATTTACTTGGTGGAAACTCATTTCAATTAAAAACTATATAAGAGACAGTATTTCAATTTCCACAAAAATGTTTATAAAGCAACAATTGTTTCACTACGATGTGGCTTCTCCAGGTATCTACATTCTACTGGCTGATTGTGTCCAGTGTCACCCAGTTTAAATACAGCGTTAAGTACGTGACAAAATGGAAGATCAAGTCATAAAAACTCAGTGTGTTTATTGGAGTTTGCTGCTAAGAAATGCCATTAAGGGAAGATATTAGGTAATGGAGAATTGCCAACATCTGTCATTCAAAAAAATTTTACTGGCATTGTACCTGTTGATTTCAAGAAATTCTAAAATCTAGAACTTTTGCTTTCGCCCTAGATAATTTCATAGTTATTATTGAAATTATGCCCTTAGACCTTGGGATGATTAGCATATGTTGAATGTACGGAACCCGATATATATCTCCATTGGTGTTCTTGGATTATTTTCTTGAATGATATATCTGCCTGGCTAATATATATTAAAAGGCAATCGTTGCAAGTCAACTTTTAGACTCCAGATTTTTTTCTCTATTTGTTCGATCCTTATTATTTTTTATGTAAGTACTAAGGTTATTAATGGTTTTCAAAGCTGCGTTGTGATTGAAATTATTTTTGAAATATTTAGCAATATTTTCAGATGATCCATTAACATAAGATAACATAACCTAAGATAACATAAGATAATGTTGATCGTGGTGAAACAATTGTTATTATAAACATTTTTGTGGAAATTAAACTAGTGTCTCGTATATATTTCTTAATTGAGGTGTATTTGGTTTCAAGCTTTCATGCTTTGACATGATAACTCTACTAAAACTGTGAGTAATTCTTCAGAAAGAATTTAGAAATTATGTGTTGTCCACATTTAGAAATAATTGAAAATGAAAGTAGAAAAATTAGGTTTTTTCCACGATGAAAAACTCTGGCTTCTTATTGTGATTTTATTACTTTGCATTTTTATCAATATTGAAGAATATTTTATATATTCATAATGTCCCCCTTTTCATTCAGAAATGAGCTTCTTAAACTTTTATATGGTCGTTGTAGAGCCCTGAAAAAGATTTCTTCAAAGTAATATTGAAACTAGTTGGCGATGTTTTAAAAAACGGTTTTCTTATAATAAATTGACCTTTCTGTTAATAAACTTATAATGTGATTTTTGAATAAATTTTGTTGTAACCTAAGCCCGAAAATTATAAATGATTAGTGATAAACGTAGCCACTTCAGCTCAAATTTTGCTTCTGTGCTCATAAAGTGCTTCAATAATGAACTACTCGTCAAAGTTGAAGACATTAAATCATTTCTGTTTTTTCTTCAGAGAAACCCGATTTCCTTTTGAAATATGTGTGGTGCTTTAGGTTAGAATAATAAGATTTCAAAAGAAATTATGTATTGACAATAACGAAAATCCAATAGTGAATTGCTTCAGCCGTTACTATTTGGTAGTTGATCATAATTGAAACACAATAGATTGGAGTTACTATGTATTTACTACCAAGGTTTTTTATTATTTTTGGTTCACATGTTACCGCGGTTTCGAACGATGACCGTTCATCTTCAGACCTCTGTTACGTCTGAAGATGAACGGTCATCGTTCGAAACCGCGGTAACATGTGAACAAAAAATAATAAAAAACCTTGGTAGTAAATACATAGTAACTCCAATCTATTGTGTTTCAAAAATCCAATATTACAGAATAATAGCATAGCTGGAATTAATTCTCCAGACCCTCTACAGATTTTAATCTAAATAAATCTCATGAAAACATTCAGAATTAAATTTTAAAACCTAAATACACTTTATCACTTTATAGACATATATATTATCATTATCAAATTTTAAAACCTAAATACACTTTATCACTTTATAGACATATATATTATCATCACGTTTGGTGGAAATTAACTAATAAAGAATCAAAAGAAATATGAAATAATGATCAAATTATTTAGACCTCACCTTTTACATACTGTATGTTTCGATTGAATGTTAAAGAATCACAAGTTCCATCACCAAAAAGTGCTCAACATATAATTCAAAAACGCCTTTTTTATTTTCGGTTTTCGAAGAATATATAGCACATTCTCCAGAGAAAGGTCTTTTTCTGAAATTTTCGTCAATAGCTGCGTGAAATTGTGGAACTACTCGATTGATAACTTCGTTAACATATGTCTGAGACATCATGTTTTTTTTTTTGGAAGTACTAATAAGTTAGTTCTGCCATAGAAGCAAACTGCATCACACCCTTAATTGTGTCTCTTCGAAAAGGATGGATTTCTTGAACAGAGCCATGATTCTTTCGTTGGATTTGGCGTGTCCGCACCTGTACTTGTTCACTATCAGAAAAACGGAACTCTTTTCAAGCATCTCGATGTTCATAGAGACGTCTTCTGACTGTCATTTAGGAACCTCTCCGAACAGTGTAGCTTAACGCGCTTGACTAAGATCTTAGTTTCATCCCGGTGAAATGGAGGATTAAGTCTTGATGCCTAGAGCGCAATGTCACTTACGCCAGTCACTGGACCTGTGTGGTGGAATTTCAACCGAATGGGGACCTAGAAAGAATCGAAATGGAAGGCTGAGCCGTATTGTCCAACTCAGTGACAAGGGTATCTGCCGCAGCACAGAGCTTCACCCTTAAAACAAACGTGCTCTAGCCTATTGCAGTGAATCTTCTGATTTTTCTGTGTAATGGAAGAGTACCTTATGTCGCATACTGCGTTACCTCGGGAGAGTGGAGGCCCTTGGGAAGTATTCGTACAACCTGGCCACCCAATTGGTGTTTGACTCGAGGGGGCAGTGGTTGAAAGTCCGCATGCTAGACTTGAAGGATATTCCATCCATCTATTCGCAGAAACTCATGTTCAGGATATCTTGAGAAGTGCTTCAGGGTTTAGCGGGACTTGACGGTTCTACTGGCCTCGTCCTGAACCAGGATCGTTTGCGAGACGTTTCAGTTTGTGTATCTTGACGATACGGCTAGACCGTTGGTGCTTGAAGCCAGGATCAATTGAAAGACTTCATAAGGGTTCGTGGGTCTTGACGTATAGGCCGGATTGACGGTGTTCGTACCAGGATTAATTGAGGCATTAAATCTTGAGACTACCTTGGTTCATGAGACTGCGTTCGGGTGGGTGAGTTGCGCCACAAAAAAACTCGGGTACTGACAATGCAGGGCCAGTAGAGGTTGGATTATGCTTCGCTCCTACCAGTCACGGTGTTGGTTTTTGGACTGAAGCGGAAACTGGAAGCTTGTTGTTCAACTCTTCGGAGTAGTTCTCGCTAATGCGCGATGATAAGGCGTACCCTTATCACAATTTCTGCTTCCTGGGCAGATCGTGGAGACTGGTGAGTAGTCACCTGGTGAAAGAGCCCTGCTCGTTTGCCACTAACCTAACCAGTATAATTCACAATATCCTGCAGGAAACTGACGCACCTGTGGCATCTTGAAAACATTCTTAAAGTGCTGCCTTCTCAGCGATAGAATTAAATAACGATCTACTACTGGCGCCAAAGCAGGTGAACTACTACTTTTGGGTCCTTGACAAACAGTTCCAGTGGCAAAGTACCGTGACTCTTATCACACTTTGGTTAACATTTGCGTTTGATTTTATTGAAAACGCAATACAGAGTGCAGACATAATCTCAAAAATATGCATATTTGACACACATGGACAGAAAATTATTAAACATGATGAAAACTTCACAATGAACCAGAAGACGTTTCTATAATTGTTATGAATGTATGTAATTGAAAAAAAATTGAGATGTAGGGGAAATATGCATCTTCGGAAAACATTAATAACCTTAACTTTTGAAGAGCAGTTTATTTTATGCTGTGGTCTAATATCGATCCCTATTTGACGCGTAACCGCAGGTGCCCTTCGGGTATCATCTTATTGTGACGGATGCAGATAGTGGTTGCGTATCCTATAAACTAGACAGAGATTGATTGCATTACAAGCCGTTGAACGTCAGAGAAATTGTCAATAACCGGCGCGGAATGATCCAGGCCAGGCGCAGACTTACGAGTTTCCGTCGATTGACACTAATTACGAGAGTCAGGGTCTATACAATTTGCCAATTTAGAAATAAATTAGGGTAAACATTTATCGTGTCCGACCGCGGTATTTTGCCAGAGATGCGTGGGACGCTTGCCGCCTGTCTGACTGTACCCATATTAATTGCGCCTCCGAGATAAATGAACGTTGTGGTCATCGATCATTCGAATCGAACGTTTCCGGGAGAGTTATAACTAACAGCGAAGTGCTTTTGCTATAATTGTATCCTGATTCGTCTATTTCGATGGAATTCGTACACGATTTGAAAGGACCCGACTCAACACATAGGTTGATTAGTTCCCGTATAATTGAAGAGAAAACTTTTTTGTTCAAATTTTACTTTATTCATCAACATAGTCTCCTTTCAGAACGATGAAACAATCATTCCACCGCCTCTTATACCTTTCAATATCTTTCTTGAAGAACGATGTACCTGTGGCCTTGAAATAGGCGTTTGTTTCAGCGAACGTCTTCTCGTTTTCCAGCTTACATTCAACTTCAAGCCAGCATATATATAAAAGTCACTGAGAGTAAAATCTTGAGAAAGTGTTGGTTCAGAAGCAAACCTAAGCGTAATTCGCGGCTTGTGATGCGGTGCATTATCTTAGTTAGGGCTAATGAGTTCTACCTGACATGTAGTTGGCCCTGCAATATTTCGGCGATGTCACCATCTAAGGCTCTATAATCTAAACCTTTTGGGAATCTCTAATTTTTTCGTAAAAATCTTCTTGGGATGTAAGAACTCAAAAGCCATAAGACAAGTGCAGCTACAACATTCCTTATAAGAATTTCACCTACTTCATAATATAACTCTCAGTTCAGTCTCTTCTTGCCACTCGCGCTAGATATAACGCTACAGTATCTCTTTGGCAGCCGCCCTAGTGACTTATCAAAAGTTCTCTCGTTGCAACTCGACCGAGTGGTCATGGCAACATTCGCATTAATTCTTTGCTCCTCGAACAATTAAGTTCTACTGACAGTCTTTCATTACCAATTCGCTCAAGACACTCTCTCTGCTCTTTAAACAAGTCAGTCCTATTAATATTCTGTCTCTACTCTTGAACAAGTTCACATTTACATTCACTCAAGTCACAGTCTCATCTCTCACAATAATTTACACGCTTTCAGCGAAAGAACTCTTTATTCGCATTCACTTCACGAATTTACTATTTTCGTTCACCCTCTCGTGATAACACAGTAAAGCAATAAAATGTTTGGAAATGAATGTATTATCTGTGATATTTTCTTGTAATTAAGTAGAGAAGTGCGAAATGAAGCAACCTTAGTGAAAGTAAACAACGGTAAAAAAAACCTTCTATACGAGTAAAATAATGTTTTCATGACAATTACTGATTTTGTTGAAGATCAATTGAGCTTCCTGAGGGTTCTTAGACTCGACCAAACCTTTTTGGTTGACATCCTTGTTATTGGGATCGAATTTAACAACAAGTTTTAAATCAGCAGGTACCACATTTTGAAATATTCTATTGATTCGGTCTTTACTTGGTGGAAATTCGTTTTAATTAAAAAATATATAGGAGACAGTATTTTATTTCCACAAAAATGTTTTTACTACAAAAATTGTTTCACCACGATGTGGCTTCTTCAGATATTTACATTGTACTGACTGTTGGTATTCAGCGTTACCGAGTTTAAATACATTGTTAGGTACGTGGCCAATGAATGAAAGCACAAGTTCGAAAAAATCAAGGTGTTTATTGGAGTTTACCGCTAAAAATGCCATTAAGGAAAGATATTCAGTAATGGACACTTATCAACATCTGTTTGTTCGTTCAAAAGGATTTTACGGGCATTATACCTGTTGATTTCAAGAAATTCTAAAAGTGTTTATCTAGAACTTTCGTTTTCAACGTGGATAATTTCATAATTATTGTTGAAGTTATGCTTGAATTCCTTGAGATGATTAGCATATGTCGAATGTATAGAATCGGATATATAACTCCTTTGGTGTTCTTGGACACGTTTCTTGAATGATCTACCTGTCTGGCCAATGTATACTAAAGGGCAAACTTTGCAAGTCAACTTGTAAACTCCAGGTTTATTTTCTTTATTTGTTCGATCTTTATTGGTTTTTATGTAGGTACTAAGGTTATTAATGGTCTTAAAACCGCGTTAAAACTGAAACAATTTTGAAATATTCAGTAAGATTTTCATATAATCCATTGAAATAAGATACTGAAAAATATTTCTGTGTATTGTCCTGTTTTATGATTGGATACACGAGATTTAATGCCATTTTCTTTTGTTTATTGAATACCATTTTGTCTATAAAAAAAGGGTTGTAACCGTTGTTTGACGCTATTTGTTTAATAATATTTAATTCTTTCAAAAAGTTAAGACTAGATAATATACATGATTTTAGTATTTTTCACAAATCCACACATACAGACATCACAATAAATAAAACTTCAAATCACCCCACCAACGAAAAGATGTCAGCATATAACAGTTGTATTCATAGATTATTGAATGTCCCTTTGAATTCAGATAACTTTTTGAAAGAATTAAATATTATTAAACAAAAAGTGTCAAACAAGTATTACAACCCCTTTCTTATAGACAAAATGGTATCCAATAAACAATAGAAAATGGCAGTAAATCTCGTGTATCCAATCCTAAAAGAGGACAGTACACATAATTAATTTTCGTTACCTTATGTTAATGGATTATCTGAAAATATTGCTAAATATTTCAAAAATTGTTTCAATTATAACACGGCATTTAAGACCATTAATAACCTTAGTACCTACATAAAAGACAATAAAAATCGAACAAATAAGGAAAATAATTCTAGAGTCTACAAGTTGACTTGCAAACACCAAAGGAGTTTTATATCCGATTCTATACATTCGACATATGCTAATCACCTTAAGGAATTCAGGCATAACTTCAACAATAATTATGAAATTATCCACATTGAAAGCAAGAGTTCTACATCAACACTTTTAGAATTTCTCGAAATCGACAGGTATAATGCCCGTAAAATCCTTTTGGACGAACAAACAAATGTTTATAAGTCTCTATTACTGAATATCTTTCCTTAATGCCATTTTTAGCGGCAAACTCCAATAAACAACTTGAGTTTTTATGACTTGTGCTTTCATCATTTAGTCACGTACCTAACAATGTATTTAAACTCGGTTACACTGAATACCATCATTCAGTACAATGTAAATATCTGAAGAAGCCACATCGTGGTGAAGCAATTGTTGTAATACAAACATTTTTGTGGAAATGAAATACTGTCCCCTATATATTTTTTAACCACATTTTTACTTGTAAAGTTTTGATTTCTTACTCTTAGAAATTAGGTTTTATGTATTATTTTATTTCTAGTGATGAAAGTTTCGTATACGATATTATGAATCCTTTCCTTCAAATATCTTGCAAGCTTTCTTCATATGAGTTACTGAGATATGTTCGGTTTTATGAAAGTTTGTAATTTTAAGATTCTTATTAATATTAAATATTCTTAAACAAATATGTGCCCTTTTATTGGATTGAAGTGATTTTTTGATGCTATAAATGTCACGATCTTGTATTCTCCTTAAATATTTCTTGTGTTATAAATATATCGAAAGATCTCATATATAAAATTTGGATGATTTCAGATGAAATGCATAGAACTGATTTATTATTATTATCTGTATGTGTATGTGTTTGCGATTCATATGAAAAATATGTTTGTTTTCGATTTCTTCCAATATTTAGATCCAAAAGATTAATATTTTCATATTGTTCCATTCACAAAGGTTAATTTATTGATGTTCCAGTAGTAACAAAATAAGTTATTGTATATTTACCGACAGACAGATATCTGTATGGCATTTGTACGAATACCATAAATCGCAACAAAACACATGTATCAGAACTTTACATGTATTATGAATGAAAATAATAACAGGATAGTCAACCCCGAGAACTTATCGCGTTAACCCTAAACGGAACTATTTCAACTTCTTCAATATACTTTCTTCACCAGGTAAAAGTTTTCATTTTCCACGATCTACATCGAATAAATTCCATACAACTGAACTTGTTTCAGGAAACGGAACATCTTTCAGCCTATAACTTTCAAATTTTACTTTGAGAGAGGAAGGAAACTTATAAAAAGCGCTGTTTATGACTGCGAAAAATAAAGCCAAGATAAAATCCAGTATAGTGGCGATGTCACGTTTTCTTCGAGTAGAGCCCCGCTCGTCGAGTGTAACGAGCGCATATCAGGGCACACTCACAAAATTCCCAGGGGAAACGAGGAAAGTATTACCATTTACTCCGTTTTTGCACAACCTCGTAGGGGTTCGAATACTTCCTCTGTGCTGTGTTGGAGTTTCTATTCTCCAAAGTCGTAAAACCAACGAATGCGTTTTTATTCTGGTCTATTTCACGAAAAATTTCAAATATATCTGGTTATATTGAAACGCAGCGAATTTCACACAGAGGATCACTATCTCCTCATGATGATAATAGAAAGAACAGAATGACAATTTTTTCTATACAATGTCACAATATATTTCAATTTTACACTAACCAAGTGATACATTTATTATTTATTTTAGTTCCGAAAATATGGCTATTTGAAAATTTGCTGATATTCAAACGAGTCTTTGTGAAAATAATCCTGTGAGGGCAATAGATTTCTCTCTTTTGTGAATATTAGTTGCGAATTATTGCACTCAGAGATGGGTTTCCGATCTAGCACTTCAAATAGAAAATTGCAATTTTGTCAGAAAGCACTTATTTTCAAATGATAGCTCTGAAAGTTTTGACGATCAAACATTTGGTGCAAAGTAAGTGTTAAGTTTCATATCTAGGCGTCCCTGTCCGCTAGACATAATTCATTACTTTTTTTATCGCTGCGGCGATACTAAAATCTTTTCATGTTGATATTTTCAACCTAGCAGTTATTTCTCACATTGAAGTTTTTATTGCATCTAGATACTTGGCACATGGGTATATGACTTTTAGAAAACGTGGAAAGTCTTTAAAGTACTTGATATATTTTGTGTCTGTTAATTAGTTAAATGCAACGACACATTATAATCTGTTTCAATCTACCCATATCTACGAGCAGTGATCTCATAACTTTTTCCATAATCAAAGAGAAAGTTTATTTTACACCTTTAGTCCAAACACAAATAGGCTTTCCAATCAATTTCGTTAATTTCCCTTTTTTTGTTAGAAGGTATGCATTGAGACACTTCTTAGTTCATGAATATACTATAGTCTCATTATCCTTTTAATCGTCAACCTATTCGCTGGGGGTCTTTCGGCCCAAGATATTGTGTTATTACTCGCTAATAATCGATCTTTGCTGTTTTTTGCTTCGGCCAAAATTATTGCATTATTCTCATAATTGTTGTAACTTGTCGCTTGTGTCTCTACACAAAATTATCGCAATCACTATAAACATGGTAATCCTTATGTACCTTTCAAATAAGTTTATATACAGTAAACCAGAAATTATATTTCGTTTTTTGTTATAAGTGTTCGAGTTTAACTTTAAACATTGTCATTGTGGTTTGTCGATATTAGATATACTAAGTTGGGAACAACTACATACAAAGTGCCCTTTGAAGTTAAACTCACCGCCACACTACATAATATAGTAAATAGTTCACAAAACCTAGTGTAATTATTTTTTACGATTAATTCATTTGTTCTTGCTTCTAGTTTCTAACTATTGCAACAATCACCAAAATAGGGCGGAATACTAACCGTGGTACGATACAGTAAGAGAGGTTTTAGTACGATAACTTTGGGATATTCAAACCATCAAATACAAAAATTTAGTGTGCTGATAAAAGATGACTTTTTTATAGGAAGAATTATCTGGGCACCAATAACCAAGCCATTGAATGGTTTGATAAATTTAAAGGTTATCGTACTGAAATATCTGATTACGGTTACACCAGGGAACATCAAAAAATTCCATAAAATGGTGTTGGTAAACAGTAAAGTGACTATGCAAAAGATAGCTCATCCTCTGAAGATATCAGAGAAACGTGCAGGTTTTATTTTACTTGAATCTTTCTATGAGGGAGCTGGTTTAGAAGTAGGCACCGTGTTTGCTACCAGTGGACCAGAAGGCAATACGAGTTCATTGTTCCGAACGTTGTTTGGAGCTCTTTATAGGAAATAAACAGGATTTTCTTAGTCGATGTGAGCCAGGGGATGGAACATAGATCCACTATTGTACAACTGAATCAAAAATGTCTTCAGTCGGCGAATCTCGACCAAAGTGACCAGAAGCACAATAGACCCCTGGCAAATTTTTATTGTGGGATGTTTACGGTATTTTGTCATAGATTACCAAGACAGTCAATAGTGACAGCTAGATGGCCAACTGAACCTAATTTACGAGGAAATTCTGACGAAACGGCCTCATATGCAAAGTCTGTGATCATCTACCAACCCAATGCGCAGTCACAAATTGTTGGCAATTATAAAAAAATGGTATGAATTACACTTTGAATAGCTTTCGCCCTCACTGTAATCTACAGATTTGACCTCCAGCAACTTATATTTCTCTTGAGACCTACAAAAAATGATGCCATAATAGATTTGGCTCGATTGGGGAGGTTAGCGTCGGAACAAATACCTGTTTAGAGGCCAAAATAGATCTTTCTTCGAGAAAGTTATCGGAAGGTCAGGTAAGGGCTGCAATTAATGTATTGCTCTTGAAGGAGTTGCTGAATAATAAAAAATGTGGTCAAGAAGTTGTGTTTTATTCAGTAATTGGGAACCTATCAGCTGATGTGCAAGTAGAAATCTGAATGTGCTCGTTCATCTAATTGTGGGCTTCATATGTGTTAGTCACTCCCTAAATAGATCTTGACAATATTCTTCTATATTTTTCTCTCCTAAGAATCTTTCCTTAGCTGTCTATATGTTTTGTTTTCTAGATATCCTCACGAAGTTCCTTCTGTCTCTTTCATCTCTCATCCCCAAACTACTTTCCATTATTTAAATCCTTTGTATACTGACTAAATTATGGCCCAGCAAGCTTGATTTCCATTTTTTCTTTGATGTTGAAACAGTCCTTTTATTCTTTACTTTTCTCTTCGTTACTTATTTCTTCCTCTCAGTTAAAGTTTTATATGTTTCTCCATAACCTCATTTTAAGTGTCCAAGTATTGAATATCTCAATGGTACTAAGATACGTTTTCATCCATATCAAATAACTTTGTCAGAGAACAAGGCACACAGTTTACGTTTGGTATTTGTAGTTTTTGAAAGAGGTGTATAGATGTTATTTTTTAGTGGCTTATGAATGGTTTTTGAAAAAATTTATAAGGATTATTTTAAGTGTTTTACAACAGAAAGTTTTTCATCAAGAACCATGTTTCGGACTAGTCGCTTAAAATATTGAAAAAGAGGTGTAATAAAAGGATGTTGTCAACTTCATTCAATTCTGTTTCAAACCTCTGTTTTCAACATACATTCTGTCAAGAAAGTACCGGGAATTATCGATTTAAATCTGGCGGGGCAATGAGGCAGGTAAAAATTTTTTTCCTAGATTGGTACCACTGTCCTTAATTACTATGCCATGCTTGAGCGGGATCTGTCAACTAGTGTGTTTGCAACAGCTGATTAAGTCAGTCGATGTCAGAGTGCGTGCCGATTTTTACTATGGGTGATTACGTTGAGCAAAGAATTTTTTTAAAGTTTTGTGTTGCAAATGAATTTTCGTGTGCCGATGCATTGAAAATGTTGCAAAAGGCCTTTGGTGATAATGCTCTATCGAAAACTCGTGCATATCAGTGGTACAGAGCCTTCAAGGACGGTCGTGAAGTGGTAGCCCATCGACGGCTTCGATCGAAGATAACGTCGATAAAATTAAGGAAAGGGTGCTGGAAAACCGTCGTACCAGCTTGAGAGAGATAGCACATGATCTTAAGATATCCCACGAGTCCGCACGTACGATTTTGATTGATATTTTGGACATGAGAAAGGTGGCCGCACGACTCGTACCGAAAGGCCTGAATTTTCTTCAAAAACGTCATCGCGAACAGGTTGCTTCAGACATGCTGGATCGCTGTAATTCCGATTCTACATTCATGGAACGCATTATAACTGGTGATGAGACCTGGGTCTACGAGTACGATATGCAAACAAGCCAGCAATCATCGGAATGGGTGGCAAAAAATGAGCCGAAACCGAAAAAACCACGCCAAAGCCGCTCGAAAATGAAGGTGATGCTCATTGTTTTCTTCGATATCCGTGGCGTGGTGCACTACGAATTCGTTCCAGAGGGTCAGACGGTAAACAAGGAGTATTACCTAGGCGTTATGAAACGTTTGCGTGAGCGTATCCGTAAGAAGCGGCCAAATTTGTGGGCGAACAACTCATAGATTTTGCATGACGATAACGCGCCTTCTCACCGAGCTACGATTGTGACTGACTTTCTCGCCAAAAACTCAACAAACGTGCTTCAGCAACCACCGTATTCGCCGGATTTGGCTCCCTGCGACTTTTTCCTCTTCCCAAAACTAAAATTGCCCCTTCGTGGCACCCGTTTTGAGTCGATTGAAGCCATAAAACAAAACTCGGCGCGAGAGCTAAAGTCCATCCCGGAAAGCGCCTATAAAAAATGTTTCGATAATTGGAAGTGCCGTTGGCATAGATGTATTGGAGCAAATGGAGCCTATTTTGAAGGCGACCCATTAAATTTTGACGATTAAATGTAAAAATGTTGTTTTAATTGAAAATTCCTGGTACTTTCTTGACAGAGTAGTATTTACTGTCGAAATTATTTGAAAAAAATGATTAATTTCTAAAATGTGTTTTCGACTATTGTCTTTCCCACCTCCACCAAAACTTCTTTAGAGTTCGGATAAATGGATTCCAAAATTTCTACCAATATCGATTTTGAGCAATTGGAATTCTTGTTGGTTCTGAAGGCTACTTCAGTAATATTTTGAGAGTAGTGTGTTTCATTGTATATCAATATTTCCTGAATTAATTAATTGAAAGGAGGTTGTTTACTTTATAGAATGCTCACTACAATTTATTGAATATCATACAGATTTATTCTGCTAACCTCACTACAAATTTTAATTTTATAAACATTGTGTCGTAAAGTTTTATTGTGAAAACTAAATTCCTCTCCAAAAATGTTCAACCTCAAGAATTATTATAATATATTGTAATCGAGACTCATTTCCGAAGAAATTCTTGAGATTATGTTGTACACTTTTGGAGAGGAATTTGTTTTTCATAATACATCGTCACGAAACAAAATTTGTATCATTCAAGTATTTATTTAATATTTTTATTTAATATTCTATATTTTCTTTGGACTCTCTTATTCCATGTAATGATTGTTAATTCTTTATGTCTTCTGAATTGAAACTGTGTTTTTCAAGATATTTATTCAATTCAATTCTAGAAACTTTGAGAAAAAATTTGTATTGAATTAAAATTTGTAGTGAGGTTATCAGAATGAATCGGTGATATTGAAGATTTCCTGAATAAGTTAGACAAACGTTATCATTGTTTCGTTATTGATAGCAAAATAGATTAATTTTTCTTGAGGCATTCTTTATTTCACGTTGTTTTATTATTTTTGCTACCATAGATGCATTTTTCTCTCGGAAACTAAAATTATCTAAAATTAAAAAAAATATATAGGAAACAGTATTTTATTTCCACAAAAATGTTTGTAGTACAACAATTGTTTCACCACGATGTGGCTTATTCAGGTATCTTTATTCTACTGGCTGATAGTGTTCAGTGTAACTGAGTTTAAATCAAGGTACGTGACAAAGTAATGGAAGAACAAGTCATAAAAACTCAACGTGTTTATTGAAGTTTGCTGCTAAAAAATGCCATTAGGTAAAGAGATTCAGTAATGGAGACTTTTCAACATCTGTTTGTTGGTTCAAAAGTATTTTACGGGCGTTGTACCTGCTGATTTCAAGAAATTCTAAGTGTTAATCTAGAACTTTTGATATCAACGTGGATAATTTCATTGTTATTGTTGAGGTTATGCCTGAGTTCCTTGAGATGATTAGCATATGTCGAATGTACGGAATCAGAGATATAACTCCTTTGGTGTTCTTGGATCTTTTCTTGAATGATCTACCTGTCTGGCTAATGTATACTAAATGGCAATCGTTGCAAGTCAACTTGTACTTGCACTTCTATAATTTATTTATTCAACAGGTACAATGCCCGTAAAATCCTTTTAAACCAACAAACATTTCTATATATTTTTTAATTAAAATGAGTTACCACTAAAAGACCGAATCAATCAAACATCTACAATTATCTGGTGGAATATTTAATAATCAGTGTATTATGTTAAGTAATGTTGTTAACTTATGTTGGAACGGGTGGTTACCTTAAGATTGCCAAATAACGAGTCTTCTTCTCAATTCTATGTTGATGAAGACTAAAGTGATTCTCATAGGGAAATGGGGAAAAACCATTAGAGTCCGGATTTCTCGCGTAATGCTAGAATAAGTTTAAGAAGAGATTTCCTATTCGATGGGTAGCATGAGCGTTTTCCATTGGACACATCCCTGAATTAGGAAAGATATAATCATTTGCTTTCTAATGAAGACGTTACGCTAACGTCTATCGCAGTAACTATGGAGGTTACAGACTGCGCCACTTTGAAACAGGTGCAGAGGAGAGAGAAACCGTACTTTCTGGTGTGGAACAACCAGTTCACCCCGATGCATTAAGGTAGAAATTATCGTTGAACTCTATGGGCAAAACAGAGACGCGAAACTCGACCAGGTGATAAATTGCATCTTGCTCCAGGTTTGAATATATTACCGCGACGTTTTATCGACAATCATCCAATTTCATTAATTATAATATCTGATCCCGAGAGGATTTGCATTGCAGCAGAGGCGCTTTCACCTCCAGAGGTGAGATGTAAATGTGTTATACAATATTATCCATGGCAAGTGGAACGTAAATAGGATAGGTAATCAATAAATATTAACGATTCCTGGGATTATTCCAGGAAACAGTGTGCTATCGTTTCTCCCAAATGTATGCTATTTTCGAATTTCAATCTTTAGCAACTGAATCGAACTCACCGATTAAAACCCAAGATCGAAATAATTATGTTTCTCTGGTCTGTCCGGAATTACATTAACTTTCGAACGGAAAGAGTTAGAGCCCTGAAAATCTCAGAGTAGATTTCTAGTCTTAATATGTCGGTTCAGATTTGACATGAATAAGAAAGATTCGACAATGTCGTAGTCTTTTTAATTGAATCGTGATTTGATGGAAATTAATTTTAATTGAATTTATGAGGTTATGAAACAATTGCCGTTAATTCAATGAATTGTTAAAATGATTTATGATATTTCATTCATTATCGCAGTTATTGGCATTATAAAATTTTTTTCCTATTCTTCTGAACATTTTTTGAATTACGAATCAAATGGATCTGAGCTTCAGCACTTGGCAGTAAAATAACAACACGCATGTTCGCGCGGAATTTAACACGTATCGTATGAATACAAGTTCAAAAATATAATTTGTATCAGTGTTAGTATATATGAAAAGTGAAAATTACTATAAAATATTTGCATATTACAGAATAATACCTAGAATGAATTCTCCAGAACCTCTACAGATTTAAATCTGAATAAATCTCATGAAAACATTCAGAATTAAATTTTAAAGCCTGCCTTCAATACACTGTGGTGAAATTAACTAATAAGGAATCAAAAGAAATTTCTTGAAGAATATAAAGCACATTCTCCAGAGAAAGAACCTGAAAAATTCGGACTCAAAATCTCTTCAGCAAGGAGTTATTTGAATAAACAAAATAATCATTTAAAAATATATAAAAATACATTTTTTATCACTAGACAATGTTTTCAAGAGATTTATTCAGATTAAAATCTGTGAAGGTTCTGGAGAATTAATTCCAGCTATTACTCTGGTATCAGTACTTCAAACTAAAATTCTAGTTAATCTGAAATTTAGTTTTTAGGAGAAAAATGTACATGTTAACGCAAAATCTTATGAGGATTGTTTCGGGTATTTTTGTTTAGAGTGATAGAAATTGAAATAAAACACATTCAAATTGAGATTGGAGCTAATTTTTTTTTTTTTATTTGAAAGATAATTATATGAAATCTATATTTTGTAAATAATTTCTGGGATATGTCCACCGCGACTAGCTCTGAGGAACCGCATTCAATTTTGGACCACTTTTTCGAGTAATTCAGGCCTTATGTAATCAACAACACGAGTTATGTTGGCTTCCGAAGCGTCTATTGTTTCTGGTTTATCAGCATAAACAATGACTTGACATAAGCCCAAAGAAAATAATCCAATGGAGTTGAGTCGCATGATCTTGGAGGACAATTAATTGAACCATTTCTCGAAATAATGTTATCGCCAAATCTTTCTTTCAATGAATCAATTGTTACGGTCGACACTTTTGGGTCGATACCATTCAAAATTTGAAGCAAATAATCATTGATCATTGATCTGTAAGGAGCACCATTCATTGTAACATTAGATCCAGCATCGTTTTTAGAGAAATATGGACCCATGAGGCCTCCAGCGTGTAAAGTACACCTTACAGTGCATTTTTCAGGATGCAACGGAACCTGCAGAACTTCTTGAAGATCATTTCCACTCCATATACGGCAATTTTGCTTGTTTACATAGCTTTTCAACCAGAAATGAGCTTCATCACTAAACACAATTTCACGATAAAAAAGTGGATCAACTTCAAGCTGTTCTAGGGCCCAATCAGCAATTAAACGACGCTTATTATGGTCAAGTGGCTTTAGTTCTTGAACCAGTTGGATCTTGTATGGGTTTAGACTAAGATCTTCACGCTAAATTTCCCATGTGGTGGATGCACACAGTCCAACTTGTTGTGAACGTCAAAACAACATGGCTTCTACCTTCTGTCAAATCACAGTTATCCCTTTCGAAAGTTCTATCACTCTGAATAAAATACCCGATATGATAAGAAAGAAGAGCTAAAACAAAACAAAAATTTTGTAAGAGGAGCAGCGTTGAGCGCTACTGAACCCATAGAACAGTTTAAATTCACCACTAATAAGTGAAATAATGATACTAAGACTAGTACAACATTTAAATAGTTTGGTGTGTAGTAATACTACGAAGATTTATGGCGAATTTCGGAACGATCTACTGTCCAGTCGGACGACTTGAAAAATGGCAATTTCCGAACGATAAGTCCAAGAGACTCAAAATTTTAAGGGTGTGTTTGAAGTTCAAATATAATAGTTACACTGAAAAACTGAGAAGCCATTCAAAATGCTAGTTTTCAAATATTTTCCAAACTATTCGAATAATATATGTGAAAGAAAACCGCCCAAGCTACTAACTGCCTCTGTGGCCCTGTTGCTAAAGGTGTAGGAGTGTTATTTGCCAAGGTGTGCATCTCTATGTTGTGAATTCGAACCTAGGAGCTGAGTAATGATAATATTTTTTACTTTTTTCGCGAAATGATTAGCCTGCATATCAATCTGTAATAAAAGATATAAAACATTACATTAGAGGGCAACATCGGTCTAATTTGGTGTTAAGAAGAAGACTCATAATGCATATAGTGTTTCTTTATTTTGCATACTTCTTTACAAGTTCATTCGTTAAAACTGGTATTTTCACATTTTTTTAAAATAGTTCAATTTTGTTTGTTTTTTTATGTATTATATTTTAGTTAATGTATATAAGTCAGTTAACATATAGCTTTTTTAATAGTTTTTACATATTTGTTGAACTACTTGATCGTCTGAAGATCAAGAACCTGTTTGCATATTTCGAGGTACACATTACTGAAATAATGTTTTTAGATTTCCATTGAACGTATCTGCCTAATTTTTAGAGCGAATATCTTCAATATCAGTAATGTTCAGAAATTTATTCTTTATATCATTTTCCCCTTCAGTTCTACTTACTTTCGAATATTGAGTTGAGATCTTTCTGCTCCTGATTTTTTATTATTTTGGGAGGAGCAAAAATTCATAAGCTTTCATGCGTTTTGTGAAAGATAGATTGCTCATTAATAGTAGATCATTATTGTATTTTCACCTGAAACATCTACCCTAACTACCCAGAAAGCTTCTTTATTACAAATTTCAATATCGGCATTTTCAGAAAAAAAAAAATATATATATATATATATTCCTAGTATATTCATTTAGGAAAAGTTATGAAGCGTAATGGTCTTATTTATTTAGAAACAAAATGGCGAATGCGCTAGGTAAAATTATTCATACGTCATTGATGTGGGTGTGCACTCTATCAGAAATAGAGCATAAAACGGATGAAAGAAGAAAAAGCAAGAATTTCTCCTGAATACTGATATGCCGTCTAAGTGAGAGGAAGATGGTGCCATCGGCTGATTCCAGAATTAAAGTTCTGACTAACTCACTCGGGTTTTAAATGGATATTTGTTTCCAAGACTAACGATTCTCTCGTTAAATCAAGTCGTTAGTCTTGGAAGCAGACAATTTATAATAAAGTATCATCAACTACTCAAGTTTCTCATTTAATATCGACAGTAGAAACAGCACTGCTCAAGACAAACACACAAGATTGGTTATATCGTCAACAAGTACCTACAGTATGTCAAAAAATATGTAGGAGACAGTATTTTGATTTCCACAAAAATGTTTACATACAAAAATTATTTCACCAGGATGTGCTTCTTTCAGGTAGCTACATTCTACTGACTGATGGTGTCTAGTGTAATAGAGTTTGAATACAGTTAAGTAGGTGACAAAATAATGGTTAAAACAAGTCATAAAAACTTAGGGTGTTTATTGGATTTTGCCGCTAAAAAATGCCATTAGGGAAAGATATTCATTAATGGGGATCTATCAACATCTGTTTGTTCATTCAAAACGATTTTACGGGAATTGTACCTGTTGATTTCCAAAGATTCTAAAACTGTTAATCAAGAACTTTTGCTTTTGACGTGGATTATTTCATAGTTATTATTCAAATTCTGCCTGAAATACTTAAGATGATTAGCATATGTCGAATGTAGGAATCCGATATTTAAGTTCTTTGGTGTTCTTGCTTTCTTTTCTTGAATAATCTACCTGTCTGGCCAATATACACTAAAGGGCAATCGTTGCAAGTCAACTTGAAGACTCCAGATTTATTTTCTTTATTTGTTCGATCCTTATTGTTTTTCATATATGTAAGTACTGAGGTTATTGATGGTTTTAAAAGCTGCGTTGTAATTGAAACTATTTTTTAAATGTTCAGCAATATTTTCAGATATTCCCTTAACATAAGATTACGAAAAGTATTTCTGTGTATTGTGTTCTCTTATGATTGGGTACACGAGATTAAATGGCATTAAATCTCGTGCACCCAATCATAAAACAGGGCAAGCAGTGAATTTGTCATAACACGAAAAACGCCTTGTACCTTCTTCCACAACAATATTTCATTTAGGAATATGCCAATATTAATGACTTAGATTTAAGGATAGAGCCTCCCAACCATTTCCTCATTTTCATTTGATTTTCTGTTTTCTCAGTAAAACAGTTCTAAACTTGCAAATAGTAACGTTTATTTAATTTTCGGTTGACAGAACATAGAATTATGTTTTCTTATTCATCGTTTGTAGCTCCTGCAAGAAGTAATTCACAAATTTCAAATTAAAGTGGACTGTTTAACAAGCGGGAAAGAGTTTTCAAATAGCGTAATAATAAGGTAATAACATTAATATGCTTTTCGACATTTTTCATTTTCGATTTGTGAGGCAATTGGAAATGTTCCGAAAAACTTCAAACTGTTGCAACGAATATGAGAGCTAATCATGGGTATTAATGAAGGAGCGTGCCAGAACTTTACATTAGATTCATTTATGAATTTTCCTCTTGAAACTTTCAAATAAGCGATTTTGCGGGAATTAATTAGTTTCCCGAGTTCACCTCGAATAGAAAAATCAAGGTTAAAATCAAGTTTAAGAAACCTACAAATCAATAGTTCCTCAAGATTCTTTTTTTATTTCTTATTATTTATAACTGAGTACTCTGAAATATATTAAATATCAAACAGAGTGATTCTGTTACATATCGCTACAAATGTTGATTGTATGAAATTTTTTAAAAACTTTTTGGAATGAGACAATCACCTTTTTCAAGTTGTGCTACGTATTCTTGAAGAGTTTTTTGAAGGAAGTTTTTTGAAGAGAGGTGGTTTCGAAGAGTTTCTTTAGTTAATGTTGGGAGTTTTATGAAACAGTGCCCAAATGTTCCTTGGATACTTTTATTTCTTTTTGATGCTGCGCAATTAGTGTTAATATAGCCGGTGTATTTTTTTAGAGTGATAGAGCTTAAAATTGAAATAAAATACATTTAAACTAAGATTTTAGCCAATTTTTTTCTATTTGAGAGATAATTTCATGACATTTATGTTTTAAGAATTATTTTCTGGCATATGTCCACTACGACTAGCTCTAGGAACCGCATTCGCCCAGACCAATTGCGGACCACTTTTTCGAAAAATTCAGGCATTATTTCATCAATAACACGAGTTATGTTGGCTTTCAAAGCGTCTATTGTTTCTGGTTTATCAGCATAAACCAATGAATTGACATAACCCCAAAGAAAATAATTTAGTGGAGTTATGTCACATGATCTTGGAGGCCAATTAATTGGACAATTTCTCGAAAAAATGTTATCGCCAAATCTTTCTTTCAATGAATCAATAGTTATGATAGCAGCATTAGGTGTAGCACCATATTGTTTGAACCAAAGCACTTCTGGGTGGATAACATTCAAATTTTGAAACAAATAATCATTGATCATCGATCTGTAACGAGCACCATTCACTGTAGCATTAGCTCCAGCATTGTTTTTGAAGAAATATGAACCGATGATGCCTTCAGCGTGTAAAGCACACCATACAGTGCATTTTTCAGGATGCAATGGAACCTGCAGAACTTCTTGGGGATTGTTTTCACTCCAATTTTGCTTGTTTACATAGCCGTTCTACCAAAAATGAGCTTCATCACTAAACACAATTTCACGAAAAAAAAGTGGAACAACTCAAGCTGTTCTAGGGCCCAATCAGCAAACAAACGACGCTTATTATGGCTTCAGTTCTTGAACCAGTTGGATCTTGTATGGGTGGACACCAAGGTCTTTACGCAAAATTTTCCATGTAATGGATGCACAGAGTCCAACGAGTCCAACTTGTTGTGAGTGTTAACGAATAGACAAATCTGGATCATCATTAACACTATGACTTACAGCAGCGATATTTTCTTCTGTACGTACAATTCTTCGTCTTGTTGTTGTTGTTGCGTCGAGTAGAGAAAATGTTGTCCGAAATCTATCGATAGTTCGACGAATAAGCTGCTTTCATGGACGATTATGTAAACCATAAATGTAATGAAGTGCTCTATAAGTTTGGCGAATAGAACACTTATTTTGAAAATAAATTTCAACAAATTTTAAACGTTGTTGCGGCGTGAGTCTTTCCATGATAATTTGTCAATGCTTACTGAACAAAAATGTCAAAACAACATGGCTTCTACCTTCTGTCAAATCACAGTTATCCCTATCGAAACTTCTATAACTCTAAAAAAAGCCGATAGAGGTCTACTATAAATAAACAGTGTTTTCTAAGGCATTAATTTAATTCAATTTCAATGAGTTTAAAAGAAATTTTATAAAATTAAAATTTGTAGCGAGGTGTGGCAGAATTATTCTGTTTGATATTTTATATATTGAAAAGCTTTCTATCAATTAAAAAACCCGTTCATCATTACTTTTCAAGTATTCTAAACGATAAGTAAACAAAATAACATGAATTACATGTACAGTAAATCTGGAAGTGAGCAAACGCCAAAGAGCCCTCGGAATGAATTTTCAATATGGTGTGACTCGAAGTGAATCAGACTGCCTATTCTGACAGAAATTGAATTTTGAAAGGAAAAGGGTTGCTATGTATGTCTCTGAACGTACAGATAACATTCAAATATTTAGCTCCGAGGAAAGACGGAATATTTGTACGGCGAAGCCAAATATCTCCGAAAGCGAAACAAATATTGAATTGCTTATTCGCCTATGCCACTTCAAGATGAATATGGAATTTCATTCTCTTCGATTCGACTATGATGAGAACCACATAAAAGCAAATGTTATGAGGTCGTGAAGTTAAATACTTCTATGTCAATTGATTATATTTATTTCAGGTATATGCACTGTTGGGGAAATATAAAAATTTTATTTTGTAAATCTTAACGTTCTTTTTTATTTGAAATTTTAAAATGAGTGGTAAATTAAATGATGCTGAGATACTCTCCAATCTTGGGAGGATTCACAATTGCTCCATAAGTTTCAGTTAAAAATGAAATATTACAGAAAATAGCTGGATTAATTTTCCGAAACCTTTATAGAATTTATCCAAAAAATCTCTCGAAAACTTATTACAATTTACAATGCCTCAGAAAATACTGTTCCACTTTATAGATATACAGAATTATCAACACATGTATGTGAGAATCAAAGAAAGATGAAGTATTGAATAAAGATGTCTAAATCCATCACCTAAGTCAAATTTGTTTCGGTTGAATATCCAGGAATAACAACTTCAATCAAAAAATTTTCCGAATATAATTCAAAAAGGTTTTTTTCTTTACTTGCCTTTCAGAAAATAGATAGTACATTCTCTAGAAAAAAAATCTGAAATACTGAAAGATATTCTTCTCATCAGTTGAGAGTTCTTTGGGTTCTTAATAAAAACAATCAAAATATATATATCGGGTGTTTTCTTTTGAAGTGATAGAACTTCAGATTAAAATAACACAAACTTTGAATATTAAAACAAATTGATATATGTTTATCTTCTACAATTTTAATTTAAAAAATTTTTATTCAAAAAACTTTTAAAAATTAATTAATGTCTAAAACAAGCACCGCTTATATTTAATAGACGTATATAATCTAAACTCAATATACAATGTCAAATGGAATAAATAAACCAAAAGATATACGAAAGTTTATTTATTCCATTTGACATTGTATATTGAGTTTAGATTATATACGTCTATTAAATATAAGCGGTGCTTGTTTTAGACATTAATTAATTTCTAAAAGTTTTTTGAATAAAAATTTTTTAAATTTAAATTGTAGAAGATAAACATATATCAATTTGTTTTAATATTCAAAGTTTGTTATATTTCTTCTATCAAGTAAAAGGCCTTTCTATTTTATTTTGAAATAACACACATTTAAGTTGAGATTGAAGCCAAATTTTTTTTATTTGAAAAATAATTTAATGACAATTATATTTTAGAAATAATTCCCGGCATATGTCCACCACGACTAGCTCTGAGGAACCGCATTCGATCAGACCAATTTTGGAACACTTTTTCGAGTGATTCAGGCCTTATTTCATTAATGACACGAGTTATATTAGCTTCCAAAGGGTCCATTGTTTCTGGTTTATCAGCATTAAACAATGACTTGACATAAACCCAAAGAAAATAATCCAGTGGAGTTATGCCGCATGATCTTGGAAGCCAATTAATTGAACCATTTCTCGAAATAATGTTATCGCCAAATCTTCCTTTCAATAAATCAATTGTTACGGTAACAGCATGAGGTGTAGCACCATCTTGTTGGAACCAAAACACTTCTGAGTCGATACCATTGATCATCGATCTGTAACGAGCACCATTCACTGTAACTTCAGCTCAACCATCGTTCTTGAAGAAATATGGACTGATTATGCCTCTAGTACATTTTCCAGGATGCCATGGAACCTGCAGAAATTCTTGAGGATTGTTCTCATTCCATATACGGCAATTTTGCTTGTTTGCATAGCCGTTCAACGAGAAATGAGCTTCATCACTAAACACAATTTAACGATAAAAAAAGTGGATCAACTTCAAGCTGTTCTAGGGCTCTATCAGCAAACAAACAACGCTTATTATGGCCAAGTGGCTTTAGTTCTTGAAGCAGTTGAATCTCGTATGGATATAGACAAGATCTTTACGCAAAATTTTCCATGTGATGGATGCACAGAGTACAAATTGTTGTGAACGTCGACGAATAGACAATTCTGGATCATCATTAACACTATGACTTACAGCAGCCATATTTTCTTCTCTTCTCTGTAAACCATTAAATTCATGAAGTGCTTTATAAGTTTGTCGAATAGAACACTGATTTTGAAAATAAATTTCAACAATTTGTAAACATTGTTGCGGCGTGAGACTTTCCATGATAATTTGTCAATGCTTATTGAACAGAAATGTCAAAACAACATAGTTTCTTCCTTCTGTTAAATCACAGTTAGCTCTATCGAAAGTTCTATCACTCTAAAACAAACACCCGATACATACCTTCATTCACCAAATATTATGTTCGAAAGCAAAATTTAAAACGTATAAATTTTAAATCGTGTATTTTAATGTATTGATAATTCCATATGTCTATATAATGAAACACTGTTTTCTGAGGAATTTCATTCAATTCAATTCTAAAAGAATTTCCAGAGATCTTTTAGATTAAATCTGTAGAGGTTTCTCAGAATTAATCCAGCTATTATCTGTAATATTCAAGAAACTGTTCGTACCAAATTTTCAATATATATTGTTCATACTTTTGATAATTTGTATTTTCACACATATGCATGGCAAATGAAGAGTCTGTGATCGTACCTTTTTTTCAACATTATCCCGTGAAATAGTCTGAGGTCTGCATGATACTCAAACATTTAAAATTTTGATTTCGAGCAGAATATTTGATAAATGAAGTTATGTATATATATATATTTAATTGACTGTTTTTATTTAGCATCCAGAAAACTTCCAAAAGATGAGAAAATGGGATAGAATTACAGATTCTTTTTCTGAAGAATGTGTTATCTACGTTTCAAAAAGGGAATTGAAGGGACGGATCGAATTACTTTCGATATCGCATTCTTTATCAGTAAGTCCAACTTAGCCATTGTGCTCAAAGTTACAAACATTTGAGTGAAACGATAGCACACTGTTCCCTGGAACAAACGCGCAGAAAGACAAATTGATTTGAAATGTTGTGATCAACACATCACTCCTTCATTTCAGTCAAATGAAATTAACCTCAAACTATGAAAAAAATTTATGAGAGATTATTTCACTGTACCGTGAAACATAATAATAGTTTGATATTCATGGTATCCGTTCAGATAATATCGGAGTTGGGTGTGGACGGAAATACTAGTATATATATATATATATATATAGTATACTGATATTCGAGAGCCCATTCGTTTCTTTGACTCAAAGAGGTGTTTTCCATATATATTTTGAGAATTCGATTATGAAATACCGACTCCCCTAGGTTATTTCTTGGACTTCAAATGAACGTGAATCTCCATTTCTCATGCACAAGGTTCGAGTATTGATATGAGGTTCTTTTGCTACATGACTTCGTATGATATTTTTATCTGAGTGTATTTTTAACTAAGCTGAATGGATACTTTTGAGATATTTTGATTGGATATGAGCAAAACTTTTGTTATTTTGATGTTATACGTTGTGTAATAAAATCCATTATTTTTGCTTCAATTTGAAGACTTTGTTTAACATGTTTCACATCGTCCGATTTGGGTCTAATGTGCCCGGTTTTGGTCTATAATTTGTTGTCATTTTAAGAGTTCAAGAAATGGGTTGATTTTATTTCCTTTGGCCAAGGCTTCGCAGATTGAAATTCGATCCGTCATATGTTTTGTTGGTAATTGATGTGGAACTCAAACATCGACCTTTTTTATCCAGCTTTGAAAAAATATTTTAAAACTATCATATGATCGATCATTGGCTCCTGGGTGATGCTACGATTACTAACATGCCGGTCAACTTCGATTATTTGTGTCATTTTATCTACATTTTCGACTACGGATCTAGCTGTGGTGGTTGCTTCTTTAACATCAAAGATATCTGCAAGTAATCGACGAAACCAAAACTGAACAGAATTAGCTGTAACAGCATTGGAATCATAAACACTATTCAAAATTTCAGCCGCCTGGTTTGCATTATCGCCTTCATCAAAGAAAAACTGTCAAATGTACAGAATGTCCTTTCTCTTGGTTGCTTTCAATTTTAACATCCTATAACTCACAACCGAAAGGACCAAACGAAAAAGAGAAAATGAAATTTTTTCAGTGTAAAATGTCAGCTTGAAAACGAGCATACGTGTGAAATTGTTTGATCGATATTTTACGATGTATCAACCTTTTATTCTATTTTTATCTAGACTTCAATTCTCCAGCCATAGATTATCTATTTCTGAAAAAATGAATCAAATAACGGATGAAGAATATTTAATTTTTTTTATATCAAGAAGACTGAAGTAAAGCAAGCAAATTAAGTTTAGTACTTACTACCTCACTATTTGAATGCAAAACATAAAGTTAGATTTGTCCCACAAGTAGTACAAGTTCTAGTTTTCTATTTATGAAACTTTCCAACAATATAAGGCCTAATCCATGTATGCTATTTTCTGAAAATTATAAGATAAATTTCTCCAATTTTTTTTCGAAGAAATTCTAACACTGTTGTCCAATGGTAATAATCAACGGAATTAATGGAATCTATACAGCTCAATTTTAGAACAGAACTGGTTAATTTCATGGAATGTCAGGAATCACATTGAATGGAACAATAGTTTTAGATATTCAGAGTTTGAAATGAAATAACACTTTTGTCATGATGAAATACGGATAGAAAAAAGATTATTGTCTGTTTATTCAATTCTGAAATGATATATCACAAAGGGATGGATTACTCCATCCAGTTCTCAAAGTTTGTGTAATTCAACAAACTTTGAGAAACCGAGTTCATAGAACACAAGAACTCGATCGAATTATGAAATAACTCATTATTATATACGTACATAAATGATATCAATGACATTTTCAGATAATGAAAATATCATCACAATTCTCAAGTCATTTCCGAACCACAACGAAATAACCATCTCCAAACCATTAAAGCCCACAATTCCTTCAAAGTAATTTTCTCGATCTCTGTTTCAATCATCATGAAATTAGGAATCACATTTTAATCTTCTATTAAAAACGCGTTCAAAATTTTCAGCTTTGTTCGACAATAAAATTGTTAATTTTCAAGTATTCAGAAAATTATTCATAATATATTTAAAATAATATGTTAATTTATTTTATAGATATGTTGACGATACAATTGCTGATTTCAACAGGACATATCGACAATTTAAGGAATTTTAAGAATTCATGAACTCCATTCATTTAATTTAGGGTAGAAATAGAACAAATAATAAACTTGATACTTTGAATTCCCTTATTCTAGGTGATTCACGATATCCATGTCTCAAGAAAACTTTTCGTCCAAGATCTCTGAAATAAATTGTTTAAAATCAAATCCTGAAAAGGCCTCATATCTGGTGAAAAGAAGGATATCAGAGAAAATGAGCAAACAATTCAAAGCCCTTCTATTCAATTTTAGCAAATCACTATATGATTTGAATTCAAAACATTTTTCAATTTCCGCTAACGTTTATTTAATTACAACAGTTGCTTTCTCATACCATGACTGCATTAGATAATTATTACTTCTGACAGTATAATTCAAAGAGATGCTTTATACTGTACTCTGTGCAAATAGAATAGAGAAGTGAGAGGTGTTATGACAATTATTGGAGAATTCCTGAATATTACACAAAAAGGTTAATTAGATGAAATATGTTCGAATCTATTTGGTTATCTTATGAAAAAAAAATTATTGCATCTGTTAATTTCTTATATTTTTAGTAGCTTGAGTTTATAGTTTTTGTTTACTGAATATTCATGGACTAGCTGGAAACCGAAATTCAAGAAAGATCATATTTCAAATTCTTTTGAAGGAAAGTCCCATATATTTATTTTTATAATTTTTATAATTGCACGTCAAACATAACTCATAAATTCCCGATTTATGTATGTTTGGAGTTGGGTCCTTTGCGTTGAATAATACTTATGATAATTTGTTTTGTGTTTTGGAAGCAATATCAACATCTAATTTTAAAAAAAACTACTGGCCACTTTTTGACTTATGCTGCCGAAGTACGATAAAGAAATGAATTTTTTTGTTTTCTTCAGTTTTTATGATGTGATAAATTTGGTTTATTGCTATTTCAGATTGTTTGTGTGGAATTAATATATCTATTATATTGCGGTTGAAACCGCTGTTCGCGGCTATTGATTTAAAAGTTTGAACTTCAGCTTCGCGGTTATTTTTTGATAAGGGTAATGCGAAAGCTCTATGGATCGTCGATCGATACGGTTATATTTTTTGTGAATATGGTGGATTGGAGTCAATAGGAGTACATACTACTCTGTCAAGAAAGTACCGGGAATTTTCAATTGAAACAACATTTTTACATTTAATCGTCAAAATTTATTGGGCCGCCTTCAAAATAGGCTCCATTTGCTCCAATACATCTATGCCAACGGCACTTCCAATTATCGAAACATTTTTTATAGGCGTTTTCCGGGATGGACTTTAGCTCTCGCGCCGAATTTTGTTTTATGGCTTCAATCGACTCAAAACGGGTGCCACGAAGGGGCAATTTTAGTTTTGGGAAGAGGAAAAAGTCGCAGGGAGCCAAATCCGGCGAATACGGTGGTTGCTGAAGCACGTTTGTTGAGTTTTTGGCGAGAAAGTCAGTCACAATCGTAGCTCGGTGAGAAGGCGCGTTATCGTCATGCAAAATCCATGAGTTGTTCGCCCACAAATTTGGCCGCTTCTTACGGATACGCTCACGCAAACGTTTCATAACGCCTAGGTAATACTCCTTGTTTACCGTCTGACCCTCTGGAACGAATTCGTAGTGCACCACGCCACGGATATCGAAGAAAACAATGAGCATCACCTTCATTTTCGAGCGGCTTTGGCGTGGTTTTTTCGGTTTCAGCTCATTTTTTGCCACCCATTCCGATGATTGCTGGCTTGTTTGCATATCGTACTCGTAGACCCAGGTCTCATCACCAGTTATAAAGCATTCCATGAATGTAGAATCGGAATTACAGCGATCCAGCATGTCTGAAGCAACCTGTTCGCGATGACGTTTTTGAAGAAAATTCAGGTCTTTCGGTACGAGTCGTGCGGCCACCTTTCTCATGCCCAAAATATCAATCAAAATCGTACGTGCGGACTCGTGGGATATCTTAAGATCATGTGCTATCTCTCTCAAGCTGGTACGACGGTTTTCCAGCACCCTTTCCTTAATTTTATCGACGTTATCTTCGATCGAAGCCGTCGATGGGCGACCACTTCACGACCGTCCTTGAAGGCTCTGTACCACTGATATGCACGAGTTTTCGATAGAGCATTATCACCAAAGGCCTTTTGCAACATTTTCAATGCATCGGCACACGAAAATTCATTTGCAACACAAAACTTTAAACAAATTCTTTGCTCAACGTAATCACCCATAGTAAAAATCGGCACGCACTCTGACATCGACTGACTTAATCAGCTGTTGCAAACACACTAGTTGACAGATCCCGCTCAAGCTTGGCATAGTAATTAAGGACAGTGGTACCAACCTAGGAAAACCTGCCTCATTGCCCCGCCAGATTTAAATCGATAATTCCCGGTACTTTCTTGACAGAATGTATATCAGTGGATGTCGGTTTTCTGAACACGTTAAATTCTATTTTACTATTCTAGTGTGATATTGGGAGATCTAAAAATGTAATTCTATCGTTTGATTCTTATTCTGATTAGAATTTAATTTTTGGGTGAATATCATTCAAGAAATTCAAAAACTGACTCAGTTGTCTGGATGTTCCGGAAATTCACGTGAGTATATCGTCTACGTATCCCGCAAAAGACCTAACTCCAAACATACATGAATCGGGAGTTCATGTTGTTCGACGTGCAGAAATAAATATATGGGACGTTCCCTTAAGACGAGGATCAACGAACATAAAATGAATTTCATGAAAATTAAACAAACTTCTACTTTTGCCACTCATTGTTCAGAAAACGGCCACCTTTTTTCGACAAGGGATAATCTTGAAATTTTACATGTAGGATCAAAAGGAAAGAAACTTGATTATTTAGATTCTGTTGAAATTTTCAAATTAGTTCACAATAAAAATAATGAATAACTGTGCGGATATATGTAAATGCAAAATATTTGAGATATTTAATTAAGTAATATCTGTTTACCAATCTTCTTTGGCGTGCCGACGTTCTAATAGTTACTAGGCTCTTTTCAACTTTTCAACTATCACCTCTTCTACCTCTGTATATGAATTAATACCCTGTCCTGCTTGTTAGGTCTTCAGTTGTCTTAAGATGGGATAGTTAATTCCCGAAATAAGAGTCACAATTAAATGTGTAATATATCAATTTATTGGTAGTAAAACATAGTAATTGCTACAATTATGATCAACTACCAAATAGTAACGGCTGAAACAGTTCAATATCTGTAATAATAAACAACTTATTATCCTCAATATGTAACCCCGTCTCTTCCATAATATGATAGTGAATGTATTCTTTGATCCTTTGCATCTAAAAATGATGTAACGGTAGAAACGCGTGGTGTATCAAATTCTTAATGAATAAATGATTGAAGTGCAATGAAATATAGTGATTCATAAAAAGTTGTCAGAAGTTTATTATAATATTATATATTATTATTAAGTTTATTATATATAATGTTTGGATATGTATTTTTACACTACGTTATTTTTAATTGAACTTGTAATTGAGTAATTTATTTTACTACAGCTTTAGAGAAGTTGAAATTCATTACGTCAATTAAGAAATTCTCTGGTTTCAATTTTTTCAGTTCTGGAATTCCATTTTCATAAGACGGAACTTTGTAGTCGATTCAGATGTATTTTCTCATCTATATCAATACTTATTACAAGCGAATTTCATTTCTGTTTCATGAATTGCTAATTCTAATTTAATGAATATGATGTCTTACAAATGAAGCATTCTTTCAACATACTGATAAATTCTGATAAGCTGACATTACCCTGGATACAAATACTCCACCAAACTAATTATTTCAAGCAGTCAATCAAATCCTGATATCTGCTCAGAACTGCTCGACAAAAGAAAGCAGAAAAAGAAGTCGATGTGATACCTCATTAGTAGCTGCTTCCTTTATATCGAAAACGAAAACCCGAGAAATACTGCGGAAAGATGAAAACCATGATCTTGGAAGTATCCGATTTATTTTCAGACGAGCACCACATGCCCTTGACACTTTGGAGCTGATAGATGAAAAATGGAGTTATCATTTCTGCCTATTTTTCGATATTGTCTTTTTCATCCGGTTTCAGCCGAATCATGAAATATCAGTCTGCTTATGCATGCACAGAATTCCGTTCGAGAATCAAGACGTGATAAATATGTCTCGATTCCGACGTCACTTGGATTTCCACCATTAATTGAGAATGAATAAACGTATAATATTTAATAATATTTGGGGTAAATATTCTGATTTTTTCAGTAATGGAAAAGACTTTTCAGAAATTAAATAGCTGGACTTTTTCTTGTGGGATTATATGTAAGCGCGGTGTTTATAAAACAGAACCAATTTTATCAAACTATCTTCGACAATAATAATAATACGTTTATTCAATAAGCCATTTTACAGCAGACAAATAACAACAGCGATGTTATTAAACAACAATATAAGTTATCGATAGAGAGCCTACTGAACAGGTCCATATTCACCGCCAGGTATTATGGGGTGAATATAGGTTTGCACCTGTATGTGCAATTTTAGACTCGCAAATTCTGGATGTGCTATGTGTGTAGAACTATAAGGTAGGTATGTGCTACTATAGACAATTAGTTGCATAAAAAATTGGTATCATCAGTCTGTACTTATATGACTTTACATGATAACTTGATGTTCGCCTATGTATTCCCTTGATTTCTCTTGAAGATGATTTATTTTTTGATGTTTCTAATATCTCGTGGTAAAGTGTTAAATACATTTGCGGCTCTTGTCGTTATAAATCTTTGGTTTGCGTCTTTATGATAGAAAGGATTTTTTAGTAGGTTGTTGGCCTTTGTGGGTGTTTCATGGCGGTATTCAATTATGTTTATTAAGTGATGATTTTTTGTATGCAAACACAACACGCATGAAGATACAAGGATCTACCACTTAGTATATCCTCGTTGTATAAGAGCCTTGTGGAGTACAGTCTTCCTTTTTGTAGAATAAATTCAACAATGTAATTTTGGAAGCTAGCTAACGGTTCTAAGGCATTACTGTAGAGAGCTCTTCAGACAATAACGCCATATTTCAGAATTGATTCGATCAGGGTCCTGTATAGTATGATTAACAGTTTTCTATTCGTCATTTTTCGTACCTCATAAAAGTTTTGGATGAATCTTTTGTTTTGATGTTAGGGTGTTCATTTGATTTTTCCATTTGAGATTTTTATCTATAATGATGCCTAGATATCTAGTTCTATCATTGCTGTTTATTTCTAAATTGGAGTTTTTGCTGTTTAACTTCTCCAATTTAGTCTGTTCACGTCTGTTAAAGAGAAGGCTATGTATGATGTTTTATGTAATAATTGAGAGTTTATTGTAGTCTTACTAATTTTTTACTATGTGCCGTATTCAGCTTTTTCTTTGACATGTTGCCATGTGCTACCTTCATATATTAAGACGATGTTATCTGCGTATGTTACAATAGTATCATTTATGTGTGTGTTCAGTAAGGAGTTATGATCATTATGAAAAGCAGTGGTCCCAGAACTGTTGCCTGAAGTACTCCCATTTGTACGTATTCATATGTGCTACAAGTATTTCTTATCCTCAGAGCTTGCTCTCTTTGTGATAGATAGTTTTTGAAAATTTCCAATGCAATGCCTCTCACACCAAGTTTTTCCAGAGTTTCCAAAAGTGATATTTGAGGAACTGTATCAAATGCTTTCGCTAGATCAAGCAAGACTGCACTACACTTGTTCCGCAGTCCAAAATTTATTCTTTATCTGATTAATCAGCTCAAACATTACTTGATTTGTGTTTGTGCCTGGAAGAAAACTGAACTGTTTGTCACTCACAATGTTATTATTCAAGAGAAAGTCATATAATCTTACTTTGAGATATTTTTCGAATATCTTTGCAAAAGATTTTATCAAGCTGATTGATCTATAATTTTTTATAGAGTTTTCGTCTCCGTTTTTATAAACTGGTGTCACTACCGACGTTTTAAGTAGTTCAGGTATTTTTCAATTTTACCATATTAGATGTATTATGCAAACAAGGGATTTAGTATATGCATATGACATCTTTTATTAGTATCAGCAGTTGAATTTTAATCAGTACACACAGTATACATTTTTGGTTGAACGGCTATGTAAACAAGCAAAATTTCCGTAAATGGAGTGAAAACAATCCCCAAGAAGTTCTGCAGGTTCCATTGCACCCTGAAAAATGCACTGTATGGTGTGCTTTACACGCTGGAGGCATCATCGGTCCATATTTCTTTAAAAAAGATGCTGGAGCTTAATGTTACAGTGTATGGTGCTCGTTACAGATCGATGATCAATGATTATTTTTTTCAAAATTTCAATGTTATCAATCCAGAAGTGTTTTGGTTCCAAGAAAATGGTGCTACACCTCATGCTGCTACCGTTTGGCTATAATATTATTTCGAGAAATGGTTCAATTAATTGGCCTCCAAGATCATGCGACATAACTCCACTGGATTATTTTCTTTGGGTTTATGTCAAGTCATTAGCTTATGCTGATAAACCAGAAACAATAAACGCTTCGGAATCCAACAAACCTCTTGTTATTGTTGAAATAAGGCCTGAATTACTCGAAAAAGTGGTCCAAAATTGTTCTGGTCGAATGCGGTTCCTCAGAGCTGGTCGTGGTGGACATATGCCGGAAATTATTTTTAAAACATAAATGTCATAAAATTATCTTTTGAATAAAAAAGAATTGGCTTCTATCTTAATTTGAATGTGTTTTATTTCAATTTAAATTTCTATCACTCTGAAAAAACACCCGATATAAGAATGGACGTCACGGTAAGAATGTTTTTCTCCGGGGAATACCTCTCTACAGCTATATCTACTACTTACGCCACATAGTATTCTCAGTACCTGCTTCTGTTTTATGAATCCTTTCTTTTTTTCAGATAAATTCCTCCAGAAAAGAATGCCGAAGTTGAGGACGAAAGTAGCTGAAGTAAGTAATCTTGGCTGCTTCAACTTCCGCTATTTGCTTTATTCTCCTAACTGCATAGTTAAGTATCGCAACACATCTTTCATTGGTTTTTTCACAAAAAGTTAGTTTAATATTTGACATTAAGTAGATGGCTCGATTTACGCTTCAACAAAACTGGGAAATATTAAAAACTTATTTCCAAAGTAGTGAATCTTCTATTCAAACTGTTAGAAATTAATGTGGAAAGTTCAATAAAGATGAAATGCCCTCACGGCAATTTGTGGATCAATTTGTTCCTGAAAACTGGATCGTCACTTGATAGAACAACCCGTTTCCGTTCTCGTCCTGTGAGCATACCTGAGAACATTGCAGCATGTAGCTGAATATCCATCAACATAAACTCGTCTTGGTGCTCCAGAATTGAACATATCTCGCACTTCTCTGGTGAAAATTTTGCACATGAAAACCTTGGTACGAAGGCTTAGAAAATTCAACTAGTGCAAAAAGTAAAGCCTCGTGATCATTCGATATGTTTCGACCTCTCTCAATGGGCTTATGACCGTATGACGAAAGATGCGCATTTTTCCAGAAAAATCATCTTTAGTAATGCAACTGTAAAGGGCTATTTTTGTGGGAATCCGTTAGGGATAAGGATTACGCTAACCATCCAGAAACGATCGATACCTTGAAACACGAAATCGAAGTTGTCATTCATGAGTTGGAGACTCAAACAATCGACGATGTACTGAAATATTGGGTTGCTTAGATGGGGTGCTGTAGCCGGCCGAGGCGGTCATTTGATAACATTATAGTTTCTCGTTCATAAATGTCAAGGTTCAAACTTTCCAAAAACTCGTAACTATTCATTAGATTCTTATTTAGAGCCGATCAAAAATGCAAATCTGAAATGGCTCACTCCTAACAATATTTGAATGAATAATACATATTTTCTATTCGTCATTCGTCAGTGTTTCCATACATAAGAAATCGGGTTCTTGAGGTTCTTTCCGGGCTGGATGATAATAAGGCTGCAGGTCCGGATAGATTACCATCCTTATTTATCAGGCGGTGGGCTGAATCATTATATATTCCCCTTACTATTCTGTTCAATCGATCGTTCATGCAGTGTGAATTTCTCAGAAAATGAAATGGGCGACAAACGTTATATTGAAAATTATAGGCCCATAAGCAAATTAAGTTTTTTAAGCAGAATCCTCGCGTTTTGCGTTCGTGATGGAATCATGAATCAGTAAGATCTCTTTTTATTCCTGAACAACATGGATTTGTTCCTAAAAGATCTACTGTGTCCAATCTGGTCCTTCATTCAAAGTATATCTCGAAACCAGTCGACACTCAGATGCAGGTTGATTCTGTGTACACCGGTTTTTCGAACGCCTTCGATAAGGTTGATCACAACATCTTGATGAAAAAATTGTCTGAGATAGGTGTGCATGGAGACTTGCTACGTTGGTTATCTTCATATCTCAATAATAGCTCTCAAATTATTGCCATAATCTTTCTGTGTGACCTCGGGGGCGCCTCAGGGGTCTCTCCGTAGGCCTCTTCTATTTATAATTTATATTAATGATAAAAGTGGATGTTTTAAATTGTGTAAATTTCTTATATTTGCGTACGATGTGAAGATCTTTTTCCGTAAAGCTGACGCTTTGGACTGCTTCAACTTCCAACAATATTTAAATGCATTAAATTACTTCTGCATCGAAAATAAACTATACCTCAACTTGAACAAGTGCAACTACATAAAGTTCAGTCGTAAACTAAAGATCAATCATTTTGACTACTATTTGGGTGATAATTGTTTACAGCGTCGGCATGAGATGAGGGATCTGGGTGTGATATTTGATACAAAAAACTTGTTTGATTCACACATCGATTATGTGGTGATCAAAGGTAGCCAGATGCTGGGATTTGTGGTGAGATCTTGTAAAGATTTCACTTCCACTGAGGCCTTGAAGGCGCTATATTTTGCCCTCATTTACACCAGGTTATCTTATGCATCGGTTGTTTGATCGCCACAATATGAGGTTTAGAAGCACAGATTGGAGATGGCGCAGAATGAAATTTCTGAGATATTTAGATTATAAGGTTACAGGTAGTTATAATTCCATGGCGAGTATGACTAGTCTTAGAAAAAATTATGGGTTCGTCTCATTGGAAAACTGTCGGGATCATAGCAATGTTATGTTTTTGTATAAATCATTGAATGATTACGCTGACTCTCCAGCTACGTGAGTGTTCATCTTTCACCTAGACCGTTAAGAGGTTATGCTGTGTTTGAGGTTACGTTTCATAGAAAAAATTTGAAAGAGCACTCTCCGGTCAACAAAACCATGAAAGTATATAATTCTAAGTATAAGGTCAATATTATATTTTTCCTATCAATTGGTTCATTCAAGAGAAAAATTAAGCTGTTGATTTATATTTCGTTATTTTTCTTACGTATTATAAGTTTAATTTTCTTAAATTGGTGGGATGTGTAGATTTGGGGTCGATTTGATATTGCACATATTGTTATAAGTTTTTGTATTTTCTGTTGATATCCTATTTGACCAATAAATAAATGAATAAAAAATTAAATTTAATTGGACGAACTCGGTTATTTTTTAATTGCATGCACTACTCAAACTTATTTAAAGACAACAAGAACAATCATACGTTGTAGTGTACAAGATCGATAAGAAATCATAAACGAAATATAATGTAATATTTTTATTCAACTGCACAGAAACTTTCAGCCAGTAGAATATCTCAAATATGATAGTAATAATTATTTTGCTTCCACAGTGTTGATGACAAAGGATATATCGAAATGTATTCGATAGAAATTCAATGTCCCCTAATGAAATACTGATCTCTAATGAAATACTGTTTTCACAATAACCCTATCATTTTGCACTTCAAAAATCATTATTAATGAAATAACTAAATATTCGGAGTGATATTGCTCTAATTAAAATACTCTTTTCAATACTGATATATAAACAGATTTTTGTTGAATATTCATTAAGTGCAAAAATTTGAATGAAATATTATGATACAGTGAAATTTATTATTATACATCGAAATATTTTTTCATAATTAACCGTTTCATGATGGAAATGCATTTCTGTAATGGCCTCGGGCAAATTATTTTCTAAACCAACCAAAATGCGATATTTATATTATGTAAAAGATGCAGATGTGCCAAATTGGTGAATACGTAATGTCAAAAATAGTTGAAAGTACGGAACAGTCTAAATTTGAAATGTGTGAATTACTTCTCAAGAAGCTTCACACTATAAACAAAAACACATAGTTGTATGTTGTATCATCCCAAAGTTGAATAAAGCTAATTCTTTGCAGTTTTAGAACTGTTTTCCTAAGAAAACGGAAAATCTTATTAAAATAAATAGTTAAAAGGCTTCATCCTTCTCCCTTCGATCATATTAGTAAGAAAGAATGGAACATTATACTCGAATCTTTATATACTTTTTATACTTTTCGCCGATATAAGATGAGAAAAAGCATTTGCAGAAAAACACTTTTTTGGCAATGACGCTCATTTTCACCTCGGAGGACTATTTTTTGTGGGAAACCGTTTAGAATAAGTGTTACGCTAACCACGTAGAAACGATTGATACCCTGAACCGCGAAATCGAAATTATCATTCATGAGATTGAGCCCCAAACAATCCACAATGTAAAATGGGTAATGTAGCCAGTAGTGGCGGTCATTTTAATAATATTTTTTTCATCTCTAAATGTTAAGGTTCAACTTTCTCACTGGAAACATTTATTTATACCAATCAAGAATGCAAATCCTAAATGGTGCACCTTTTATAAACATTTCAAGTTTCTGGTCTCTCTCCCTTCGAAAGATAGTGTCACTGATTAACCGGCTGGACAGAAATTTCTTAACCCATGGCTGAGTCAAATCTAGTCATTTGAGACTATTTTCGGCTCAGAATTCGAAAATTATGAAAATTTGGGCAATAAAGTAGCGCACTGTTGCCTAGCACAAGCGAGCAACTATCGAAATCTCAAAAAATTGGTGAAAACACTGACGTAATGTCTGAACCTTTTGCGCGATTTTTCTTGAATAAGAATAATTCAGAAATCATAAGATAGCTTTTGTCTATGTTGAACATTCAGACTTTCGAATATTTCAAATCTCAAGATCTTCTTGTTCTTTCGGAATAAGATCCGAAAGAATTTCTTTCGAAGCTCATCAGTTTGGCGAACCAGCTAAAGAGCATGATGAAATGAAAACAAATAATTGTTGATTTACACTTTTCTATTGAGTAACTGATGAACCGCTTCGTTTACATTCTCAATTCTTCAGATTATACAGACTAATGAGTATTTATCAGTTACTAAATAAAGAGATGGAATAAAATAAGAAGGAACGGTTTTTTACTTGACAGAAGGATTATTACAAAATTTGAATATCAAAACAGATTTAATCTGTTAGTCCTTTTTTTTGAAGAAACTTTAAGAATTAAATTTATGTCTTTATGAGCAGTGCTTATAAAGACATTAATTTAATTCTTAAAGTTTCTTCAAAAAAAAAATTTTTTTTTGAAATTAAAATTGTAGGAGACTAACAGATTAAAAAAAATTTTTTTCAAAGAGATGGAAATCACAAATTATTGTTTTCATTTCATTCGATATGGATTTAGATCAAGTAAATGCAAAGGCATAATAAAAAGAGGCTTTTTCTTGATAGAAGTATTATTCAAAAATTTTAAACATCATACTGATTTATTCCGTTACACTCCTACAAATTTTAAATTCAGAAAATTTTAATTCGAAAACTTTTAGAATAGTATTAAATAAATATCCTCAAGTACATTGTGTCACTTTAGTAGATATATAGAATTCAGCACTCATCACACAGTACCAAAGGGAATGAAAGAATTCAAAGAAATATTATTTATCAATTCAATCCACTAAATGAATACTTGAAAGGTACAAAATTTTTTTTCGTTCCTTGTTATATAAAAATCAGATTTCTATCCAAAAATGCAAGAAATAATCTCAAGAACTGCTTCAACAACAAGTGGCTAAAAATAAGTTCCTCCAAAAAAAATCTTGAAACATGTCTAACATCTGCAAAAAACAATCTAGAATTATTAAAACGGAAACCCAACAGCCCTACTTAACATTTGAAAACTGAAAATAATTAACAAAATATATCCTACCTGACAAACTTAATGGAGCTATCTTAACAAACACTAGAATTAAGTGAACTTTTAAAAACTCCTACATATTGTATGTTCGCCACAGAAAGTTTGCAAGGTATTTTATATATAATAAATATATATTTTGGTTTACACTTATAATATATTATCATTTGGTTTTAAAGGAGTTCATAAAATGCCTCGCAAACTTTGTGTAGTTTCTGTGGCGAACATAGAACACGTGGGATATTTTAAAAGTTCAGTTCCTTCTAGTGTTTGTTAAGATAGCTGCTTTCAGTTTGTCTGGTAAGATATATTTTGTTAATTATTTTTATATTTTGAATGTGAAGTAGGGCTGATAAGTTTCTGTTGTTACAATTCTGAATTGCTTTTTTAAGATGTTCTGCATGTTTCAGCAATTTTTTTGAAGGAACTTATTTTCAGCAAGTTGTTCTTGAAGAAGTTCTTGAGATTATGTTTTGCATTTTGGAAAAGGAATTTGGTTTTAATAAAACAAGGAATGAAACAAAATTTTGTACCCTTTAAGTATATATTTAGTGGATTTAATTGATAATTTAAATTTCTTGGAATTCTTTTATTTCCTTTGGTACTGTGTGCTTAATTATATATTTCTAGTTTAGTGACACATTGTGTTTTTATACATTTATTTAATTTGATTCTAAAAATTTTCGACCAAACATTTTTTGAAATTAAAAATTGTAGGAGGTTAACAGAATAAATCTGTATGATATTTAAAAAAAGTTAAAGAGCTATTTGATATTATCCTTGTGGCAAATCAAGTAGATCGATTGGAAATGAAAAATACCATGTACTGAACCTGCTCAAGACCAAAGGATGTACCAGGTCAAGCATTTGTTGAGTATTCCATCTTGATGAAATCCATAAACTTCTGACATTTGATTATGGAGTGCATAATTTTAATTTATAATTATATGCTTTGCTAAGGGTTACTTCCCTGACTGAAGCGATAAAACAAAATTGACTGGTTTTCCAGTTAAGAACACATTTTCTTTGCCCGTTGACTTTCTCTTTGACATTATCTTTTGTGTATTTTTGACTTTGTCTTTCCCTCTGTTCTTTCGGAAGTCATCAATTCGACACAGAAGGTATTTGATATCGCTACCCTAAAGTTTTAAGTCTATAGTTATTTCTGTTAAAACTTATAGTGTTAACGAAGAGACCGATCAGACAGATTTACATTTATTTATTTATTCAGTCATTCATTCATTTATTAATTCATTCACATAAACAGGAATCCCAACAGGAAACCCAATTATAGGGATTCGCTAAATAATACAAAAATTCAAACATGATGTGAACTTAATCCTAAACACTTTCAAATTTCATCTGCAAAATATCTTGACAAAAAAAAACTAAAATACTACTCTGTCAAGAAAGTACCGGGAATTTTCAATTAAAACAACATTTTTACATTTAATCGTCAAAATTTATTGGGTCGCCTTCAAAATAGGCTCCATTTGCTCCAATACATCTATGCCAACGGCACTTCCAATTATCGAAACATTTTTTATAGGCGCTTTCCGGGATGGACTTTAGCTCTTGCGCCGAATTTTGTTTTATGGCTTCAATCGACTCAAAACGGCTGCCACGAAGGGGCAATTTTAGTTTTGGGAAGAGGAAAATTCGCAGGGAGCCAAATCCGGCGAATACGGTGGTTGCTGAAGCACGTTTGTTGAGTTTTTGGCGAGAAAGTCAGTCACAATCGTAGCTCGGTGAGAAGGCGCGTTATCGTCATGCAAAATCCATGAGTTGTTCGCCCACAAATTTGGCCGCTTCTTACGGATACGCTCACGCAAACGTTTCATAACGCCTAGGTAATACTCCTTGTTTACCGTCTGACCCTCTGGAACGAATTCGTAGTGCACCACGCCACGGATATCGAAGAAAAAATGAGCATCACCTTCATTTTCGAGCGGCTTTGGCGTGGTTTTTTCGGTTTCGGCTCATTTTTTGCCACCCATTCCGATGATTGCTGGCTTGTTTGCATATCGTACTCGTAGACCCAGGTCTCATCACCAGTTATAATGCGTTCCATGAATGTAGAATCGGAATTACAGCGATCCAGCATGTCTCAAGCAACCTGTTCGCGATGACGTTTTTGAAGAAAATTCAGGTCTTTCGGTACGAGTCGTGCGGCCACCTTTCTCATGCCCAAAATATCAATCAAAATCGTATGTGCGGACTCGTGGGATATCTTAAGATCATGTGCTATCTCTCTCAAGCTGGTACGACGGTTTTCCAGCACCCTTTCCTTAATTTTATCGACGTTATCTTCCATCGAAGCCGTCGATGGGCGTCCACTTCACGACCGTCTTTGAAGGCTCTGTACCACTGATATGCACGAGTTTTCGATGGAGCATTATCACCAAAGGCCTTTTGCAACATTTTCAATGCATCGGCACACGAAAATTCATTTGCAACCAAAACTTTAAACAAATTCTTTGCTCAACGTAATCACCCATAGTAAATATCTGCACGCACTCTGACATCGACTGACTTAATCAGCTGTTGCAAACACACTAGTTGATAGATCCCGCTCAAGCTTGGCATAGTAATTAAGGACAGTGGTACCAACCTAGAAAAAAAAAATTTACCTGCCTCATTGCCCCGCCAGATTTAAATCGATAATTCCCGGTACTTTCTTGACAGAATGTACATTCAGTAATTTCTACATAAATATTGACCTAGTTTTCTCCTGAACATAGACATTGATAAATTTAAGATTTCGATGTTATAAAGATGCCAATTATAAAAACGCATTGTTCTCGAAAAAATTGAGTGATAAAACAAGTATATACTCTAGGTATAAAAAACAGGTCTCTGCTACGACCAGTGTAAACACAGACATTAAAAAAAATTACATTGATCAATGGAAAATGGAAGTGGGCATTTACAATTCGGTATAACAGAGTTTGATCAAAAATTATCCTCCTATGCTCTAAGGTTGTCATATTATACAATCTGAGTCTTGCGTTGAGGCGCCGTGAAAATCGAATAATTTAATAATAGCTAAACGATAAAACAGTGACCTCAAGTGCAAAAATAGAAAAATCTGTTTTATAGAATTTTGAGGAGAAAGAAATCTATTATTTTTCGGTAGATCTTGGTCCAAGCGCGATGAAGCAGCTCAAACAGTAGCCAAACCAAGACTAAAGGCCATAAAGGTCCTAATGTTCCTTTGATGGGAATGGAAAAGAATAATTTATGATGGCCAAACACTAAATTCGTAAGTCTACTGTCTGTTGACTGGGTTATTTCAAGCTAGCGATTGACCAAAAATGGCTAGAATTGACCAATAGAAGAGATGTTATATTCCATCAGGTTAACGCTAGGACACACCCGTCTGAAGTTACCCGTGAAAAATTCTAGGAGCATCCACCATGTAGATCGGACCTGGAACGATTACCATCTTTTTTCTTCAGTGCTAAACTTCCTGAGTGATGTAGAAATAGCATCAAGAGAAGATTGTGAAAATCGATAACTAGAGTTTTTCGCTAATGAGGACCTTGACCTCTACGAGGGAGACATTTTGAATACCAACAAATACCAACAAATTACAGAAAAAAACAGTGATTATTTCCATAAATATATTGTGGAAAAAATCTTTTTTATTTTATTCAACTAAAATACACTTTCATACGTGTTGAAACTCGTTTAATGTAATTTTCGTTCTTTATCACTTTTATAGCACATGAGAGAATCTGGAAGGAAACACCACATTAATAATTCTTAAGTACATAACTCAAAATAATACGGTTTTCCCAAGTTTCTGCGAAATCTAGCTAAGAAGCATTGCACAGTGCGATGTGACAAAACTTTCAATGACGAATTTCTCCCACACAATCATTCTTCATGGTGGCCAAGCGTGTTCGAAAACACCTTGTGTGTCTTTGCCGAACGTAAAAGATGAAAAATGGCTCCATTCACCCCGACGAACAAAAGCCAGTATTGATTTGAAGTCGAGTGGTTTTCCTAACCAGAATTTCCTTCGTTTTACGCGTGCCGTTCCATCTTGTTGTCATGTATATACGCAACAAGAATTTATATGTTTACTTCAGACCCAAAACCACCACATTTCCAGCCAACTGTCATTTTCAATGTGTGTGTCGACTAGCATTGAATTATTTCACACATCTGTTTCATTATTTGCATCTGGGGCAGAACGGTGGCAGTTAAACGTTATGTTTTCTCCAGTTTTCCTGCGAATAAGAAGATTTAGGGCATAAACTGCAGAAAATAGCCTTATTTGGGCGTTTTAGCTTTCGTCTATATGCTCTTCTAATGGGGCGGAATAAGGAATTGTGGATATAATATCGTCGGAAAACTCATTACTTGGCGCGAATTTTCATTGGAATGTGAAATCTGATCCTAATTTTATTCCGTTTTGCCTTTCTCCATACAAAGTACTACTTCAATACTACAGCTTCATGAGGCCTTGGTTGCCTCCAGCATTATCTCGTTATTCAGATTATAATAAAGGTATAATGAAGATATTCGTATATGTTAAATTTGTAATACTAATCCAGATTAGAACACAAATTAAATAACGGAAATATAGGCTATAAGGGGACGTTAGCTTTATTATTATAAATTAAAAGCATATAATTCTAGGAAGCAAGTAAAATTTGAAAAGTCTTAAAATATCGGGTGTTTTTTTAGAGTGATAGAACTTTAAATTTAAATGAGACACACTTACATTAAGATTGAAGCCAAGTTTTTTTTTTATTTGAAAGATAATTTCATAACATTTATGTTTTAAAAACAATTTCCGGCATATGTCCACCACGACTAGCTTTGAGAAACCGCATTCGAACAGACCAATTTTGGACCACTTTTTCGAGTAATTCAGTCCTTATTCAATAAAAAATGCGAGTTTTGTTGGCTTTCAAAGCGTCTATTGTTGCTGGTTTATCAGCATAAACCGACGACTTGACGTAACCCCAATGAAAATAATCTAGTGGAGTTATGTCGCATGATCTTGGAGGCCAATTAATTGGACCATTCCTCGAAATAACGCTATCGCCAATAAATCAACTGTTATGGTAGCAGCATGAGGTGTAGCACTATCTTGTTGGAACCAAAACACTTCTGGGTAGATACCATTAAAATTTTGAAACAAATAATCATCGATCTGTAACGAGCACCATTCACTGTAACATTAGCTCCAGCATCTTTCTGAAATAAATATGTACCGATGATGCCTCCAGCGTGTAAAGCACACCATACAGTGCATTTTTCAAGATGGAATGGAACCTGTAGAATTTCTTGAGGATGGTTTTCACTCCATAAACGCCAATTTTACTTGTTTACATGGCCGTTTAACCAGAAATGAGCTTCATCAGTAAACACAATTTTTTTCGGTAAAAAAGTGGATCAACTTCAAGCTGTTCTAGGGCCCACTTAGCAGACAAACGACGCTTATTATGGTCAAATGGCTTTATTTCTTGAACCAGTTGGATCTTGTATGGGTGTAGACCAAGATTTTTACAAAAAATTTTCCATGTGTTGGAGTCCAACTTGTTGTGAACGTCGACGACTAGACAAATCTGGATCATCATTAACACTATGACTTACAGCAGCGATATTTTCTTCTGTACGTACGGTTCTTTGTCTTGTTGTTGTTGTTGCATCGAGTAGAGAAAATTTTGTCCGAAATCTATCGATAGTTCGACGAATAAGCTGCTCTGATGGACGATTATTTAAACCATAAATTTCTCAAAGAATAGAACAATTTGTAAACGTTTTTGCGGCGTGAGTCTTGCCATGATAATTCGTCAATGCTTACTGAACATAAATGTCAAAACAACATGGCTTCTACCTTCTGTCAAATCACAGTTATCCCTATCGAAAGTTCTATCACTCTAGAAAAAACACCCGATATTAAAACAGAATTATTTCGTAAAATCCAAATTTTAGAAAATGAAATCGTTATTATTTTATTTGATTAAACTGAATTTCCATCGAGTAAGGATCGATTCAATTAAATTTCAGTTGTGATCCACCCTATAAATGTAAATCATTGAACTTTAGTGATTACCTGATATGGAATGAATTATCCTCATCTAGATACGCCTCTGTTTTAGTTTCAGCAGGAAAATTACAATGACTTGAAATCTCCCCTTCGTAGAAATGAAAAAAGTATTTTGAAATAATATCTTTTAGGATATCTGGGTTTAGACTTAATTATGTATCACGAAAAGATTCGTGTTGATTTGAATTTCAATCAATTTCTTTCGAGACAGCCCTAGTACGAATAATTCAATAAAAATAATTTCTTTCGTAGCTTTCTTTCTGCTTGGTGGGTTTATTTTTCCAATTTTAAGATATCGAGATAGAAAATCAAGTAAAATTTGACCATATAATGTCGAAATTCTCAATTCAATATACGCAGAATTTGTTTAATAAATTAGGAATTGAATTCATATAGTGTCTAAAGATTCATAATATATTCCTTAATTATTTATTATTTTTGAAATTCTGGTTATTTTTCTTATCATGAGACCTTATTTGGGGTAAATAATATTTGTTTTTCTATGTTCCAAGTACCAATGGTAAATGGTTTACAAAACGTTTCTCATTTATCTTGTACTTTGGATACTTCAAAATTTACTTTGAGTTTATCCGTTCCAAGTTTTATTTTTTTGGTGAGTTAAATTTTGATTTTGTGATATTTTTGAATCTGAATTCAACACATTTCTGATGAAATCTAGAGACCGAAATAGATCGTTCAAATATTTTATTTGATCCTTCATCACGAGATTGTTAGATAATTTTAGAATAGTGGATTTTTCGTATTTGTATGATAATATACAAACTTATATATTTTCGTTAACACATTTGCATTAATACGTTTCATGTCGTGAGGTAAAAATGTTTTTTCCGAGACATTGAAAAATATTTCATATAGATTATATATAAGAATATTATTTTGTATATGATTGCAATATATATTGTAGAAAATCGAAGGGGTAATCTGACAAATATCAATGGTTATTCATTTCAGGATATTGTGACATTAATGAAGGGTTCATAACTGCAGTCGACCTTAATAGGTATCGTATGTTATCAGAATATAGCCATCAGATATACAGATTTCGAATCATGTTAAATTCATCATCAGTTCCAGCTCTAATGTCCAACGATCAAAGAAACACTGCATCTTTATTCACTCCATTAATGTTTATGTTGCTCATGTCTCAACAATCGACGTTACCTATTCGGGTCGATTTTAGTTGAACTGTACACAGATCTTTGTTTCACTATTAGCCATAGCTCAGTGTCAGATTCAGATGTTGAATGACTGTTAAAATTTCAATAATTGTCATTTGCATGAAGATGAAGAAATACTTGATCTACTACCAAATAGTAACAACAAACAGTTCAATCAAACACAATATGCTCTTTATACAAAGAGAATCAACGATAGCGTTCAGAAATTAAGACTGATTTCAAAATTATCAGGTGTAATTTATCCGCAGTTAAGAAAAGCCAATTAAGGAAAATATTAGAAAATAAATCAGAATGATCTTCTTTAATATTATTTGAATATCGAAACAGATTTAATCTGTTAGCCTCCGATAATTTTAATTTCAAAAAATTTTAGAATTAAATTAATGTCCTATAAGCACTGCTTATATTTAGTAGACTTATAAAATCAAAACTCATTATATATCAAATGGAATAAATAAACCTAAAAAATAAAAATTTTCGAATGAAATTTATAAACAGATATTTGAAGTAGACAAAATTTTGTTTCTTATCTTATATTTATGAGAACTAAATCTATTTCAAAAATACAAAACATAATTTTAAGAACATTCCCAAAACTAACCTATTTGAAATATTTCAAATACGTCTAGTAAACATAAGCAGTGCTTATAAGACATTAATTCAAAGCTAAAAGTTTTTGAATAAAATTTTTTTAAATTAAAACTAAAGAAGGCTAACAGATTCAATCTATTTTGATATTAAAATTTTGTAGTAATCCTTCTACCAAGTAAAAAACCTCTTATTATTTTATGATTTAATATTATTCAATATCAAGTGAAGATTGATTCAATTAAATATTAGAGAATAAATGAATCGTTACAAAAATCTACACAGAAATAATTTGCATTTCATATTATCCTTTTGAGCAGCGAATTCCTCATATTTCTACGTTACTTGTTACATCCAAAAGAGGAGCAAATCCTGAAATACGCTCTTATTATGAATGTCAAAAAGTTAAATATGATGGATAATCTTGTACGTTTTTCGAGCGCAAGCACATGGGAAGATGGATACCTACATGTGAGTTTGTTGAGGTACGAAATGATTTATGGAATGAGATTACGTTAAGGTTATTGTGTGGAAAGGTTGTGAATATTAGGAATTGGCGAGAAGGATTTATTAAGAATTTTATGTCCAGAAAGGATGAATTATTCTTCTAAATTTTCATGAATAATTCCATTAAAAATATAGTTAAATAGTAATGGGGTTAGATATTTAGCATATAGAGATATCTGTTTGAAATATTATATTTTCATTAGGAAAAATATCACATTCTATGAATAGGCGACAATATATTATCAGAAAGAAGGCCAAATTATTTTATGATTTTTATATTTGCTTCTTCCACCATAAGTTTACCGTGATGTGTTTGGATTAATCTTGACGGATAATCCTGGTTTCTTGTGATCAGTTATCCTGATCACAAATATTGTTTTTAAGTGTTGTACTTAACCAAAAATTTTGTAATTTGTATATTTGTGGTATTGTTGTGTTGATTATCTTCAGATAATCAAGTGACCAAAAGTCATGTCCAAACACTTTCTAAGGAAAACAGTATACAAAAGGAACCGTATAAAAACTAAGCGATACAATCAGGAAAAACTGACTTCTTCCTATGGAAAAGGGTGTACAAGTTCTGACAATACATAGTGTTAATTAAAACAAGAGGGAAACGAGTATTATAACAAGTGAACAAGTAGTTGAAGGGAATGTGAAACAAGAGGACAAGATACAACATCGTGGAACAGACTTCCAGAGAAACGTAGAATGGTGGAAAAATGTTACGAAAAACATGTAACGGTTTATTTAATCATTTAATATTAGTCATTCGAAAAATTTCAACAAAGAAAAAAATGAAAATTTTAAAATACTTCCTCTTGTTGAGTTCAAAATTTCTTGGAAAAGATATGAGAAATATGAAAAATTTAAAATGTGAATAACTGCCGAACCATTAGATTGATATTATTTAAATATTTTTCCCTTTCTTTTCGAAAGTTATAGCATTAAGATTAGCACTCAATGCACTTGCAGTTACAAAAATTATGTTAAATAGTTCTTCTGGACATAATTTTTTCAACCACATTTAGAAGAAACCAACCCGTGCACTTTGATCATTAGCAAGAGAAGCATTTTGTCAAATAGTAGTATATGATCTGATAAATTAAATGAATGGAAAATGCGGTTGGCTCTAGGTGAAACATTAAAACAATTTTATAAAAAAAGAAAAATAAATTCACACAGTTTTTATGTTTCACAGTTTATTCAGTATCCTGACACGTGTTTCGACCTCTCGACCACCTTCAAAGTCACAGTTTATTCGGTATCCTGACACGTGTTTCGACCATCTTCAAGGATGATTAAAGATTACAAGAATATTTTCAGTGATCAAAACCCAAAAACATTAAATGTTATGAATCCTTCAGCACCTGTTCTTTATGGAATGCCAGAATTACATAAAGAACGCATTACTATGAGAACTGTTGTTTCATATATAAATGCACCAGCTCATAATTTATGTAAATATTAAGCTACAAATCTTCCGTCCATAATCAATTGTACTTCTCCGTATACTATCAAAAATTCTTTAGAATTAATTGAGAAATTAGAACATACTACCTAACCAAACAAATGTAGATTTATCTCATGCGACGTGAAAAGCCTTATTCACTTCTATTCTAAGTGATGAATTCAAAACATTGTAAAAAACTATGATCACTAACAGTCATATATCACAAAATAATAAAGAAACTCTTTGCAAAACTTTAGAAAAGTGTTTAGAATAGAATTATTTTAAATTCAACAATAAATTCTCTAAATAAATCAAAGGGAAGTTCAAAAAGTTCATTTTCAGCTGAATTATTTATGTCTTATTTTGAAAAATTATTATTCGCCAACACTACAAATGATAAGTTGGTAAAACTTGTTCACTTTTGGGCTAGATATGTAGATGACGTATTTTGCATTTGGACTGGAAATGACAGGTTATTATCACAATTTTTAAATTATCTGAATAGCATAAATAAAAATATTAAATTCACAAAAAAAATGAAAAAAATTCTTCAATCAACTTCTTATACCTCAATATAAGCCATAGTAATAATAATTTTTTATTAGACATTTTTAGAAAACCTACAATTATGATAAAATAATCCATTCAAAATCCAATCAGTCATGGTAAATTAAAATGTCAACTTTCCATAGTTTTTTCATAGTATCCCATTGAAAGAAATCAATTTCCGAAAAGACGTCAATATAATTAAAACTTTAGCGGTGAACAATGGCTATAGAACTGAAATCATCGACAGAATAATCAAAGAAAAAACTTAGCACAATGTTTAAAAAAAATTATATCAGTATAAATGATTCTAATGCTTCTCAATGGCTTATATAAAAGTTTTGAGCAGTAGGATCTCTAATGGCCTTCATATATAGGTCAGACAGGTCGATATTTACAACAAAGAATCAAAGAACATAGGATAACTATTTTGAAAAACCAGAAATCAACCGGTTTTGCAGTACATTGTATAGAAAATAACCATTTTTTCGATGAGAAAGATGTCACTTTATTTATATAATGTTAAAAAGGGTAAATTGATAGACTATTTGGAGATTCTCTCAATCAACAAAGCCATTGAGAAAAAGGAGAATTTAATTATACTGGATGCTGTAATTTCCATGCGCCATAAAAATACACAGATATCCTATGTGTAATAAAAGAACCTTTTCAATTTTAAGTTTAGTTACTTTTTTTATTCATTTGAAGATGGTAGAAAGAACGAAACACGTGTCAAGATACTGAATAAACTGTGAAATATAAAAACTGTGTGAATTTTTTTTTAAATAAAATTGATCTGATCAAACTTTCTTGATCACAGTAAATCGTGGACGTAACCACGTTGAAAGTTTCTCATAGGTGGTGTAGAAATGTGTGCATGAAAATTGAAGAATAATATATACAAAATCTCAAACTGTTGTCTAACCAATTTTTACAATAGTACTTACCGTCTCAGAGAAAGATGGGAAAGAACCTGAATTTTTCAACTTTGACCTTGGATAAATTTTATTTGCAGAAGTAAGATCGAAGAAGAGTTTTGACATTTCATTTATAATGGTTTATTTAACGTTATTAACAACGTTCAGCTCTATGTGAATTTTGGCTGAGTTCAATTTTTTTTTCTATTTTGACTGGACTATAAGTCGAAAACCCGTATCTATCGCATCCACACTTTTGACTTTACTCCAGTAAGTTGAACAAAACACATCAACAAAAAGCAAATTCATAACGCTTTCAATTTACTTGTACTAATTCTTAAATTCAATCTCAAGGAAAATTTCTTCCGCTATCTCGTGATATCAAAAATCCGCAATCAATAATCCCACCTTATGATTGATATCAGGGAATGCACAATGCTTAGCTCAAACGCATCAATTTTCGTCGGTACACCTCCCATGTAATCCATTCGTTCGAATGTGGCAGCTCATAATACACAATGTGGTAAACCGAAATATGTTCTTCTCGTCATGAATATTCGTCTTGATAGCTGATAATGAGGAATTCATGCGTTGACCGACGTATCAGATGATCAAAGTAGACCTACTTCTCATCACCAGTCACAATTCGACGTAAAATGTCGTTTTTTTGCAGTTGGAGTAGTTGTTCACACGAACAGAAACGGCGTTCGACGTCTCTTGGTTACAGTTTATATGGCACCCAAGTTCCTACTTTCCAGATCATTCCCATTGCTCTTGAAGGATGGCAAATGGGTGGTTCAGTGACTCCAAATGTTTTTGCGAGTTTCATTTGCATTTGTTATTAATCTTCTTCGAGCCTTGAATCATATTCTTCATCCCTAATTTGTGGTGGAGCTACGGGTCGTTCTTCATCTTCCAAATCGAAATTGCCACTTTAAAGTCGGACAAAACCACTCTTGACACATTCGTTCACATTAGGTCAAACATGCAGCTCAAATCAATTCTAGAAATAACCAGATAATGTGGCCCGCGAGCTTGCATGGTTGTTTACGAAATTCGCGTGTTCCCACACACGTATCACTACCGATTGGTTCTACCGCGGCAGTAAATCATTAAAGGCATAACCAAATACAAAAAGATCATTAACCCAACGAACTTGATATATTGAATAAAATGTAAGGAATCCACTACCGAAACTGAAGATAGGTAGTGACGCCCGGCGTTCTTTGATAACATGCGGCATCCTTTCATCTTGGATCGTAAAATGAAGTTTTAAGATCCTTAAAGGAATCAGGGGCTACCAGGGAGAGTTGATAATGTTCGTTGCAAAATTAATTCCAAATATTTTTGAGGATTTGATCAAATTTTAGGATTAAGTGACTTCGGATAGTTTGTATATTGATACAAATAAATTAATTCGGCTGATCTGTACCAAAAATTATTAATAAGGAGTATGGGTTATGGTAATAGAAAGTTCTAGAAATCGAGACAGTGTAACATACAACTGTATAACAATTCTGTACTCAAACAAACTCGACAAGGTTGTGTAGATCACAGAGGCAAATTGCAGACATGCGCACGTTTCAAACTGATTGGTTTTCGTCAGTGCAATTCTTCGATGGCATAAGCCTGGGATTTCAGATAACCCCCTAGCCAGAAGTCGAAAGGCGTTAAATCGCAAGAGCGTGGAGGCCAATCTGGTCATCAAAACGGGAAATGATACGACCAGGAGTAAACTCGTGCAAGATCGTTAATGTTTCACGGGCGTTATGACATGTAACATCTTCAGTGAGAATTCGCTGAAGAGTGCCTGTTGAAATGTCCAATTCGTTTGCCCGAGGACGAATTGACGTCTCTGGCCTTTCTGTCACATTCTCGCGAACTGCCGTGATTTTTTGTTCTGAACGGACCAGTACTTTCGAATTGTTTTATTATTCTTTTCACAATAGATGAATTAGGCACATTATTTCGACCGAACATTGGACGCACTTTACGAATAGTGGCAATTAAACTTTCACCATGTTGATAATCATTTTTGGACAATCAGGACGCGTTGTTCGACCGTGCAATGCTCCATGTTTACTAACTCTCATCAGTCAACTTTCGATTTATCACGTCATAATCATGTGACATTATGACTGTCAAACATGGCGCGTAATTCAAATCTTGCGCTCTTATTGTAACACCCTTTATTTCGTAGAATTCTTTGAGGCTACTCATAATAACTTATTAACGTTCAATTACTATTGAAGGAGTCGAACGTATATATGTGTCAACATATCAGGGAATATTTCAGGTCTCAGGGTAACACCCTGAATCAAAGCAATTAACGCTATGACTCCTTTGGAGTTATTCAAGATGAGGTAACATTTAGATGCTAACGACGCGAATATCAAACAAAATCGGGAGTATTACGCTCGAAGTAGAAGATATCATCAACATGGAATAGAGTGTATAAAGCAATTTCAATTACAACCATCCACCGAGAATTTTCGCCGACTCTTTCACCTGCGTAATCGAACAAGAATTTTTAATTTGATTCGCACCATCCCTCGTTTTTCGACGAATTATTTGTAGCCATCCCCGTTCTAAACCGTTTCTCCGAAATGAGAGATTAAAACTTTCGGAATTCGGAACAATTTGAATAATTAACAACTCAAAGCTGAATTCATCAGGAAGAATGGAACGGGCGACAATATTAATCAACTTCCCCGAAGAAATGCCTCCGAAGTGCCAGCCAGAACTGGAAAGATTTAGAAAGGGTCTTGTTTCAAAACTTGTCGACAAAAGTGTTTTGTTCTGTACTTGGTTGCGGAGTTTCCTAATACACCATTATTCACTCGGCTCATGCTCGCACTTCATAAGCCAGTGCGAAATCGAGATTATTCCGGTGTTGAAAGTTTAATTGCTGGAGAAGAAGTACGAGTACAGTGGGCCAGATGGAGATATTTTGCTGATAAATAATAGAGAAGACACCCTCGTCCCATTCCAAATGTAAGGTTGAATTATTAATCGGTTAGAGCCTGCTTACATTTCAGTATGTTCCAAGTGAAGCAATACGAATTACGACAATATAAAAAAATGGTGAAAAGCAATGACGTGAAAGTGGAAGCTTTTGGGCGCTTGTTCAACAGTCCGTTCTCATGAAAATTTCAAATCGCTGAATTATTTCTTGAAGAAGCTACATATAATGAAGACGCTGGATTCTATGTTCAGTCATAGGAGAGTCAAATAAACATCAGTTTTGGTGATTTTAGAAATGTTCTCATGGGACAACAGAAAATATAATAAATGGTTAAAAAGATACACCCTTCTCCCATCGATCCGCATCGTATCATATTGGCCAGAAAGAGTGAAAAAAGCATGTACTCAACAAAACTTCATATGAAGTTACCAGCGCCCCATTTTGTTTTATAAATAAAATACATCATTCATTTGAAAATTATTGAAATTTTCATTTCATCTTAAAGTACAATGGATAACACAGGCAGGAATTAAGTCGTTGAACCCATTTTTCCATTACTCTCTTACTCTAATCAGGTCGTATGTTAGCAATTACTCGTTCAATATTGATCAGTAAATTGTCTTAATTTGCTGAATGATTGCTGTAAACCAATAACTCAATGTAACCCAAAAGAAAGAAGTTCAATGGAAAATTGTTTAATGAACGAATTTTTTTTCTATAAAGTCATAAACGACGCTATAAATGATCTGTTGGTTTGAGTTTTTATGGATGCAAAATCTTTTCACTTTTTGCATTTATTTGTCCTAATGGCACTGTAACATCATGAATTGTAAAATTTGTTTCAAACTCCTTTATTAAACGTTTAACTGTTCTATTATTATTTTACTAAAACAAGGATTATTACAAACTTTGAATATAAAAACAGATTTAATCTGTTAGTCTTTTACAAATTTAATAAAAAAATTTTTTTTTCAAAAATCTTTTAAAATTAAATTAATGTCTTATAAGCACTGCTTATGTTTAATACTCATACAAAATCAAAATTCATTATACAGTATCAAATGGAATAAAAGTAGAGTTAGAGTAACAGATCGCTATTTTTCATAATAAATTCGGATTATTTGTAAACGTTGGAGTGTGTACCCTTTCATGGTCAGATGGTACAAATTGACAAATACAACTGTCAACACACATTGACAAATACAACTGTCAATGTCACAAATAAACAATGGCTGCTATGTGTGAGTAATGTCCATTTAAAATTGGGGCTGTTCCGTTGAAAGACCCTTTATAATTAAATAAGAAACAACTTAATTTTTGACTCGAGTTTAGTACTGTTTACCACAGTTCCAAACTGACTAAAACAAATTGTATCTCAGCTATTACATATTTTCTTTGAAGTCTTCGGCTTGTGCAAAACTTCCAGGCGTGGAGTGTGTAAAACGTCCGTCTGTTCATTTAATAGTTTCATTTCTATAACGTGCTTGTGCTCAAATATTTGTATGTCTTCTAGGACAATACCTGTACACTGAACTGCTAGGTTCAGAACAAGTTTTTCTTTCAATGCTCTCAAAGTATTTAATACATCGCGTGCCAATTTCAATCAGAAGACCTTTTCAAGCTTTAAATTGTGATTTAGAAGAAATCTGCTGGAGGATCAATTCGTACAGAACAGTCATTCATACTACTCGATTGGAACTCCTACTTACTGTTTCAATAAATTGTTTGTTTTATATTTAACTTTCATTTGTTATTGGGGGGTTATTTGGTTTGTGTGCTAATATTTTGTTATACATGTTCATTCCTTCAGAGGAGTTAAGTGTAATAGTAGTACGTAGACTAAACTTCGCTTCTCTGGAGGATTAGACATTATTTGTGAACAAATTGTACAAAAGGCGAGAAATAGATAAATAGATGAAATAAATAATATAAAGTTTTTTTCCTTTCGCTTTCAGGTGCAGTATTTCAAGATTTGCAATTCTGGGAAGATATGATTGGTTTCGAAAAAATATTTCCCAAAATTAGAGTAACCTTTCCGGTTTCTAAATGTAGATTGATGTTGTTTTAACCTACTACTGCACCATTGACAACTTACTTGTCAAACTCCAGAATTATTCAGCCGGTTGTTTTTGTTTTTTGCATTGGAAATAGGTTGGAAATTTAAAGTCAGGGTGTGAAAAATGTTTTTATGACAGCTTTTGCGAGATGGGTCCAAAATATATCAGTTTTACAAAGTTTTCGTCATTATTTTCTGTTATGAAATTGGGGTATATTTGTTACCGAATGAGTTAATTTTCTTTATTGCTTATGAGATAATTTATTGTTTTTCTTTCTAATTGATGCTTTCTGACTTTTGTTTGACTGTATTCAGTTCCTTTTTCAACGTAATATTATTGAAAGGAATTGAAAATGCTCTATGTATCATTAATCTGTAAGCAGCGAGTTTATGATAGTTCGGATGGTTTGAAAAGTTGGATATGGTTGTACCTGTCGTTGTGGGTTTTTTGAATATATCAGAGGAAATTTCATTAGTATTCTTGATTAGAGTTATGTCCAGAAAATTTATCAAATTATCACCTTGTGTTTCCATAGTAAATTTGACCTTATGGTGTAAACCATTAAGATATAATATAATAAATAAATGGAATCATATAATATAATAACAAATTGAGTTATCAACAGTGCAGCAGCGTATAAATAGGACAAACCGGGAGATATGTCCAAGAAACGTTCAAGGAACATCAATCTTTATTCAGAAACCGGAAATATAACTCTAATATGAACTGAAATATTTTTTCGAAACCAATCATATTTTCTCAGAATAGGACATTTTTGAAATATTGCACCTAGAAGCGAAAGGAAAAAACTAAACATCTTGGAGTCCCTAGTAATATGTAAGCACAAGCTCGTTCAATAAATAAAACCATTAAATGAGTAGACGTACCGTTTGCACATCCCACTTCTCGAAGTTTTGAACAAGCCGAATAGCTTGAAAATGTAGTAAAGTGTTTACTATATTTTCGAAGAAACTCGAGTCACTGTATATTCAGTTAATTAAAAGTGATAGCAAACTAAGTAATTATTTCATTCCATTTAAAAATGAACTTCAGATATCTTCAATATAGTTCATTCAGAAAGTATCCGAAATTTATTATTTTTCATAATTTTAATATACTTCTTTTTTGTAACATTCTAAGACAAAAGTAATGTATAAAATAAATTGTGCAGATAGTCGGCTACGGCCAAAGTTGCATAGTAACACCATTTCTCAAATATTGTTGATTGCCAACAGGTATACAATTTATGAAATAATGTCTCAACTAGAAAAAAGAAAACAGGAAGAATATTTGTAAAGAAAAGGTTTTCAAACGTTGAAAAATTAGTGCAGTTAACTGAACTGGAAAAAAGTGCTGTATATGAGACAATAAAGAGGATGAAAAATGGCATGAATATGAGGCATAGAACAGTTTCAGGAAGATCGCATTAGATTGAAGGAAACAATCAAAACGCTTTATTGGTCTAAGTAGGACACAATCCACACCTGGGGTTTCCCAAATTGGCTAACAGATTTAGAAATCAACGAAAGAGAGAAGAATGTCCAGAAATCGTTCGTATGTCACTGAAAAAACCAGGCTACATATCTGACAAAAGTAGTTTCCAACTAGATGGAAATCACTTAAAAATCCTACCAAAACAACCTGTTACCGTTCAAATTTACAAATTTCCCAACAACATCATGATTTGGGGAGCATTATCTCAGCGTGGTATTACGCTTCTCTATTTAGTTGATGGTACACCATGAATAGTAAAAAGAATTGCGGCAGAGGGGTGGCGTTTTCAGCAAGATGCCACCTTTGGCCTATACTGAAGCTTGGATGCAAGAACATCAAATGGCAACCATTTCATGGCCACCAGCTTCATCAGATCTTAGACTCATTGAAGTCATATGGGGACTAATGAAGATTGAAGTTGAACAAGCAGCGTTACGAAATGAAGATGATTTAATTCAATCAGTTTTACAATTGTGGACTATTATCACCTAAAATTATGGAGGTGATCTAGTTTTGAGTGTACCTCGACATTTATACAAGTGTTTACAGTAACGGATCCTTTCTAGACTATACTCGCTGACAAAATCAGATATGAAAAAATTCAAGAAATTCTCGTATACTGTCTTCGTGAAATTATGCATGAGTCTTCGGGTCGTTTATTCACATTTAAATATTAAGTTCGATCTGGCTGCATTCGTACGAAAAGCATGTTTAAAATTGGCAATAAATAAAAAACCAACGAAACTTTTTTTAAAGTTATGAGTTGATTAGAAAGGTTAAACCTGGACATTTGCGAATAAAAAACAATATCTTCCAGAATACAGCCACGAATGGCATTCCGTCAACCCAGTTTTTCAGTAAATTGTCGTAAACTTTGATTTCGTGTTTCAGTGAATCAAGCGCTTCTTAATAGTAGGTGTAACACTTATCCTAAACGGATGATAACAAAAAATACAAAAAATAGTTCAATGAGGTGAAAACGAGCTTCATCGCTAAAGATTATTCTTGTGGAAAAATGCTATCATTAGCCCATTGAGCCAAATGGAAACACATCCGATAGTCACTAAACTTCACTTCCTGCATTAGTTGAACTTTGTATGATTTGATACTGAGGTCTGTATGCAAAATTATCCTTGAGGACTGCGAGAAATCTTCAGTTCATGAGCACGATGACGAGTCGATGGATGTTCATGCATATTCTGGACCTGAGCATCAATGTTTTTAGGTGTGCTCACTGGAACGAGTTGTTTAATCGAAAAACGATACGCGGCCGTTTTACTCGCAATGCTCGGCATCAATTTTCATCGGTAAATCTACCCTGTGATCCTTTCGTCCGATTGTAGCAGCTGCTACTACACCAAATTCAGCTGGTGCCACCAAATACAGAGCATGACCTTCTCGGCATAAATATTTGCCTTGACAGTTGAGGATGAAGCATGGCCAGGGTATCCATACGATGTAAAAACCTCTTTCTTTTTGACATTGGAGCAGCTCTTCACATGTGAAGAAACGGCGTTCTACGTCTCTTGGCTTCAGTTCATACGGCAGCCAGTGTCCTATCTTTTGGATCATTCCCACTGCTTTTAAATGATGGGCAATGGCTGGTTGAGTGATTTCAAGTGTTCTTGCGATTTCTGTTCGTGTCTGTGATGGATCTTCATCAAGCCTTGCCTCTAATTCTTCATTGTTAAACTTCGGTGGCGCTCTGGTTCGTTCTTCGTCTTCTAAATCAAAATTTACACTTTTAAATCGGGCAAAGTACTTCTGACACGTTCGTTCAGCTAGAGCAGAGTCACCGCAATCTCCACCAAAATACAATGACTTCCAGCAGCCTATTTATTTATATTGAAATAATGAAGTATAATTCCCCGCAAAAACTTGTTACTGGATACAAAAGTTGACATTTTCAGAGCACACCGAAACAATATTGTTCAGCGAAATGACGAATACTGAAAAACAGCTTAATTATGACACTTCTAAATGAAGGTATTGCTGGATGAAACAACGGAATAATAAACTTGTAGTAACATCTGTTATCAAAACCGCATGAACTCATTTTTACTCCGATAATTATAATAATTTTTCGATATTCTCGAAATATTCACTAGTTTTCATTTCATTTCAAAGATTGAAATCTGTTATTTGACCAACATTAATTATTCAAGAGAACAAAAATGAATTCATCCAGTAGATATTTCCCTTATTATCTCAACAAGATCGATTCGCTACAAATCGCCTAATAAAAAGAATTCGAGCTCTGCTTATCGATTTACACTACTTGAAAACATCTCTAGGCAACTTCTCGTCTGCTAAATCCGAATGTAAGTTTCACAAACAACAAACTGACCCAGATCGAGTTTATTGAAACTTTACCAATGATTTATGTTGTTGTCAGTTGGATAGAAAAATGCTGTTTGGGGATCTTCTAAAAAAAGTCGGGGGAATTCAATTCATTCAAAGATTCAAATATCTGATTTGGAGCCGTATCATATATGGAGAAACATGAATAATGGATAATCCTAAAAGTGATATGTTCTTGCATGACTTTGCATACAAGCTTATGAATGAAATATCCATTCTAACTTCGAAGGGAAATGGACCAAAATAAAAGGAGTTTTCTATAAAAAGAATAGTCGTATATCTTTTGGAGTTAATTATTCTGAGAGATGAAAATTTATTACATATTTTTGCTCTGTATGGATGTGATAATTGCTTGTTTTGTTTATATACAGAATTGATGCTGTATAATCTAATCTGATGAAGATCTGAAAATATTTTCAGTTTGAAACTCCATAAATATAGTCCGTCTAGAAAGTATTAGTTTTCATAATTTTTTCTTCCTTTTTGTGATATTCTAAGACAAAAGTGATGAATAAAATCCGTTGTGCAGATAGTCGGCTATGGCCAAAGTTGCATGGCAACACTATTTGTCAAATATTGTTGATTGTCAACAGGTATACAATTTACAAAATAATGTTGCAACTAGAGTAAAGAAAACAGGAAGAATATTTTCATAAAAAAGGTTTTCGAAACGTTAAAAAATTGCTATTTATTGAACTGAAAATAAGTGCTGTATATGAGGCAATACAGAGGATAAAAAATGGCATGGATATGAGGCATAGTTCAGTTACAGGAAGACCGCGTAAGATTAGATGAAAAAATTTAAACGCTTTATTGACCTTAGGATGACACAATCTGCGCCTAAGGTTTCGCAAATTGGCTAACGGATTTGAAAATTAACGAAATATACAAGTATGTCCAAAAACAATCCGTATGTCACTGAAAAGACAAAACTAAATATCAAGGAAACCAAAAAAATCCCTATAATGACACCTTTACAAAAGGAACGAAGCATAGAATTTTGCCAACGTTTTCAAGAAGAAAATATTGATAATGTCTTTATATATCCGTTGAAAGTTGTTTCCAACATGGTGCAAATTACTCAAAAATCCTATCAAAATAACCTGTTAGCGTTAAAATTTCTAAATTTCTCACCAAAAGAATGGTATTGTGGCATTCTTAATGATTATCTCCTTGATACGGCGCATGGTTTATATCCAAAGGGGTGGCTTTTTCAGCAGGATAATGCAAGATGCCGTACTTCGGTCTGTACTCAAGCTTGAATGCAAGTCCAAGTGACAACCATTTCATGGCCAGCAGGTTCACCAGATCTTAGTGTCATTGAAAACATATGAGGACTAATGAAGTTGAACGAGAAGCGCCACGAAGTATAGATGATTAAAGTCAGTCAGTTTTACAGTCCTGGACTACAATCACCCAAAGTTATGGAGATGATCTAGTTTCGGGTGTACCTCGACGTTAAGTCAGTTATTCACAATTAAATAGAGGTTGTATAAGTAAATAAGATCAATATTTTGTTATGATGTTCTGATTCAAGAATTAAAAATATATACTGAATATTTACAATTGAGCTTTATTCCTTCCGGATAATTTCTAAACGGACTATACTCAAGACAAAAATGGCGAGAAGCCCGTCTACCGCTTCAACGCACCCCTGATCCTTACGAAATTTTGTCGTTGCCGTCTTGTCGTTATTTCACATCTCAACGCTGAATTGAAACTCAATGGAAATCCATTGAAGTGGATAGAAATCCATTGAAGTGAGTAATCAAATAATACACATATATGTGTATGTAATCTGGAGCTAAGAAGTGTGGAGAATACCGCACAATCAGCGTTATAAACAACCTATCGAAACGCCTAAAGAATATTCATAAAAGAGATTATCAGCAGTGTTAAAGCCAAATATCCTCAAATAAATTTGGGTTCATAAGAGCTGTTGGTACCAGAGATGCCTTAATCGCAACCTAAGTAATTCCAAAGGTGCCGAGATGTAAACTGCGATATTTATGCATGCCTTATTGACTACAGGAAGGCAATTGACAGAGTAAAGTGGTCAAAATATTGGAAGAACCGAAATAATCTTCAGTGAAGCCTTTAACAACATTAAATATGCTGATGGCACCATCGCGTTTGCTTATAATTTGGAAGACATGCAAACCCTGATTAATAGTTTAACACACCATAGTAACCTATATGGCCTCAATATTAATGTCAAAAAGACCAAACTGATGATAGTCAGCAATAATAATATCTCAGAACCTCCCCTCTTTGTCTACTAAGCCCAAATTGAGACAGTGAAACAACACAACTATCTCGGCACTATCATAAATGAAGAATAGAAAAACTATCAAATCTCCGATAGCTAAAGCAAGGTCCACATTTAACTGTATGAGTGCTGTCTTCAAGATCCACAATCTCTCAGTCGACATCAAGGTGGGACTTTTTCGTTGCTACGTTTTCTCCATTCTTCTGTATGGTGCAGAGTTCAGGACCTTAAACAAGACCATCACGAAGAAACTGAATACTTTCGATATGCGGTTGCACAGAAGAATTCTCAAAATTCCATGGACGATCATGTCACGAATTTCTCTGCAGAATGAAGAAAACGCTAGAAATCATAAATACAATTAAGGCAAGAAAAATACAATACTTGGGACACACTATACGCAATACAACAAGACTTCAGTTCATTCTGCAAAGAGGATATTTGGAAGACGAGGTCCAGAACGAAGAAGAATATCCTGGTTGAAAAACTTGAAGACGTGGTTCTACAAAACTACCCCTGATCTATTTCATATTGCCGTGGACAAAGTCAAAATTGCCACGATGATCGCTCACATTCGTCACCGATAGGCATATCAAGAAGAAGCAGATGTGTTGATTTCTATTAATGCTTGTGAGTTGCTCATTTGACGTCTTTCGTTCACACAGTTACTTCTTCAAATGTCTATTAAACACTGGTCTAAAATTTGGTACCGTACTATATTTAAATGGTTTCTGTTTTGATATGAGGGTAAAACAAAGTATTTCATTACTTTTGGTAAACTACCGGTTCCTTAGGTGAAGAGATCCAATAGAGGTGAGCTAGATAACCCATATGTTTCTTGATCTTTTAATTATATGATCCTCACAAAATTTTTAACTAGCCCTTGTGTGGTTACTCTACATCTGAATTCCATATTTATTACATTTGTTTAATCCTCTAATTATACGAATCTTACAAAATTTCGCACAAACATGCTTGCATATATCAAATTTCAGATCGATCGGATTTGTATTTTCTTAATGTTGGGATAAATATGAGAAAATTTCAAAAGTGAATAATTGCGGAACCATTAAATTGATTAAACTCATTTCTACATGTTTGAGATCATTTTCGGCTCAAAATCTGAGAATGAAAGACATTTGGATAGAGCAATAGTACGCTGTTCTCTATAAAAATGAGCAAAAAGTGATAGAGTAGTTATGACAGATGTTGAATTTAAACTGACACTAATAAATAATTGGTTTTGATGAGAGTTTCTGTTTTGATATCTGCAGTCGTTCACGAATAAAGTCGTGGAAAAGTTGGGCATTGAGCAATATTATATGAAGTTATATGAAGCAAAGTACGAAACTGGGTATTTCGCACTTTTCGTCATTTTTTTTTGTCCACCTGAATGACTAACCGAGAGTATTGAAAGAACTAGGTGATTATTACTAGAAAACGGATCTGTTACAGACGTGTTCTTGTAGGACGTTCAGTCGAAAACATTGGCGCAGTAAGAAAGAATGTGGTCAACAGTTCGAACAATAAGAGTATAGGTATTTGTGCACTCTGTACCGGATGTAGAAGAAAGATCTGTCGTTGCACGCATGCATCATTCAACTAATTCAAGAACAAGGACTCTGGCACAAGAATTTCCGTATTATTATTCAACTTATATTATTCAACTTATTATTCAACTTATAGCCATAAACAGTGGGCCACTATTTCTGCTTTGTTAAAAATGTTCGAATAATCTCCACTACTTACGAACTGTTTTTGAAAGTTAACGACGCCACAATAGCCGGACTCAGTCCCCATCGATAACTTCCAATTTATCAGTGCAATTAATGCATTTGCTTTCATATGTTGTTCCGAATATTGAAAAAAATACGCCGGTAAACTAACCGTGGTGCGATACAACTATTTAAAATCTTTCTTATACCGGGTGACCAAGTTATCTCTGGCTAAATTTCACAAAGTGATTCTACAGGCAATTTGCAATACAAAAGTTGGTCCAATTATCTTTCGTTTTAAAGTTGTTCAAGATTCTTCTAGTTTGTAACGTTTTATATTTTTGCACTAAGAACGTTGCATAACTTCGAAACTTTCATTTCAAATAAAATTCAGTTACACCGTTGGAAAGAGTGGAAAATTTCCCTCAGACTAGGGTGGTTTCATTGAGATTTTTCTAATATACTTACAGATTATAGGGTGCTTAAGAATAAAAATATTATGAAAATTTCTTCAGCCATAATCTTTGGTCATAGTTTAGTGTACACTCCACCCCGAATAACCCCATGGAAATTATGTGAAAAAGCTGCCCCATTTATGAAGCCTTTCAACAGCGTGTAATAATTAAATTTCAATTTTCATTGGACAGTACTTGTAAAACTGTGAAAGTACAAACAGTGAGACATACACTATCTGCGAAAAAATTAATGACATTGTTTATTATAAATACAAGTTTAAAACTCAACAGCTTTCTGAACTTCTCTAGTCTTTACCTTAGCATTATGCAGCAGTTAAGTATTAATTTTAAAAAAATATATAATAGACAGTATTTTAATTTCCACAAAAATTGTTCCATCAATTTAAGACATCGAAAACTTCTTTAGTGTATTGTCCTCTTTTATGATTGGGTACACGAGATTCAAGGCCATTTTTTTTTGTTTATTGGATACCATTTTGTCTATAAAAATTTTGTCTTTATAACAAGTTGACTTGCAACGATTGCCCTTTAGTATATATTTGCCAGACAGGTAGATCATTCAAGAAAAGAATTCAAGAACAGTTTTTGCTCATAATTGCCATGGGGATTTACGTGGTGGAATTAAGAGTACACTTTGACCAAAGATTATGGACGGCGAAAGTTTCTTTATCATTTCTTCCTCAACCACCGTATAATATGTAGTTGTTCCATGAAAATATCCATAAAAGCACCCATGTATAAGGAGTATTTTTTGCTATTTTCACTGGTGTCTCCTGAATTTTGATTGAGATAATAGTTTTCAAGATATCCTCTGCTTTTAGTGAGAAATTTGTGAAAGGTTAGAAAATCGTAGAAGTTTGAATGGCTTCACAACGAAAGATAATTTGACCTTGCTCTATATGAACTTTCGTGATGCAAATTGCTTGTAAAGGGTCTGTCAAAGGGAACGCCCCTTTGACATTACTCACGCATGACAGCCATTGTTTATTTGTGATATTGACAGTTGCATTTGTCAATGTCTATAATTTAATCATGGCGAGGTACACACTTCAAAACGTTTACAAATAATTCAAATTTATTATGAAAAATCGCGATCTGTTACTGTAACTTTTTATGCTTTAACTACAATTTTTGGTCGTTATAATCGTCCGGATAAAATAACAGTTGAACGTTTAGTGGAGAAGTTTGAAGCAGATTTTATACTTCATGATGTTACAGTGCCAGTGAGGCAAAGAAATGCAAGAAGTAAAGAGAATATTGCTGCCGTACGTGAAAGTGTTCGTGACGACCAAAATTGATCGATTTCTCGACGTTCGCAAGAACTAGGAATCTCCCAGACGCCTTTGTGGCGTATTGACGAAATGACCTTGGTTTTCATCCATACAAAATTGTTTTAACCCAAGAACTCAAACCAACAGATCATTAAAGCGTCGTGTACTCGGTGATTCGATTATTTCAAAAAATGGACAAATTAATTTATCCGCCTGGTTCCTGTGATTTAACTCTATTGGACTTCGTTCTTTGAAGTTAATTCATTGGTGTACAGCAATCATCCAGCAAATTTAGAGGATTTACAGATCGATATTGAACGAGCAATTGCTAATATTCGACCTGATTTGTGTAAAGGAGTGATGGAAAATTCGTGGACATTTGAATGATGTTTTATTTCATAACTAATGGTATCCATTGTTCTTATTGATGGAATGAAAATTTCAATAATTTTCAAATAAATAATGTGTTTTATTTACAAAACAAAATGGGGCGCTGTTAGTGAATGACCCTTTGAAATCAATTTGTGAAATTTGGCCAGAGATAATATCGATTATCTAAAAAAATAAGCTGCGGGGGATATTGTCACAATGAATACCCACTGGCAATGGCAATAAATTTAAAAGTAACAATATTCGAATAGAAAGTACGGATGAGGTTTTTCGGTGTTTCATACAAATTTTATATCATTTAATATTACACAGTCATTTGTATAAAGCGTCTTTCCAAACACATTTCTTGTACAGTGAATTGGTTCGAAATTTTCTAACGGTTAAAAATCCTTTGGACGTCACTGAACAGGAACTCTTTAGGGAATAATCAAGTTCAGCTTTCCATATTCTACCAGTTCCATTGACCCCAATGTACTCCTAATTCATACCAATATTTTCCAAAGTTTCAGAACCCTAAAATTGCTGCTCCGAAACAGGGTGCACTACCTCGCTGGAATTTGCAGCGAAGATTTATTGCCTTATATTCAAATTATCATTCTATATTACGTTATGGCATGTGCGGAGGAGAACCATAACAGTTAGTTTCAAAATTCAATTACGTTCAGGAGTTCTGTTTCAAGCGGAAACATGGAGACATCTTCATAACTTATAACGGAATCAAGTACATGATAATAATTGTATTTCAGTCTGTTTATACTTTAGAGTTCTGTACGGCCCGAATGAATTCAATAGAAATAATATTGCATCTGAAGCTTTAATGATATACGTCTGTTTCTTAGTTGCAGAAAGAAGGAATGGAAGGCTGGGAAATGTTATCCAAACTTTGATAGTCTCTTTGAGATTCAAACATAAATAACTCAATTCATAATTCCATATATACCTCGTCTCGGCTAAAATTTATATTGGGAAATAAAACATGGAGCATGATTCGAGTATACAGGGTGACAAGAAAAACTTCAGACAACTTTTACTGTTTTCTGGAACAAAACTATTTTAGCACAGCCAAATAATTTTTACTCTATTAGGTTCTCTACACTTTCTTGTACTAATATGTGAATTTTCTTTTTACTTTGAATGTACAACCAATTTTTCACAATAAAGCTTCAATTTTCGAAAAATAAACTGCCCAACCTCATTTACTCTCATAATAATAAGCTTCTTATTCCTTTCTAGACGATACAAACAACCAAGTCTATATCGATGGTATGACTAAAATGCAAGTTTAATAATGGAATTTGAATATATTACCTTTAAATATTCATAGCTCCACTATTTTCCGGAACAAAAATTTTTAAATATAGCGTTATTTCTTTTTCGTGACTTCAATTATGATTGCGATAGTTATAAAACAACATTAAAGGAAATATACGTTCCCTATATTTAATCCAAAACAAAGAAGTAATTCATTCTTCATCTCTCTAGCATTCTGGGAATATCCGAAGAGGAAGATTGGACATAAAAATTCGTATTAATATTGAGATTGCATGCCCGTTCTATCTACAAACATAAATGTTTATGAGAACAAACTAATACGCTGCGCTATTCCTTTAGATTACCTTTTGAAATATCTCATCCTGGGGGTCAGAGCACATTCCGCCCTACATAAAGAGTGCAGTCAACCGACGCCAACCAGGACGTTTGTCTTATTTGCCCTATCAGACAAAACTTCTCTACGTTGTTTTCCACCCTCAACTTCCCTCGTTCGAAGTTGAGGATGGAGCGTGGAACAATTTGCAATTTTTTATCTCCACGGATCAGCAGACTCTCAAACGTGACTTGACGTATTTTTATTCGATGGTTTTCGTGCTTGAATCTTTTGTTATCGTACATCAGATTTGCAGTATTTCTTTCATTTCGGATGGCCACGTCCTGATTCAGAGTTCTTCGAGAACCTTCCTGGGTATGTATGAGGCTGGATGAAAAAAAAAGGAATTCGAAAGTTCTTTGGATGAATTATAGTTAAAGAACGTGAAAATCTTATTGATACTATATAATCTTAATGAGACAAATTTACTTCCGCTTTATAATGCAGAAACTTTGGTGGCTATTATGAATCTTGTATTTCATGAAATATAAAATTAATAAAGTAAATAAAAACAACTTGGCTTGAGTTTAACTGTTTATTTGATGTCTGCTGACATATATGTTTCGGGTTTTTCGCCCATTTTCAAAACTGAAGAGAACAAAACTTGAAAACCTATTTATAATGATAGGGTCGATCACAATTTTGAACAGTGTAAAAAGATGGTGTTAGTTGGGTCCAATCTTTTATAGATAAGAGCAATGGTGGTAAATTAAATTGAAGTTGTTCATTTGTTATTGGCAGCTTCTTATCAAGTGCTAAACAAATTTCCAAACTTTCTAAGAGGTCCATTCTTCTGCTTTTGTTACCTACGTCTAAAATCTCACTTTTACTGAAATCTTAGAAATGGTTTATATAATGTTCCAAAAAATCAGATGATATTTTATTATGTAAGATACTTTTTTATATTCTTCTACCCTTACGTTTATAGATCCTCCTGTCTGAATTATGTAAAATGCGGGGCATTCATTACAATATAATTTGTATATACCGCTTTTTTCACACGTTTCACGACAATATTTGCTATTGACTAAGAATGAACCTAAGTTTTTCTCATTTGTACAAATGATAGCAGTATTATTCTGTTTTAGTCTATTGCAAATTTTGTTACTTATTTGTGGTTTGAAATTAATGCTATGGACAGAATAATATTAATATTATTAATTATTAAAACTTAGGTTCACTCTTAGCAAAGACTGTCGTGAAACGTGTTAAGAAATCGGTATACACAAATTATATTGTAATGAATGCCCTGCTTTTCACATAGGTCAGACAGGACGATCTATAAACATAAGGGTAGAAGAATATAAAAAAATTATATTACATATTAAAATAACATCTGGTTTTTCGGAAAATTGTATAAGTAACAACCATTTCATAGATTTCAGTAGAACTGAGATTTTTACACATAGGTAATAAAAGCAGAAGAATGGACCTTTTAGAAAGTTTGGAAATTTGTTTAGCACATTGCTCTTATCTATAAAAGATTAGGACCCAACTAACACCATATTTTTACACTGTTCAAAATTGTACCTGTGATCTACCCTAGCATTATAAATAGGAATTTGAGTTTTCTTCTCTTCAGTTTTGAAAATGGGCTAAAAATCCGAAACATATATGTCAACAGACATCAAATAAACAGTGAAACTTAAGCCAAGTTGTTTTTATTTACTTTATAAATTTAAAAATGGTTGGCCAAGTTATATGCGAGAAATCAAAATCATTCATCAAGAAATATAAAATATTCTGGAATATATTTCTGATTCTCGACAGAAAATTTCTGTTTGTTCCATTTATCGTGCTATTATAAATACTATTTAAAAAAAAATTTTCGATTTCATTCAGGTACTCAAGAGCTCGTGAATATTATGTGAGTTCAGTCTGCCTGATTCTTCAATAGGCCATATAATTCTGAATAGAAAAAGATCGGCCCCTGTGATCAGTCAGATTTCAGCAAGCCATAATGGCGCTTGAAATAAGAGGATTAAATCCTCGAATAATTTTATTTTATTTTATTTGGTGAGTTAAATTTTGATCTTGTTATATATTTGAATATGTTTTCAATATATTTCTGTTATGTTTTTATTATTTGATCCTTTATTCTGAGAATTTTAGACAATTTTGGAATAGTGGGTCTTCTTGTATTTGTATGTAAATAATCTTATCTAGATTTTGTTGATACATTTTTATTAATACGTTTCATGTCGGGATGTAAACAGATTTTTTCCGAGACATTGAAAAATATTTTATATTGATTAAATATAAGGATATCAATTTGATAGTTTTTGTATATAGTTTCAATATATATATATATATATATATTGAGAAGTTGAAATATATAATTCTGAATTTAAAGTCAATAAATTATAATATAAATCGCAGAACATGAGATTCATTTTTGTAATCATACTGTAGATTTTAACGTTCGAATATCTTACCCACTTAATGAAGTTATTTAGCCATAAAGTTCATAAGATCAAAATAATACAGGTAGTATAAAATTTCTCATTATGCTACGCGTAAACGCAAGTTGATATAATTTTTATTTTTTGGATAAATCAAAAAAGGCATCTACGTACATTCAAATTACCAACCCATTGGAAAAGGATGCCAAAAGATTGAAAATATTGCTGGAATATTTCAAGGAGTTCTGAAAATCTGAAGAGTAGGTTGACTTTTTCTATGGAAAATAATGATGATCATTTCGAATATCGACTTCAACTTAGTTTCCTTTTCAGCTTTCCTAATTTTTCAATAAAAGTTCCGTTAATTTCCAAATATCACTTCTTTAATAAGGAATCAAATTTTAAAATGTTTGAAGCAGATTTTCTCGAAAACAGATCAGAGCTTTTGACAAAAAGTACCATTTTTTGAAGAGTAATCTTCACGAATTTCAACTCTGTCAGAAAATTTGCGGAAATGTCAGTGGCGTTAAACTTGGAGACGTTTTAATATCAAAAAAACTCTTAAATCCAGAACACTGAAAATGCTTGAAACAGGCAATAAACCGTGAAAATCAACTTCAAACACGCGATGATTTGAGCTGCATTGGCATGTTTCTAGCTATTTTGGAATTATTGCGAATAAACAAATTATTTTTTCCACCCTGTGTCCAGTAAGTGAAAAAAGTTAGGAGCCATGTTTCCAGGAAATTTGTTTTTATTTCCATTAGTACCATCTACTCTATCAGTTTGACTCTGGGACACTCAGTATATTAATCCTAGATCTTCCGAAACCTTCCAAATCTCGTAAATATCCCGTTTAAAGATTGGTGTCAAAGGAATACCTGACAAAGGACAAATTGGAAAAGGAGATGTGTCCAGAATATGGAGAAAGTGAATATCGAGAAAATAAACCATAAATAATTTAGAAAGCAACGCATGCTGAATAACGGTGAACGTATACGAGTGGCAAATTCTATTCTCAACGGAGTGTCAAAATAAAATACACACGATTAATTCTTAGTAGAATATAGTTCAGCTGACGCTGAATTTACGTGTCTGAATCCTCTTGGATAGAGATGTAGACTTTGAATACATTCATGGAGATATAAGCTCGATAAATGAGTTCCCTTCCAGTCTGTGATTTCAATGAAAATAAGGAACATAGTTCCATAGTGTATTTTTCCACAAACATTATACAGAATACAAGATGTCTCTTACGTGTTCATTTATAGGATAAGTAGAAGCTATTGTTAAGTTCATATGACAAACTCGAGACTTACAATAAATTCAGCCTGGATCACAGAAAACTTCGCGGTCTAAACTATATGCAGTCAGAACGCAAATTCTACATCTATTATAGTTAATATTTCCAAACAAGCAGCGCTTAAGATTTATTCATGTTAATTGTCATTTTTATGGAGTTAATTAATGTTATTACTACTAGTTTATATTATTAATAGATATTATTACCTTCAATATATAGCTGCTATATGTTATGATGTATATGAAACCATAATTTTTAAATCCGTACTGCTGTGCAAACTTTAGTTGCTTTTTACCTCATGATGTCTATCCAAGAAATTAATGAAAAATATCAACTAACGAATTTAAACGGGAGAAACACAGTTGTGTAATTTTATTAATAATTTGTCAAGTTATAATATAAGGTACTCCTATATTTGAAAATGAGTTGCAATAATTTAATAGATTATAATTGAATAAGGTGGATAACACTTATATAGTACCTGATAAATTGGTGAATTTCCCAAGTACTCGAAAATATTTACTAAATAGTAAAAAATTTTGAATGTTTGAAATCGGAAAGAATGATGCAATGAGCTTAAATTATGATGAAGTCTTACTTGATTGCGTTAATAAGGTGTCTTGAAACTGTCTTCCTTTAAATGACATCAAAAATATATCTATTGTCGTATAATTATTATGAATCAATGAACTTCAAGAAATGAAAAATACTCGAATAATACAAAATATATAAAGATAATATATAATTTGAAATGTCAAATGTGTTACTTGAGTAATATACAACGATTGATAAAATTGGAAGAAATTTCCGAGATTCAGTATCAATCTAATCGTTAATCAAGTAAAGGTCCAGCAGAATTTCCGGCTTTTCAATCCATTTAAGTGAAAATACTTAACTTCCTATAGATCTTCTAATGGTGCAAGATTGAATGAATGTCCATGGAGTGCTGCATTCAATCAGGGCGTGAATGAGTGACTGACGAATCCCAGAAAGCAGTATCTTATTGCAGTAAATCTCCGGAAAATTCTTTCCAATGGCTGAATGCGTTATTTAGCATACTGCGTTACCTCGGGAGGATGGAGGCCCTCGGGGAGTATTCGTACAACCTGGCCACCCAATTGGTGCTAGACTCGAGGGGGCGGCGGTTGAAAGTCCGCATGCTGGACTAGAAGGCTATTCCGTCTATCTGTTCGCAGAAACTCGTATTCGAGATGTCTTGAGAACTGCTTCAGGATTTAGCGGGACTTGACAGTTTGACCGGCCTTGTCCTGGACCAGGATCGTTTTCGAGACCTTTCTGGGCTTTGTGGATCTCGACGATACGGCTTAGATCGTTAGTGCTTGAAGCCAGGATAAATTGAAAGACTTTAGAAGGGTTCGTGGGTCTTGACGTACAGGCCAGATTGGCGGTGCTCGTACCAAGTTCCATTGAGGCATCAATTCTTGAGACTATCTTGGTTTATGGGACTGCTTTCGAGTGAATGGATAAGAAGCCCCTTCTGCGAGTGGGTTGCATCACAAAACAACTCGGGTACTGACATTGCGGAGCCAGTAGAGGTTGGTTAGTGATTTGATGCTACCAGTCACGGTGTAGGTTTTTCTCGCTAATGCACGATGATAAGCCTATCCTTATCACACTATCTGCTTCCTGAGCAGATTATGGAGACTGCTGCGTAGTCACTCGGTGAAAGAGCCACGCTCACATGTCGGCAGAACTCACGATGTAGCAGCTCATAATATACCACCAAATACACAGCATGATCCTCTTGCCATGAATATTCGACTTGAGAGTTGATGATGAAAAATTCATACCATGCCTCACATTTTGGTTTGTCCTAATGGACCTACTTTGTATCGGCAGTCACAATCCGATGCAAAATTCGTTTTTTTCTGTTGGAGCAGTTGCTCACACGTGACAAAAATGGGGTTCGATGTCTCTTCACTTCAGCAGCATCCAATTTCCTATCTTGCGGATAATTCCTATTGCTTCTAAACGATACGATAAATGAATTTTTATCGAGCCTTGCCTCTAATTCTCCATCCATTAAACTACTTCTGCCACCTTTGCTCAGCTAGAGAATGGTCTCCTTAAACATCCACGAAAATACAATGACTTTCGGCAGCCTATTTCTTCATATTGAAGTAATGGAGTAGAACTCACAGCAAAAATACATTATTCGGTAAAACAGTTTACATTTTAGGATACCAACAGAAACTTATTTGTTTACACTTCAGCGAAATGACAGATATAGAAAAAGAAGTGCCTGGTATTCACATCCAAGTGTTGGGATAAGCCCGTATGCAAGTGCCCGGTATTCACATCCAAGTGCCGGGTATTCACATCCAAGTGCTGGGATAAGCCAATATCCAAGTGTTCGGATAAGCCCGTATCCAAGTGCTGGGCAAGCCGGTATTCACATCCAAGTGCTGGATAGGTATCGGGTGTTTTTTTTAGAATGATAGAACTTTAAATTGAAATAGAACACATTTTTTCTGGATTAAAGCCATTTTTTTATTTGAAAGTTAATTTTATGACGTTTATGTTTTAAGAATAATTTCCGGCATATGTACACCACGACTAGCTCGGAGGAACTGCATTCGACCAATTTTGGACCACTTTTTCGAGTAATTCAGGCCTTATTTCATCAATAACACGGGTTATATTGGCTTCCGAAGCGTCTATTGTTTCTGATTTATCAGCATAAATTAATGACTTGACATAACCCCAAAGAAAATAATCCAGTGGAGTTATCTAGCATGACCTTGGAGGCCAATTAATTGAACCATTTCTCGAAATATTGTTATCACCAAATCCTTCTTTCAATAAATCAACACAAACACAATTTTACGATAAAAAAGTGGATCAACTTCAAGCTGTTCTAGGGCCCAATCAGCTTAAAAACGAGGCTTATTATGGTCAAGTGGCTTTAGTTCTTGAACCAGTTGGATCTTGTATGGGTGTAGACCAAGATTTTTACGCAAAATTTTCTATGTGGTGGATGTACATAGTCCAGCATGTTGTAAACGTCGACGAATAGACAAATCTGGATCATCATGAACACTATGACTTATAGCAGCGATATTTTCTTCTGTACGTACAGTAATTTGTCTTGCTGTTGTTGCATTGAGTAAAGAAAATGTTGTCCGAAATCTATCGATACGACGAATAAGCTGCTCTGACGGACGATTATGTAAACCATAAATTTTACAAAGTGCTCTGTAAGTTTGGCGAATAGAACACTGATTTTGAAAATAAATTTCAACAATTGGTGAACGTTGTTGCGGCGTGAATCTTTCCGTGATAATTTGTCAATGCTTACTCAACAGAAATGTCAAAAGAACATGGCTTCTACCTTCTGTCAAGTCACAGTTATCCCTATCGAAAGTTTTATCACTCTAAAAAAAACACCCGATATTTATGTCCTAAGTGAAATCCACCTATTGGACAGTTATTGGGATCTACTCCTGGGGCCTTCCTGTTAAGTTGTGGGGTATTTGGTATGGGGTGTTAGCTTGAGGACCGTTAGTAAATTGTATCAGGCAACCAGTGTATTGCACAGACTTTGTAGTCTTTACTCCATAATTATCTCTAATAATAATTCATATATTTGACCATTATGATGTATAGTGGGGGCAATTGCCTGTAGGGTACTCACACATTTGCAGTAACAATAATATCCCTTCTGGATACGCCTGAGGTCACATTAAAGTTCTTATTTTAATTGACTCATTTAATTTTTTTGTGTATTCATTAAATGTCTTCATCAAAACTTTGATACAGTTATAGGTTTTATAAGTTAAGTACATGAGCCAAGTGTAGGCTGATCAAAATGTGAGCGATCAAAATTTGGTGATTCATTTATTGTTGGTATTTGATTTTAGAAGAGATATCGAAATGCCCTTCTGGCTCTCGAAATAAGTTTCATATATTTGCTTAACTATTAGTCTGTTATAATTTTTTTTATTATATAATTATTAGTCACTTAATGGGAATTTAACATATTTTGTATTATCTTTGGTGTCGTATCGACTACTTCATTGGTTGTAATAAACAATTAAAATTGGATTTTGGGTGATATTTTTTTTATGCTTCTCTGGTAGAGGAGTACCCAGCTAATTTTCTTCAGATAGGCAGGCATATCTCTATCTGGCTCCCATTTTCCCTGTCTGATAAACACGCCCATCTTCACTGAGATGCCGCGAGCCTAATCGCCTTGTGACCGGTTTCCCCAAAGTCAACGTCACAAGTTTAGCTCAATAATGACAAAATGAAGGTGTTGACAGACGAAACAATAGAATAATGAACAAGTAGCAACAAATGTTATCAAAATCTCACGAAATTTTTATACTCCTAATATAAATAATTGTGTACAGAACAATTTGCATTAAGTTTATGAGCAAGTTCATTCAATAAATGAATATTTTCAGCAGCACAGTTCGTGGATCACTACATTGAGGTGTACTGTCAACCTCATATATTCCCAGTTCAAACAAAAATATCGAACAGTCTTACTCCACCACTTCCTTAATCGGATAAATTTTGGTATCTGGCCATGAATCGCGTGATAAATGCTCCGACGATTCGAAACCCGAGAATGAAAGGAATATGCCAGCTTCTTTTGTACTCATCAACAATGTGTGACCCCTGACATACGTTTCCAGAGATCTCGGTTGACATGTAAACTTCCGTCTCGTGTCATTTTTCATGTTTCTCGTCCGACGACTGGTTCTATATCGCTTTCACGAAATAATGAAACAGATAGAACGCCATGCAGACCTCACCCGGGCGATTCCGAATTTCAGAATTAATACAGGGGCTGAAAGAGTTGAAATTCTCAAATAATTGGTTTGCAACTTTCATATCCCTGCAAAATTATTGACTTAATGAACCTTGCTCAGGAGACCATATAACATTGGTGAGAGGCAGAGGAGCTTGAAATGGAATTAAATAAGAAATCACTTCGTTTTCTACCACCTTTTATTACTGAATATAAACTGACTCGAGTTTCGTAGTGTTTACTACCTTTTCAAACTGAATGAAACAAATTGCATCTCAGCAATTATGATATGTTGGGGAAACAGAAATCCATTAATTTTTCGTAGATGGCTGTGGTGATCTACAGGGTGTCCAAATGAAAATTTGACTCCCCCAGAACTCAGAAACGAAGAATTTTCGAAGATTTTGAAAAATAGGTGGACTTCTGTTTTGAGGAGGAGTTTGTTCCGAAGAAACCACCGCCATCAAGGTATCATCAACCCACAACATTTTTTGAACAGAAAAGAGATGTCGAGTGTCACTTAGTTTGAAAATTATTTATGTTTTGTAAACAATCCAGTTGAAATTGTCAAAATCGGATCATTATTCACGGAATAATGTAATATTGAACTTACCGTTAAAAAGTGATGTTGAGCAGACAGTTGAACCGCCCAAACTCGAGAACCTAAGAGTTTCTAAGAATCCAAAAATACTTTTTAAGTCCTGTGTCGGGAAAAAAGAATTCCTATGACGATATTGTTCCGAAAAAACACCTGAGAATGTCAACAACCCCCAATATTTTTGAATAGGGAGCTGAGAAGTTTTTTCTGTTCTCTAAACATCGCAGTTGAAATTTTCAAATTTATTTATTTAATGGCAGAACAATTTGAGTTTTTTAATGTTTTTACGTCAGAAACATTCGATTTTCTTATCTTTCGTGACGGGAAAATGTGTGAAACACATGAATTTCATTTCAAAAAATAGTATACATTGTATACTATTTTTTGAAAATTCGTTTCTGCATCATAATTGGGTTTGAAACTTACTTACGTGGACGAAGATAGTCTATTTTATGGAAGAAAAAATAGAAATTCGCAAATAACACTATCGGAATGACGAAAATCATGACGATCAACTGCAAGGTATTTGAATAACAATCTTCCAGAAAGAAATGTAAGTAACCAATATGTTAAGCATTTGATGAATAACTTGGAAACTACTCGTTCCATTCAGAATAAGAAACACGAAGTTGAACGTCCAGTCCGACATGAAGCTATTGAAATAGCACTATTGGGACATTTACAGATAGATAATCGGCAATCTATAAGAACTTTAGCACCAGCACATTATCTTCCGAAATCTAGCGTTCATGGAATTGTGAAAGCTCATAAATTTCACCCGTACAAGATAAGGCCGGTGCAACAGTTTTATGAAAATGACCGTCAGACTCAGTTTTGTGAGTTACTGAATAACAACCCACACTGACTCTACAAAACAGAAGAATACTAATGGGCATTCGTTGCAAATCAACTTGTAGACTCCAGATTTATTTTCTTTATTTGTTCGATTCTTATTGTTTTTTATGTAGGTACTAAGGTTATTAATGGTTATGAAAGTTGCGTTTCAATTGAAACTGTTTTAGAAACATTTAGCAATATTTTCAGATAATCTATTAAAATACGATCATGAAAAGTATTTCTGTGTATTGTTCTTTTTATGATAGGGTACACGAGATTTAGTGCCATGTTCTTTTGTTTAAAGGGTAACATTGTGTCTATAAGAAAGTGGTTGTGACCGTTATTTGACGCTATTTGTTTAATAATATTTAATTCTTTCAAAGAGTTATTGAATTGAGAGGGACATTCAATAGAATAAAACTTATATGCTGACATCTTTCGGTTAACCAAAAGATAAATTGTTGAATATCAAAACAGAATAAATCTGTCAATCTTCTACAATTTTAATTAAAAAAAAATTTTATGCAAAAAACATTCAGAATTAAATTAATGTCTACATAAGTACCGCTCATATTTAATAGACCTTTACAATCAAAACTCAATATACAATATAAATGGAATAAATAAACCAACAAATACAAATTGTCAATTGAAATTTTTGATATTCAAATTTTGTTCTATTTCTTCTATCAAGTAAAAAGCCTTTTTCCATTTTATTTTATACAAAAGATAAATAATTAAAAATAAGATAAAATATTTCAAAAAAAGTTTCAATTACAACGCAGCTTTTAAAACCGTTCATAACCTTAGTACCTACATATAAAAAAATAAGGATCGAACAAATAGAGAAAATAAATCTGGAGTCTACAAGTTGATTTGCAACGATTGTCCTTTAGTATACATTGGGCAGAGAGGTAGATCATTCAAGAAAAGAATGCAAGGACACCACAGGAGTTACTTATCGGATTCCGTACATTCGACATATGCTCATCATCTCAAGGAATTCAGGCATAATTTCAACAATAACTATGAAATTATCTACGCCGAAAGCAAAAGTTTTGGATTAACACTTTTAGAATTTCTTGAAATCAACAGGTACAATGCCCGTAAAATCCTTTTAAATGGACAAATCTATTTAAATGGATGTTGATAAGTCTCCATTACTCAATATCTTTCCCTGTATAGAAATTTCTCGTCCGAGGTTTAGGATTACTTTCAGGAAAATATTGTATAAGATTTTTCAGATATTTTTTTTAGTTTCGAGTATATTCAAGATTCTTTTCCTAGAGAATGATGGATAGATTAATTAATTATACGTAAGTTATCTTGAATTTACTCACCAACAGAAGAAAGAATTGATTTTCAGCCATTGCGGTTATGCATCCGAAAATTGCTACACCAATGATGATCAAAGCAGCAAAAATCAAGATGTAGACTCCCACGTAGAATGATAATGCATCAAGCTTATCCAACCATTCGTACACTCCATCCTCAAATCTCAACCAGAAGCAAACGATCAAAATACAGATGCCAAGAATCTGAAATGAAAATAGTTTAACATCTTCTTTGGATAGGCAGATTGAGTTTCAAAATTAACTCATAAAAACTTTAACTTAACACTTCAATATAAGAAAAACAAACTTCCGCAATAGAGAAGATGTCAACATTTGTTTTTCTTATATAAATAAATTTCCGTCAAGTAAAGACCGAGACAACCAAAAATTTAATTATCACTTATTCTGAACGTTGTGATGTATCGGGTGTTTTTTTTTTAGGGTGATAGAACTTTAAATTGAAATTAAACGCATTCAAATTTAGTTTAAAGCCGAATTGTTTTTTATTTGAAAGATAATTTTATGACATTTATGTTCTGAAAATAATTTCCGGCATATATCCACCACGACTAGCTCAGAGGTACCGCATTCAACCAAACCAATTTTGGACCACTTTATCAAGTAATTCATGCCTTACTTCATCAATAACACGTGTTATGTTGGCTTTTAAAGCGTCTATTATTTCTGGTTTATCAGCATAAACCAATCACTTGACATAACCCCACAGATAATAATCCAGTGGAGTTATGTCGCATGATCTCGATTTCTCGAAATAATGTTATCGTCAAATTTTTCTTTCAATCAATCAATTGTTAGGGTAGCAGCATGAGGTGTAGCACCATCTTGTTGGAACCAAAACACTTCTGGGTCGATACCATTCAAATTTTGAAATAAATAATCATTGATCATCGATCTGTAACGAGCACCATTCACTGTAACATTAGCTCCAGCATCGTTTTCAAAGAAATATTGCCCGATGATGCTTTCAGCGTGTAGAGCACACCATACAATACATTTTTGAGGGTGCAATGGAACCTGCAGAACTACTTTAGGATTTGTTTCACTCCATATACGGCAATTTTGCTTGTTTACATAGCCGTTCAACCAGAAATAAGCTTCATTACTAGACACAATTTTACGATGAGAAAGTGTATGAACTTCAAGTTGTTCTAGGGCCCAATCAGCAAACAAGAGACGTTTATTATGGTCAAGTGGCTTTAGTTCTTGAACCAGTTGGATCCTGTATGGTTTTAGACCAAGATCTTTACGCAAAATTTTCCATGTGGTAGATGCACAGTCCAACTTGTGAACGTCGAGGGATAGACAAATCTGGATCATCATTAATATTATGACTTACAGCAGCGATATTTTCTTCTGTACGTACAGTTCTTCGTCTTGTTGTTGTTGCATTGAGTAGAGAAGATGTCCGAAATCTATCGATAGTTCGACGAATAAGCTGCTCTGATGGACGATTATGTAAACCATAAATTTCACGAAGTGCTCTATAAGTTTGGCGAATAGAACACGGATTTTGAAAATAAATTTTAACAATTTGTAAACGTTGTTGCGGTTTGAGTCTTTTCATGATAATTTGTCAATGCTTACTGAACAGAAATGTCAAAACAACGTGGCTTCTATCTTCTGTCAAATCGCAGTTATCCCTATCGAAAGTTCTATCACTCTTAAAAAAACACCCGATATTTGTTCATAAGAGGACATAATAGTTCACTATGTTCTCCAAAATACCCATCGCCAGATTTAAGCAATTTATTTTAATCTAATGAAGCCCCTGTGTAGCTGTTACTTGTATAAATTTTCAAATAAAGTGTTAGTAAAAATGCCAGTGTTGTGTTATTTAGTACTGCTCTACATTAAGTAATCATTAGCCTTTGAAACAGAAATATTGTATTTTATATCCCTGCTGGATGAAATTTGTTACCTTTTAAAATAATATTTGAAAAGTTTCACACATTATTTTCTTAAAGTAGTTATCAGTTATCAACAACATTTTGTCATCTAGTGTGCAAATTTTCAATGACTGACCGATAAAAATCAATTGTTGTTTGAATAAAATATCTCGAGATGACTAAGGAAAAGTTGTAGCGATCGGAATAAATGGAAATCCGAGGGTGCGATATAAGGCGAGTATGGTGAGTGAGGGAGTTCGTCTCACCCCAATTCATTAATTTTTACCAAGGTTCGTTTTGCACAGTGCGGTCTTGGTTTGTCGTTTTGCAGAATAACGTCTTCATTGTTGACAACCGCCGGATACTTTTCGATTAAAGATTGATTTACTCGATCCAATTGAAAGATCTGCATTTTTTCCAGATTTCAGCACAAAATGAACAATGCCTTTGACATGACTTCGAACAACACAATGAGTTGAAAAATGACAATCAAATATCTGCATGTACATAAATGGTATTACTTTCAAAAGTTGAGTGAGGTTGTATGTGTCGTTTGAATATATCAAAGGATATCCCATTATTATTCTCAAAATTATGTCATTAAATTCATTTCATCATTAGATTGTGATTCCATACTGATTTGAAATTTCAGCACAATTAGCAACAAAGATAACATTTTACCGAGCCTTCCTTTCATAGTATCGGCAAATGGAACGAGTGAGGGAACTGAATTATAACAAAATTCTATGGTTTCATCCGCATCGTGTAGCTTTGTGTCACTCTGGGGTATCACAACTGTTTAAGGAATGTTTCGGATGGCTTCCGGAACACTCACAATTTCTCGAAGGAATACTAAAAGTGGTTTTGTAACATCTACATTCCTCCCATATGTCACTATTAGCACACTCGTTGTTCAGTTGAGTCTGACGCAGAAACTTTCAATAAGAGAAAATGTTTTTGAATATGGCGGGATTATTTTCCGGATAATTTCCAGGGGAAAAAATCTTTGTGTTTCTGTGTTATTTGCCATTTCCTTATTCTATGAGTTATGCATTATAATATTTCAGTTGGGAATTTGCGTTCAAATCAATTGTTCATCGCGATAATATTCAAGAACAACAATTGAAAAGTTCAATTTGTGGCGTAGTTTTCAAGATAATTAGGTCCTGCAACTATATGATCAGGCATTAAAACTGTCCTTAGGTGCGGATCTGCGCTTATTCAGTTCTGTAAAATTCTCAAAAAATTTACATACAATTGAGAGTTTAAATCAAAAAGTTGAATGTTTTTTCCAAACTATTCATGAAATTATAAGTATAATAAAACTGGGCTCAAGAGCCTCCTTGTGATTAAGCTATCTGTACTGCTGCAGACTTAGCTATTGAAACTGAAATTCGCAAATTATCTTGAATTAATAATACCTGATTTTATTATACAGTTCACTTTAGTTTCGAGTGGCATTTAGGATAGCCTACGTTTTAATTTTTAGAACGTTTTTGATTGGAAATTGAGGTAGCCATTTGGAGAAAGTTTTTCTTATATTTATGAAGCATTAATAATATTTTTGGAGTGGTGCTGTGATGTATGAATTTACTGTTCTTATTGGGTAACCTTTTTTATGAATTTCGCTTGAGGAATATAAATATGGTACTTGATCTTCATTAATACTAGTTTATTTATATATTATACTGCATGCCAGTTTAAATGTGGATTTTATTTCTTTATCGAATGCTCTTATTGTTACGCCCAATAGTTTGCAATTTTGAAATTTCGAGCAGAAAAATATTCTTGAACAAGTAAATCTGACTCACTGGTGAAGTGAGTAATTCTCTTCGGTCGGTTGGTTCGTCTGTACATACGATAACTTTCGAACGGAAAGTACAAGAGCCACGGAACTTTCAGGGAAGATTTAAAATCCAAATGTCTTCTCTGAGTTCTGATGAACGGTTAAACAGTTTCACGTTGGAAAATTCGTCATATATTTCAGACGTTTTCGAAACTACAATTTTATCCATCTGAAAAGAACAATAATAACACGCATGTTCTTCAGAAATCATTACAATTAGAAATTCAAAATGCTTAGAGTATTGACGTTGAGCACTACCTTAAATACTATAACTTTAGAACGGAAATAGATATAGACTTGAAACTTTCAGGGTGGATTTTGGGTCTGAATATCTCGATTGGGTTTGTCATTGCGCGACATAAATCCAATTTTACCGGGCAAAATCGCTCCAATATTTCCGCAGTTATTCAGATTTGGGATTTCGCCTCCTCCTCTTCACTCAACAGACGCTCTTTTTTACTCCGCAGTATCGTGATAAATCCATGTTTCATTTGTGGTTATAAATGGATGTAAAACATCCTTTTAAATTCACGTGAACAACTTCAGACAGCACTTCGAATCGTCATTCTTTTGTTGTTTTTGTTCCTCTGTGAGCAAACGCAGCAATAGCTTGGAGAAACCTTCGTTCAAATCGAAACTACCAGGCAGACTTTTGAAAACGGTACGTTTTGATTTCTTTAGATTTTCCTCTTGCAACATCACTTTACGATCAGATATAACAATTTTCAAAGTTTCTGGATGTTTTCAGGCGATGCCACCTCAATTGAATCACCTGGATGCTACCGTGTTTAAAATCCTCCTACTCATGGCAAATAGCTGTTTTTGTTGTGTAAATTTTTCGGTAACACCTTTTAAGTCATCGCTGAGCTTAAGCGGTATTTTTCTATTAATACACTGATTGACTAACACACAAAATTCGTTTTTAGCCATCGTTCAAACAAAAACAAATGTGGAGTCCGTCTAGAAAAGACATAGCTAGATTGTAATTATTTAGTATATATTTTTAATTCTTGAATTAGAAAAATTTACCAAATATTCATCATATTTACTCATAAAACTTCCATTCAACTGTAAACACTAGATTAAACATCGAGGTACACCTGAAACTAAATCACTTCCATAATTTTCGGTGATGTCTCCATACGTTTTCAATGGGACTAAGATCTGGTGAAGCTGCTGGCCATAAAATGGTTGTCACCTGATTTTCATGCATCCAAGCTAGAGTAAAGACTGAAGTATGACATCTTGCAGTATTTTGCTGAAAACGCCACCCCTCTGCATATAAAGTCTGCGCCGTTTCAAGGCGAAAATCGTTTAAATTGCCACAATACTTTTCACTATTAATGATATAGTCAACCATACAGATAGGCGTAGCACCATGCTGAGATATTGCTCTCCAAACCATTATTTTGGTGGGAAATTTGAATGATAACAGGTAGTTTTGATAGGATTTTTATGTGATTTGCACCAAGTTAGAAACGACTTTCATCAGATATAAAGACATTATTAAAATAATCTTCTTGAAAACGTTCACAAAATTCTATCCTTTTTTCCTTTTGTAAAGGTGTCATTATAGGTTTCCTTAATATGTAACCTTGTCGTTTCAGTGACATACTGACGGTTTCTGGACCTACTTTTATACTTCGTTGATTTCCAAATCTGGTAGCCAATTTGCGAAACCCCAGGCGAGGATTGTGTCGTCCTAAGGCCATTAAAGCGTTTAAATTGTTTCCATTAATCTTACGCGGTCTTCCTAAAATTGGTGTATGCCTCATATCCATGCTTTTTCGTATCCTCTTTATTGTCTCATATACAGCACTTTTTCCCAGTTCAGTCAATTGCACTAATTTTTTAACGTTTCGAAAACCTTTTCTATACAAATATTCTACCTGTTTTCTCTTTTCTAGTTGCTACATTATTTCACCTGTTGACAATCAACAATATTTGACAAATAGTGTTGACATGCAACTTTGGCCATAGCCGACTATCTCTTTATCCTACTTTATACATCACTTTTGTCTCAGAATGTTACAAAAAAGAAGTATCTTTAAGTTATGAAAAATAATAAATTCCGGATAATTTCTAGATGAACTATATACTAAACCTTCAATATGTCGACAACGACTGAACCCAAGGTCATGGAATTTAAGACGTATCTTGTGACGGTTGATACTATCGAAAAACAAAAGTCGCATGGCGTTGGCAGTACAAACTGTATGTCAGTCACGGGACTCAAAGACTTATCTGGTAATAGGAAAGCTGCGGACAATTATGCAATATTCTAATAATGAAGAATGATTCGCAGAGATTACTAAATATTATGTTCTTAACTGAATATTCCTTCTTCACGAACTTGCATTCAGTAGGACTCAATTGATAGTTTACTATAGCAGTGACCCAAATCTACCAATGCTGCTGATATTCCTCAAAATAAATCAGTTGAGATTGTGTTTTAAACGTATAAGACAATTAGAAATGAACACTCAATATACTTCTGGAGCATACGAATATCTACCCTCAATTCCAATGCTAAAAAGGGCTTGTGTCATGAAGTCGATTGATCCTTTCAGAATAATCCCGTGCTGAAGTCCATTTGGGTATTTAGAACTCGATAGAAACGCCAGATGAAACGAATTGAGCTCCAGAATACCAAATTAATCCTCTTCATTCAAATCGGGAGGAAATGAAGAGGACACCTCAATTGAATTTATGATCCGCCATTTTTTTCGTGACCGGAATTTAAGCGGAGACCTACGTGTGGAAATCGTGACAAAATTGAACTTATTTCAATGTTGCTTCTCCACAAATCATGATTACTGAACATAATTTGAATAATTGGGTTTCAATATGTGAATCCTTTGGTAATTTATAAGGTTCGTTCCGAAATAAGCAACATATTTTCACATTTTGAGGTGACATGTACTGAAATTGGTTTTTTCGAAAAGTAATTTCGTTATTTTTTTGGAAAAATGGGAGATAATTTTCGTAAAATGAATGAATATTTTATTATATTATATATTGGCCATTCTGGTCCAACAACTTCTGCCATCTTTCGTTTGTTCCTTGTACGGATCCGAGAGGAATTCCCATGGTTGCATCATAATTACCAGACCACGTATCTTACACTTCAACACGAAAAAATCTATTTGAGACATAATCTTCGATCTACTCTAAAAATATACCTTTAAATCCAAGGTTGTACAGTTTATTCAGTATAATATCAAAGATGAGGCAATCAAATACTCTGCAAAAATTGAAGAATATTTATTTATTTTATTTATTTACAAGTAACATATATAGGTAATTCAATTGCCACCTGAGCTTGATTATAACAATTTTAACTAAAGTTTTTCAATTTACGGAACAAATATACACCAAAAAAAAAATCGCAATATCCAAAATAAGAGAAATAAATTACAAATTCCTAAGTCAACTAAAGAAAGAAGATAGAGGAGGCAAAACAAAGGCGAAACAACTACCAATGGCAATTCACAAAGATATTTCTCACTATACGTTCTATTTGGAAGACATATCAATTTGATCTTTTAACTGATTACACTGATGGAGCATTATGTGGATTGCAGATAGTTTAGCGCTGTCATTGTACTTCAGAGGCAAATGAAAAGTATCCAAAGAGTTTGTTAGTGGCATGATGTTTCAGAGAGTCCTTGTGGTTTTTGAATAATTTCCGAATAAAAAGAATATCACCCATTACTCTGCGATTATTCGGAAAAAAACACAGTTTGTTTGATCACAATGAGTTAATTTTATTATGGAATTTACTTCAAAAAGTTTTAGTATGAATTCTTGTTGAATCAACCTTGTATCCAATTGAATGTATGGCGTTTTGCCGGCTAACTGGTAATATTTAATTTTGTTATTGAAAATTGAAATGATATTAATTTTGATTAATTTTAATAGAGCGAGTTCAATTCGAACTTCTCATAATTTAATTTTTAAAATGAATATTGAAGCAAAGTTATCTGAAATATAAATCTGTGAACTCTATACTAATTTAATATCTAAGCTCTATTTTCCAATTCTAAACTAACCTTATTTTGTAATATCGTAATACTATTGTGAGCAAAACATATTTGAATTGAAGTTTATACAAAACTGAATTATTTCTACCTTTGGTAAGTTTGCTCATCACTTTCAGTTCCTTTTGAGGTGTCCTTCCTCTGTTTCAGGAATTTGTATTGGATTTTTGGAGAATGATATTTCTGGAAGGTTCTGCATTCACAGCCAACTTTGTCGATTTTCTTCTAATCGATTTAGATTGTTTGATTCTTGATTTTCATGTTGATTTAATATGTTATTTTTAAACAAAATGACGTGATATCGCCTCTTGACAATTTCATACTGAATGACATTTCGTCTGCTACGTCCTTTTATAGTTTTCTCGAAAACTTTCATTCCAAAGCTTACTAGCGTTTGTCAAAATTATTGTAAAATGATATTTTCAATGATCATACAAAATTTACACCATTTCTTGGTTTTAAAATATTCTAGAAAATTTGCGTTATCATTTATCAACAATTTGATACTAGTTTCATGTTACACAGACTACAGAGAGTAGTGAAGGTTTTGCTTTTCCTCCGTAAAGCATTCCAAGTGTCAAAATTTTGAAAAGTTTAACTTCTAATGCTTCTAACTTAAAAATTACTAAAAATTACCTATTGATTTGATTACATTCCTTTAGCTTATATGCTATTACAACTTTATCCATGCATGTTTTCAATTGTTCTGACATAGGTACTATGTTTCCTTCAACTAATGGAATTTTGATTAATTTGGCTTTTTTAACACTATTTTGGCGAGTTATAATTGATTCAGCGTGTTCTTTGCCAACATTTCCACTTGAATCAATATAGGATTCATAATAATAATAAATTTTTCATTGTTTTCTACGCCAGTTTCAAATTAGATAATCAAATTCAAATTACCTTCATTTATTGCAACTTTGGCTGTCTTAAACATTCAATAATTGTCACTTGAATTCTCCCTGTGAACTCCAATCAAAAACTTTCAAAAGATTTCTGATTTTTTACCAACTTCAAAGAATTTTCGCTCAAATAGTGCTTATGTACTCTGAAGTTTTTCCTTGATATTTTTGTGTAATTATTTATTTTATCAGTATATTCCATAACAATATATATTATTCAACGATAAATCTGAAAACAACAAAACAGCCAATTCAGGCAGCATTTGAAAAATCCAAAACTGCAGCTCGAAGATGGAAACAGAATAATAATGAATTCCGTCGTAAGAAATCGATTCGTTATATAATTGACCAGATTTGAAATATTTTGGTATTCCCACAATACGCGGAATTAACTTGCCGTAGCGAATTGACAAACAAAACGTGCCGGAAATTGAAAATTTCCTGTTTGCACAGATTCCCGGAAGGGCTTCAAACCGCAAAACGATGTAATTAAATTCTTGCAATTCCCAGCAAAACTAAATGCCAACTACAACATTGTGGAGGGTTTGGCTGTGCGGCTTGGGATAGATGACTTGTTTGTCTCTGTTGAATAATTGGAATATTCTGCTTACTGATGCAAATATACCCACTGAAAGTTATCGGTATGATCTGTTGAGGAAGCTGCGGTGAAATTTATCTCGCGAATATACGTCTAGAATCTAGGTATATCCTGGCATTTCAAGTTAATTCTCCAGTTTCTCACACTCGATGCACATTGCGTGAGAGGTTAACCATTAAGGCTGCACAACTTTGTTGTTTCAACGTTTACTAACTGAGGCAGTGATTCGAATTAATAATTGAATATCCATTAACATGAAGTCTATATAGGTTTTTACACGGCAAGAAACTACTGGACATTTCTGGAAAACAAGACAAGGTGATCCAATTAGTACTTTAGAATTTGAAAGTGAAATAAAACAAAAACATCATTGAAAGATCAAGTTATTATAATTTTGTTTTGAACATTAGAGCAAGGTGATGTTGCATATTAATTTAAATCATTGATTATGTAAAAAATTTTCTCCAGAATTCCTTGATTTTTCATTTTGCCAGATTATTTAGGATACAGGCTGTTGAAATTCTAAAAACATCAGGTTTTTATTTATAGCATCTCCTTCAATTTAACTCTGCGTGGCACGCCGATCTGACACATTTTCATTCAAAGACTTTTTGAAATAAAATTAAATAAATGTCTTCTGAAAAACAGTTCCAATTTAGTAGGCATTAAATTAACAATGATTACACAGTACCAAAAAAAAATCTAAGAAATATAAATGAGTAATTAAAAATAATAAATGAATACTTGAAGTATTTTGTTTCGTATATTGTAATTTGAAAAACAAATCCCTTTCCAAAAATCCAAAACATAATCACAAGAACTTCTTCAAAAATAACTTACTTTAAATAAGTTCCCTTAAAAGAAAATTCCTGAAGCATGCAGCACATCTTCAAAGAGCAATTTAGAATTCTAACAACGAAAACTCCTCAGTCCCAATTCATATTTAAAGAAGTGAACTTTCAAAAATGCTATTTTTTCTATGTTCGTCACAGAAATTACACAAAGCTTGCAACGTATTTTATGGACTCAGTTGAATCCGAATGATAATATGTATAAGTAATAAAGAGAGGTTTTCACTTGATAGAAGGATTATTACAATAATTTAAATTTCATACAGATTTATTCTGTTAACTTCTACAAATTTTAATTTCGAAAAAAAAATTCTCATTCAAAATTTTTTAACACTAAAATAAAATAAATGTCTTAGAAAACACAGTTTCAGTTTAGTAGACATATACAGTCGTTACAAATTTGTCGAAGTTAACAGATTAAATCTGCATTATTTTGTAATGTAAACAGAGAGTCTTAATTGAGATGAAACAACCTCAAAACACAACTTTCAAAATAAAGCAGTTTGAAAATTCAGTAATGCTGAGGAATTCGATGAAAAAAGTTTTCTTTGTCAATTAAAAATGTGCCCACTGGCTCTACAGGCATAGGACAAAGGAATAATTTTTCAATGTAAATAAAGAAGTCTTTATTTAGATGACAAAACACAACATTCATAATAAACCAGTTTGAAAATTTAGTAATGCTGGGGAACTACAAATATTATTTCTTTATGAATTGAAAATTAGTTTTTACGAAGTAATGAACAACTCCACTCCCACAAAAAAATTTACCGGTTGGCCATTTAAAAGTTGCATATGGGATGGGCTATAAATAAGAAAATAATGAATTGTTTTCCAAAGTTTGTTGTATATTAGAAAGGTTGAACAGTAAGATTCATGAATGAAAACAATATTATTCAAACGATCACCATGACTGGCTACAGTACTCCATCCGTCGACACAATTATTCAGTATATTTTCGATTGTTTGGGGCTCAATCTCATGAATAACAACTTCGATTTCGTGTTTCAAGGCTTCAATCGTTTCTGAATGGTTAGCGTTACACTTATCTTTAACAGATCCCCACAAAAATAGTCCTCCGAGGTGAAATTGAGCTTTATCACTAAAGAAGTCCTCTCAGCGGAGTGGAAACGCATCGATTAGCTACAAGGCTTCACTTGTTGCACTAGTTGAACTTTGTGAGCCCTCGTACCGAAGTTTTTATTAAACATTCTCCTCGGAGAAGTGCGAGAAAAGTTCAGTTCTTGGGCACGATGACGAGTTGATGTTGATGGATGTTCAGTCACATTCTGGGCAAGAGCAGTGATATTTTCAGGTGTACTCACTTGACAAGAACGTGAAGGGGTTGTTTTATCAAATAACGACCCAGTTACACGAACTCGCTACACAAATTTGCGTGACGGCATTTCATTTCTCTTGAATTTTTCAAGTAAATTTGGATAGAAGATTCACCCCTTTGGATATAAGTTTTAAATATTTCCTAGTTTTATTCAAGCGTGAGTCCCATTCCATTAATGTCAAATATTCAACTCACTTTCTGTCAAAATACGAATGATAAAGTACTGACAGGCTCCAAATGATCTTTCAAAATGCAAACTCTAGATGGCACACCCTATATATAGATATCCGCAAAAAGCTTGACGATCAGCTTTCTGTATAAACCTGTATAATCCGAGAGTTCTATCATGATGCATTGAACATTATCTTAGCTTACAACATAATTCCATGAAAGCTATCCTGAAATATCGATTATTACAAAACACGGTACACTATATCTCATACTGAATATTTCGTGTGACATTCAAGGTGTCTAAGACATAACCTCTGACGTTCAAGACTCGAAACTACTCCTACAATGTCGACAGGGAGCATCAAATCGGAATTCATTTCGGAAATCCTTCCGTGCCATTGGACATTGACCAGTTTCAACGGATATAAAGTACGTAATAGGCAGGAGTCGGATATGCAAATATCTGTCCTATATCTCAGACCCGCGAAATAAATCATACACGGGGGATTATGAAGTACGATATGCCTGGCAAGTTTGCAGGAATCAGGATACCATTCGAGTTGATCTTCGATATGTTGGGATTTTGCATAATATTCCGGATTGTGCTTCTGTCAAACGGTGCCAATTTATTTCTCTAGATCTCCTCCCTGTTATTCAGTATTTACGCCATGAAGAATTGAACCTCAGATTTGATGTGAATTTTGGAGATATTTCATACAGTTAAGTGAATACGTATATTGCTATAAGATAAGAAGGGAACATTTTTTCGAAAAATTTATCTTCAATGAATGTAGATAATGCATGAATTCCATTTTAAATTTTATTTAATATTGAAACTGAATTAATGAAAATGCCAAGCATGACCTCAAGAATTTCTTCAAAAACCACTGGCTCAAAATTAATTTCTTCAAAAAAATTCCTAAGATATGCAGAATATCTTCAAAAAGCAATTTAGAATGCCCACAATGGAAAACTCATCAGCCCAACTCCACATTTAAAAAATAAAAATAATTAAGAAAAAATATCTTACCAAACAAGCTGAATGTATTTATCTGAACAAGCACTAGAATGAAGTGAACCTTTCAAAATCCTATGTTCGCCACAGAAATTACAGAAAGTTTGTAAGGTATTTTATGGACCCATTTAAAAACAAAATCGAGTGTTCATTTAATAATTTTGAATAAAATAACATAAAAAGAGGTTAATTCTTGATGGAAGGTATATAAAATCATTTAAATATTTTAAAAAATTTTAAAAATTAGCCTTCTACATATTTAATTCCAAAAGATTATATTTAATGATTATAACTTCTGAAAATAAATTAAAATAATATCGTATAAGTACCACTTATATCATGACATATAAAATAAACATTCACTATAAGACATCCGAATGGTATAACAAAATCCAATAAATAAAAATTATTAACCAAAATCCTATAAATTAAACATTTTGAATAGACAAAATTTTGTTTCTGCTGTTCAATCTTATGAAAACCAATATCTTTCAAGAATATCCTACATAATCTTAAGAATTTCATCACAAAACTATCTTACTTAGCCTATTCAATATTATTGGATATCTAACCAAGGTACTTCATATAAAAACTCAAGATATGTAAAACATTACTGAAAAACAAGTTTTAAGATAACCTTAGCTTCATCAGTATTCAAATATTCATATTCAATAAATATAACTTCAATCAATAACAAATATTCGCTTACCCTTCATTCCTCTAGAAAAGTTCTACTAAAATGAAACCTTAAATGTGGTGTTCACTAAACACAAAAATATATCTGTGGTTTACCCTTGATCTAGAAGATTGAAAGACAATTTAACGGCCTCTGCTATAGCACAAGGACTATCTGTATAAAGAATGTTAAGGAAACCAAATAATTATATATTATGAATAAAATAACATAAAAAGAGGTTAATTCTTGATAGAAGGTATATAAAATTATTTACATATTTTAAAAATTTTTTAAAAAAATTTTGAAAATTAGTCTTCTATATATTTAATTCCAAAAGATTATATTTAATGATTATAACTTCTGAAAATAAATTAAAATAATGTCGTTATATCATGACATATAAAAAAATTTTAAAATATTTAAATAATTTTATATACCTTCTATCAAGAATTAACCTCTTTTTATGTTATTTTATTCATAATATATAATTATTTGGTTTCCTTAACATTCTTTATACAGATAGTCCTTGTGCTATAGCAGAGGCCGTTAAATTGTCATTCAATCTTCTAGATCAAGGGTAAACCACAGATATATTTTTGTGTTTAGTGAACACCACATTTAAGGTTTCATTTTGGTAGAACTTTTCTAGAGGAATGAAGGGTAAGTGAATATTTGTTATTGATTGAAGTTATATTTATTGAATATGAATATTTGAATACTGATGAAGCTAAGGTTATTTTAAAACTTGTTTTTCAGTAATGTTTCACATATCTTGAGTTTTTATATAAAGTACCTTGGTTAGATATCCAATAATATTGAATAGTCTAAGTAAGATAGTTTTGTGATGAAATTCTTAAGATTATGTTGGATATTCTTGAAAGATATTGGTTTTCATAAGATTGATCAGCGGAAACAAAATTTTGTCTATTCAAAATGTTTAATTTATAGGATTTTGGTTAATAATTTTTATTTATTGGATTTTGTTATACCATTCGGATGTCTTATAGTGAATGTCTATTTTATATGTCATGATATAAGTGGTACTTATACGACATTATTTTAATTTATTTTCAGAAGTTATAATCATTAAATATAATCTTTTGGAATTAAATATGTAGAAGGCTAATTTAAAAAAAAAAAATTTGTTCAAAAATTTTTAAAATATTTAAATAATTAATAATTTTAATTAATAATTTATATTTCTTTGTATTCTCTTATTCCCTTTTGTTACTGTGTAATAAATGTGAATTATATATCTGTACTAAATTGAAACAGTATTTTTCTAAGACTTTTATTCGATTCAATTCCAAAAATTTTGAATAAAAAATTTTAGTTAAAATTTGTAGGAGGTTAATAGAATAAATCTGTACCATATTCAAAATTTTTAGAGTCATCTTTTGAAATGGACTGAATGAATTTATACTCCGAATATCTTTCTGATTCAAATTCTTTTCTCTCAATATCGCAGAAATTACAGATCTAATAGAGTTTGAATTGAGAAAAAATATGTTGAATTATGATTAGAATTACGAGTAAAATTTTGAAGACAAAAATAGAAGAGAAATAGCCTTTTTCCACTAAGAAGTAAAAGGTTTTTCTTGAAATATTGAGGGTTTGTTTTTGGTGTCCTAACATCCTTCAATTCAAAATGGGCCAACTGTTTGAATTATATTGGATTTACGGAAAATAATAGAAGATGAAAATATCACAAAAGTGGATGAATTATCCATAAATTAGAGATATGGTGGCATTTTCTGGAACTTCAGGCATCGAATATGTGTATTTACGCCTTAATTTAAAAATTGAAATTTTCTATAAAATTAAAAACAGAATAAATTCAGCTCACTTGAAAGACATTTTGAATACTATAACATGACTAATCGTCTACTGTCCTCATCATACTGAAATCAGCTCCAACGTTTTGAAACAGGTAAACAGATGAAGAGGATCAAATAAAAGATCTTCTATGTTATACGATGTGCACAATACATTATATCAGTTACAATATGAGGTCGTAAAAGTACAATTTATTGGGAAATATAACTAGTTCAGCTGATGATATACAAACATGGATTTATAATATACCAGGAATATGGAATTTAATGAATCAAATTTGCTTGTTATCTATATGCCTACGAAATTTATTAAAATAATGTAACTTCATACCGTTCCATCAAAAGCAATAATTATATTATGTGTATTTTGGAAATAACATGTTTGACCACGAAGAATATTATATTGATATATCGACATGTTACACAAATATTTGTGAATCAAAGGTAACGCTTTCAGCTGTATATGTTATAGGGTTTCGGACCTGAAAAAAATGAAAAACTAAAATATTATCTGCATGATAAGTTACTACAAGAGAATACCGTGAATTGATTATTTCAAAAGCAAGCTTTATTGGGATAATAAAAATTCTTTTAGTCGTTGGTTTCCACCATATACTCAGGTTGAAATTCATCGGTCATTTAATCTGTTTACATAATATGAATGGAGTATGCGGTTGGCACTAGGTGAAACATCATAACAATTTCATTTAAAATAATTCACACAGTTTTTATGTTTCACAATTTATCTAGAATCCTGACACGTCTTTCGAAGTCTTCAAAGGAGTACAAAAAGGAACTGAATTCCTTTTTGTACTATTGAGTTTGTATTTTTAAATTTCACGCAAAAGTAATGGAATTTTTCCCCAACCAAAAAAAAATTACACAGGATGAAAATCAATTTTTCCCGAAGATTAGAAAAAAATATATTTGCACGATGTTGATCCTTTCAGTGTGTATTCATTGGTATTATTACTTTATGTATAGACTGCTCAAAGCTTTCGCAAACTGGTATACCAGAATGCAGAAAAAAATAAGATTCCATCCTCTTTGAATAAGGATTGAATTGATTCAAACAATGATTTTGTTCAGCTCTAGTCTTCAAACCAAGAATTCCACAACGAAGAAGACAACATTCATCCCATTAAGAGAAGACCTCGATAATAAAGAACTGAAAGAGCAAAAACAAGGGGAAATTGAAAAATGTAACAAGGTTATACGAAAAATTACAGGTAAGGAAAAAAGCCCAGTCAGGAAAAAAAAGGAAACTGCTCTGTTTGTGAAGAATATGAATATGATAATGACGTTTGGTGACGGTGTTAGTCCTGTGCAAATTTGATCCATGCTGACAACTACTAGCGCTGTGAAAGCATTCGTATATATTTATGACCTATATTCAATGTTGAAATTTAAGGATTAAATTCATTTTAAAATATTATTGTTTGGCTGATTGCCTCACAACATGGTCTACATTTAGGGGAACGGAACTCCTATGCGATAGTCAATTTGTTTAACCGTCTTCATTTTCCTACAGGTCAAAAGTAAACCTAATTCCTTCTTCTTTCGAAAAAAGTACCTCATACAGAAATATTTTTCTTTTTGCAGAATCAATAGGAAAGCGCTTAAAGGATGAAATAGTCAAGCCGATATCCCATTCTGATTATTTCCATACAAAGATCACTACTGTGATAACGAATATTGGCATGGTAAATAGTTTTCAAATCGAGATAGTGCAAATTAATCTGTGTTACAGTTCGAAACTCAAATAATGCCGAATAGGTTTTGTTGGTCGTCAGGCATAAGCAGCACACATGCATGTTTTATAGCTCTAATGCCAAGGAATGTAATACAACCACGCACCATGTTCGCTCTGCATAGTGACCCTACTGGTTTGCTAAACACGCGCAAACACATACGCAGCATACAAACCCAGGTTGAGTGAAGAATCGAACTGATTTCTCAAGTACTTTTAGCGCCACAGACGCAAAACAGTAGGGTCACTAGGAAGGACGAATATAGGTGCGTGGCTGTGTTGCATTCGTTGGTATTGGAGCAGTTAACTGATGAATAGCCATGAAGCTATGAAATATTAAAGTCTGTTGCTCACGCCTGACGAGCAACAAGACCTTTTCGACTTTGTTTAAGTTTAGAACTGTAACACAGACGTATGTTGCACTGTCCCGATTCGAAAAACTTCCTATTGAAAATGTAAATCATCGTTATCATACGCGTAATAAATATCCGCCGATTCAATTAATGCATTTCCAACGATTACTACTTGAAATCTTTTGATATCGCTTGATTAGCAGATATTCTTCTACCTTTATCTAAATCATACAGGGTGTCCTAACGAATATTTCACCCCGCCTCAGAACTCAGAAACATAGAATTTTCAAAGATTTGAAAAAAACAGGTCAACTTCTGTTTTGAGGGGGAAGAATTCCATCATGAGTTTGTTCATCAACGCCCAACATTTTTTTAATAGGAAAGAGATGTCGAGTGTTGGTTAGTTTGAAAGTTATTTATGTTCTGTGCACAACCCAGTTAAAATTGTCAAAATCGCTTCACTATTTACGAAATAATGTAATATTGAACAGACAGTTGAACCGCCTAAACTCAAAAACCTAAGAGTCTTGAAGAATCCAAAAATAACTTTCAAGTTCTGTATTGAGAAGAAAGAATTCCTATGATGACATTGTTCCGAAAAAACCACTTGAGGATGACAACAAACTCTATTTTTTTTTGATAGGAAAGAGATCCCCATCGATAAAAATTGATCCAACAATATATTTCCTAATATTTCTACTCGAATATTTCATTTTTGGGGTATTTGTGTATGCTTGTGTATGTCTCCATGAATAAATGAGGATTACTATCACTCCAGTACTGACAATTATGTCTATTGACTTTCCTATTCAACATAAAGGAACAAACGCCAGAAAACATTGTATTGTAGAGTTGGTGTGGGTTAGTATTCAGTAACTCACTAAATTGTTCACAAAATCGAGTCCGACGGTCAGGATCATCTTCATTTAACTATAGCTCTAGCCTTATCTTGTAAGAGTGAAATTGATGAGCTTTCACAATTCGATGAACGCTAGATTTCGGAAGATTAGTTGCTCGTGTTAAAGTTCTTATAGATTGCTGGTTATCCATCTGTAAGTGTCCCAATACTGCTATTTCAATAGCTTCATTTCGGACTAAACGCTCAATTTCGTGTTTCTTATTCTGAATGGAACCAGTAGTTTACAATTTATTCATCAAGTGCTTAACATATTGGTGACTTACATTTCTTTCTGGACGATTGTTATTAAAATACCTTGCGGTCAATCTAGAATTTTCGTCATTCCGATAGTATAATTCGAGAATTTCTATTCTTTATTCCATAGAATAGACCAATTTCATCCACGTAAGTAAATCTTAAATCCAATTATGATGCAGAAACGAAAGACTGTAACACATCTAAGAAGGAATCTTCAAAAAAATAGTATACGTTGTAATGAATTTCATGCGTTTCACACATTTTCCCATCACGAACGATGAGAAAATCGAACGTTTTTAAACTAAAAACTCAAATTGTTCTGCCATCAAATAAAAAAATTTGAAAATTTCAACTGCGTTGTTTAGAGAACAGAAAAAGCTTCTCAACAAAACCACATCCAACATCTCCCTATACTGGGGTTGACGCCACCTTCATAGGGGTTTTTGTTTTGGAACAAACTCATAATGGAAATTCGTCCCCCTCATAACAGAAAGTGACCTGTTTTTTCAAAATCTTCCAAAATTCTTCGTTTCTGAGTTCAGGGGGGGGGCAAATTTTCGTTGGGACATCCTGTCTCAAATTTCAAACTGTTCTTTTTAACCATCAGCACTATTCAGTTTTGAAACTGATATTGGTAATCCAACAATCAAACAGCAGACCTCATGCAGAATCCTGCACAATTTCAGAGCCAGGCGACACAATAAAACTTCCAGAGAAGATTAAACTGTCACCATTGGATCGTAAAACGGCTGTTTCAACACAACGCTGATTTGGATTTCGGAGGGGTTAAATTTCCTCTATTTTATTCGAAAGAAAACGTTTATTTATGTAATTACTGCACACTTTATAGAACCGTGACCATTGCGAGATAGGGCCGAAGTAAATAGGAGGATAAATGAACCTTGATATCGCTCCCCCAAGCCCTCTACGCCCACTAGATTTATCAGCGGTCCGTTCCCGTGGAACTCAAGATGAATGGACACACTCATCGATTGTGCTTTCAAATTAAACACTCCTTGTACCGATTAATGTTCTTCAGCCCTCCCGACCCAAGAATGAAATTGAGGAATCAGCGCTTTATAGGCTTTCACGTAATGGTCACTCATTTATCCGTCGAAGTCGATGGAGAAAATTCTGAAATTCAATGGACCGTTTTCTGTACTATGAATGGGTCTGATGAGAGAGTATATGGGGCAAGAAGATAGTATGGGAAAACAGAAATTAATGGGAATTGCTTCGAATATTCCCAATTTTTAAGGATGACCCATAAAATATTTTTTTCGGCCGAATATTTCTAACAAAAATATCCTTCTAATATAAGGAGTATACAGGGTGTCTCAACGAAAATTTGACCTTCCCTAGAACTGGTCAAAATTTCTGTTCTGAGGGGGATGAATTTCCATCTTGAATGTTTCCAAAAGAACATGAAGGTGGCATAAACCCCCAACATTTTTTGAATCGGAAAGAGATGTCGAGTATTGATTAGTTTGAAATTTATTCACGTTCTCTACACAACCCATTTAAAATTTTCAAAATTGGTTCATTATTCACGAAATAATGTAATATTGAACTTACCGTTAAAAGGTGATGTTGAACAGACAATTGAACCGCCCAAACTCAAGAACCTAAGAGTTTTGAAAAATCCAAAAATAATTTTCAAGTTCTGTATTAGGGAGAAAGAATTCCTACGACGACATTGTTCCGAAAAACCCACCTGAGGATGGCAACTCCCAACTTTTTTTTTAATAGGAAGGAGATGTTGGATGTGGTTTAGAGAAGTTTTTTCTGTTCTCCTCACAACCTCAGTTGGATGTTGGATGTGGTTTAGAGAAGTTTTTTCTGTTCTCCTCACAACCTCAGTTGAAATTTTCAAATTTGTTCATTTAATGGCAGAACAGTTTGAGTTTTTGAATATTTTTACTATAAAAACATTCGAGTTTCTTATCGTACATGATGGGAAAATGTGTGAAACGCATGAATGTCATGACAATGTATACTATTTCTTTAAAAATTCTTTCTCAAATGTGTTTCCGTCTTTCGTTTCTGCATTTTATTTGGGTTTGGGACTTACTCACGTGTGCTGAAATGGTCTATTCAATGGAAGAAAGAATGGAAATTGTCAAATTATACTATCGGAATGATGAAAATTATGACAATTAACTGCAAGGTATTTTAATAACAATTGTAAATTTGCAATGAGTTTATTGCAAATGGAATTTCTGTGTGATCGAAATTGACTAGGATTTGTAGCTGGTTAGAAATATTGCCAGTATATCAAAATAGCCTGGGTATTTCGGAATCAACGTAGGATTTGAATCCCTAAGATATACTCAATATAAGTAGTCTGTGTGTAGACTTGGTGTTGGAATTATTATTAGAAATAACTAATAATATAGAGCAACAAACTAGATAAGATATAAGTGGGCTGTACTAAATGATTGTATTAAATGTTTGAACCTGGTTTCAGGGATTGAAAGAATACTACAAGTATAAAAAATATATTGAAGTATAAAATATGTGCCATAAAATGATAATGTATACAAAATTAACTTACTGTACTTCTTCTGTGTATGCTATGGCCCATAGTTTCTGGGAGACTGTGTGTGTTGGAAGCCACCGGTGTAGTTGAACCGTTTTGGTATACTGAATTGTGAATTGTGTAGAATTGTATGAATAGTATTTGACTTGGTACATCAAGAACAATATGAAATATCGTCTATGGTTTCTGCGGTCATTCTTCTTTCACAGAGAAACTCAAATTAATTTGGAAACAACCATAGTATAAAGATTATGCATCAGATAACAATATTGAAATACTATAGAATGTACATGCGCAAACACTTTGCGCATGAGATTACATATTGTGGCGGCAGTTTGTGGCATAGCAACAATCATCCTGAAAAAAATTTAGGGCACCAATATGTTAAGCATTATATAAATACATTGGGAACTCCTGGTTCCAATCAAAATAAGGAAAACCAAGTTGAGTCCAGTCCGAAATGAAGCTATTGAATTGTGTCAGTCCTTACTTGGTGAAAATCCATATAAAATAATATTGAAATAAGGTTATTCTGATTTTCACAAATTTTATTGTTAAATTCACAACAATTGTTTCGCTATCACAGTAGCATCATCAGGCAAGAAGCCTGATAGCTGAATAGATTTCTCAACCTTCTGAATTTTTCGTTTCGTACATATTTTCACCTCATTAGTGACGCACACTTTGCTTTTTTCCTTTTTATTTGTTGTACTAGTTGTCTGTAAACATTATATATTTTATAGTGAAAAAGTTCTAATCCGTCATTGATATTTACTATTTAAAACAATAATTTCCAGTCAATAACTCCAATTAAATACAAGAGATACAAGAAATCAATTCGTTAAATGCTGTACCATTTTATATTTATATATAAACTGATTTACTGGTAAAACACATGTTTTTATTTCTTCTCTACTTCAATGGTACGTTTTCTCTTAGAGAAAAGATTACACAGCTTTTGTTTTAAAATCAAAGTTTCAGAGAAAAGTACAGAGATCTCATTTTTAGTGATTTATAACAGGAAGGAATTCTACTCAGAATCACGTTTCAGACTAATCTCGTAAAAAATGGTCATAATAGGAATTAAACTACTCATAACGAATAGGAATATGACGATTCCAAACAATGCATAATTATTGAATAATAACTTATTTGAAAATATAAGAAATACCACATATCTGACCATGCTACTATGTTAGCGAATCGATCTTTGTATAATAATCATAAAATATGTGAAAATCTTAATTATTTAATATTAAATGTTTAATCAAACCCTCAAGTTAGTTCAATTCTGATCAAACTAGATGATTTAAATTCGAAAATCAGAAAATAAGTAGGTAGGTAATTAACAATTTAATCATTTCTATCAATTTCAATTTGAAACTTTTCTTCAAATAAATGAATATTGTTCGAAATAAAAAAATTCGCAACTGAATAATGTCACAAAAGATCGAAACACAGCCTTTTTATGGATACTCAGGAATTTAATATTTATTTGGTGAAAATCGATTGAGAAACAATGAAATAATACAAAAAATCTCAGCGAATTCGCTCCAAAAATTTGCTGTTGAAACTAAAACCGAAGAAACGCTAATAGTTCAGCTTTATATTGGTGACAGAGTAATTTATTTATAGATTCTAAGATTTCATTCTCATAAGCAAAAGGACAAATTAGAATATTTTTCTTTCGGCCTTTATGAGTACTTACCTCATTTAATTACACTCCTCACGAAAATAACTGACACATCTTCATGTTTAAAATTTACCAGCAGTATATTATTTACACATTTTTCGATGAATCTACATCATCAGTGTTTCTGAGAATACAAATTTCCGTTAAGAATATCTACAATCCCTCAGAAATAAAGTTCCGAGAAAGATGTAAATCGAGAAAATATTCTCGAATATGATTTTCATGCACGAATCCAAGAATTAATAGTATTTACCTGAACGTTCGAGCTTCGTTCAAGATACATAATGGTCCTCTCTCAAACGGAAACGGGGCATAATCGACAAAACCATTTGATGCGGAGTTGTATAGATTTCTTTTCGATCTCGCCTCGAGACGAATGTAAAGGAATAGAAAACGTGAAACGTGAAAAATGATGCAGTTCCCTAGAATAATGTGACAACAGATTGACAACACATCAACCGATATAACTATGTTCACTTGGGAGTTCGCATATGTTTTCTTTTTGACGTGAAAATTGTGCCTTGTGTTTAAATCTATTCGATTAATTTTTCAAGGACAAAACACCAGATAGAGAATCTCTTGAAACATAAATCATTATTTCATTCTTCAACGCGCCATAGTCAAAGTGAGTTTCTTACAATCAGGGATACTTTTGTGGGAAAAAAACATTTTATTTCTCAACATTATCTTTTTTGACTCCCACCATTATCGTTCTATTTCTTATTCCTTCCAAATGTTGGGTTTTTTCAAGTTTCTCAAAATGAGATTTTTTCTCAGTGAGCTTTTCTCATTTAACCCAAATATTTCATTAGCTAGCACTTTCTTGATATTTGGAAACAAGTCATAGGTGGCCATATCTAGAAACTATGTTTGGTGGGTAGCAGTTCATAGCTCAAGTTATGGCATGTTTGCCATAGCCATGAGTGCGGATAGCTCAGTGGTCCGGGTTCGAATGCTGTTCAGGTGGAAAAGAAATTTTCTAGTTGAATGGGAGTCGGCCACCATTTCACTATTAGGCCGAAAATTAACAGTGCTGTGACGTAAAGTGGCGGAAGATCGCAGTAACAAAGCCTACACAGAACACAACTGAGCTCCTAACTCACACAAGCTGAAAAAGATTCTGAGGGATCTTCACAGAAGATTCAGGAGTATCAGGGTTATAATAATAATAATTACACGAGTGCAGGTATTACCCTGGTAGAAAAGCACATTTTCTTTACCAAATACGATTGGTTTTGCCTCAAATCATTGCAGAATATCCCCAAAGGATCTGAGTAGTATTCGCCTGTTCCAAGGTAATTATTGTGATTGGAACAGAGTGCCTTAGAATTATTAAGCAATGATGCTATCAGTGGGACTGACAACCCTAGCAATACCGCAGTAATTCCATTTACCCGGAAAAGAAAACTTCCAGTTATGGAATCCCTCTCTCTGAACGGAGATAACAGAAGTTAAATATCTAGGAATAACCCTTGACAGTGAGCTTCTATGGGACCATACAACTCACTATCGTTAGATTCCTGTCTGATCGTCTTTTAGGAAGACTTTCAAATGAAAGATGCGTGGAAATGGAGCTAGAAGAAACTATCATGAATGTGATATAGCTATCCAATTAAGCTCTTAGCTCCCATATCATTGATTCAAAACTGATATGGGGGTGCCAGAGAATGGACTAGGCAAAAATAATAGGGTCTCTTCAGTTTGAGTTCTCGCTCATACAGGGATCAAAGGAACTGAGAACTTCAAAACTTGCCAGAAAAAGTGCTCAGACGGCCTTCATTGGTCGGGAATCCACTGTGGTATAGTAAAATGGACCTTGAAGGATGGTTTCAAAAGAATGAGAAAGTCGAAAGGATAACACTTGATGGAATCTCCAAGGGCTGGATCACTCCAAAATGTTTTTTAGGAACTTCGATACTGCAAGATACAAAAAGTACCTGGATTTCAGTAAAAACATGCTTCACTTTCTCAGTTGCTTTCTTACTAGACACTGACACCTTAGAAAGTATTTGATGAGAATAGGCTTAGCAGGTACTGACAGTGCAGGTAGGAAAATCCCCTGGTTACAGAATGCCTCGTGATTACAAGGCAACGGAAAAAATGCTTTGGTAAAGAGACCTGTAGAAAAGAGGATGTGGCCTCCCTGAATTCCAGATAATGTGATTCATCAGAACTCTGAAACTGGTAGCAAAGCTGTAGAAAATGCCAGAGAAAGTGAAGCTACAAGAGATCATACACCTGCTTAGTAAAGGTCGATAGATCGAAGAATTATAACTAATTAATTCTCAACCAAAAAAATGAAACACATTCTGTGGAATAACGTTTGAAAACCTTAAACAAAATTTGGAGTCAACTTTCAGAATGAAGAATAAGAACCAGCAGGAAAATATACAATATTAAATCAAGGTATAAATAACACCATACAGAAATAAAAAAAACCGAATTGTAACACTTACTCAAAATAAATTATCAACTCTATGATATTCCAAATCCAAAAAATTATCCTGAACAATAAGTTTATTCCAAACTCCATTATATCAAATACCATTCTACGTATTTCATTTTTAGTATAAAGTTTATATATTGGGTGTTTGTTTTCCTGCATGCCTACAACGATATTTGATATATAGGAATTTGGAACGTACTGTTATCGATTTATATATCATATGTTTTGGGTAAATAAATTTTCATTTGAAATACCCGGTTAAATTTCATACTGCTGAGACACTTTTGTATTAGGGAGAATCCTTAATTGCTGAATAAGTTTGATTTATTTGATACAGGAAATTCAAATTCATTATGATGATCTTGTATAATTTGGTTTCATAATATAAATTACTAATTATAAATAAAATTTTCGACAAAACTTTATTGAAAAAACTAACAGGAATTACTAACTTTAATTTAACATATTACTACTTCTGTATGAGAAACCTAAATTGTGCGAAAAGTTGTTGTTTTCACGAAAATGGAATTCCAATTTTAAAATTCATGATTTAAATTTTTCTACCTGGCAAATTTATATTAATTTGCTTCTTTTATATATTCCTTCATGATTTGGAGTAATGTAGATTCGAGAATTTTATGTCACTTAAATAGATACTTAGATTTTCAGAGACTTTTTGATTAAGCCTCCAAAAATTGAATTTTCTAGACGTTTTACTAAACAATTTTGTTTTTATATTCAAAATTGGAGAAATACTATATTTTTCTACAATTCATTCATTGAGAATGTTATACACGACTGATTACAACTGTTGTACATTGTCAACTTTAAAGGATACAATATAGTGTCAATCAAAAACAATCAAAACCGTTCATGTCTTTTTTTTTTGTGAAAATTCTGGGAATAATATATCAAACTGGTTTCAGCTTGTTTCTCTTAGTGCCTACTAAACTTTTGAGACAAATGGTACGAGTCACTGCGTAAATGCACCTTAATGCTCTTATTATCCCTAAGGGATCTGAAACTGTTAAGTATCTCGTTTACCAGCTGAACATAGTTTTCATCTTTGCGTTAGTCAAGAAACAAATGGAATCTAGGCATTTTGTTCAGCGTCATTCCCCCAATTTATGAAGGCAGTATCCTTAATAACTTTTAGTCTAATTTGAAGGGCGTTACATATTTCAACATGTTTATGCACAACTGACACAGGTTTTCCTGATACAGGGTGTTCTCAAAGGTGAGTCATTTCCACATGGAATATAATTCATCAGAATGAACCATTTTCTATATTAACGTATGTATAAATGTTACGAATGAACGAATAAGCTATAAATAAGTTCAATCAATATAGAATAGGCATTGAGGAATCATTTGTATTCCCCACGTTGTTTATATATAAGTAGTATAAATTTACTACGAAAGGTTTTTTTGAAATAAGACTAAAATAGCCGGATTAATTCTCCAAAACTTCTATAGGTTCAATTAAGAAAATTTTTTAGCATTAAATTGAAAGAAAATTCCCGCTTCCCGTTATCAAAAATCTGAAATTAAAAAAACGGTTTTTACGAAACTCAAATGAATTCAAACTATATGTTATTGGCGATGTCCAATATGCATAAAACCGACGCAATCAGCTGTTACTATTTACAATTTAAATGTAAGAGTCATATTTCGAAATTGATTCGTATTAATTTGGACTCTCAATAATTCTGGAAAAATTTGACTTCTTTCGATACAATACTCCACAAAATAAGAGTTGAGCTTCCGTTGCTTAAAGAGTTATTTTGATGTTCTTACAACTTTCTTGTGAAAGTTCGCCCGGTTTGCCCTATATATAAGCAACCGCACTCATGTCAACTTAATTTATGATCTCCTAAATTATTAGCCAGTTGTTTTTATCTTTGACATTGAAAAATAGGTTGAAAATTTCACATGAGATTGTGGAGGCTATACTCGTATTAATATATATGTTTGAAATTCTCTGAGCTATCTTTCGTGAAATTGGTCCAAAATATGTTAGTTTGAAATATTGTTTTCTATTTTGAAAGTAGGGTATATTCGATTTGAAATTTGTCTATTCATCAAAAATTCTGTTTAGCTAGTTTTGCGTGGTGGTTATTGATGTGTGAATGTATGATTCAGCCGGTGAAGGCTTATTGGTGATCCTTGTACATTTTAATGAGACAATTTATACGTATAAGGTTGAAGAAAATTCCTTATTAGATGGTAGATGGCATTATTGATGGATATCTCGTGAAGTATCGATTGAACAATTTCAGATTCATGTTCGTTGTCAGGGAGCTGAAATTGTAAATGATGTTTATGTTTCTGATACTGCAACAGCTGATAACCTGCAATTTTGGTTTCGTCGATTCCGCTCAGGTAATTTTGATGTTAAAGTCGCACAGGCAGACCCTCCATCGAATATGTCGATAAAATCACAGAAATAATTGAATTTGACCAGCACGTTAGCTGTCGCAGCATCAGCCAGGAGCTAAAGATCGACCATAAAATAGTTTAAAAATATTCGCGTAAAACTGGATTCAGAAGGAAGCTCGATATCTGGGTGCCACACCAATTAATACCAAAAAACATGATGAATCGAATTTTCACCTGCAAAGCCTTGGCTAAACGGAACAAAGTCTATCTATTTCTGGAACGGATGGTGACTGGGGATGAGAAATGAATCACATACGACAATATTCTGTGAAAACAATTTTGGTCAAAGCGCGGTGAAGTAGCTCAAATGGTGCCTAAACCAGAACTTACGGCCAGTAAGGTTCTAATGAGCATATGGAGGGACTGGAAAAGATTAATTCATTATGAGTTGCTTCCATATGGCCAAATACTAAGTTCTCTACTGACAACAACTGGAATGTTTGAAGCTAGCTATTGACCAAAAATGGCCAGAATTGACCAACAGAAGGGGTGTTGTGTACCATGAGGACAACGCCAGGCCACACATGTCTAGTGACTCGCCAGAAATTCCGGGAGCTTGGTTGGGAAGTTTCATTGCATCCACTATATAGTCCGCATATGGCATTAAGTGATAACCATCTTTTCCTTGCATTGAAAAACTTCTTGAGTAATAAGAAATCAGAAAAAAAATGTGAAAATTTATTACTAGAGTTTTTCGCCAATAAAAACCAAAACCTCTATGAGAGAGGCATTATGGAGCTACCTTGCAGCCCGGGACCAGTAACTCAAGACCATAGACTCAGGTAGACGATAAGACAGATGAGAAGATTAGATTTTAAGACAGAGGTAGCCTCGTATCGTTTGACGGCTACCTGGTCTCATTATATAGAGCAGTATACTAGAGACCAATGAACTTTTCCTGGATGATGGCCTCATCACAATATTCTGCGATTACCCAGCTAACATGCGATTGCGCTCACTTCTGGCGCCAACACACAGATTTTTGTACAACTACCCACTCCAGTACTTTCAATTCATTGATGGACGTGGTCCATAAAGTATAGTTATGGCTGAAGAAATACTTAGGCGAATGTGGAAAATATATGATGCAAAAAAGCAAAAAATCAAAGATATGATTAGAAGAGAACTGTCTTACGCGAACTCGCAGCACGCGGGTCTTGTGAACCGGTGCATTGTCATGAAGCATCAACACTTCCACTATTAGTTTTCCTCGCATTTTTCCTTTAATAACTTTCTTAGATTACGCAATGTGTATGATTGCTGCTGTGATGCTTCCACCCTTTTCAGTGTATTCTATCAATAATATACCTTCAGAATCCCTAAAAACCGTTGCCACTATTTTTCCAGCGGATGAGGTGACTTTAAACTTCTTTGGGGGCTGTGCACCATTTTCATTCACTGCATGGACTCTTGTCTAATCCCCAGTAATCAGCCGGTTGAAAATAGTGGATGGGTCCTCTCCACAGAGCTCTAAAAACTGCTTACAGCACCCGATTCGCACTTGCTTCTGAGGTGCAGTGAGCATTCTCGGTACCCATCTTGTACTGACCTTTGAGAGGTTAAGATGATCAGGAAGAATAGCATGTATGGTGCCCACGATAGGTTTGTCATCTCTACTAACATCATGATTTTTATTCTGGCATGTACAAGTACCAGCTTGTCTAATTAATTCCCATTTTCTTCAATGTTGTGGCTAACGGGCTCGTCCAAGCGATGGTCATCTTCAATGCTTTTTCTGCCTCTTTTGAATTCACTTGACCACTTTTGAACGATGGATAACGACGGGCTCAGTCTTAGTTAACAGTAATTATCTCTTCATGAATGATTTTTCTATATCTTCCATGTTTAGTGTGGAACTCTATAACGGCGCGATGATCGATTTTCTCCATCATTGTGGTTTCAGTCATTCTGGTCGTCTTTTACTGAAGATACCTAGTAAACTAATGATTGCAAATTTGTGAAATTGTATATTTATATGCTCGGATACTGTCATTAGTAAATGAGATAAACAGATTACTCACATTATTAGCAAATCACCCCGGTACCCCCCATACATTGAACGCCCCTCGTAAAACCTTGTGCTCACATTTTTTAAAGCTAATAGCTTTCAATAAACAAATTTATGAGAGTTCCTTAATTGACTCGACGTTTCCGTGCCCAACAAACCTCTATCACGCGGCCTTTTGTGAATCATTCGCTTCAGCGTTTGTATATTTGGGTCTCGATGTAATTCGTACAGCTAGAGTGCTCGACACTGGAGCACATTTAATGAGAAGGAATGAAGAAAGGAATTAAGATATAGTAGGAAATAGCAAGCTTACGTGATACAAGGGTTGGATCCTACAATTATCAGAGCCGGATTCTAGAAACTTTTGGAGTCAGTATAATATACATCTCTCTTTTCTTGCTTAATTCCACCGGAAGCAGAACATAAACTATTATTTTAATGTCATTTTCATTCCATTTTCTATCAAACAATTGTTTAGCGTTTGCGACATTATTATCTTTACATCGAAATGTACCAATAATGTATTTAAATATTTACTTTTTCAATTCTCATCAATTTCTTAGATTTAACAGTTACCAGTATCAATAATTCATATGAATTTTCAATATTTCAAAAACCAAGTTACAGTGCTATTATACACAATAAATTAAATCATTCCATATACTAAATATTATCAGCATCTGATTGTATGATCCAATGATAAGTTAACATACCCAGGAATCGAGAAAATTATATCTTATAGCTTAACATCATTGATGAAATGGCTACGAGTATTAATAATATCTACGATCCTGCATTGATAAATAAGATGTTGATGAATAAAAATAATAGAATAGCTCCAAATATGGTATATCCAAATAAACAAGAAAATTTTGAATAAGTTTCCCTAAAATAAACTAAAATTATTTCTGAGAAAATTGCTACATATCTCAAAAATGAATACGACTAAGTACTTCATTCTAAACCTATTCAAATCTCTGTAAATTCATCAAAACTAATAGAGATATTACACATAAAGATCATAAATCAGGAGTATATAAATTAACCTGCGGTGATTTCCAAAAAGTTTACATACAAGACACTGCAGGAACTTTCCGAAAAAGAATTGATGAACATTTGAAGAATTTGCTTCAGGATGATCGAGCACAAGTGCGAATGGCCAATTTCTTACATGTTAACCACAGTGTGATATCACGTTCACTTCTTCACTGGAGCTGTTCGTCAAAGATCCAGAAGTGGTAGACAGATCTGTGCCTCTCAGTACTTGAAGATTGGAGAGTCTTTGGGATGCCACAGGTACTTCAGTTTTCCTTATCACAGTCAGAAGACGTTTGCATGAAGCCCTTTCAACATCAAGATTATCAAAAAAAGTTTCTCTCGCTGGCGAACAAAAGCGTTAAAGATTATAGCGGACAATGGAGGCGATATTTTCTTTTGCTTCATAGGTACAGACAGATTATCAAAAAAATTCTTTTTGTTCATCAACGAACTCCATCCTTCAATATTATTAACTGTGAAAACTCTATTGATTTACTTGATTTAACAGTTACCACATTCAATAATTCACATGAATTTTCATTATTTCATAAACCAACATATGGGTACATATGCTATTAAATATATCAAATCAAAGCATCTTATAGTCCAAAACTTATCAGCAACTAATTTTATGATCCACAGATTAATTGCCACACCCATGAATAGAGAAAATCATATTTTTAAGCTCAAGATCATTAAATAAGGAGCCACTAATGATGACTACGATCCTACACTGATATATAAGTTGTTGACTAATAAAAATAATAAAACAGCTTTAACTGTTGGTATATCCAAATACAGAAAAAATTTTGAACGCATTTTCTTGAAATATACTAAAGATTTCTCTGAAAAATTGCTACACACTCCAGAAATGAATATGATTCAAGAACCTCATTTAGAACTTATTCAAACCTCACTTAATTTATTGAAAATAATAAAGACATTACACCTAAAAATGATGAATCGGAAATTTACAAGTTAACCTGCGGTGATTGCCAAAAAATTTGAAGTCTAAAAGACAGGAAGAACTTTCCGACAGAGAATTGAAGAACATCTGAAGAGTTTCCTCAATCACAAAAGTAATTCCACATACTCGAACTATTTGTTAGAAACAGGACATAAGCATAATTTTGAAATTTTTCTCACAGAAAGTAGCAGTTATTGCTTGAACCTGTTAGAGTCATTACAATTAAATAAATATAACAAAATAGGAATAGAACTCAACGAAAAATTAGACGTTACTAACTCTTCATGTTGAATATTTTCAGATGAACTGGAATTTCCAGAGATCCCCCCTGGTTTCGTCCCCAATAGAATTTTGTACATACTCTAATATAAATAGAAGACGATTTCGAAAACAAATTTAGTTATTCAATAATATAAGTTATATCATCTGCCCCAAGATCCAACTCTGTTGGCAAAACCATTATTGTATCATAATAATAATAAAATTAGTGAGAATCAGAATAAACTCATTTATTTTTATTTGGTATGGATTTCCAGTAAGGTAAAGACTGATTCAATTAAATACACATTTAATGAACCTGAATTCAATCGAGCACGCTTAGGACCTATTACAAAGATCCCTTGATGCCTGCAGACAACAGAAGCGCTTCAACTGCTCTCAGATCATCTGCCAAAAGTTTGGCAACCAATTGAGCAGATTATTCCTTAGGAGTTTGTGGATAACATGCAGAGAAGATGCCAAGCAATTATTGATGCAAGTGGTAGTCATACTCTGTATAGAGGGTAGCTTGTATTTAATAATACTAATACCCGAGTTGTGAAAATATACTAAAAATATGTAGTACTTCATCCAAAACTTATGACTACTCGTTGCCTATTTTCGAGATACGAAAATGAAAAATATTCGGTCCACGTTGTTGGTGTTTACACTATTGGGAAAAATCTAGTTTAACTGCAGAATATATAAAATTATAAGTATAAATTAAAACAAATTGTAGAAATTATTATATTTTACTACCAATAAAAATATATATTACACATTTTCTTGTGACTCGAGTTTCGGGAAATGAACTATCCCATCTTCAGACAACTGAAGACCTAACAGTGGTACAGAGGTATTTAAACAAAAGTGATAAATATTTTGAATATTTCAATAGATTCTAGATAACACCTAATAGTGGTACAGAGGTTTACAAGCGAACCGTAATAAAAAACCGGGTTAAAAAGGAGGGGCCTTCTAACAGATATCGGAATGTCGGCAATCGACAAAGAAGGTTGTTAAACAGATGGTACCCATTTAAATATCTCAAATAATTTTTGGGGTTACATAGCTCCGTGCAGCTTAATGACTGTACGGAGCTATGTAACCCCAAAAATTATTTGAGATATTCAAATGGGTACCATCTGTTTAACAACCTTCTTTGTCAATTGCCGACATTCCGATATCTGTTAGAATCATCTTTTTTGTTTATATACCTCTGTATCACTGTTAGGTCTTCAGTTGCCTGATGATGGAATAGTTCCCATCATCATGAGTTTCCCGAAACTCGAGTCACAAGAAAATGTGTAATATATATTTTTATTGGTAGTAAAACATAGTAATTTCTACAATTTGTTTTAATTATGATTAACTACCAAATAGTAACGGCTGAAACAATTCAGTATATAAATATAAAATTCATTAACAGTACGCTACGTTGAGAATAGTGTTCCTTTACACTTCTTATTGATAGTAGTTCCGATATGTCGGTTCTCGAACAACACCGAAGATGTAAAACTTAATCTGTAGCAAGAGAATATTTTTAGGATTCCATGAGAAGAAAGTTCTGGTCATGTAACAACAAAAATTCAAGTATTACTTCGAAGGAAGTGGCCGTATTTTTCTTCATATTTCGTGAAAAATTAAATCTACTCACTTCAACAATGATTAATGAGGATTACAAGCTATGGTTACAGAAAGTTCTTCGAATCGGGACAGTGCAACATACATCTGTATAACAGTTCTAAACTTGAACAAACCCGAATGTGTTTTGTCGATCGCTGGGCCATTAGCAGCAGACAAACGCATGTTTCGAAGCTTGTCAGCTGAATTATTTCACTTCATCCTCCGGAATTCATATAAACGATTATACTTAAACTGTATAATAGCCATTAATATATGGTCTTGATAAATTATAATTTTTACACATAATTACGTTTGTTCAGAAATTTAATCATTGTGATTTTGACAGTATCGGAAGTGTTTTTAATCTTCTATCGAACTGTTATATCTGTCATGACTGTCGCTTTGACGAGCAATTTGATTATTGCGTGTTCACTGAATTATTTTTGAATATATTCTGACCCCAGAAGGTGATTTTCGAAAGCAATGCCGCCTGCAATAAAAGTATAAATCACGAAGATACCCACTGGTCAATGTCTACCGCTTACGGACGTTTTACCTAGCAAACAACTATTAATACTCAATTTGCTACATGAATAATTCTTCAAGTCAATAAAAAATTCAGACATTTCGATCATGATATCCTGTGTCACATATTAGTTGAAAATTTCATGATTCAGGTAGCAAAACAGCCACATCAAAATCCAATTCCGAACGTATTATGTTTTTTAACATGAATCCATCATATTCTATTTCAGTCCAGCTACATTAGGTCGAAAATAAATCTGATGATGATTGGAAGAAATTCGTCACAGCGTTTGAAGGAAAATGAGTTCAATGGATTGGTATCTCCAATTATAGATTGGAAAAAGACGGTAAAATAACTGAAAAAGAATGAAAATATCGGACTTTGATTATACTAACACAATATTTATAATCTCATTTTGTGGTCGATTTTAGGCATTCTTCTATTCAAAATACCGATAGATCGTATAGACTTGCCTCATAAGGGAATTGTTCAAGGTTCCACCATATTTCCAGAGAATCACCATAGAAATAATGGAAGATATTTTGATACTGGATTCGGTCCTGCCCACAAGGATTTCGTCGAAAAGCAACGCCGCCATTAGTACCGACTTATTCACCTGAAAGGCGTCTGGTAAGAAGGAATTTCCAAATATATTTCATTTCCTGTTTTCGTTTCCTTTTTCGGTAGTAAATTGGAGAAAATAAAATTAACTGTTGGGTTCGGTTCCACCCTCTCAGATTAGTGACATAATATTTCAGGTCTCGTCCTTACTAGAATCTCGTAATTCTAATGTGGCTTATCTCTTGTTTTAATTATGTTTTTCTTCTTCTTCCTATTTGGAAACAGTATGAACTTTTATATTTCATTCATTGGATAATGTACCGAATAATTTCTTCATCCTGTATTGAACAAGATGAGTCATGCCAAATACCACATGATTTTATTGGGCCTGTTGTATCGGGTGTTTTTTTTAAAGTGACAAAACTTTAAATTGAAATAAAAAACATTTAAATTAAGACTGAAGCCAAATTTATTTTATTTGAAAGATAATTTTATGACATTTATGTTTTAAAAATAATTTCTGGCATGTCTACCTAGACTAGCTCTGAGGAACCACATTCGACCAGACCAATTTTGGACGACTTTTTCGAGTAATTCAGGCCTTATTTCGTCAATAACACGAGTTATGTTGGGTTCAAAAGCGTCTTTTGTTTCGGATTTATCAGTATAAACCAATGACTTAACATAACCCCAAAGAAAATGATCCAGTGGAGTTATGTCGCATTTTATCGAAATGATGCTATCGCCAAATTTTTCTTTCAAAAATCAATTGTTACGGTAGCAGCTTGAGGTATAGCACCATCTTGTTGGAACCAAAACACTTCTGGGTCGATACCATTCAAATTTTGAATCAAATAATCATTGATCATCGATCTGTAACGAGCACCATTCACTGTAACATTAGCTCCAGCATCCAGAATCTTCCTGAAGAAATATTGACCGATGATGCTTCTAGCGTGTAAAACACACCATAGAGTGCATTTTTCAGGATGCAATGGAACCTGCAGAACTTCTTGAGGATTGTTTTCACTCCATATACGGCAATTTTGCTTGTTTACATATCCGTTCAACCAGAAATGAGCTTCATCACCAAACACAATTTTACGATAAAAAAGTGGATCAACTTCAAGCTTTTCAAGGGCCCAATCGGCAAACAAACTACTCTTATTATGGTCAAGTGCTTTTAATTCTTGAGCCAGATGGATCTTGTTTAGGTGTAAACCAAGATCTTCACACAAGTTCAACTTGTTGTGAACGTCGACGAATAGACAAATCTGGATCATCATTAACACTATGACTTACAGCAGCAATGTTTTCTTCTATGCGTATAGTTCTTTGTCTTGTTTGTAGTGTTGCATCAAGTAGAGAAAATGTCCTCCAAAATCTATCGATAGTTCGACGAACAAGCTGCTTCGATGGACGATTATGTAAACCATTAGTTTCACGAAATGCTCTATAAGTTTGGCGAATAGAACACTGATTTTGAAAATAAATTTTAACATTTTTTAAACGTTGTTGCGGCGTGAGTCTCTTCATGATAATTTGTCAATACTTATTGAACAGAAATGTTCAAACAACATGGCTTCTACCTTCTGTCAAATCATAGTTATCCCTATCGAAAGTTCTATCACTCTAAAAAAAACACCTGATACATAGGAAAAATTTGAAAATTGAGTCAATATATAAAATTATAAAATCTGAATGAATTCCATTACAGAAATACAGTCAAATAACATAAATTCATTTTATTTGTCAACATTGAATTTATTGGGCCTCGAAATAGGCGTTCGTTTCGGTGATTAACCTCTTATTCGATTCAAATTTCTTCCGGTTAGCATTTTTTCTGTGCCTGAGAACAGGTTGAAGTCAATGGGAGAAAAAATATGAAGTAAAATGCGGGCACCGAAGAAATTTGGAGTGAAATTCGTGCAGTTCTGGTATCCCAGCCAACGTGTTCGTGTCTTGGTGCAAAACCACTAGTTTCTTAGAAATTTCCACGTTCAATCATCCGAGTAGGCCACATAGCGATTGCTATTGACTGTTTTGGCTTTTTCAAGGTGTTCGTCTTCTTCTTCATTTTATTTTAAGCCTAGGGTTTGTAAATTTTTTTTAGTCCTCGGTGGATGTAGACACCCAAGGATCTTTCCAACGTTTGAGGGTTCTGCCAATTGGTCTTTTACTATTTGGGATTCCGTCTCGGGCAATCTTAGCTATTCTGTCTGCGTTCATTCTGCTGACATGGTAGTTTCAATATCATCGCCGTTTTCTTCCCCATTTGATAAAATCCTGAATCTGGCATTCTAGTGTGTTTCTCTTCCTATCCCTCAGCGTGGATCCAGATATAGTTCCTAGTATCTTCATTTCCGTAGTTGTTAGGATGGACTCAGTTCTTTTGTTATTCTCTGGAGTTTCTATGGCGAATGCCATCGTTTGTCGGACACACGTTTTGTAGATCCTAGGTTTTGAATGGCTGCTCATATATTTGTTATTAAATATGACGTCGCGAAGTGCACCGGCTACTCTGCATGCTTTATCTGCTTGATTGCGAACACCGTATGTTATATCTTGTTTCGAAGATATCACCACGCCGAGATAATTGAATGACATAACTTGTTCTTTACTTATGACCAGTGACTTTATTTTTGTTGTTGATATTTGCATGTTGAGTTCGCATGCTTCTAAGTAGAATGAATATAGCTGCCTCTGCAGGTCATCCTTGTCTTCAGCCATCATTACTGCAACAACGGAGTAAGCAGATAATTTTACAGCACTAATACCTAGTTTGTATCCCATTCCAGAATTCTTGACGTACTGTATCATTTGTTCCATTATGATATTGAAGAGCAAGAAGCTTAGTGAATCTATTGTCGTATATGCGTAAGAGTTAGAATTTCTTCGTTTAGCTGTTGGTTTACAGATATATCTGTGAAGGTGTCAGTATTGAGTTGTTTCACAATTTCTATTCTGGGCGTTGCCAGGTCTTTATTTTTTAGTATTTTGATGACGTCCTTGAGTCTTACTTGGTCGAATGACTTGGTATGATCTATAAAGCAGAGGGAGGCGGGTTTTAAATATTCTATTTATTTTCCGGAAATTTACCTCAATTTAAAATAAATCTAATATTGACCTCTTCCTTCTAAACTCTTGTTGTCCCTCTGAGATATTTATGTGTCTGTAGATAATAGATTCCAACATTTTTGTGAAGAGTTTCATGATCGAACTAAGCAATGTTATTCCTCTATAATTTTCTGGAACTCTTTTGTCGCCGTTCTTGAATACCGGAATGGTTATACTTTTTTTACAGCTCCTTGGTATCATTTCAGTCGTTAGGATTTTATCATACAGTTTTGTAAGTTCTTCCATTAGGCAGGCCCCATCATATTTTATGAGCTCATTTGGAATATCATCAAGTTCAGAAGCTTTCCTGTTTTTTAATATCTTCGCTGTTTTGTCGGTTATCACAGTAGTTATTTTGACTCTGTCATAGTTTCCTTCGTCGTCCATAGGACGGATGTTCTCATCAGAATCGTATAGGTACCTTAATCGTTTCTTTTGTGTTTGCGCATATTCATTCACATCTAACTTTTTCCCTCTTAGCATTCCCCAGTTTTTGTTCTGCGCACTGAAAGTCGTGTTAAATTTCTGAAGAAAATTTCTCCCAATATTCTCGTTTGATTTTTCGAATTTCTTTGTTCATTCTGTTTTTTATTTGTGTATAGTGTTGTTGTACTTCTGGTGTTTTATTACCTTAGTATAGTAGATATGCGTTCCGTTTTACTTTTACCAATTACTTGATATCGGGGTGTACCATTGTTTTGTTTGAGTATGTTCAGTAGTATTGACTTTTAGTTGATTGATCCGGTCTTTAATTGGTGGAAACTCATTTTAATAAAAAAATATATATGAGACAGTAATTTATTTCCACAAAAATGTTTGTACTACTACAACAATTGTTTCACCACGATGTGGTTTTTTCAGCTATTACATTGTACTGTCTGATGGTATTCAATGTAACCGAATTCAAATACATTGTTATGTACGTGATCAAATAATGGAAGCACAAGTCATAAAAATTCTAGGTGTTTATTGGAGTTTGCCGCTCAAAATGCCATTATGGAAAGATATTCAGTAATGGAGACTCATCAACATCTGTTTGTTCGTTCGAAAGGATTTTACGGGCATTATACCTGTCTTGAATAAAACTACTTTCTATTTAACGGAACCGTCTATATTTCTAAAAATGGTTCAATAATGGGAAATCCACTCAGTTCAATTTTAGCTGAAATATTTATGGATGATCTAGAATCAAAAATAAAAAAAATACACCTAAATCCGATAAACAATTATTTCTTTTATTGGTATGGACATGTAGATGACATTTTTTGTTGTTTCAAAGGCACCGACCGACAACTATATATCTTCACGAATTTCATTAATAAACTCCACCCAAAAATCAAATTCACAATCGAAGAAGAAAATAATCAGAGTATTAATTTTCTTGACCTCACAATAACAAGACTGAATTATTTACATGATTTTAGTATTTTTCACAAACCCACACATCACAATACATAAAACTTCAAATCACCCCTCCAACCAAAAGATGTCAGCATATAATAGTTTTATTCATAGATTATTGAATGTCCCTTTGAATTCAGATAACTTTTTACAAGAATTAAATATTATTAAACGAATAGCGTCAAACAACGGTTACAACCCCTTTCTTATAGACAAAATGGTATTCCATAAACAAAAGGAAATGGCATTCAATCTCGTGTACTCAATCCTAAAAGAGGACATACAATATTTTTCGTTATCTTATGTCAATGGGTTATCTGAAAATATTGCTAAATACTTCAAATGTTGTTTCAATTAATATTCTTAGTACCTACATAAAAAACAATAAAGATCGAATAAATAAAGAAAATAAATCCGGGGTCTACAATTTGACTTGCAAATATTGCCCTTTAGTATACATTGGCCACACTGGTAGATCATTCAAAAAACGTATGCAAGAACACCAAAGAGGTTATAATCCGATTCTGTACATTCGACATATGCTAATCATTTTAAGGAATTCAGGCATTATTTTAGCAATAATTATGAAATTATCCACGTTGAAAGCAGAAGTTCTAGATTATCACTTTTAGAATTTCTTGAAATCAATAGGTATAATGCCCGTAAAACCCTTTTGAACGAACATATGTTGATAAGTCTCCATTGCTGAATGAATATCTTTCCTTAATGGCATTTTTAGCGGCAAACTCCAATAAACACCTAGAGTTTTTATGATGTGTGCTTCCATTATTTGGTCACGTACCTAACAATGTATTCAAACTCGGTTACACTGAATAATGAATTGTTTCAGCCGTTACTATTTGGTAGTTGATCATAATTAAAACAAATTGTAGAAATTACTATGTTTTACTACCAATAAAAATATATATTACACATTTTCTTAGGACTCGAGTTTCGGGAAAATGTGTAATATATATTTTTTTTTGGTAGTAAAACATAGTAATTTCTACAATTTGTTTTAATTACACTGAATACAATCAGACAGTACAATGCAATACCTGAAGAAGCCACTGCGTGGTGAAACAATTGTTGGAGTAGTACAAACATTTTTGCGGAAATAAATAACTGTCTCATATGTATTGACTTTTCCTTTCCAGATGGTTTCTTTGGCTGTAGCTAGCACGTTCGCCTGTATTTTTTCTACGAGTTTTCGAAATCGTCCTTCTCTAGTATGGAGTTGGTTTGAATTTTTTGATATAATCGATTTTGGTAGAGTTCCTCGGTTGTCAGGTCGTTAAGAGTTCTATGTTAATTCCATTTTTCTTTATCGGTGCTAGAAATTTTCTTCTTTTGTATGTAAATACGCAGAGGACCAGGAAATGATCACAGCCTATGTTGGATGATGTTAAACTTCTCAAATCTAGTATCGAAGTTGGATGTATGTTTCTGTTCGATAGAATGTAATCTATTGTTGAGTTTTGTCCTCGCAAATTCTGCTACGTAATTTTATTATTATTATTATTATTTTTTATTATTATTAACCTGATACTCCTAGACCTTCTGTGAAGATCCCTCAGAAGCTTTTTCAGCATGTGTGAGTTAGGAGTTCAGTTGTGTTCTGGGTATGTTTAGTTACTGCGATCTTGCACCACTTTAGGTTACAGCACTGTTAATTTTTGACCCAACAGTGGTCGACACCCGTCGAACTAGAAAATTTGTTTTCCACCTGAACAGCATTTGAACCCGGACCTTCCGGTCGCGAGCCCAATGCTCTACCACTGAGCTACTGTTGTAGCTTATACCTAAATAATGTATTGTTGATACTTTTATGAGCGCAGAGGTCTACCAGAGCTTCACTGTTCTCGTTGAGATGTTCCTCGTTTGACTCCCTGGATTATATTGTTAACATTCTGGTGTTCAGGTGTCCCACTATCAATAACGTTCATTTTGTGGTATTTTGAATATTTCGTCTTCTAGGATTTCATAGAATTAGACTGTTTCTTCTTTGGGTATACTTATATCCGCGGAACACTCGCTGGAAAGATGCAACTTACCAGTTGCGTGACTAAGTGTTACCTCCAACAGACTTTCGTTAATGTAGAGTACTTCCTCAATAGACTGCTCGTATTTGTCAGATACCAATATTTTTATCTTAGCCAATGGGTTCGTGTCTTGGTGGAAGATCTTTATTTTGCTTTGCGTATAGGGTCGTTTCTTCGAAATTTCTTCATTCAATCATCCGCCATAGAGCGATTGCTTTTGACTGTCTTGGCTTTATCAAGGTGGTCGGTACACAAAATACAGTACGCATGTCAGAATATGGACAATCTATTGCGTTTTTGGTCACTTTTGGAGAGGTTCATTGGATGTCGTCTACTCAACTTACGATTTTTTCGATTCTGAATATCATATGTCGATATAAAGAATGCCATTTATACCTTTTGAAATGCTATGTACAGCGGTCGGAACATCCACAATACAAACTCCGAAATCAGAATCCATAGACAAACGTTTCTAACAATTTTTTTGAAATGCCTGTAATTTCAAAGTAGGAACTTGGCGTTTTTTTCATATTTTCCTATTACTATTATGACTTGGCCTATCACCTGCTTCAAGCATGGTGTCGACATCTAGGAAATCCTGTATATTTTTATTTCGCTGCCTAATTTTCTTTATATTTTTGATACATATAAATTACAATAGAAGTATTTAGTGACATTGTAAATATTTCACTTATGAGATAAATATAACTATTATATCCGAATTCAGTGAAGCGTCTCCATCTATCAAGCCCCTTTCAGATGATCTGAACAATGGCGAACATGAATTCAATCAATCGACAGAATCGACGGACAACCCAATAGTTTCAGCGTATATTTCGTTAGACAAGAATGATATTTCTGTGAAAGTTCCATTCGGTTTCTTCCCGGCCATTAGTACTAATACGGAAAAACGTCAACCCATTCTGCTTTCGTCCACAACTGTCCACAAGGGTATATGATTGAGTGTGCTGAACCGGAAAGAAGTTACGAGCTGCCCGAGTAGAGGACAAATCCTGATTACTGGGAAAATTCCCAGTCCGCAATTTTCAACGATATAGAGGAAGTCATATCATGTTCTCGACGTCAAATTATATTTCTTGACGGGGAATTTCTTTTCGGACCGAGGTGCTTTCGGAAAATGATCTTGATATCAATGGGACTCGAGGACATAAAGAAGTAGAAATTAGCTCAGTTTCTGGTCAGAGCTGCCATAAAATATCGAGCCAGTTTATCTTACCTCGACTTAAAATAATTCGTATTCAATGGGATTCTGAAAAATGAATTGATGATTCCATTACATGGAATTCGCAGCAACGATAGCGGGAGAAATTTTTGACAGAAAAGATGGCAGAAACATCTAATCAGTAAAAGAACCCAATTAATTGAAATTTCATAGGAAACTAACAGTTTGAAAACATAATCATTCTCAATCAGAACAATTACTTTGGTATACTGCAGAAAAATCGAGATATAGTCCATCTTGAAAGTATACGGAATTTATTATTTTTCATAATTTCAATATACTTTTTTTTAACACTCTGAGACAAGAGTGATGTATAAAATTGGTTGTGCAGATATTCGGCTATGGTCAAAGTTGCATTGCAACATTATTTGTCAAATATTATTGATTGTCAACAGGTATACAATTCACCAAATAATGTCGCATCTAAAAAAAAAAGAAAATAGGTAGAATATTCGTATAGAAAAGATTTAAGCAAAACTAAAAAATTAGTGCAATTGACTGAACTGGTAAAAAGTGCTGTATATGAGACAATAAAGAGGATAAAGAATGGCATAGATATGAGGCACAGACCAGTTTCAGGAAGACCGAGTTAGATTAAAGGAAACAATTTGAATGCTTTGTTGGCCATTTGGCCATAGGACGCCTCAATCCGCGCCTGGGATTTCGAAAATGGGCTAACAGATTTGGAAATCAACAAAAAATAAAAGTATTTCTGAAAACCGTCCGTATGTCCCTGAAAAGACAAGGATACATATAAAGGAAACCAAAAGAAAATCCCTATAATGACACATTTAAAAAAGGAACGAAGGATAGAATTTTGTCAACATTTTCAAGAAGATAATTTCAATAATATCCTTATACCTGATGAAAGTTGTTTCCACTTGGTGGAAATCACTTGAAAAACCTATCAAAACTACCTGTTACCGTTCAAATTTCAAAATTTCCTACCAAAATAATGGTTTGAGGAGCAATATTCAGCGTGGTGCTACGTCTCTATGTATATTTGATGGTACCATTAATAGTGAAAGGTATTGTGGCATTCTAAACGATTTTCTCCTTGAAACGGCGCATTCTTTATATCCCGAGGGGTGGAGTTTTCAGCAGGATAATGCAAGATGCCATACTTCGGCCTATACTCAAGCTTGGATGCAAGAACACCAATTGATAACCATTTAATGGCCAGCAGCTTCACCAGATCTTAATCCCATTGAAAACATATGGGGACTAATAAAAATTTGAACTGAACGAGCAGCGCCAGGCAATAAAGATGATTTATTCAGTCAGTTTAGTGCTTACAGATAAATGCAGGTTGTATAAGTAAATGAGATGAATATTTTGTTTTAATTTTCTAATTCAAGAATCAAAAATATATACTATATAATTATAATTGAGCTTTTTTTTCTTCAGATATTTTTTAGACGGAATATACGTATTCACCTATTTTCTGGACTGCATTATAGGTTTCATCCTCATATAACTCAAAAATCACTGAAATATACATTTTTATATTTTATATGTGTGAACATGTATAATAGATATAATAGTAGGCTACAATTCGCAATAATATATTTATATTATCTGAATATTATATAGTACAGTGAATAATTTGGAGTTATTTAATCCAAACTTAAGGTAATTGGTGCAATGGAATTTTGATCTGTAGTTGTGGTGAAGATTATCTTGATCGCTGGGCTTTTTTGCTGTTGTTCATTTTCACTGAGTTCACATAGGTTCACTTCACAAATGTATTAAACTTAATCACTATGTGAATACTATGATGAGCCTTACACAAAGGACTTTCCGTTTCCTTGTGCCAACTATATATAACACAATTTGAAAATCAATAAAAATGCTCAAAAATATATGTGTTTATAAAAGAGAAATAAGAAGATTCATGTTGTCAGTGCCCAGAGAGACATTTCACGATCTGATAGAAACTACGTTTCAGATTGTGAAATGTGTGGGTGCACCAGTTCTCCTTCGTTATTTTCAATCTAATTTTAAGGCTTCCCTCTCCTGTTTAGTGATATATAAGTAGGTATGTTTAAATTCACTGTCAAAGAATATTACAATTATTTTGTTCGTGTTAAATTGCAAAATTTTATAGCAGATAGCTCAAAGCAAGTGTGCATTCACTTTCAAAGTTTTGCTGCATTATTTCTGGTTCTATTAGGAACTTTCTATCTATATAAAAAAGTCATATGTATATGTTGCAGAAATAAAGTTCTTATTATTATTACTATAGATAATATTTCACTTTCAATTGCATTATTGCATTATCTCGAGTGAATGGAAATATTCCTTGATATTAAATTTGTGAAGGTACAAATTAGTGCTAATAGTGCAAATGCGTGTGAACTCTTTAGTGTAACTAGTGAGTTTTCAGTGTAGCCAGTGACTTTTTGATTCAACGAGTGTGTTCTCAATATAGTAACTGAGCTTTTTTACGGCAGATGTGACTTGAGCGGATGGAAGCGAGTTTCCACGGTGACTGTGACTTATTCCCTTTACGCGGCCAAAAAAATGGCCTTTTTTCGCGATGGGATCAGTCAATTGCCAGAAAGATGGAGACTAGTAGTGACTTGAGGCAGATAATATTGAAGTTCGAATGTATAAACAATTTTGAAGTTTCAATTTTCGCAAAATTTTGCAGGAACTTATTTATGCTCCTAATAGCTTCTTTGTGAAATTCATTACAAACTTTGACAAAAAATATCAACCTTTCCTGAATCATAATAGTATCGGATGATCGCATTATTTCTATTTAAATATGACCATCAGCCTCCAAACGGCCGACTTGACAACTTCTCCGAGTTCAACCTAGTACCCTAATCATAGAACGCCCTTGAATTTAACAATATAATTGCGCCCGCACCGTTAGAACAATATTATTGTTTATCATTCCAGACAGATGAATACACAACACAATACCTTCTTTTATCAAATAAGGATAAATTACCACTGTCCCCGGACATAATTCAGATCAGACAGTTTCTGTCCGAAATAATGGGGTCGAGTGAGGGTTGATGGCCGAAATAGATCCAAAGCGGACTAAGCCGAGGAGAAAGACGTGAAACACAATTCCAACGTATCTTCCATTAATGTCCAGGAACAAACGCTGATTAAATAGACGTCTTGTATCCATTTAGTGAGTTGCCCGGCAGATGAAATGAAGCTTTATCATTTTGGAATTAACGTGCCGCAATCTAGGCAAACTGAAGGTACGGGTTTGGTCCCATTTCTTCGGTTATGGTTTTCTTATTGTGATTGATGTGGATGAAGCAAGGCGAAAGAGGTATTAAAAAGGACTGGAATTATACCATTTATCCGGAATAATAGAACCATTATAAATATTAGTGAACAAATCTTGCTTTGTGTACGAAAGAAAATAAAAAAGTAATAAGTAAAAAAGTATAACTTTTTCTGAACGTGAGAATTTTGAAGGGTTTTCCAATTTATTTTTAATAGCTTGCCATCTGGGCAGCTGTCACTTTTGAAACTGTCATCCACTGAAATTTGATGAGTAAAAACTACGCCATTACTAAAAATGAAACAATACACCATCCAACAACGCACTGAAGTTGTTGAAATTCACTACAATTATGCTAAAACTTTCGCAGTCACTAGTGAAAGTGATGAAAAAATTTAAACTGTTGGGACAAGTTAATGATGTGAAGAATCGAAACTGTGTTTGTCGCTCAAGAACAACTGAGAATATTGATGCTGTAGCCCGTAGTGTCGACGAAAACCCAGGTTTGTCGATTCTTCGTCAATCTTTGGAATAAGGCACTTCACAAAACGACATTTCACCGTATTTTGCATAAAGACTTCGGTTTTACGGCTCTTAAAATTCAGTTAACACAAGAACGCAAGCCGGTCGATCAACAACAATATTGTATCTTCGTTGATTGAGTCATTGAAATGCATCAAATTCCATTTTAACCTCAGCGGATACGTTAATAAGCGAAATTGTCGCATTTGGAGCTCAGGAAATCTTAGAATGATTGTTGAAAAGCCCCTTCATCCTCAACGTGTCACGTGGTACGAAACGTGAGCATTTTTGCTACGTATGTCCCAATGATCAAACTCACCTTATCGGGCTTATTTGAGCTTAGAAATGTTATACAGATGTATGTTAAACTGTCTGGATTTGTAGAACTTCCTGTTACCATAGATCCTACTTCTTATTAATGAACTGTAAAACTATCCATAATGGAAATTACAGTATAGATCATTTTTGTTGAAATAACTTGAGATTAAGAGGTATCAAGACTTCGAAATGTTTTTGAATTGGCAAAAAAGATGTTGAATATTTTTCCTCATTCTAGGAATTGCCAATAAATTACTGCAATATATAATATCATAATAATATAATATAATATAAATATAATATAATGATAACAATATAATGATATTGTATGACATGATATAATATAATGTGATGTGATATGATGTGAATATCATGTGAATATAATATAATATAATATAATATAATATAATATAATATAATATAATATAATATAATATAATATAATATAATATAATATAATATAATATAATATAACATAATATAATATAATATAATATAATATAATATAATATAATATCATATCATATGATAAGATATGATATGATATATGATATGATACGATATAGTATAATATAATATACTGTAACAAATCTCCATAAAATATGTGTTGTTACTTTCTATGAATTAGTTAAAAATTTATACCTGAAAAGGCCACAGTATTGACGTTCTGTTTATTCAATGAATTTATGCATATTAATCAACATTATTTTCTTCAATTAAGAGGATGAGAGTGCCTCTTTCTACGTTACTAGAAATGATATCTTTCAAATCATTAGAAATTACCTATCTGTTAATGATAACAACAAAAAGATAATAGTTTTTCAATCTTCAGTAGAAAAACCTAGAAAATAGTGATTCACCAAGCCATGTAACCAAGGAGTGTGAGGTATGGTCATAGGATATTCTACAAATCACAGTGTAACATACATCTGTATAACAATTCTATACTCAAACAAACATGGTAAGGTTTGGTTAATCACAGGGGCAAATTACAGACATGCGAACGTTTCAAACTTGTTGGTTTTCATCAGTGCAATGAATGCCAGTGACTACAAATCAGTCAAGTATATATATTTGCTTAACACAGAGACACTAAGGTATGGATCATACACAAGCGCCATTTAGAGTATATTTGAGAATTATTATACAGATGTATGTTACACTTTCTCGATTTATAGAACTTTATATTACCGTATCTCACACTCCTTATTAATGATATTTGTTACATATCAGCCGAAATAATTTATCTGAATTGAATATGCTAATTATGATCATTACGGCATATTGTGGTCTAACTTAAGTATGAGGAAAGTTTTTTCTGCTTTTTAACGTGAATATATCGGTAATAAATTTCTTTGATTGAATTAACTCGCAAAGGTATGTGTTGTATGTATGTTTACATACTCTAGATGGCGCTGGTGCATGACTAATATCTTAATGTATCTGTGTTCAGCGAATATAGATACTTGACAGATTTGTGGTCGCTGACATTCATTGCACTGATGAAAACCAACAAGTTTGAACCGAGCAGTTGTCTGCAATTTGGCCTTGTGATCAACAAAACCTTTTCCAGTTTGCTTTAGTATAGAATTGTTATACAGATATATGTTACACTGTCTCGATTTGTAGAACCTTCTATTACTATATAGCTCACACTCCATATTAATGATATTTGGTACAAATCAGCCAAATTAGTTTATTTGAATTCAATTATAATAAATATTCATTCAGTAGAATATACTTATCGTCATCTGTTTGCGAGAGTTATCAATGAGTTTCATCACAAAACAATGATTAGTTCCCAATGCAACAGCACAGAATATTTAAAGGAGGGTACAATTAGTTATATATTGAAAACTGTAAAAATTTGTATTCATGTATTCTTCGGAAAATGGGAATATTAGATTTAATAAAATCTATTTGTAATGGCTAGACAAACAGGAATGATTCAGGAGCCATTTCAACCGAATTATCTGGAAAAAAGAAAATATTTTCCTTAGATTTATATCTCATCCAGTATTGCCTGCTCCATTTAAAGCCCCCATATTTTGCCGAAAAGGGTCTTTTCGGTCAAACACCGGAATGATGTAGGAATTGTGTTTGGCCTTTCAGATAATTCCGTGCATTCAATAAATTTGAGTATTTCAGAAGAAAAGACAGGAGAGAACGCTGACATATAATTTATATCCGAATCCAGATCAGAGTTTTCCCTTATATCGATGAAATGGATAAAATACGGGGACGTAGAATCGTAGCTGGGCGAAAATACTTCTCCAAATGCATTCCAACGTTTCTCCCAGAATTTAGGGTGGATAGAATGATACGGAACTAAGAATTATATGTATAATCAAACCAATAGTCTCAAATGGATAAGAGTAATACATCACAGCTTGAATAGGGAATATTGTGTATAATATTTAAATAAGGTTATTCTGATTTTCACAAATTTCAATTGTTATGTTTACAACAGTCGTTTCGCTATCACAGTAGCATCATCAGGCAAGATTAAATTTAACTAGTTATTCAAAATGTAATTAAATTTTGAATAACTAGTTATTCAAAATGTAATCTTCACTTCAGTGACTTTATAGAGTTTTTTATTTTAGGAACATTTAATGATATAAAATAAAATAGAAAGGCTTTTTACTTGATAAAAGAAATATAACAAAATTTGAATATCAAAACAAATTGAAATATGTTTGTCTTCTACAATTTCAATTTCAAAAAAATTAAATAAGCCTTAAAATAACTTACACTGTTCTTTGATTTTGTTAGAACATAGATCAATCTTGAATTATAAAGTTGATCTTTGATTTTGTTAGAACATAGATCAATCTTGAATTATAAAGTTGATCTGTGTTTCGAAACATTCATTTCTTTACACGTGTGCGTTGTTGATATAGGTTAGTTTTTTGATTTTGATATTTGGAATATTATTCAGGACCGAAGAAGGGATTGCTTAGAATTATATTTGTTTTTTGGAGATATAGTGCATGTTCTGAGAGATTTCTGAATTAACATATTCGAATATTTAAATATATTAAATATTTCAAATAAATTATATTCTTTGAGAATTCCTTAAGGTGTGTTTATGTTTTTAAAAGGCACTTGGTGTTCTTAAAGGTAAGACCAGAAACAAAATTTTGTGTCCTTTAAATATTTATTTATTAATTTTGATGACTTGTATATTTGTTGGTTTTATTGTCGTATATTTGTTGGTTTCTTTATTCCATTTGACATTATATATTGAGTTTTGATTATATACGTCTATTAAATGTGAGCGGTGCTTATTTCAGACATTAATTTAATTCTAAAAGTTTTTTGAATAAAAAATTTTTTTGAAATTAAAATTGTAGAAGATTAACAAATTTTAATTTGTTTTAATATTCAAATGTAATGATAGTTTAATTTCAATATGTCTATAAATGAACCTACACATATTATTTTTAATTTAATATTATTTCTATTAAGGTTACAAAATCTTCTGTTTAAATTTCAACCTAATATTAATCTTTATCGAATGAATTATTTCCCTTTAAAAAATTCATGATTACTTGTGTGAGAAAACCAAAGTGTTATGTTCTTATAATTACTACTACTGCATTAGTTCCTCCACCTTGGGTATTCAAGACCCCACTGCTCTAATAGGAGAATACGTCGTGTTAATCAATGACTTTCCTCACGAATGTGATTGGAATTAAGAACTTTCGCTTCCACATTCAGAGAATTGTACCGATTGTGTTTGTAAAGAGAAACATTTCGAACACTCTTAACAGAAATGGTTTATATCTTACCACTCAGAAAGGACACCTGTGGCAACAAAAACTTTATTGAGGTATTGTTCATTTAATACGGAAGCAACCCAGGAAGTAAATATTCATTCAGTAATTCCAAACAAGTTCCGAGTTCTTCTCGATGATGCAGAATATTGCCAATATTTTGTTTATTCATTCCCCTTCGGAATTCAAATTTGCAACACAACGATAACAGGGATACTTACTGGCGTCAAGAATTGTTTGTTCGAAATTATCAACAGTCCATTAAAAGTTGCGATGAGTGAACAACAAATCTAGAGGGAAAAGTCAATTCAAATTGTAAAAACACATTTCACAGGATTATGCCAGAGGGAAACTTTTCCTCCATTCTAATTTTATTTTACGATTATGACAAATGTTGTTTTATATTAAACTATCCCGAAAGCAGGGGGAATATATCACAT